>JAOEGL010000014.1:10238593-10838593 GCA_034509955.1 Urosaurus nigricauda
GGGGGGGAGAATTTGGACTCAAGTCAGTGGTTTTGTTTGTATCTATTTTTTCCCCCAGTGATGAGAATTCAGCATCAACCACCACAAAACAGAGATGTTTATATTCCATATGTAGTTATTTATAATTGTGAGTGTGTGTTGTTTTTTGAAATGAAATCTCAAAAGAAAGAATGAGGACAGTCTAGCAGGATGCTCTGCTACACATATCCCACTGCCAAAAACTTTTTCTTTAATTCCATGAAGCTTCCTTCCAAATATTTTTTTCCTCCCTATCTCTTTGTATTCCTTTTACCACCGTCTAAAATCTCTTGGCTATGTGTGCGGCTAGTTAATTGCCTTTCTGATAGTATAATATAGCTTTCTCTTGCTTTCTGATATATCTGATCGTATTTATATAACTTTCCCTTGTGACTAACAAAACAGAAAGAGTAAAGCATTATAGCCAACATACTTTGCAACAGAACATGATGAGCCATGTAAACAAGGTGGCAGTCTTCCAGTTATCTTCATTTTGTTAGAATTGCCACCATGGCTACAACATACTTCAGTGTTTTGCTACAACACTTTGACATTTCTGCTTTGTTAGTGACTCTAATATAGATATGGAATAAATCAGGGGGGCAAATCTGGAGGGCCTAGGAGCCACCTTCCACCTGCCAGACCTTCTGTCTTTATTTATTCTGAAATACTCCAGTGTTTGTCTAAACACAGGGGCTGCCATATTCCCACCCCTGGTTTAAGGGATTAACCAAATCCTTCTGAGATCAAGAACAGTTTGCCTGAAGTGATGGTTGATGCTTTAAAAAAGTCTGGTGTGTATATGTGCACGGATGCATCCACATTGCAGAAATAATCCGGTTTGACACCCGCTTTGACTGCCACGGCTCAATGCCATGAATTTTGGAAATGGTGGTTTGTAACGAACAACCATTCCCAGATTTCCATAGCATTGCACCAAGGAAGTTAAAGTGGCGTCCAACAGGGTTTATTTCTGCAGTGGGGATGCAGCCCGTGTGTATATACAATCTGATTTTAAAATCTGTACAATGCCTTGAGTAGGTCAACAGAAGAACATTTCACAAAGAAAGAAAAACGAAGGGAAGTAGCATACCAGCACTACATGGTTTCCATTAGAGGAGTTCTGTGCATCTCCCTCTTACTTGAATGGAATTTGTGTACATGACTTCCCCACTTGGGAATGTGACCAAGAATGATGTGTCACAGCTCACTCTGCAAATCTGAACCAATGCACAGAAAACAGAAGCAGCCATTTTAAAGAATAAAAACAAAAAATAAACCCACACCCAAACTGTACAGTATCTGAGATTTGGCATGTATGTATACGTAGCGCTGCATACATACATACAGATGTGAGTCTATATCCATATGTACTTATGTACAGAAGGCAGAAAACTGTGTATTTTACAGAGAATGAATCCAAATGCCTGTCGCTCAGCATGTAACTAACTAACTAAATGAACAAAACTGCACAGCCAGGTGCCTTCCAGATATGTGGGATTACAATTCCCATAATACAGAGATATGGGGGTCTTGCTGACCTGAGCTTAATCCAACACATTTTGAAGTTACTCAGTTTGGGAAGTACATGTGTCTGCAAGGGTCACACAGAAATAGACTACGGGGGCTGAGCTCTTGGATGTTGTTTCCCAGCCTACTGGCTGCACACATCAGTGGAAATCTGAATGTCTGGAAAAAGAAAATCCCATTCCATGATCTGAATATGTGGGAGCCACAACAAAATACTCCTGCCAGTTGCACCCTCTTGTACAATACTAGAAGCCAGTGGTTCTCACCTTTTGGCCCACCACACATCTAGGGCTTCTAAAAGCTGACGTTAAACCATCTGGAGGGCCAGTGTTAGAGAACCCCTGCTGAAGGCTCACACATGATGTTCTCTCCATTTTCTATTTTTCTTGTTTGGCGGACACCCAGTATTCTGGGGCTTCTCAGACAGTTCATCCACCCTGGGTTTTTAAAATGTTTACTCCCTTGAGCTTTCTAAAAATTGGTTGGCTGGTGTTTTTTCACTTTTGCATCCATCTGGATTTCTCTGAGCACCCTGAAAACTATCTTCTGCTTTCTCTGTGCTATGATTTGGCTCTATTTCTGTTGCTGCTCACCTCCTGAATTTGCTACAAGGGTGACGGATAATGCAAACTCTCAACCTCTACCTCCCTGTACTTGGCTCTGGGGCCAGGGATGATGGGAACGGTAGGATCCCAGATTGCCTATCCTTGTAGTCAAGCATCAGTCTGGATGTAGTCAAGCATCCGTCCAATTGAATACAATGAGACTCATTACTGAGTAAACTTGCCTAAGAGCACATGGCAAATCAAGAAACACAAAACTTGGGAAAAGTTCCTCTTTGGGGATGCAACTCCAAGAAGCCTCCACAAAAAGAGCAAATTTGAAAAATACTCTGTGCATGCTTGGAAATAATGCCAAGGCTACAGATGCTGCCATGTGGAGTTGACTAGCATGAGTTCAAACTGTTTTATGTCCCCAGTTTGTGCTTGTTGCTGTTGGCATGATCCCAGTCGGGGCTTCAAATGTTATGATGGGGGTGGCAGAAGAAAGTAGCTGGACTTGGGTAAAGTAAGGACACATAGACACCAAAATGGGGAAAAGGGGTATTAGACCAGGGTGTGTGTGTGTTTTTAAAAGACTTCTCCCATAGCAGAAATCTATATTAGCTCCGACTGAGCATAGACACTGAGTTAATCTATCCTGAATTCATTATCTGACATGGAAAAACCTGCTGCAAGAGAATCATGTAACTAAGATCCTCCATTGGTTCAGCACAGCACAAACATCTGCTGGCAAAGTTACATTCCGCAACCCCTATAGTGCCTACTAGCATAGCGCAACACATGGTCAATATGCATGGCTAACAAGCTAGTGTCATTGCAATGCACAATGTGCAAAGGCAGTGCACACAGGCGGTGTACAGTCACATCACGCCCTGTGTACCTCAATGTGCTGTCGCACGTGCAACAATCCCACACGCACAACTCCACTTAGGCTGCCTCCAGCTGGATACAACCATTACGCATTAGCAAAACAATAACCCACCACTCTCCATGCACCACACAACTTATGCCTTCTTAAGTAATTAATTTGGACATGCACCAGGGGGGCAGAGCTGAGAGATAGAGAAAGAGATTGATCAAGTAAATGGTGACTCAAGCAGCAGGACGCTGTCTTTTGGCAAGGGGGCAACAGCTTTGAGAGGGGCCTGGGCAATACGCTTTCTGCCAAAGGGGCAGCATATGCTCTGGTGGCACAGTGGTTAGATGCCAGTACTGCAGCCTCAAGGTTGTGAGTTTGATCCTAGAGAAGGGCTCCAGGTCCACTCAGCCTTCCATCCTTTCGTAGGTTGGTAAAGTGAGTCCCCAGTTTGTTGGGGGCAATTGGCTTACACGTTGTAAACCACTTAGGGAGTGCTTAGTTCAACGATAAGCAGCATAGAAATGTACTTGCTATATTGATGTATGTCACCCAAGTAATATCATATGCCACCCCCATGTTGCTCCCCCCCATCAAGCTTACCAGGTATCAGGAAATATTGATCTCCTCTGTCTGTCTGTCTGTCTGTCTGTCTGTCTCTTTCTTTCTTTCTTTTTCTTTCTTTCTTGTTTTAACTAGGGAAGTGCACGTGCTGCAAAACAAAATGATGGCCAGGATTGCAGCTGTCATCCACCTTTCTCCCCCCAGAATGCATCTGGACCACACCATAATGGAGCCTGGAGGCATCAGAAACAGGGACCAGTGACTCAGACCCATATTTTCTGCCTTTATGGTGATAGGCTAAGATTTATTTTTAAAATCTTTTCAGGCACTACTGTTGCATATTCAGTATTTAAGATCTAGCATTTTAACTCCCACAGTGTGGATTCATCTTTTCTATTTAGTGATGAGTTTCAGTTTTTGTATACTTATTACACTGAATACATCATCAGTGTGTATCTACAGGTTTTATGTTGTCTTGAGTTTTATTTTGTTTACTGTGATTTGGTTATGTAATGTTCTAAACTGAACTGTACAACACCTGGAGAAATCTTACTGTCAGTTTTATAACGTGGTGATGATTTTAAGTTGGTTTTACACTTTTTTTTAATGTGTTGAACTGGAAGCCACCTTGGGTCCCGTTCTGGGAGAAAAGTGGCATATTCATAAAGTAAGTAAGTAAATAAACAAAATAAAACATTTAACCAGTGTAACAAACAGACCGCTTAAATGAGGTGGTAACTAGTGCAGAGAAAAACAGAAGTTGAAATTCTAAAATAGAATTGGGGATGAAATCTCAATTATGCTTAGAAAGGAAAAGCTAGTATAACTATGGACAGATGAGTTGGTTAATTTTACTTTCCCCCCACATTCCTTTTTTTAAAAAATGAGGTTCTGTTACATTTATATGGATATTTTCAATTTTGGGGCAACTCTCGATTTCTTATCAAACAGCCTCAATCATATGGGCTGTCCAAATTCAATAGGAAGAGCTATTCCTAGCATGGAAAGGCCCATATTTTACTTGCTTGCCAGATGAAAAGCCACTTTTGTGGCAGTCCTAATTCTGCATCACAAATGTAGCTGAATACACAAGGATTCAAAATCCTGGACTTGAAGAGACAAGTCCTTTGCCTGGTTGGGGAAATACGTCACTTTTGCTTTTCCCTTTATATTAAAAAAAAAAAGTGCCTTCCATCAGATTAATGAATATATACCTTTTTATAGAAAGCTCTTATCCAAAAAGGAAAAGAGAAGAAATTAACCCCCATCTATCCCTAGCACAGGTGAAGCCCCTCAACAATTGATACTTGAGACGCCCACTTTTCTTTGTTTATAGTCAAGAGTTGTGCATAGGAGCCGTTCTGTGAATGGATACAGCCAGACGCAAGTGCCTGAAATGGAGAGGGGAGGAAGAAGATCCAAAGCGTGCTTGGCAGATCTGTAAATAAACCCACGTCTCTATGGAGCTTGCTAATAAATCCAAGCTACCGGATGACCTCTGTCACTCCCGCGGATCTCCTATTAGATGGCATTGTGGTGATTTCCCTTATATTCTCTGTTATGAAGAGTGGGTTATTTTTAAACCGGATAAAAATCTACAGATAAAAGCTGGGGTTGAAGCGGGCGGTGGGGACTTAAACAACAAAGATCAGGGAAGGTGGGAGGGGGGAAATTAAGATTTGTTATTAATAACAAAGACTTTCAAAAATAAGAACACGTGATACAAATGACCCCCCTTGCTTGGAGGGAAGGAGGAGAGGACCAAAGAATTTGTGCTGGATGTTGGGCAGCTCTTTGTGCAACAGATTGTCTCCTTTCATCTCCTGGTCTTGTTCCCCTACTCTCATCCAGAACATCTCCAGATCTTTCACCTCTCTCTTCGTCACGTAGTATTCTGAGAGAGGTTCTGGAACCAGGGGACATGAAATGAAAAGAAACACCATCAAGCTTGGCTCGAGACATTTTGTCGCCTGAGACAAAAGACAACATGATGCACCAAGCTGACTGGGCTGGCAGGTGAACCTTCCCATAACACTGGCAATGGAAGATAGGCCTGCACCACCTCTGTGGGCACCAAGCTAGTCTGTGGGCACAGCCTTTGTGGCACTCTTACCTCTGTACTCATTTGTCCTGCCTAACAGTGGGCCAGAGCTGGGCATCACCAAGATTACTCAAACAGGCATTTGGGTGTCCCTTTCTACCTGTGATTTAAAAAAAAAAAGGAAAACAGCTTCATTGGATTAAACACAGCATGGGGACCACCCTTATGGATACTTTTTCCTCACCTGGGCGCAGTAACAATATTACATTTGTTCAACCATGCACTCAGCTGACATTGCTTTATACATGGGCATGCACCTTCCTTTGACTCACTTCTTCTAAAGAAAATAAAGAGTCCTTCTAGATTATTTCAAAGGTACATCTAAACTAGCTTCTAAGGCCAAGATCCCACATTAGAGGCTGCAATGCATAACCTTACAGAGACAGAGCACTGACATAATATGCAGCCATGTTTGAAAATGATAATGATATGCAACAGGGCACCATACAGGATGTCCCGTTGTACAATGGGAACTCCCACCACACAATGGGGCACATTATTCCTGCACCCATGACTTTCCATTGCCCTGCATTCTGGATGGCTAGTGTCCTGTGGTTCTACTGGGCCACTGCCCCCCTCTCCTTCAGCTGTCATTGCACAAGGGCAGACTGTAGTGCAAGCTGCCGTATTGTTGCACATCATGACTACTGTGAAATGACCAGGCTATTTGCTTCGCTTGTGCAGTGGTCCCAAGGGCACAGCTATGGTAATACTCCTCTTCTGGGAACACAACCGTTGTGCAATGCTGCAGTTCTAAACTGTGCAATTGTGAGCTGGTTTACAGTGATAACATTTCCAAGAGGATGCCAGCCTACATGCTTTGGACTGTTACTTGTTATGGTGGCTTACTGGGGTTGTAATAAAAAGCATCCAAAAGGCATGAGGTTGGGGAACAGTGATCTAGACATTTGGATTAAATATGAACATTTACCTGGGAATCGGTCCTGCTAAACGCAATGGCCCGATATAGACAGGCACAAAGAGGTACCTTTAGGGCTCTAAAGGCCACCTTTAGGGTTAGGGAGGACACAGCATTTGCACCCTCACTAACCCTAAAGCGTATGGGCGCCGCCATTTTAAAATGGCACTGTCCATACAGGCATGCCATGGTAGTGTCATGGTGCTGTGGGAGGGCGCCAAGTGCGCCCTTCCCATGGCGCAAAAAGGAGCTCTGAAACGGAACTCCTTTTTTGCGCCGGGTTCTTGGCTGCGCCAAGGACCCAGGTGGGAAAGGGGCCGTGGTGGCGGCCCCTTTCTCCCCTCGCCAGCGCCAAGGAAAGCGGGGTGCAGTGGGCCTGCTACCCCGCGGCCTTCAGAAGCAGCAGGATGGGGCCTCTGAGGGTGCTGGTGTGGCAGCCTTGGCCCCATCTCGCCGCTTCCTGGAGCAGCTACAGACCGCCCTTTTTGGGCGGTCTGTACCGCCCCAATGGGATTCATGCCTTAGACGTGTAGGGTACTTCACTATATATATATTAAACTTTGTATTGAAGACTGGTTTGTCTGGGTTCAGAAAATTTCCCCATACACTCCTGGTGGCTAGATGAGGACAAGGAAGAGTACTGGGTCACTAGACCTTTCACAGAGGAGATAATTTCTGCAGATGTAGTGTCTCCTGGCCTTAATCCATGCACTCAAGCATAGATAAATACATGGATGGAGATGACAACCCTTTCAATCCTTATTATGTTTTTCCAGGGGAAATGATACAGCTTTACATAGCTGAGAAAGCTTGTGTGACTTTTTCAGTGCTAGTCTAGCTCCTCAACTAGATGCTGGCCTCATATTTCTGAGCCAATCCCTCTTAACCTCATTGTTGGAAGTAGGCAACACATACAGAGCAAAGCAAGAGCCCTTGAAGGGCAGATGGATCAGGAATGGAGGTGCAGGAAGCAGTACACATCTTTAAGACCTTTGAAGCAACAGTTCCCTTTTAACAGACTAGCTTTCTCAGGCTGCTCTGTCCAAGGTTCTGAAAGCTAGAGCCCAGTCTATCGGCTGTGATTCTGCCAAATGCGCCACGGCCTGGCCTGACCTTACCAGATGTGACTCTGCCCTGCTTTCACTGATCTGTTCTTGCCAAATGTGCGTTGTCTGCTCCCCTGCCAGCGGATGCTGCTGCCTACAAAAAGCAGAATGCATTGCATAAAACAAAAAAAGCTGTACAAACTTCGCATACACAGAATAGACCTTTTCCCTATGTAGAATGTGGATGCCACACACTCCATCCGACTGAACACCCACAAGCCCAGCAAAAGGGTGCAGGTACCCACACATACATATTCACCACAAATTTAAAGCAGTTCGGATTTGGGGCATGTGTCGCTATCCACCTCCTCATGCTGGTCACTCTCAGAAAGACACCACTCTTCCAGAACGAAAGATACCACTGGGATCCATGCAAACTCCAAGCTCCATTTGGTAATTAACCTTTTTATAGGGCAGAGAAGTGAGCTAAACAAGCTCCCTCCTGCTTCTTCACTTTGCCTCCTGAATATCAAGTGCTCCTGAATCCACAGAGCACAATCCTTTCTGGTTCCCTGCAAATCTGTTCACCTTGGCAAGGCATTTGAGGAGAAAGTTAGGCCAGTCATGTCCTTAAACGTTTTCTGAATGTTATTTTTAAAGACGTGAGTGCTTATACCAGCGATGTCGGCCCGAGTCATTTTGCTACCTGAGGCCAAGGAGAAGATGGCACTCACCCACCCAAATACACACATGGATAGGGCTGGCAGCTAAATCTGACTCCAACACTGATGACAGGACATCTTTCTTCACCGCATGATGGAAGGCAAACAGGTTAGCTTAGGCACAGCTTGGAAAAGTCACATCAGATGCAAGATGGCTGAAGCCTTGACACACACCACACCATGGTAATTTTACCATGGATTTAAATGGGAAGCAGAATTGCATTTTATTTCAAAGAGATTTCGACAATGTCCTGATTTCTGAACTGGAAAAAGCCAAGTTTCATGCCTCTTTACAGCTATAGTATACCAGCCCAACCTGCAAGCTCTCTGTTTTTGCACAAGTTGACCTCATCCCCAACTGTGAGTGTGCTAATAGCACTCCTCACAACTCACCCACGCACCATTCTTACAGATAGTTTTAGGTCACTCTGACTGTCTTCTTTGTGTATTGCACTGGGCAATACGCCAGCAGACACGGGTTAACAATCTACTGTAGAGACCATTGTGTTCTACTGCAGGCAACTGAGCTTGTAAGGTAGCCAGAAAGGGGACAGTTGTTCCCACTTCTTCACCAGGCAGATAGCCAAAACTTTTAATCTAAAAGTGCTGAAAAACACAGAAACTAGGATTAACTCATTCACCCAGTCTACTCACAACCACTACATGGAACAGTGGACCGTCCATTCTTGACCCTCACACACCTAGTTTCAGGGCTTAGGAAAGTTCATTTCTTTCTTTCTTTCTTGAGGTGACAGTGGGAACTACAAATGGACATGCTGCCTGGGAGATTCTGGCACTCCATAAAGGTAATGCCTCCAAGTTCATCCACAGATTTATTTGAGAGTAGTTTTTCTTCAAACTCCCCTAATCAAACTCCCATTTTCTTCAAACTCTCCTCTGCTCTCCAGAGTTGTAGTCCGATGCACAAACCACTACATCACCCTGGCTTCCATGTATATTACCCTGGAGCCTATCAGAGGAACGACAGGGTTGGAAGGGAAGATTTAAACAATAAATAAATAAATAAATATCAAGAAATCCTACCTCAATGCTAAAACTGAATTTTGGAACCTTGTTGGTTTAGTATAAAGGTCTTGAGAAGATTTAAGTAGGGGCGGTCTGTAAGGGCTGCCTCACCGGCAGCCTCAGAGGCCCCATCCTGCTGCTTCTCCAGGCCACAGAGAAGCAGCAAACTGCCACTTCTCTGCGGCCTGAAAACAGGGTGCAGTCGGTGCCCTGGGCGCCCGCTGCACCCCACAACCAACGGCAGTTCCGAGGGGAATAAAGGCCGCGCCAAGGACCAGGCGCAACAAATGAGCTCTGTTTAGGAGCTCCTTTTGGTGCCGTGGAAAGGGTACCCTAGGCGCCCTTCTGTGGCGCCATGACATCAGGCACATGCAGCGTTATCTAAACGCTGCCCGCGCCATGACATTTTGAAATGGCAGCATCCATACGCACTAGGGTTAGGGAGGGTGTAGATGCTGCACCCTCCATAACCCTAATTGCACCACACAGATGGCCCTTTTGGGCCATCTGTATCAGTCCTTTTTTTAAAAAAAAATAAATTGTAGTAAAGGTGTTATAGTGTTTTTATCTTGTGACCCACCTGGGGTCACTTTCTGGGAGAAAAGAGGCATAAAAATGAAATGAAATAAAAATAAAGAAAAAAGATAATCTAGAGAGGTGTATCAGCAGGCTATTATGTCCTACCAGAATGATTCCTTCCAGACTGATGCACTGGGAGCCTAAAGCTGAACAATGTAGCCTTCTGATATCATCTGAATTCATGGCATTGTCAGGCATCAAACCACCAGCAACTTCAAATAACTTCTTAAGAAGTTATTGGGACTACTCCAAGTCATGTTGCTGCCTGAGACAAAGAACTAGATGCCTCTACAGTGGTCCCCCGGCTTACGAATCCCCCGGGGTACGAAACTGGCGGGACCGCTAAAGTATCCCCCGGGATCCGAAAGATCCCCCGGGATCCGAAAAAAACCCCCGCGCAGCCCCTTTAAATCGGCCGTGCAGTCCGTTGCAAATAGCGGTCCCCCGGGAAACGAAAGCTTCCGGGTTACGAAAGGTAATCCGGAACGGATTACCTTCGTAACCCGGGGGACGACTGTACTCTGTTTCCATGTACAGAAAGATTCTTACTTTAACTATGATGTCTGGACAGCATCTACCACTGCATCAGAAGCGATAGGCTGGCTTGATGTGTTTAGGTTCAGTGGTTGGGCACATACCTGGTTGTAAGGGGCTCCAGACTACCTAGATGAGGCCCTGACACACAATCTGTGTTGCCCACACTATGTGCAACAGATCTGTTTTTACATTCCTTCCACCTTGCAGAGCACTGATGGATGCATGCGTACCTGACCAACTATCTAAGCAGCCAGAGGTACAGTAGTTCCTGATTAGAAGGATGCCATGAAAAAGTTATCTGCAGGGGCTCCAACTTGCTGAATCCCCCACTAGTCCACAAAAATAACTTTTCTAAGCTCTGACAGTCTCCTGGCTGGTTCTAGTGGGACACTTTGAATATGCCATCTATAATCAAGGAAGAAGCAGCAACAGAGACAGTGGGGAATGGTGGAAAAGCCATCAATTCCACATGCCAAGCAAACAAGCACAGCTGCAAAGACTGAGTTGAGAACCGCTAATGGAGAAGGGTGAAGAATGTCCAGCCTTCTCAAGGATGTTGGACTACAACTCCCATCAGCCCTAGCCAGCAAAGCCAAGTATGAAGAGTCATGGGAGCTACAGCCCAAGCTTGCAGAAGTGATTTTTGGATCACAACCTCCAGAATCCCCCTAGTTAGGACAGCTACCTGGGGGATTCTGAGAGTGGTGGTCCAAAAAGTAACTAACCTAATCTCTGGTTGTGGCCCAACAACATCTCGAGGGTCACAAAATTTTCACCCCTGGTTTGAGTTTTCAGATGCTCAAATCAGGGAATGTGCTTCCAGGGATCCCCCACCTCACCTCCTGCTGCTGCCAAGACAAAGAGATGCATAATAACCAGGGACTGCTGAACCTTTTGTAGCTAAACCACTAGGCATTCAGGATCCCTCTTCTATTCCCAGCCCAGTACCATGTTGGAAACAGTTAAAATCCCTATCTCCTCTATTAAGCATTTAACGAGGGCGGGGGGGGGGATTCAGCAGCATTTTTCTCCAAGTGAGAAGAATAAAATAACAAAGCAAATAAATTAAAAGAAAACCCGTGTCAGCTGGGGATGGTGCTGCAAACAGCTGAAAAAAAACCTACAACTCTCCAATGAAGCTCTTCTTCAATACCTCTGCTCAAATAGCAACCAGTAGGAGGGGACCAAAGATGAGCTGCTGCCACAAGTCTCCACTTTAGTTTGTAAAGGGCAGCATGGAGGAAGCATTCTTGCAGGGTCATATCCAAAAGCTGCTTCCAGTGTTGTCCAACCTCCTCTTCGTTTGCAACCCTGACATAGAGTGGCATGCTCCGCTTGCTGTTCAGGTGTTGTGTCCCTTCTGAAGATCGATGTGAGGCTACTGCGCTTTTGTCATGGGGCTTTCTCAAATCTGCCATAACCCTCTAGCCTTCCATGGACCGAGGAGGAAGAGGACGTGGAAAGGGAAGAGGATCTGAAGAGAGGAAGGAAGGCATAAAAAGGCACCATCCCTCTGAGCCATCTGTCACAGCCTGAAAGAAAACAGAGAAGAGACTATTTGAAAACGAAGACAAACATGGCTTTTTCTTCCAGACATTCACCTCCTGCCTCTTTTATCACTTTAGTCCAGGACTACAGCATCCTCCAAATGTTTGGAATGACAACTCACAGGTTGACTGGTTATGGTCCATGGAGTTTTGGGAAAGGTGTCCTTGCTCCAGATATCATGAATTGCGGCTGTTCCTTTGTTCTCAACAAAGAGTTGAAGGGATACTGTGGTGGCCCCTGATCTTTGGAATTCTTTCTGAATTCCGCTGGAGATTAGGCAGACACAGACTAAAATCCTGCCAGTGACCTACGTGGGGTTTCACATGCACATGTCTGGTTTTGCACAAGACAGCTATTCAGTCGTTTTCTTTTGTTTTTGCATAATGTCACCTTCTCAACCTAGGAAGCTTTCAAGCTCCATGGACTCTGCCACGGCCATTTACTGGCTGGGGAGGAGACCAGACAGCATGCAGCTGCAATTTTGCAGCTGGGGTAATTAAAATGAGGTCTCTCTCCTTGACTCACCGGAGAGCTGCAAAATGACCTCATTTCTCTTCCTCCAGCAACAGAATTGCAGCCAGACGTTGCCCAGTCATCCCCCCTACAACCAGTAGCAATGGCAATCCTGGGGTTTAGGGAAGAAGCATGGAGCTGCATGTGCAGAGCGTTACGCCCTGCACACTGTGAAGTATAATCTTGTCCAGTGTCTCTCCTCTCTTTCTGGAGGGCAGAATAAAGAAAGGTGATGTTGAATATGGTGGGCCCTTTGGTATCTGCTGAAGTTTGGTTCCAGCAGGCTCCGTGGATATCAAAATCTGTGGATGCTCAAGTCCCATTAAATACAGGGCCAGAGTCAAATGGTGTCCCTTATATAAAAATGGGGAAATCAAGGTTTGCTTTTTGGAATTTATACCTTTTTGGAATATTTTCCAAATATTTTTGGAATCAATTATAATTGATTATCTGTTTTATTTTGTATTTTGTGCTTGTCTGTGAAGCCTTTTTTTTTTTACACTGTAGTTTCTTATATTTTACTATTGCATTTTTAGTACTGTATTTTAGTATTGTATTCTAGTATTGTATTCTAGCATTCTAGTAGCTGAGAGCCAGTGTGGCGTAGTGATTTGAGTGCCGGACTACAATTCTGGAGACCAGGGTTCAAATTCCCCACTTGGCCACAGAAGTGGGGTGACTTTGGCATGTCACACACTCTCAGCCTCAGAGGATGCGAATGGCAAACACTCTCTGAAGAAACTTGCCCAGATGGGTTCACCGTAAGTCAGAACTGACTTGAAGGCACACAGCACACACATTCTTTTATTGTATTCTAGTACTGTATTCTAGTATTGCGTTGTAGTATTATATATTATTGAAGTAGTTCTGAATGGTTTATTCTTTTGTAAAGTGCCATGTACATGGAAGGTGCTATATAAATAAGCAACAACAACAACAACAATTTTCAAGCCATGGAATCTGTGGATAAAGAATTCATGGATGCAGAGGGCCAATTGTATCGCTAAGTGTGGTTCTTGCAGTGGTCCTCTATAAACTCACCACTTGGAAATGTCTAGGATTGAACAATCATTTTCACAGGAGCCTCACCCTTCCATAGTATGCATATCTAGGTGTAGTTCTTGCTCAGTCCCTCTGTTCTGAGTACACTAGCAGCACCCAGAACCTCACGAATGGGGAGGACACAATTCTCAAGCTGTGGGCCTTCACAGATGATCATGCAAAGAACGACAATTACAAGTTACTTGTTCCTTCTTATGGTCTCTGTGATTCAGCCATATTATCAACGGACACAGAGTGTCACACAATCCAAAACCTAAGAACTGCCCATCCAAAGGCTACATCTACCCTGGAACTTGTATCTAATCTATAATGGTGAACACAGTGTTGACAGTTGTGACCACTTTCCTGCTCTACTGACATGATGCAAAGGATTCCCCCTTAGGAACACAATATAAGCTTCTGCCTCCAGTTAGATGATCTATAGTGGCCACACAACGTGGTCTCTTGGCCATTTGGAAGGCTAGGACTCTCATAAAGGTTACGTACAGAGAAAATCTCTGAAAGTATACTGGAAGACTCTCTCCAGGCTGTGAACAGCAAACAACCTCAGAGTCTTACACAGCTCTTGATATTTGATTAGTCACAGCCACACAAACATCCAAAGTATGAAGTACTCTGGCAAAATTTGAAGAAGGATTTCAGAAAGGTAAGTAGGACAATATCTTGGCTGATGTGACAAGGCTGATGCCGTGATGAAGAAAAAAGATCTGACACACTGAGCAGGAGCCATGCCTAGAACTGCATATTGAAGTGTGGTGGGGCTACTGCCAGAATGACTCCACAGCTCTGTAAATTTCTAAATGATGCATTACACGTATGGATGCAACAAAGGATGGGAGCACCCCAATCCACATGTTAATCTGGGAATCATCTTGATAAATGTAAACATGGGATTATACAAAATTCTTGAGCATTCTTACTCATAATGAACATATCACATTATTTTTAACTATGAGCAATAAATGTAGAGTGTAATCCCAACTCACTAAACTCAACTGCATTGAGCCCAGTGGCGGATAGGGACACTTGGAGATGTCTCATCCACAGGGTTGCTGTGAGTCGACATTGACTTGAAGGTGGTTAACAACAACAACAAAGACCCCGATGGGCACACAGGGTTTTCAATCCTAATAAAAGGAAACACCTCCAGTTATTATTTTTCAATTGGAAAAATAAACCGAAGGAAAAGTACCCAAGTGCAACTGTCAGGTTTGTTTGGTCCTCTGAAAAATTAATAACCAGCTCTACTATCCCGCTATTGATGTGAGCAGAAAAAGCTGGGCATGGAAAAAAATTTGGGAGGAAACTGGAAGTTTTAACAAGTGCAGTTCCTGCTTGAAGGCCCCTTCCTTCCTCTCTCTTTTGAAAATCTTTACTGGTGAAACACAGCAAGGAGCAGAAATGGCTTACAGTGTTCACTCCAGCTGTGAGCAGACAGTTGGCTTAGCAACAGGGGAGGTGGCAGTTTCGGGGAGAGCCTCAAATTTATACCCTAGGGACATGTGTAAAGAGTCAGAGCAGGAAGAAGAACTGAAGGCAGGCTTCGGTCACCCTGGTTAGTATTTCTAAAGGCTGGTATTTTATTGTTGTTTGGCTGCTGATAAACTCTGAGCCCTTGACCTAAAAACATGCGCATGCCAAGACTCAAGGCTTAATTGGAGCCAAATCTCTGCCTTGGGAAACAGTTCTCAACGCCTGGCTCAGCAGTGAAAAATGTGAACTTTTCAAGAAAAGAGGGAACAGGCCCGTAGAATGTATTTCCATCTGCCATGGCATTTACTTTATGGAATGGCCACTCAAATGTATTTGCACCCATGCAGCTGTTGCTTTCATAGACTCATAGAGTTGGAAGAGACCACAAGGGCCCTCCAGTCCCCACTCCCAACAGCTCTGTACATTGTTATTGTTATTGTTGTGTGTCTTCAAGGTTTTTCTGACTTATGGCAACCTTTTGAAAGTGAATCTATCCTTGGGTTTTCTTGGCAAGATTTGTTCAGAGGAGGTTTACCCTTGCCTTCCCTGGAGGCTGATAGCATGTGACTTGCCAGAAGTCACCCAGTGGCTTACTTACATAATAAATCAAGCAACCATTTTATATACAAACCCATGACATCATAAGAACCTCAAATATAAGAAAACAGTAATAACTATGGATTTTTTGTGATCTTTGCCCGTGTTTATCATCTCAATGCCAAGAATGTAAGAAGAGCTCTGCTACATCTGACAAAGTCTAGGTAGTCTCTCAGTGGCCAACCAGATGCCACGAAGAAACCCACATTGCCATTGCCATGAAGGCAATGTTGTTTCTATTATACGTCTCTGAACATGGAAGTACCATTAATCCATCATGGCTGGTAGCTGTGGAAAGAGAAATCCTATGTATGACCAAGATTTACAGCAGAGCCACCACTGTGTCCAGGGGAAGAGATACAAAGCTTGGGAAATCTTGTACTTTTTGAATTCCAAAAAAATTCAGCAGAAGAATCCTTCCAGCTAGCATAGCCACTGCAGAGAGAGATGTGTGTATGTGTGTGTGTGTGACAATGAGATATACCAGTTTCTTAACTTCCCCCTCCCACAGAAAATGTGAGGGAGTTAACTTTAGGGTTGGCGGAAGTTCATGGGATGTTTAGAGGGGTTCACACCTTGGGTCCCCATTTACACCAAGTTGTCCTTCCCAACCTCAAGATTGCTCTCTCAGTTAATCCCAGCTAGCTCCTCCTCCCACCAATGTGGGTTAACTGATCCCATAGGCCAATGCCAGATGAATACAAGATACCCACACTGTGCAGTCATCATAAGGACCCCCATGCCTCCTCATCTGTCTCATGATGCAGATCAGAAAGCCCATCCCAGTTTAGTTCTTTGGATTCACCATACAGTTATTGTAGTCATGAGAGTGTAGTCTGAGACTGATGGCCAAGCCAAGCAAAGGTGGCAAGGCCAGGAATGGGAGAAGGTCCCCGCCTTACTCTGCTGACTTCCAGAAGTGGCCAGGGTGGGAAAGGCGACGGTTCCGCTTTGGCAGTTTCTCCAGCATCTCCATGAGCTTCGTGAAGGTTGGCCGTTCCTCCTGTTCATAGGCCCAGCAAAAGAGGAGAATGTCCTGCAAGGCAACAGAAGAAAAGGGATGCAATGAGAAAACACACTAATCTATGCAGTCAGTCAGCCAGCCAGTCTTAGCAGGACCACCATGCAACTCACACCATTCACAAATTTTCAAGCTAGGTTTATGGAGTTTATCACACGAAGGGAATTGGAAGTATAATCCAATGGCAATCTGAATGCAATCATGGGGTTTCGCATGACTGTGTGAAAGCTGATCACACACATTTTCGGGCAAAGGGAAGTCCTTCCGAACGCCATCGTGGGGTTTCGCGTGATTGTGTGAGAAACTATCACATGCAATTTCAGGCACTGGGAGGCAATTTCGGGCAGTTCTGGACGCAATGCAGTGTCAATATGCAATCAGGTAAATTTGCTGAACTAGCGAATTTACTCAATTTCGAATTGGCCTCACTTCCATTTCTTTCGAAATTGAGAGAAATTCCTCCCGTGTGATAAACTCCTGTGTCACTGCTACAGAAAGCTAGGAAGCTCCATCTTTCCTGATCCCTTTCACTTCTTGGTTCCTGCTTTCCTTAGTCCTATGGTACATTGTATCAGGATGCAGCAGAACAGATGGCAAGGAGGCCCATTCCATCAGTTTGGTGAACATTCAGCTCAACTGGGCTCTTTCTCCAGCCATCACCTGGAAGCACCCATTCCATCAGGCCACTTCAGGAGATTGGTAACAGAGCCACTCCATCAGCTCTGATGAGTGACCAGCTCCATCATGCTCCTCTTTGTTCTGAACTGGTTCAACCTGCTCATGATATCTCTTCTATTTGTTATAGAAATGTTTTTTTCCTCTCTTGCTTTTCCTTGTGTGTCATAGCTATTGAATTGTAATAGTTTGGGAACAGGGACTAACTTGCTTGAATTGATTAGGTTGATCACAAGCCACTCTGGGAAACTTTGCAACTAAAAGCAAAGGTAGATATGCTCTTAAAAAAAACCCAAACCCCAACAACCCAGCAGCAAAATGGCACCCACTGTTTTTTCCAAGAAACAATTCCATTTTTGCTCCCCCCTCCCATCTTCTGCCCACCAATATCAGATCCTGGAGAAAGAAAACAAAGCAGAATGTCTTTATATCACCCTATTTATTTCCCTTGTCTTTTTCCTCCCTCTCTTGTTAAAAATGAGACTGTAAGCACCCTGGGGCAGGGGTATCTTTTTTACTTGCAATACGTCATTACTAGTCATCGGCCAAAATAAATATATGGATGTACATCATAAAGGACTATGTATCAATGTGGGAGGAAGGGGTCCAAGACTTTGTTAAGACAGATTTTTTTTTATATACAAAGAAAGCTTTGTCGGAAAGCAAGGATTCGAATTAGCACCAGCTACATTTGGTACTAGCCACCCCACTACATCTTAGATTTGTCCCCAAGGAACTGTGATGACCAATTTTTGATAGCTTTCAATGTTTCTCTATCTCTCTCTCTCCTACCCCAACCCGAAAGGGACCTACCGAGATCTCTTTCCCCATGCCAATCTGGCTGAGGTTCGGCTTCATCCCTCGGCCCACTTGCCAAATTATTGCCTCGGCTGGTTGGGTCTTGAAGGGCCATTCGCGGGCATGCAGCTCATACCAGATAGTCCTGTTGAGACAAAACAGTACAAGGCGTGAATATACTCATGAGTTGCCATCAGTTCCTTCTTCGTCATTATCACCACCACCACATTACATACACAGATCATTTTCTGCTAAAAGTCTTCTTCCCAACTTCTAAAAGAACCTCCACAGAGCGTCATCTATTCATTTATTACATGTAGTCATTTTGAATTTATTTGTCATCTATTAATCCAATTCTCTGGGTGACGTGCAACAATTCAGTCAACAAAAATGAAAGTACAAATCAAATCAACCATTTAATCCAACCAACTGCATCAATAAAAAATAAATACAAACATGAAAAGGGCTACTATAAACCCACACAAGTAGAACTAAAGCCATTAAATATTGTCAAAACAGTGGTTTTAAATAGTTATCAAGGACTGGTTTTAATATAAACCTTAGCTATATAGCATTAGAGATGCTGGAAGATGTTAAGAGGCCTGAATGTCACTGCATACATCAGTTGAAATTGGGGGGGAAACCCCTCAGAGTTCGGAATGATCCAAACTCAAGCACAAAATAATTAGAAAGAAACAAGAATCTATCCTGTCTATCCCTAATGCTGAAAGGTGCTGAGAATCATCTGTGCAAGATTAACACACCCACACACCTAGAAAAAGGGAACAACTGTTACATCTGCTGGAGTCTGCAATTTTACACAGACTTTGCATTGCAAAGGGAAGGTGCTTAGAATGGCATTCCTTTCTGAAAGCAGGGGGGAAACCAGCCCAAGTTCCACCAGCTGAAGGCCTCTATACATGTTAGAGAATTTTTAAAAATGTTAGAAAATTCCTGCACAAGAAAGCACTTTTGTATAAGATCTTATGTGAAACCCATGCGTTCGTACATAATATGTGATGATTGTACGTAGGGTTTTTCTTGCAGCACATAATACAAAGTTGCTGTAACTGTGCAGCTGCTCATGCAGCTGTGTAATGCTTAGTATAATGGCAGATGAGGATTTTTCTCTCCGTCGTGGGCAGTGACATCTTCCTCTCCCTACTTCCTTTACAAGCCCCCACTTCTTAATATACACCTCTCTTACCACCCAGTCTAAAACAGAGGCTCCAATAAAAGGAATTAGCCTAGTACCCTGTTCTTTGACTTTATTGACCTCCTGGTTTTGGGGGACAGTAAAGCCCATCAGCCTCAGCAATAGGTCATGCTGGCTGGGACTGATGGGAGCTATATGCCAAATATCTGGGTAGCAGCATGTTAGGAAATACTGCTCAAGTTCTCCACCCCTGGCTTCCAAAAATCATTATAGTACGTCAGTATTAATATCATTCCTCATACTGTAGGTATGTGTGTGTGCATGAGAGAGAGAGAGAGAGAGAGAGAGAGAGAATGATTTATGGTTTTCAGTACATTTAATATAGCTTGAGTTAAAGGTTTTCAGTTGAAATGGGGGGGGGGAGTCATACATGCAATGTTTATTTTGGGTTTATATTTTGTATTTTATATTGGGGTGGTTGTGGGTGTTTTTTGTTTTTGCTTTTGTCGTGTGTTTTTCTTTTTAATTTTTAAAAATATGTGTTTGAAATTATGTCTTTGAATAAAAATATTTTTAAATAAAGAAATATTCCCTTTCCCAACTCTTTTTGTATCAGGTAAAAAAAGCAACAAAATACTACCCTGTTAGAAGGGAAAGGTGGCAATTGGCAATACGGAAGGTTCAGCTGGCAGCAAGCAAGCTTTTCCAAATGTTGCTTCAACTAGAAATGGTACTCCACGGATCCTTAGGAACATCATATCCCTTTCTCTGCCTGCTAATTTGGTCCAGGAGGCAGATGAAACTATACATTCCATGATCCGTAGCTCTTCTCTCTTTTCTCTGACTCCTGATTCTGTTCAGAAGGCAGAGGAAATGACATTTCCCATGATCCATGGCAAGTGTCAGAAGCAAGGAAACTTGGCTTCTGTGCAGAAAATTTTGTTTTCTGTACAAGAAACTTAGTTTCTGTGCCGAGAATTCCATTTTCTGTGCAAAAAAACTACCTGCGTTTTCAACTAAGAATAGATTCTAAATTGCAAAGATTTTTTCCTGTCTAGAACTCTCCTTGCCGCGGTTTTCTGACACTTGAGAAACCAATGTTTTAAGCATTTTCTGAATGTTTTGAATATTTTTTTTTCCATTCCTAGTCTGTACTGGTTTCTTCTTTGCAAAAGCAAGTGGTTTCAGCATAAACGTGCGGGGAGGGAGAATGGCAGTAGAGGGCTAGTTTACTGTGGGATCAGGACAGAATCCCTTTTTGGGCTGGATCCATATTGCAATGGTAGAAATCGAGAGAGGTTCTTTATAGCTATGAGAGCTGAAAGAACACAAATTCTCCCACTCATGGGAGTTTTGTTGCTGCTGAGTGTCTTTAAGTCATTTCCAACTTAAAGCAAACCTATCAAGGGGTTTTCTTGGCAAGTTGCTTCAGAGGGGGTTTGGTATTGCCATCCTCTGAGGCTGTGAGAGTGTGACTTACCCAAGGTCACCCAGTGAGTTTACTCATATCATTGAGAAACATTTAACATACTTCATACAGTGATCCGATTCCACAATAGTTGTAGAATGACCTTAGAGACCATTGTTCATTGTGGAATCGGATCACTGTATGAAGTATGTTAAAAGCAGCCATTTAAAACTTTTTTTTAAAAAAAATAATAAAGTTTCAAATTTTAAAAAGTTTGCTAGGGATCAGTCTGATAAAAAAAAATCCCATAATTATTTTCCTAGGGTTTTTTTTTTTTTTTTTTGGTTTAAAGCACACATGAGATGAAACTGCTGCATTTTGGGGGGGGGGGGGGGTGTTGGATGAAAACGCATGATCAGATAAGGACTCAGTATAAGCTCATCACTTTAACGCTCTGCTCTTCAAGGTGCCCATCACAGTGGCATATAGGAAAAATTAATCCGTCGGATAAAAAGTGTAGTTGGCCATGTGCCTGAGAAAAGATATCATCCCAGGGCAATGGGGCACTTTTTAAAAAGTGTTTCTTTTTCTTTCCTGCGGAGAAGGGCAATTAAAATTGGACAAATGAAAAAGACATTAAGGGAGAACTCGGAGTTCTTAAATACTTTTTTTTCCAGTTAAAAAGATTTGCTCCAGAGAATTCTCCTTCTACTTGGAACTCAACTGTTCTTTCCTCGACCTGTCCTGCCCCTAGGTTTGGGGGCAGCTCCTCGTAAGTTTAACAACCTCAGGACTAGCTTCAAATTAAATGGACTGACAGCTGCATCGGCACTGCAGAAATAATCCAGGTTCATACTGCTTCAACTGCCATGGTTCAATGCTATGGAATTCTGGGAATTGCAGTTTGTTGTGGCACCAGAGCTCTTTGAGAGAGAAGGCTCAATATCTCACAAATCTCAATGTCTCACAAAACAGAATTCCATAGCACTGAACCAAGGCAGTTAAAGTTAAAATCAGCCTGGATTATTTCTGCAGAGCAGACGCAGCCAGTTAACCTTTAGAATGGAGAAATGCCCAAACACTGTTGTCATGGTGAGTGGGATATGGACACTCGGGGAACCCTTGAAGTCAGATTAGGACCCCAGGAAGGTCCTAAGGCAGACTAGCCTCAGGTTTCCCACTAGAAGAATATGGATTATCATCAGTGAGTGAATTCACATTTCACATTCAATATTACCGTCCTTAGAGTGTGAATTTGCCCAGCTCATAATCTTCAGTAACATTATGAGCTGAGCCTTTGGGTTGACCAAGCTGTTTTGTAAGTACATTTTCAACTATTCCCAGTGTGACAGAGCCCTTCGTTGAATGGTGAGGTCAATCACATAGAAATCAGTGTGCTTCTGCTTTTAATCCATGTGCCAATGTCACAAACTAGGAGAAATCTCTCAGGGGAAAAGGCAGGGCTTTCTTTTTTACCCTGGAAAAAAAAATTGCTGAGCCAATATCAGAAAGTATACCCAATTGTTGTTCTCTTTTCTGCTATAGCCAAACACCTACCCAAATGCAAAGACATCTGAGTGCTTGGAGAAAGGCAGCTTGTCTTCTTCTGTATCAGGTGAGAGTTGGTGGATGATCTCTGGAGCCAAATGGCACAACCAGCCATTCTGGATCCGCAGTTTATCCTCTCTTCTGAAAGGAAGAGCAATAACCAATTATTGTAATTTCACACCACAGGAAAAAAATTAAGTCAAACTGCTATCTCCCCCAACCCCTACCAAACTCTCCAAGCTCCACTATGAATTGGTACTCCTCCTCTTTAATGAGATTCAGATCCGAAGATGGAGGCAGAAAACTGGCTCTTTTCTGGAATAATCTCTCTGGAGGCCTCTTTGTGTGTTTCACTGTAATTGTAAATTGGTCCTGGAGTCATCTACCATTTTAGCTTGCCCAACAAAAGGAAACCCAGAGGAGGGACACATAAACGATAGTAAGGTACTGTGACCAATTTTGGATGTTGACTCCACAGAGCAGGATTCAGCCACAGGGAGCAAGACGAAAACCATAAGGTTGCGGGTTCAAGACCAGCAAAAGGGCTCAAGCTCGACTCAGGCTTGCATCCTTCCGAGGTCGCTAAAATGAGTACCCAGATTGTTGGGAGCAAGTAGCTTACAGTTGTAAACCGCTTAGACACTCCTTAGACAGTATGAAGCGGTATATAAATGAAGCTGTTTGCTTTGTTTTTGTTTGTGAGAGATGCTGGGAACTGTCAGTCAGCAATACCAGAGGCTCACCAGTTTCCCAACACTGCTCTCAAGTTTTAGGCTTGGCACGGTAAAGGTGAGGGGATGGATTCTGTTGAGGCCTTGGTTTATTCTTCAGCCAGCGCTTTGACAGAAGCAGAAGAGAAAGGAGTGCTGACACTTCCAAAAGCTTTCCTGCCATCACTGAAAGTGCCTAAAGGGTTCACTCAACACTTGCCTGGAAGGTTCTGCCTTTCCGCAGTGTGCCAACCCTGCTTTGCTCAACTCCCACCTAAAACCATGAGCCTCCCATCTCTCCTTATACCGGCGGACAATTTCCAAATGAAAGACAAGCCATTTAATTTTGCTCGTCACCTCTGTATAATTAGCTGTCCTGCTAAATCTGTTTCCCAGTCACCCTGCCAGTGACATTGCTATTGATCCTGCCCAACTATAGTCTGCGAAAAGCCACCCGCTTCCCTCCCAACTCATGCCATCCTGGTGGCCTGTTCCCAGTCTCATCTAGAAGCCATTCCCCTCATTCTTCCAAGGTACCTGCCTGTAACTACAAAGTTCCAAAAGACGATAAAGCCATTTTCAACCAATGGATAAAAACACGGCTGTACAGTAAATTAGGGTTTTCTTCCATTCATTTTACAAGGCAAAAGACAGTGGAGATGAGAAGGACCCATCCTAAAATAAAACCCATATGAGGGAATTGTAGATCATGGGGCTTTTTACATTGGCAAGAAAGTGTGATCTGAACTCGCCTTTATGTTAATGCTTAGCAGCTACATAGCAAGCCTCAGGTTTGCATTAAAAAAGTGCAGAGCTGCTACATTGAGGGGTGTGGGAACGACTTATCTGAGTGGTCTTTTTTGTGGCTCAGCAGTTACATGGGAAGCTGTCAGAACGCTACAAACACAGGCGGAGCTGATACATGGGCAGCAATAAACGCGGCTTTAAACTGCGATTTTAAATTTTTTTTCCTTGCCGGCTGCGAACTGCGCTGTTGCGCGGTTCGTACCGCCGCGAACAGCGCTATTGCGATGGTCGAGTCTTGAACTGCGCTATTGCGAGGGTCGAGGCTTGAACTGCGCTATTGATAGGGTCGAGGCTTGAACTGCGCTATTGCGAGGGTCGAGGCTTGAACTGCGCTATTGATAGGGTCGAGGCTACGAATTGCGCAGTTTTAAATGATTTAAAGGGGGCTCCTAATTGATTTTGACAGCAGCCACAGACCGAGCATCTGCAAGAAGACAAAGGAGGAGGAGTGCTGGCCATTGACCCAGTGACGTTGGCATTCGTCAGCACAGGGTCACTGTGGGCATCATCACCAACATGGATGCCTCCTCTCCTTTGTGGTCGGCACTTGTCGTCAATGTTCAAAGCACAGCCAAAGCTGCCGCCTTTGCCTCCGCTAGTGCTGCCAGGATCGTCAAAGTGACCACTGAAATGACTGCTGTGACCACTGAAATGACTGCTGTGACCACTGAAATGATAGCTGATGATGACAGTGATGATACAGAAGAGAGAACAGCTGCAGTTGGTGTCTCACTGCTTGAGCAGTGTGAATTAGCCGGTGGCATTGCTATGTCCGATTGGGCCTTGACCAGATGGAAATGAGGTCTGAGGTCTCTGCATGAGACCAAGACATCCCTCTCCCCCTTTTTGGGCCACTTGTAGAAGTCTCTGCCATTGTGCAAAGTGCCACAGCAAAGCCTCGGCAAGAGTGTCCCTAGGAGCGGCTGACTTGGACAAATGCAAGTGGGAAATGGCGCTGGAATGTGTGTGGGGGTTCGTGTGAAAATTGAAAGTTTCCTCTTATCACTGCAACTGTAAAAACATCCGCCACCAAAACTGTCAATATCCCAAAGGCGCTACTGCGCATGTCTAGGGTTAGGATTAAGGGCGGAGCTAGGGTTTGGGAGCTTTAAAAAACTGCGCAGTTAAACCCCAGCTTTTACACCTGGAGGGCATAGAACGTTTTAATTAGGAGTGGAGTCCACACCACGCATGCTCCCAACTACGATCCATTCTGATCCGCACCAACAGCGCAGCCTTTAAATGGGCGCCTTAAGGAAACGGAGCCCCATTTAACTGCGCAAGTACACCTTAGCCTTTACATGCACTAGCGCTGTAACGCACTTATTAAAAAAGTAGTGGGTCAACCGAACTACTTTTTTAAAGCGCGTTTTTTCCCTTAAAACGCCAAAATGGCGTTTTCATGTCACACTTTCCCATTTTATAATGTAAAAGCTGGGTTTTCACCCAGCCTTCAAAACACCTTTTTTTGCCAATGTAAAACGCACCCATGTGTGCTACAGAGGAGGAAGTGCCAGGTTCAATCCTACATTTATAACTTGTAACTGTATTTTTCCCCACGATTTAAATATCATACTCAAAGATTTCCCATACCTTGGATCAAACATTGATTGGAATGGAGACTGCAGTCAAGAAATTAGAAGGAGGTTAGGACTGAGAAGGGAACTATGAAGGAACTAGATAAAATCCTAAAGAGCATTATGATAAGGCTAAAGTAACTATCACACAACGGGTAGTAGATACAGAGCAACTATTGGAGCTAGCTAGCACCCCAACTTTTATTGCTAGTGTCTCCAGTAGATATTTGACATCGCCTATGCAAAACTCAAGCTACCTAAACACTGGAGAGCCTCTATTTTGCCATGATGTTATGCTCTCCCCACAGCTGTCCTTCTCAGACAGACTATGCCCCTGTGATTCTGGCCAAATAGAAACAACAGACCATGTATCACTCCAGGGACATCTGTCTCAGCTACTACAGGGATAACCTACATACTACAGGGACATCTGTCTCAGCCTCACTATATACTACAGGGACATCTGTCTCAGCCTTATTTCACCTTTACTGCATAAATACCAAAGACACACCCGTCAATGCTATGCTTCTCTATTGCTTTCAGACACCAAAGCTGATACAACATATAATGTTGCCAGGTTCCATGCAGCTGCAGTTAAAATTCACCAGAAAATGACCTCCACTGTCTTGTCTTGCTATACTGGAATCTGAAAGGATTTTTGTAAATACTGTTTTTAACCTGCGTGTTTACTTTTTTAAAATTCTGTATCCCCTTTTTATCTGTGCCGGCCTATGACTGTAATAAAGATCCTATGCTATGCTATGCGAAAGAGCAAAGATATTACTCTGTACACTAAAGTGAGGATGGTCCAAGCCATTGTATCACCATCACATCACCATGTACGGATGTGAGAGTTGGACAGTGAAGAAAGCGGATAGGACCAGTCCCATGGCAAGCCTGGGTCTCTCCTGTGGCAGCAGCAAGCTCATAAAAGCTCATTCACGGCACTGCCATGCGCCAGAATCAGGACTGAGCAGCGCAGTCCCACCGCTGCTGTACTTTGAAGGCCAAAGGAGTGAATGCTCCTCAGCTGATGCAAATGTCAATCTCCCACCAGAGACTCCTTTTACGTTTGTGGCCACACCGTAAGGTTCTTAATTGAAAGCTGCTGTTAAATTAATCACCAAGGGCACTTGAGAGGTGCAAGGTGACTTGCCCTTTCTTGCCGTCATGTTTAGTTCTCCCATGTCTCTTTTCCTTGTGCCAGAGAGGAGGAAAGAGAGAGAGAGAGAGAGAAAGGAGAAGGAATGCTCCTTGTATGTACAGACATGCATAAGCCTTAGGGATGCACATGTGATTGCTTGCTACCAAAATGTTTGTTTAATCTTAAACCCATGGCTTGGACAGAACCAGATCTTGTTCAACTCACCCTTGTTTGTCTGATCTATACTTCCGTCCTTTAAAGAATCTTCCCTTATGAAAAAGCTTGGGTTTTTTCTTTCCCCTTTTAGGTTCTTTTTTTTACCGTTTGTACATTTTTGCACATTTTGTGTAGCTCAAGAGTATATATTTATTTAAACAATTTATACCTTGCCTTGTATCTCAAATATTATTCAAAATTAATTTTTATTATACTCCATCTTTGTGGGTGGAAGACCAACTCCTAGCCGTCTTGCAAGTGAAGAAAAGTTCACAGCCAACATTTGCCAAATGCTTGAAGGTCAAAGGAAGCCATGGAGAGGAAGGTTTAAGGAGACATCTAGATGAATTTTGCTAATCAAGCACATTCATGAATTTGCCATTTCTTGTGACGCCACCTACGCAAAATGTGCACAGTTCATAATTTATTCTGAGTGCACAATATCCTATACAGGAAGGGAGACAGATGTTGGAATGTTATAAGAATGGTTGCATATGCATTCTGACAACTAAGTTACTCATGGTTCAAAACACACTGCTGAAATTATCCACTTTGAGACTGCTTGAACTACCCTGGCTCAATGCTAGGGAATTCTGGGAACTGTAGTTTTGTGAGACATTTAGTCTCTGGACAAAAAGAAAAGAAAAGAAAAAGGGAAGAGATGGGACTAGAATGTGTCAGCTAAAGCAATTAAAGCAGTCTCAAAATGGATTATTTCTGCAGTGTATTTTGGACCCAAGTCATCCACCTTTGGAGTAAATAAAAATGTATTGTTCACATTTTAGTCAAAATACGGATGATGATGATGATGATGATGATGATATTTCTTTCCCGTCTCTCCTCATGGCTTGAGGCAGGATGAGTCAAACTGCAACAAAGTCCTAATTCTGAAGCAGGAGGATGCACTAAATGCAGGCATCACCCTCCAAAAAGTCCTTTTCTTGGTTGTCAAGGGACAGACATCTGCATATGTGACACAATCAGGAGGGCTTCTAATGAGCGCAGCGGTTGGTCAAACTGATATGAATAATTGTCACATCTACTCTCTTTCTAGCTACCAGGCTGCTCAGAACAAGACAAAGAGTATCTTGCATGTACCACTTTAAAGGTGAGCAAAACCTTTAAGGGGGGGGGGGGGAGAACAGCAGACTGCTCCTCTAATGCGCAATGTCCCAGACTTGGGCAATGGTGCACAAAAAATTGGGGTCACCCTGCTTGCTTTCTGGTGTAAAAACCCGAGGAACCAATGAGAGTGCACTTCGGTAATTGGATTTGTTCAAGACTTCAGAAGCTTAGGAATTTAGAAGTGACAGGAGACATTCTTGTAACAGGGGGGAAAGAAAAAGGGAAGAGATGGGCCTAGAATGTGTCAGCCAAAAAGGCACCCAAATCTTTGGTTTTAACCGTTGCAGCCAAGGCTGGTCCCAGACATTTTGTTGGTTGTGGGGACAGAAAGACATCTTGTTTTTCCCTGCCTCCCCAAGCCCCAAATTCTGTTTAAAGTGACCGATTGGACTGACATAAGTCTTACTTCAAACAGGTGAAAGAACAGCCCCTCTCTGATGCCACCACAACAGAGGGCAGTAGGCTGGCTCAGGGATGCCAGGTTGAACCAGCACAGATAGATCAAGCAAGATTCAACTGCCAGTACAGCTGATTTTGGCATGGGTGATGTTACCCCAAGGTCTGGTCCTCTGCATCCCTACTCTTTGAGGCATGTAGGTGAGAAGACAACCCCAAATGCAGGAAACTAGCCATGCCATAGAAGGAGATCTGTGATCCTGTTTGGAGATCCAGAAGGTTCACCATGGGGGAAGTTCAAGAGTACATTGCCAAGATCAATCAAGATAGATCAATCAATACCGGACTCTTCACTGATAGGAGTGATGATGGCTGATAGACCTTGTGTTTACAAGTGAACAAAAGTCCAAGAATACTTCCCTCTGGAAGCAATACTCCATTGTCCAGAGACATTTGCATTGATTGTACGGCCATACATAAGTTTCCATCCCATTCTTCTCCCCTGCAAACTTCATTTTAATCACAAAATCTGCCCTGGGATATGTTTTGTCTGACAAATATGCCTGCCAAGGCACTCCCAATTCAATCTCGCTTGAGTTCAGACAGATTCTCTGTCAGTATCTTGCTTGACTCCTCAGCACTGCTGGCCAATCCATGATCCACAGGCAGCTGCTGAGCCATTTCGCTTCATTGTGTCCCCCAGCTGGAACTCCTCTTCTGGAATCAGTAGAGTATTGCCCCTTTTATATTGTTAGTTTTTGGATGTGTGTGTGAAAGAGTTTGGCTCTGTGTGAATGGTGAGTCCCTTTTTATCTGCAAATAAAACTACGTTTGGACCTTTCTGTCTGGAGTTCTGTTTCTCAGAACCAGTACACACAGGCTTGTGTGGCTCATCTGGCAGCTTAGCAGTAGTGGAAAAGCAGCTAGTTGGAAATGCCATTTTAATTTCCCACAATCCCCCAGGTTGATGCTACCCCGGTGATACCGGCAGAACTTAAAATGGCAGCTTGATCAAGCTTCCCAGTGTTGCTTGGAGCATCAGGCCATCCAAAATAAATAAATGGGCCCATGGCAAGCAGCAGACCCTGCCAGGGTATTGGAGTACCAGTAGTTGCCCAAGGATGCCAACTAATGGTCACCTGGCCTGAAAGGCAATTCATCGGTTCTCTTAACCAAGTTCCCTTCTCAGTTACTCTGAAGAAGGATTCCACATACCACAACTAACTAGTGCTTCTTGCTCTTCTAGGGAGAGGAACCCTGCAATTTTCTTTGCAGACTAGCAACCAATAAAATGGGAAGATGAGGTTTTGATGGGAGCACTAGTAGGCCTCCACTGAAGGCCAAAGCATAACAGTGCAACCCACGAGAAGCACAAGATGCTGGGTTGCAGTAGCCTCTGCTGGAGCTGAGTCATCCTAGGAGAAGGTGGGCTGTACCAGGACAGACATCTGCAGCTTAGGTTCATGCACATTTGCAAACCTCCCTCACTGAGTCATAAATCTCATTCTAGAGAAAGCTGAGGGACCAAGATTGCTCCTGAACATTGCTTTTTTGGACCATCACTCCCAGGATGCCTGGTCATGCTGAGTGGAGGACACTGGGAGCTGGAGTCTAAAAATGTAACTTGTCCAAGCTTATCACCATCCATCAAGAACGTGGAAAAACGAGCATTTAAGTAGTTGGTGAACGTCTTTTTTGTTCAGACTTTACCCACATTTAGCTCCATTCCCGTTTCAATCCAAACTAACATAATTTGCATTTCTCAAAGCAAAACACAGCTATACTTTAATATTCATATTTAGTGACGCAGCTCTGCAGTTAAAAATGGTCGACATGAACATTTTGGGGTTAAGCACACAGATGAATGCCAATTTTGGTGAAAACTATGTATTTTAAAGGGGGAAATAGCTTGCAAAAAGGCATATATTAGGAGAAATACATGCAGCCATGTAAAAATAAAAAAGTCTGAAACTGATTTAGAAACACAATGAAATGATCCAGATGCAGGCGAAACTGAGAGAAAATAAGTTTCCTGCTCAGCAGAATATTCTGCACAGAAAATGCTGTTTTCTATGCAACCCCCTCAAAAAAACCATGTGCATGTTTTTGCACAGAATAAATTCTGTACTGCAAACTGCCTTTGAAAACTGTGCCGTTTTGACAACTTTCTCAGAAAAAAAGGAGAAAAGTGAGCAAATTATTTATTCTAGCCTGCCAAAATGAAATTTATGAAGATTTACATCTCTAATCCTCTGTCGCTCTGCTTCAGTGCCTATGCTTCAAGATAAAAAGAAGGAAGGGGAGGGGAGGGAAAAAAAAAAGAAATGTGGTAGCACTTTCAAGACTAACTGGTTTTTATTGGAGCATGAGCTTTCATTGCTATAAACCCTCTTCTTCGGATGCAGTACAGAGAGTTTAGATCCACAAAGGTAAAGTAAGGTAAAGTAAGATCCGCAAAGGTAAAATAAGGTTCCCACTTAGGTGCCACTGGGGGTAGTCTTGAGATATCTGCTGTGGCTCACTCGCCAAATGCCAAATGCTTTAGTTATAGGACAACTTGAAGCCGTCTGAATTGTTCTCGCACAACAGTCAAAGCCAAACTCTTAATTATCAAAACAGAAGTCTAGTAATGTGTTGTTGTTTCTTTGGTAGGAAAAAAATTGGCTCTGATGCAGATGGGGGGAGAGTGCATTTCGTGCTACTGAGCAACCAAAGTGTAACTATTACAATTAAATTTGGGAAACAGTAACAGATGATAAATTGTAACTACAGCAGCAACTCACTACTTGGGGCATTTGAATGAAAACTGTAATTAATTACTTTTTAAAGTAACTTCCCAGGCTATGGATCCACAGAAATGGGTCCCAGAAGACCAGAATGAAGTCCAAGGAACAGTCTGAGAAAACTTGGAAGTGAAAAACTGGCGAGGGTATAAACAGACAACCATGTTGTGTGTATGTGTTGAGTGGGGAGGGGATAACAAAAAAAAAATTAAACCCACTCAGGGTGCAGTTAACCACTTCAACATGACAACTGATACACCGGCAAAGAAGGAGGGAGAGAGAAAATAGGCAGGCCATTATCTCTTTCTTTAATCCGGTGCCTTTGACACGCCATAATTACAGAAAGATTAAAATATGTGATTTATCTCACAGGAGGCTTTGCATTAAAGCAATAATTAACTGTGCGGAAATCTTCACAATAGCTGGAGTTTTACTTTATTTCATTTTATTCCTTTTCCAATTTGGGAAAGTACAATAAGTTATATCTAAATCAGGGACCACCGGCAGTGAATTAATGGAGTCTCTGGGAAAGAAATCAACATTGGAAGATAAGAAAGAGATCTCCATGGATGCAGACTTGATATGGTTTCCTCAGTTCAGACCTACAGCTATGGATCAGGATGACCTTGGCATCCATTTGTGAACAATGACATAACCCCAGACAACTTGTGGGTACTGTTCCTATTTTCATGCAGCGAAGAAACTTATCACTGGAGCAAGAAGACACAGGTTCAAATCTCTGTTTGGCACTGAAACTCATTGGGAAAAATGGAAAATGACAGCTATGCAGCAATTCAATGGCTGGCCAACGTAACTCACGTCACACAACAAAATGGCCAGTAAGAATGATGGTCATTGCCAGGGCTTGTATAAGACAATTCATTGCCTAAAGCTGCAGTCAGTAAATATCTGTTACACAACCTCTGCACTGAGTGACAATGTATTTGGATCAATGGTCAATGCACATGGCTGACAACCCATTGTGCTGTCGCCATGTGCAGTGTGTAAAGGCAATGCATAGACACAATATGCGTTCAGACACTACCTCTTTATCAACTGATTTTTTTTATCCACGGATTCAAGCATCCACGGATTGAAAATATTTTTAAAATAAATTTAAAAAAAAACAAACCCTATCATGGGGTTTTCTTGGCAAGTTTGTTCAGAGAGGTTTTGCCGTTGCCATTCTCTGAAGCTGAGAGAGTGTGATTTGCTGCAGTGGATTTTCATGGCTGAGTGGGGATTTGAACCTTCGTCTCCAGAGTCATATTTACTACTTTCAAATAAAGTAAAAAGTCTCGTAACTGTGACGGTTCTTTAGATTTCCTCTCTGTTACACCTCGACAAAAAAATTCTCATTTGTGGAAGCAAATGCCCCTTTCCAAATGTGGGGATTGGCATAATCTTCATTGTCCTGTTTGTCCTTAAGAAGCTCACCATAGATGAATAACTGGATTTAAAAAGAGTACTACAGGTACATGGAATTAACAGTCAAATGAAGCGGCTTTCGTAACCTACCTGCCTGCTTGCAGAACACCTGATATGCTGAAGAGGCCAAAGTCTGTGATCACCACCTTCCCGTTGTCGTAGAATACGTTTTTAGACTTCAGATCTTTGTGGAGAATCCCCTTGGCGTGTAGATAGCCCATACCCTGAAAACAAAGCAAGGGGAAAGAAGAGGAACTGAAAGATTGGTGTGGAAAAGATAAGTCTGGGTTGTCTCTAAAGACACACACACACATCATGTATTTGTTGTGGCCAAAGCAGATATCATTTAATGAAGTATAGGAAATGTAACCCGCAGCGTGCCTTGTAATCCACGGCGTGTTTTAGAATCAAAGATTTGGAAGAGACCGTTGACATCAGTTAGTCCAACCATCAGCCTTCCCAAAATATTTTGCTGACTGAGGACGAGAAGTCAGCATTTCATATATAGACACTGACTAAACTCGCAACTGAATTTTATGCCAACACCAATGACGGGACAGCATTCTCCAAGGTTTCCACCTAATTTATAGGGCAGACAATTTGGCACATACACTTCTTATCTCCCAGCATCTTGCTTCTGTTTTGGTTCCCAATAGGATCTGCCGCTAGAAGTGGCTGTTTGGGGCTGGATCCACACTGCGGAAATGTGGATTTTTGAAGTGCTGTGGCTCCGTGCTATGGAGGTACAGCAAACTACAATTCCCAGAATCCCATCGCACGGAGCCATGGCACTTTAAATCACTGCCAAACTGGATTATTTCTGTAGTGCGGATCCAGCCTCAATCAGCCTACATGTAAGGACCAACTCTGCCTTGCACTTTCATCATAGGCGCCAATCCAGCCATTGTTTGAAAGGATCTAAAAGGGAAGCATCTATGCATCTGAGGCAACCTGGTCCACTTTTGCACAGTTTGTACCAACAGGAATTTCTATCTAATGTTTAGTTGATATCACCTTGTAATTTGTACTGGTTGGTTCAGCTCTGGAGCAAAGAGAACAAATTTGCTTTATCACTGATATGGCAGCTCTCCAAATAGGTGAAGACAGATACCATATTGCCTTCCCACAACCTCTGCTGCAGGCTAAACTCTTTCACAATTTCCTTTTTCTGGAAATTTACCCTATAAATCTGAGTGGGGACCCTTTACTAAGCAGTTGCACTTCAATATTCACACTGGTCTCAGTTTTGCAATTTTTGCTCTCCAATCAATGCACACAAAACTGTGCACAAATATTAGTTAAAACAATGCACAAAGCGTATGGTGTTAACATGTGCATCTCAGGAAAAATAATGTAGAAAAATGCACGCTATTATCAAAAATTGCTCCCCAAAATACACATATTATGTCAAAATGGATATGTCAGGGCAAATGTGCACAAAATACACACAAATTAGTGCATTAGTGTGGAGTTTTTTTTAAAAAAATACTAATGTAGAAATGGAATGGAACAGAGTTAAGACTGGGAAAATCTGAAACTTTCTGCTCAGATCCTTTTTCCACTGGAGTATAGAACTTCTGCAGTGCTTTCTATCCTAATTTATTTTTATAATCTATCTTCACTTACATGTGCTACCCAGAACATGGGAAAGTTACTTTTTAACCTATATGCAACTCCTAGAACCTTTATACAATATATATAATAGGAGATCCAGGGGCGAAACAGATGGGCAGGAAAGGGGCTTGAAGCTGCCTTTTCTGAAGCCACATTGAAACCCCACCAACCACACCACCGGCTCCCAAGGCAGCTGGAGTGCTCATGTCATGACCACATAACATGGCTTCAAGCCAGGAAGAAGCAGAAAAAAGCTGCTGCTTCTTTTCTCTGCATAAGGCGCCTAGAGGGAACTTCAAGGCATGTGTCATCTAAACGCCACACCTTCAAGCCAGCCTGAAAGCACCTCTTTTTGCCTATCTGTTTAGCCCCACAGTCGAAAAAGTAATTTCCCCCAAGCTCTGTATTTCAGAGGAAGGAACGGGCAAGACCACCTCTGAGTATTCCTTGCTTAAGAAAACCTTATAGATTTCATGGGCTCACCGTAAGTCAACAAGTGACCTGAAGGTGCGCACATGCGCATGCACACACACACACATACACACAGACACACACTGTACTGTGAATGACTATTAGGACTCAAGCCAACTTTTTCAACTCCCTCTCTCCCTTCCCTCTTTTTCTCTCCCCTCCTTGTGTTGCCAAGGGAGGAATAAGTTGCTTATTGAAGAGACAATCCAAGGGCCACATGTTGCCCACCTCTGTCTTAGGCTCCATCTGCACTGCAGAAATAACCCAGTCTAACACCACTTTAAGAGCCATGGCTCAGTGCTATGGAATTCTAGGGTGCATAGTTTGTTGTGGCACCAAGCGATCTCTGACTAAAAGGGGGGCAAAATATCTCACAAAATGACAAATCCCAGAATTCCAGAGCACTGAGCCATGGCAGTTAGAATCGTGTCAAACTTTGTCAATTCTGCTGTGTGGATGCCAATGGGTGAGACCCTCCAGCTGTCTGACCTAGTATAAAGCAGTTTCCTATGCTCCATTGCATACATGTGCTCATCTTGCAGAGTTCATGTTCATCTTCCTGGTGAAAAAGACCAGTGGAAAACCTACATGGCATCTCCTTTGGCTACTGGTGGATTTCACCTGACATGGGCCCGCACACAGATATCTTTCCAATATACTTGTGGGTTTGAGTTACAAGACAGAAGAACGCATATGGTTAATGATCATCGCTCGGTTCCATCCACTGGTTTAAAAAACCCACAAGGTAAAAAAAAAAAGACTAACAATTTATCATTAGCTCTAGTCTTGAAAAGAAAAAGAAAGGGGGGGGGGGAGAGAATAAAAGCAGAGAAGATGATAAAAATTGGGATTTCTTTACATTTGGTGAGCAGAGACCTCATCACTCAAAAAACCCGATTATTGCCCAGGATGCCAACAATGATCACTGCCCACTTGCCTGCCCCCACAACCCCCTGGCACCTTCCCACATCTTGCTTGGAGCATTGATGTTAATGGTTGAGCAGCAAGATCGGTGTGGGAGGCAGGACAAACTTGCTCTTCACCTTTTCCGCACTGTGAAATGTTCACATCGGTGCTAATTATCCCAGGTCAGTTTGCAACGGACCCACTGAAAGATGAGGCATTTTACTTATGGATTAGCTGTTTTATGCTCACATTTCTACCCCTCTCCCAGTCTTTGGCATCCAACAACCCACAAGGCATCTTACATGGATGTTAACAATGGCAACAGATTACCTCTGCTTTGGTCACGTCCAGATTTTGTTACTAGGACTGGGGGGAAAAGAGCATTGATCTCATATATATATATATATATATATATGATAAATTCATATATATATATATATTGGATAAATTCAGACACACACACACACACACACATATATATATGGCAGACTACACATTGGATAAATTCATATATATGAATTTATCCAATTTGTCGTCTGCCAGACAATTAATGAAAGCAGCTGCACATCTTTTGGCTTTCAAGAGGAAAATGCAAGTACCAGATTCTCCTTTTCTTTTCTTTCTCCTTTTCAAATCCCATGCAAATTGTATGCACAACAACAACATAAAAGAGAAAACTTTTGGAAAAATGGGCAGAAACCTTTATAAATGGGGGGGGGGGGGGAAGGGAGAATTATGTAAAATATGCAAACGTTAAAATGCGTCAAAAGCAGCACGCATTAGGGAAAGTGGGGACTGATATAACAGCACATTTCCCAACCTGAGATGAAAGAAGAACTGAAGAAAATTTAAGTGGAATTCAGAGAAATGTGACAAAGGTGAGAATGAGAGCGTTTCATATCCTATTCATTATTTCAGTGTAAGAGAGTAGGGTCAGAAGTAACTGCAACAACAAAGAATTCTCTCTCCTTTATACTTGGTAAACATATCCTAAACACACAAGAGAACGGATCTTAAAAAGGGGTAGGCTACATATAGACAACCAGCATAGTGTAGTTTGAGTGTTGGACTATGACTCAGGAGACCAGGATTCGAATCCCAGCTCAGCCTTGGAACCTACTGGGTGACCTTGGGCAAGTCACACTCTCTCAGCCTCAGGGGAAGGCAATGGCAAACCTCCTCTGAACAAATCTGAACAAATACTCCATGAAAGGTTTGCCTCAGGGTTGCCATAAGTCAGAAATAACTTGAAGGCACACAACAACAACAACAACAACAACAACAACGGGATGCTTTGAGTCCCAATCTGGGAAAAAGCTGGGCTATAAATAGAGGAGTAGTAGAAATAATAAATAATAACAATATCATAAGGGACAGGCTTGATCTTTGAAATGTTAGTTTTGGGGGACTACAAGTCTCAGAATCCAACACAACTGATTTTATGAGTTGTAGTTTAAAAAATTGCTTTTCAAAGCTCTGGTATAAGCAAGCTTACACTAGAAGAGTTGGCTCATTAGATATCCTGTCATTAAAACTATTTGGGCCCTTAAAGCTAATAACCAGAGGCCTGGAAATGTGGCCAGTGAGCCTTGAATCACAGAGGAGGCCTGTGATCCAGGGATTCACCAGAGGCTCAAGTAAGTGTAGTTGCAGGGGTAGGTCTGTATGTGCGTACAAGTGCACTACTGATCCCACTAATCCTTCTGGAATGTGATAATGCTGACTCTCTCATGGACCCTCTGATTTCAACACATCTTGCAGTCATCTGGACAAGGACCTTTCTATAAAATAGAGATTTTTTTCCGGAACGTAAGAGGGCAAGTGTGGATGGAGAGCTAGCACCCTCTACTGACTCCATTTTCTTTTTAAAACTTTGCTCCTTTTGGCTTCTTGTAACCGTACCATTAGGGTAGGCTTTGGAGGCAGGTGTCCAGGTTTAGCTGAACAAGCAGGAATGGTCTCAAATGCAAACCCACAGACTGAACATATCTTAAAGGGAAGTAATACTCTTGGCTAGCCAAGAGGCAGGGCACCTGAAAGACCATTAAGGCTAGAATCTAAAACAAGGCTGGGCAAAATGGGATCCTCCAGCTGTTGAGGGATTGCAACTCCCATCTCCCAGCACAATCAACCCCGAGAAATGCTGAGATTTGCAGTACAACAACACTTGGAAGGGTGCACTCTGGAAACAGAAGGAACTAGCATGGTCCCTTGGCTTTTGTGGATGTGCAAGATGGCATAGTGTTTGGAGTGCTAGACTGAGATCTAGGAGATCCAGGTTCAAGTTTCCAATGAGCCAGGAAACTCACCGGTTAACTTTGAGCCAACCACTCTCCCACTCGGGCTTGCCATTGGAAAGACTTGTTCAGCGAAGGCTTGCCATTGCCTTCCCCAGAGGCTGAGTGTGACTTACCCAAGGTCACCCAGTGGGTTTCATGGCTGAGCGGGAATCTAACCCTGGTCTCCAGAGTCATAGTCCAACACCCAAACCACTATGCCATGCTGAAGGAAAATCAGGATATTCATTTAACTAAGAAGTAGTGCCAGTAGACATTTATTAAATGCCTTTCAAAACAAAGTGAAGGAGGTTATGACCCTGCTCAGCAAATGCTTTCCAAGAACCCATAAGGTATGGTGCATGGGTTGCTTCTGAAAGTTTGTCATAAAAGGAATGTCTTTCCCAGCATCCAGAAAAGTGCCATTAAGCAGTACAGAGAGTGTTGGCATAGACAGGAATCTCTATCTGCACATTTGCTAGAAGATGGGGTGGGGGGTGGGGATTATTGAAAGTCAATGAAATAAAAATGGGTTTGGGATGGAGCTTAATAGAACAGAAAGAGCCCTGGTACAGCAATCCATCTGTCAAAATGACACAAAGGGATTAGGAGGGGGATAGCTGCTCCGTTCTTCCAAGCTTGGCATGAGGGGCAAGAGAAGGGCAAAGTGCTGGGCAACATTATGGAAAACCTTTTCCAGGTGTCCCCCTCTCCAGGACTGTGGCTTAGAGAATCCCACAAGTTCTCTGAAGGAGATCTTAGAAAATTATTTCTTAAAAATAATTAGTTACCCTGTCATCCCAAGGTGTCCCCCTCCAGTTTATTGCTACATTTTAAAAAAGTAACTTTTCACTTTCACATTTTTTCCTAAAATGTAGCTACCTTTTCTTTTAGTTGCTTAAAAAAAAAAAAATTATCTGAGTGCTCCAAGCTGGTGGTACTAAACATATTCTCCGGCTGTTTGCCTATCATTGATTCGACATTCAAAAGTGAACACGACAAAGTAGAAGTCTGAGATGGAACAGTACTGGCACTGGGTGATATTTGCTTTTTGGAATTCCAACTCTGTGGTTCTCTGATTCTAAGAGAAGGAGTTGGCAGAGAAAAAGAAAGAAGGAAAGGAGGTATTTGCCTGCTTTTCAGTTTGAGCCCACCCCACCATCTGCATCACCACCATATTATCCAACATATTACCCAATTCCATTACCCAACACATTACAAATGAAGGTGTAGGACAAAAGAAAGAAAGAAAGAAAGAAAGAAAAGTTGCTCACTTTAATCCTAGAGTATGGGCATTTTTCATCATATCACTATCAAGACAACCTTTTAAAGAATCTAATTATGTGCTGTTATGTATTCACATTTATTATTAGCCACTACTGGCAGGAGCCAGCAATCATCATGTGTGTGTGCATACATGTGAAAATGTGAGTTATAGTTTAAATAAATATATTTCAATAAAGAACAACAAAGCATCCACCCAACAGTACATGGGATACATTCTGAGCTTTGTTCCCTGCCCTTGTCACCTACCTTCACAATCTCTTGAGCGATCTGCCTTGTTTTGTTGACATCCAGAACGATTTTGGCATCTCTCACCACTGAGTAGAGTGTCCGTCCTTTGCACAAGCTGAAACAAGAGAATCTGAATTGATTGCATGGATGGGATTGGGGTGCGGGAGAAAACTAATGCAACTGGATAGAAAAATGGGAGAAAGGTTACATTAAAAGGGAAGGATCTGGCTTTGAATTAGGATGTGGTGGTGGTCAGAGAGAGGGGAAGCAGAGTCCCTCGTGTACTATTGGAAACTTGGCATGCCCCTTGTTAGCTGGCTTTCAACATTTCCATAGATATGAGCCAGGGGGAGCCTTGGGGAACTAAGCAGATTATCACATATGGCTTTTAAATTGCAATTAAAGTTGGAAAATAGTGCCTTTGGTGATACTTATTGCATGACGTCACCTGAGGCGTCTCCCAAGCATGGTTAGGGCATCCCTTTTTATTGATGGAAAAAACCTATCAATAAACTCCCAACTGCACTCCAGTCCCATTAGTCCTCAGGTATAAAACATCACTGATGTGGCAGTTGCGATACTGGCAGTCATGTAATGTTAGTGTCTCCTTCTCTCCCACTGTTCCCCTTCTCCCTTGCTATTCCCAAGCAGACTGGTTTCTTTTTAAATTTTTCCCCATTTCTTTTCTTTTTTAAAAATTGAAATCGCATTAGCGTAACTCTGGAATTGGGTTAAAAAGTAAAAAATCAAAATAAAACAAAATATAATTGAAAGGCATACTGGGTAGGGCATAGAGCAGGGAAGTGGGGTTAAGGGGGAGTGCAGAAGAGAGTGCGATGGCAGAAAACCGTCCTAGTCACGCTATTGTGGAGATGTGCGATAATGGCTGCTCCTAACTGGTATGTTTCCATTTTCATTAACTGTGGTGAGAATGAGGCTCGTGTGGTAATGTCCTAAGACAGGGGTGGGGATCATGGGCTCACAGTTCACATATATTTGGGAGGGGTGTCCAGTGCGGTTCCTGGGATTGCCACCAACCTCACTCCACAAGCCTGTTGCACTTGCACACACCACCTTTTTTTCCCAGTCAAGAAGCGTGAATTTCCAAATGAAAAATACTTTTACAAGGTGAGAAAAAGCCCTTGGGGACTCCCCTGGCCTCAAACAGTCAACCGCCCCCAGCAAAAGAACAGCCTCAGGGATGACCAGAAGTGATGTAGTGTCACTTCTAGACAGTGAAGTGGTGGCTAGAACGATGCCCTATGGCCACCAGGAGCTCCAGAGGAGTCACAAGTGACGTGGCCCTCCAGGCTTGGCACACAAATGAAGACCCCTGAAAGGAAGGCAATCAATAGCTTTCATGCTATGATTCTATGATGGTTATATATCATCTCAGTATCAGAGTATGCTTCCAGTTGCTGAGTTCCAGTTCCAGAGTATGCTTTCAGTTGCTGAGAAACACAAGCTAGAGGGTACCATTACAGTCCTGTCCTGCCTATGAGCTTCTCTTTGGAGCATCTGGTTTGTCACTGTGGGAAAAGGATGCGATAGGTCTGATACAACTAGGGGAGGCGGTGGGGAGGGGGAACCAATTTTACTGCCTAAAAGAAAAGATAAGATGGTGACCCCCTCTCCCTATTCTAGATGGAGAAGCCAAGTGAGACAGCAGTTAAAATTTGCTTCATCTCTGGTAGTTGGAGAGCAGACTGGGTAACACGCACACAGAACTCTGCCCCACAACAAAAGCTTGGAGTGTTACTTTTAAGACAAAAGAGCATCATAACATGGTGAAGGAAATCAGCAATGTTGAGATTTTAGCCCGAGGTCCAGAGCATCATCTTAGTCCTATTCAGTGAGGGATGGCTTCAGCATGCCACTGCTGCTGTTGTCTGTGCCTACAAGTCATTTCCAACTTTTGGTGACCTTAACACAACCCTATCATGGGTTTTTCTTGGGAAGATTTGTTCAGAGGGGGTTTGCCCTTGCTTTCCTCTGAGGCTGAGAGAGTGTCACTTGCCCAAGGCCACACCATGGGTTTCCATGACTGAGTGGGGATTTGAATCCTGATCTCCAGAGTCATAGTCCTGGTGGCGCAGTGGTTAAATGCCTGTACTACAGCCACTCACTCAAAACCTTAAGGTTGCGAGTTCAAGACCAGAAAAAGGGCTCAAGCTCGGCTCAGGCTTGCATCCTTCTGAGGTCGCTAAAACGAGTACCCAGATTGTTGGGGGCACATTAGCTTACAGTTGTAAACCATTTAGACACTGCTTAGGCAGCATGAAGCGGTATATAAATGAAGCTTGTTTGTTTTTGTTTTAGTCCAAAGTTCAAATCTCTACACAACACTGGCTCTCAGCATGCCAATTTGTTGTTGTTAACCGCCGTCAAGTTGATTGCAACTTATAGGGACCCTATGAATGAGAGACCTGCAAGTCACCCCATCATTAACAGCCCTGTTTAGGTTTTGCAGACTCAGGGCCATGGCTTCTCTGAGTCCATCCATCTGAAATGAGGCCTTCCTTTTTTTCCTGCTGCATTTTACCTTAACAAGCACTATTGTCTTGTTTAGGGAATCACGTCTTCTCATGATGTGGGTGAAATATGAGAGCCCCAATTTAGTCTCCTTGGCTACTAGGGAGAGTTCAGGCTTAATTTGCTAAAGGACCCATGTGTTTGTCTACGTTCACCTTAAAAATTATGGTCTAAACTCTGCCCGTAGCACTTTAGCACTGCTCTGACTCCCCCCCCCCCCAGCCTTTCGAATCTGCCACAGGAGGCATTTTCTCACTCACAGGTGTTATGTGTTCTTAAATCTCTCCACTGGCTGCCGATCAGTTTCTGGGCACAGTATAAGGTATTGGTTTTAACCTTTAAAGCCCTACATGGCTTGGGTCCATCTTATCTCAGGGACTGGCTCTTCCCGTATGAACCCCCCCAGACACTTTGGTCCTCTGGAAGGAATCTGCTTCAGCCTATAAAGACTAGGCTGTCACAGACCTCCCAGAGGGCCTTTTCTGTGACTGCTCCCAGACTATGGAATGGCCTACCAGACGAGATCCATCTTATTTCCACCCTTGTAAGCTTTAAAAAAGCAATACAGACGGACCTCTTCCGGCAGGCCTTCCCGGAATAACTTCCTGGCTCAATGGATACGACTACTACCCGCCCCACTTGATGCCATGCCTATGCTGTCCCAAACACTGCCTGTGTTGTCCTAAAGCTGGTTTTATTGTATTTATGTTATCCTATTGTTATTTTAACTTTGCATTAGTTTAATCTAGTTTAAGGGGTGGGAGGGTTAAAGACTATGTCGATAGAGTGTTTTTAAACTGCTGTTAATTTTAATTCTGTTGTACACCACCTCGGTTGCTGTGCAGAGAGGCAGGTTAGAAATAAAATTTATCATCATCATCTTCTTCCTCCTATTGGGAGATCTAGCCTGGACTGAGCCAGGCTCTTCAGAAAAACCATGCCAGCCATACTATGCCAGGTAAGATTCCCCACTCTTCCTTGTTTTTATACCTATTGCTGAGAAATCTATTTGTGGAGTGTTAATTACCAAATACAGCTGCTGGAGTGGGGAGGGATGGACTGAAACCAATTAAAATTTGTATTGACATTTGAATCATGTAATGGAGTCTGTGGGTGGATTCTGCCTCAATTCCCCCCCCCCACAAAAGAGGACACCCCCCCCCCCCATACATACACACACACAGAGGTTCTGATGCCCACCTACGCTCATTGCAGGCAAGCCAAGCAAGTGCGAACAAAATACCTGAACCCAAATAATAAACCACCTAAAATAAAACCGGCTCGGAGGATCACAGGTGTTGATGTGATCTGGCTCTACAGCTCACAACTGAAGCGCTGCAGCTTTTACAACCGCTCTGCCCACCCGCCCACCTCCGCACAGCCATCGCATCGCTTCAGCGTCTCTCTTTTGCTCCTTGTGACACCACCCTCCAGATGCCACCCACAAAGGACTGTGGGCAGTGGACACTTGACAAGCCATCCAAACAACAACAGACGAGGCAAAACATTGCAAACTTAAGTTCATTGCTTTTAGTTTCCTTTCCAAGCAATCTAGTTGGGCTCCAAACCAGAATCTAAAAAGCATAGCTTGGGGTGGAGAAAGTGTGGCTCTTTCAGTGTTTTGGACTATAATCCCCATACTCCTTTACTTTTCATACTGGCTTGTTCGTGGTTCCCAAACTTTGATCCTCCAGATATTTGGGACTTCAGCTGCAAGAATGCCTGGCTGTTGGTGAAGCTGGCTGGGGCTTCTGGGAGTTGAAGTCTAAAAGGCACGGAGAACCAAAGTTTGGGAAACACTGTTCTAGGCATTCAAGTCCTAACCCAAGGCCACCCAATTGGGTTTCCATGGACAACAGGGGATTTGAACCTGGTCTCCGGAATCATAGCCCAACGCTCAAACCACTACACCACGCTGGCTCTCAAAAAAAAACTTAGCAAGACCGAAAACCATCCAACCGTCACTACAGCTCTTTCCCAATATGCTACTAACATTGTATCATCTTGGCATCTTTGTTTATTTGGCCTTGTGGGAGACGCACTGTCTAGGTTTTTAAAACTTATTTTTGATGTCCACCTCTCCAGAGCCATCTGCAGCACTTTGCATGCTGTTCTGCTGTGACATGGGTCAATCCAACACTCTCCAGGTTTCACACAAATCTATTTGAATCAGCCTGAGTCACTTTGTTTTCTGGAATACATCCAAAGCGGCTGCACAGCCCTAGCTTAAAGTTGGCCTTCCATACTGGATGATATGAAATTGTAAAGTAGCTAACCAAATCATTGTGAATTATTAATAAATTTTGTATTATCTCTAACTTCCCAGAGCTTGGGGGGAAAGTAATCACTTGTAATTAATTCCATTTTGCCATAATTAAAAGTATGACTAAGTCACGTGATGAGTGTAACTTTAGGAAGGATGGCTTTGGTCCTTTTGTGCTTAATTGCATCTTTTTAATTTAACAGTTATGGAGGTATGGGTCTCAATAAACAGTAGGAGAGTACTGGCTGATGCAGTACCTTATGCTCTGTTATGGGTGTTTAGAGGAAAAGGTGTTGGATGGGTAAATGTGTTTTGTATCACAGACGTGTAACATTCAGATTTTAATCCCCCCCCCCCCCAAAAAAAGGAACTGTTTTAGTTTCCTTTGAGAAACTGGAAAGTAAACAGTCACTTGTAAAAACTGCAACAATAATAATTACAGAGGAGGCTTGGAACAATGACTTTAAGATACTACCTTCTGAGATCCAGCAGGGCATAGTGGTTTGAATGTTGGGCAATGACTCTGGAGACCAGAGTTTGATTCCTAGCTCAGCCATGAAACCCACTGGGTGACCCTGATTAAGTCACACTCTCTCAGCCTCAGGGGAAGGCAATAGTAAGCTTCCTCTCAACAAATCTTGCCAAGAAAACTCCATGATAGGGTTGCCTTAGGGTCGCCATAAGCTGGAAATGACCTGAAGGCACACCACCACCGCCACCATGACATCCTTCTAAAAGTAACTTTCCAAGTTCTGCATTTGGTCCAGTAATAATATGGGTTGTTTACCCATAAGGAAAGGGGTAGATGTGTCAGAGTCTAAAGCAGGGCAGTGAGACTTTTCCTTGTAGCTTTGTTTTCTGTTTCTCTGAAAAATCACCACGATACCGAGCAGGAGTCCAATGTCCATGCAGAAAATAACCTTCACTGCCCAGCCATTGTTGCTCTGTGTTCCTTGTCACAGCTCATTTTGCCAGCGATGGGGCAGTCAAACCATGCCAGCAGGCTGTCTGTGAGGCCATCCCATCATCCCCTCCCCGACCTGAAAGCCTGTTCAATTCAAGACACCCAATGAGGCGTCAGAAGGGCATTCAAACCAACTCCGAACAGAGCTGCAGCGGAAAAATTAATGAGACAAGGAATGGAAATGGTCCATCTTCTCCTTGTGAGGAAACTCAGAGCTCTGAACAGACTGTCTATAATAATAATAATAGTAATAAAAACACCAGTGGAAAGGGTGGGGAAGGGGAAATAGAGAGCCCACCGCTTATGCCTTACATTTAAAAAGTGTCACACTTTGGTAAAAAAACATGGGCCAAGAAGAGGCAATGGCTTCACGGTCAAGCGGAGCAGTTAGGCAATGACATTCTTCGACAAATGATTCAGTGGAATCTATACTACCTTTTCCTACTGAGGAAAAACACACCTGGCCACTGGCAGAGGGAGGCTGGATGCTTTGTTCAGCTAGGGTTGAAAAGATATGCAACATGTCCAAACTTCCTGGCAGTGTCTTATATTCCCCAGCGGTGTGTGTGTGTGTTGTGTGCCTTCAGGTCATTTCTGACTTATGGCGAACCTAAGACCCCCCTATCCTGGGATTTTCTTGGCAATAGTTGTTCAGAGGAGTTTTGCCTTTGCCTGCCCCTGAGACTGATAGCATGTCTTTTGCCCGTTTGTCCTGACATGCTCTGGTTATAAATGGAAATTTGCATCCGTTAACTGAAAAAAAATACTCAGTGGGTTTCATGGCCCAGCAGGGAATTGAACCCTGGTCTCTAGAGTCATAGTCCAACACTCAAACCACTATGCCATGCTGGAAGTGCTCTTTTTTTGTATCTCAGTGTCGGAGGCCTCATCGGTGCACAGTATGTCCAACAAGGGCCACACAGGTAGAATTCAAAGACATAGCCATGTTAGTCTGTAGAATCAGTATGCAGTGAGATCCTGTAGCACCTTTGAGACTAACTGAAAGAAAGAAGTTGGCAGCATGAGCCACACAGGGCCACATAGCCACTCTTTACCATGCGTCCTTCAGTTAGATAAGCAAACCTTCTGGTGAGGCTGGAATTACATGGACTTGCAGCATGTTCATACCGATATTCTGCTCACTGCAGAAGTGTCGCTAAAGAGGTGGGGGTAAAATGAGGGCATTTCACCCCCTAAGTAAGAATTCTGCCCTCTCCAATGATTTTTCCCTTTTGTCCTCAGATTTCCAAAACATTGCAGACACTTAAAACATCAGCTGAACTTTCGGGAATACAGTTTAGGCTTCCAAAGTAAAAGGGCAGGCAAAGGGACCAAAGGAGTGCAAACGCACCAGATAGAAGAGTTTGAAGTGTAAATGATTTTCAATCCCTCACTCTCTGGAATGCTAGCAATTTTAGGAATGAATGGAAGGAGCATTTCATTCTGACCTGTGGCAGCAATACTCTCATTGTGATTCTGCCCCCCAATCGCTGAAGCTACATCCCTGTTTAATTCAACAAAAGGTCTTGGGGAAGGAAAAGTGCTTTTTCAACCACAGCATTTCTTCCTCCCACACTGCTTTTCATGATAACGTCCTAAAAGAGAAATATGGCAGTAAAATTATTACACAAGGTGATATTAGTTAGGTCTCCATGGAAGAAGGCATGTAACATCCAAGGTGGCAAGATCATCATAGCATTAGGAAGATTTTCAGCCAACAAGCATTGCAAGGGAAGGCACAATAACAGCAACAATAAAAAGTTTGTTGGATCCAGAGGGGGCAAAAAATAAGAGAGACAAGGGCCCTGCTGATTCATCCTTCCAAGGGCTCTTCATCAGATGATGAGTAACCTGCCAAGAAAGGATGGTAGCAAATATTGCTAGCACAGAGACTCCTCGCTGCAAAAGAAATGAGATGCTCTCGGAAATAACTGCACGGCGTCTTGTTTGCGATTCGCTTACTGCACCTGTTGCTATTGAGAAGGGCCCACCTGCAAGATCTTTTCAAGGTTTCTCTTCATTGGTTCTTTCTCTTCATCAGGTTAATTTTTCCCCTTGAAGCGCCAAAGAAAAGACCTCAAGGAGGGAAGAATCACAGCAACGCCTCTGCTTCCCCCAGATGAAAATGTTATTTTTTGGAGGTACTATTGACCTAGCTCTCCTTCAGCGCTCACAGTTAAAAGGCATAACGGTGCAAAAAGAAAAGAAACACAGACTCCCTTTTGTCGATGCGCTGCCTGATTCGCTCTTGAAGTAGGCCCTTCATAATCAGATCATTTACCCTGACATGCTCTGCTTATAAATGGAAATTTGCATCTGTTAACTGAAAAAAAGCCTAACCTCAAACCCAAGTGAACTATAATGTGTTAGACAAGCACCCTATCCAAGGTGTCGACACTGTTAAATCTCCCAATTAGAAGCACCTGGGCAATGCACGCCTTTCTTTACAGCCAATCCTTTATAGACAAGGAGTGTTTGTACGCCGGATAAGTTCTCTTTCCTCCTTTGCTGCCCCCTAAATGTATCATGCCAATATATTTTCCTTTTGTCTTGAATATGCAGGTACTGTACTCAAGTAAGTGGAAGAAAGAGGCAACTGGACAAAATGTTTGTCACACTACAGGTAGGTAGAAAGAAGAAGGCATGAAAAGTCTGTCAAATAGAAGTCCCTGTCAATGGCTAAGGCAATGTGGCGAGTTGCAGAGCTGGAGGGAGGGGACACCGAGAATGCAAGGGACCTGAGATAGCATGACAGTGTTTGCGATGAAAGTCACAGAGTAGATCATCCCTTGACCTGTTTCAGAGCCCAGGCAATTCAAGGTCTAAGCCAGCAGGGCACCAGCACAAAGCTGGTTCAGATGAGGGCAATCTCTATGCAAAATCAAAAGCACTCTAAGGGTCTGTCAAGAAGGGGTTCCAATGCAGAAGGTGTCATGGAACCAATGAAGGGTTAGAGCCAGTATAAAGACAGAGAATCATAGAATCATAGAGTTGGAAGAGACCTCAAGTGCCATGCAGAACAAGAATCATGATTTGCATCTTTCTGGATCCTATTACATTCTACCCCACTCCAACAACAACAACAACATTTTTTAAAAAAATTTCTAACCCACCCCTCTGCTCGGCAACTGGGGTGGTCAAGTCCATGTATAGGCTCTAGTGACATACACTTTCACCAACGCTGAGCACTAGGAGAAAGATTTACAACAAGATTTAAAATGATAACAGTTAAAAACACATTTACAACCCAGTCCCTAACCCTCCCACCCCTTAAAACTAAATTAAACTAGTGTAGAATTAAAATAATGATTAAAACAACATAAGTGGAATAGAGCCAGCTATAAGGCAGCACAGGTAATGGCAAGAAGGGCGAACAAGGGGGAGGATAGTAACCACATCCATTGAGCCAGGAAGTTATTCCAGGAAGGCCTGCCGGAAGAGATCTGTCTTTACTGCTTTTTAAAAAGCTATCAAGAGTGGAAATGAGACGGATCTCGTCTGGCAGGCCATTCCATAGTCTGGGAGCGGCTGCTTTACGCCTTATACCGGAGGCCTTAATACCACTCAGTACTGTACCTTAAGAAGTGGTTTACATCCACAAAAGCTCTCTCAAAAATAAAATCAAGTTAGTCTTAAAGGTGTTGCCACGCTCCTTTTTTCCCTCCCTTTCCCTTCCTCCTTTATATGCTGCAAGAGACTAACGTAGCTATTTCTTTGCAAATTGTCACTTAGTTGCTACTGCAACAGCTTTGTAGGAACAGCTCCCTTTCCAGGCCCTGCAAAAACGGCTTCTGCTGGTCCAAGCATTTGTTGGTGGTCTCCCATCTGAGTACTAACTAGGGCTGAACTGCTTAGCTTTCAAGACCAGATAGGGTCTGGTGCCTTCCTTTTTCCTGATGCCATTTTCTCCTAGTGTTCAGCGTTGGTGAAACTAGGCATCATGTCGCTAGAGCCTATGCAGGGACTTTTGGCCCTCTAGTTGTTCTGAATTGTAACTCCCATCATTCCTCATCACTCACTATGCAGTGTGGGACTACTGGGAGTTAACATGTAAGACATCTCAAAGATCCTTATCTAGAGAGTGATTTGCATCTGCATCACTAAAACAGGAGGCCCACAGCTAATATTGCATTATCCCACTCACCCCATTCTTAAGGCAGAGTCAGATGCTCCCGGGAAGCATCTACTGCTAGCAAGAAATTTGGAAAATCAGTGATTTCAGTCCTGTTAGACACTATGGATGAAGCAAAATGATCCACTATGCAGACACTCCCTCTCACAGAGATAAGCCTTGAAGAGTGGCCTTTAGGGGCTGAAATGTAGCCCTCACTAAACTTCATGACTGGTCAAAGACCTGAATCTGAGCCACCACTTTGCTCCAGTGCAAACCCAACACAGTCCATTGTGCCACAAAAGATTGGCCTCAGAAATGCTAGCCTTCAAAGCAAGCAACAGTGCTTTCCCAATAGCAGAACTATGTGGCACTATCAACAGACTGTAAGTATGAACTGGGAAGGGGGAAAAAACTCATTTTAGAAATGTTTGTAGCAGCCTGCTACCATTGTTGCCTCCCCCACCTTCCAAGGGAATTGCCCATTTTGGAGGCACAGGAAATTTGCAATGAGTTTGAAGATTGTTCAGCCAAGCAAACAAAATCCCAAATTGCTTCGAGGGGAAAAAAAAAGTTCTGCCTACCTACGTGAGCAGGGGGTGGCAGGAAAATATATCAAGCTACGGAGCCAACGCACCTTGGATGGGACCAAGGGGAGAGGGAGTGAGAAACAGCCCTTTGACATTTTCCCAGCTAGATGCAAAGAGAGCACAGTGTGGTCCATTAAATGACAGCAGAGTGTTATTGTTTTCAAAGCAGAGTTGTTTTTTATCACCTATGTGTGGCAGCATGGTTTGATTTCTAGTGGTGGCATTAGTTGCTCTTGGATGCCCATTCCTTTTTTTTTTTTTAGGTTGGCAATTGGCTAATAGCCCAGTCTCACGGACTGATGCTTCATTTGTGGGAGCAAAGCGTACGAGATAATTTCTTCAGAGTTGGGTTAGCTCTTTCAAGTGTCTGGAATGAGACATCCCACCCAAACCCGGAAAAGCTAACACCTCTCTTTCTGAGTACAGCGGACAGGAGGCCTGAGCATTTCTCAGTTGGAGAAAATAGAGGATTTCCCCCCCTAATACTAAAAGTATGGTTGCAATTAAGAGTCTAGCTGGACTCAGAATGTATTTCACCTCCATCCAACATTTTATGCAAGAGTGTGAGTATCCAGAAGATGCTGGATCATGCATGGAAAACTGTGGTGGGTGTTAAGGATTTTAGGAGGACGTACTTCACAACATGCAGACCCAATTTTTTTGAAAAAAAAAAAAACTTTGAAGATGGGGGACAGTTTCACCACATTTTTGCGACAGGCCAAGAGAGGCCTGTTTTCCCATAGAAAGGGACCTAGAAGTCAAATACATGGTCCAAAGGACATAGATTAGTAGGGTATTAATAGACTGCAACTTTCCTTCTACCCACCCTTGGAATATACCTGCAGCAGCTGACTGATGTTTCCAGTAAAGACCACATGTTGCTTCTGCAGCTCCTTGGTACTTTCAAGTTCATCTGACTGACTGCATGCATCCTGACATTGTAACTTCAGCACTGGATGCTATTGAAGAGTCAGGGACAGTGAGTGATCTCAGGGCAGACAATTCTGTGTTACTGAAAATGGCCCAAACCTGCCTCATGATCTATTCCAGACTAGGGGCCAGGGACAGCAATAATCCAATTGGGAGGCTCTAGTCTTGCCTCTTAAAATGCTTAGGCTTAAAAGGGCTGGATGCTCCCGCTCATTGTGATGATGTCTAATTTAATGAGAGGCGATGGGATGGGATGGGAACCCTCCCACAGGACTTTCTGGAAGGTAGTTACATAAAATGTTTTCGTCTAGAATGGATCCTGAAACCAGACATCCCCATGTTCTACATCACAGTTAAGCACCGATGGTGCCGTCCAGTTATTTGGGACTACAACTCCCACCAAGGGTCAGGGATTATCTGTAGTCAACAAGAGGGGTTTGCTGTAGTCAAACATCTGTAGGGCTTCCGGCTGCTTGTAGAAATATATGAGAATTGCGTTTCACTGTGGTGTTTTGTTATGAATTTGCCTTAACTCACAAATTCTCTTCCTACGATTGTGGGGAAATCAAAAGGGAGAGATTTGTTCTCTGGTTGTGCATGCTTAACTCTGGTTTTGAAGCCCTGTGTATTCAACTGTGTTAGTGCTGAATTAGGGTTGCTACCTCTCAACAAGCTTTTCAGTTTTTACACCAAATAAGGCAGGTAGAAAGTACTCTCCAGGCTAGGAACAGTTGTACCCACTGAATCTGTTTGGTGCAGATGGGATACAATTTTGTTTCAGTTCGCTTTTCAAGACATTACCAAGTTTGCAAACCTATTCATGTTCAGAATAGAAAGAACTTGATTTTAAGCAATCAGAATGTGAGAGAAAAGAAATCTAGTGTTTCCCCCGACACATCCCTAGTACCAACTCCTGCTTCTGCATCATTACACCCCTCCCATGACAGCATGTTGGTGGGAGGTTAGTCTTGCACCATTTCACTATAGCACTGCAAGGGGCGGGACGGCCCTTGTAGTCTCTTCCAACTCTACGCATATATCCTAGTAGAACTCTGCACCTTTCCCATCAGCAGCAAAGCACTGGCTAAATTTCAAAGCATCTCAAAGGCAGAAAAGGGGCTATGGGGAAAACTCATCATGTCCTTACGGACTTTCTGTGGCGGGGCTTTTCACTACGGATGCCAGACTCCAGAAATAAGACAGCCTCAAAGACGATTACACTTTCTTCCTTTCCATCCCCATCTCTATGCTCTTGCTTACCTGATGAAAATGCAGTCACAGTGGATCCTATTTGAACAGGGCAATTTTCATGATGAGAGCCTTTCCAGCTGGCATGAAAGATAAGTCCAGCTAACATTTACCGCCAGCTCACAGAAGCAGGATGGGACCAGGAGAGATCAACCTACACAAAGTTCCTTTTGGAGAGACCAGCCCTTTAGGAAAGGACAGTATGCGTGTGGTGTAAGAGGTCTTGTCCTCCCCAAGGAGGCTGTCAGAGGGTGAAAATATTGCCCCACAAGGCACCTACCTAAGAAAAACAACAGGAAAGGCAACAGGTGAGGGTAACCTTCGCTTATCTCCTTCTCATAGACCATGGAGAACAAATAATGGCAGAACATTCTGGTGTTTCTGCTTCCATCTGAAAGACTATGCTTATAATTGGCTCCGTGAGGTCTTAGTAACAAGCAAAACAGTGCTGACCCCTTCTTTGCCTTTGAAGGCTCTTAATATATTCTCTGCTCTGTTTTTTTTTTTTTTTCCTTATAGGTCTTTGTTGGGGAAAGGCAGCAACAACAAAGTTAAGGGGTTTGTTTGTTGGAAGAGACAAATCTTTTGATTAAACAAAATAATGCTCGGTTGGAATCTGTCTCTGGCTGAAGAAGCAGAATGCTCTCTCTCACTCCCTTGCCACCCTCATGCCATTGCTTATTCAACCAAGAGACAATTATACACACACAAACATACACACACACACACATACATACATACAATATATATATTTTCTATCCTGCCATGTCCCCCGTTTGGGACTCAGTGTGGCTTACAAGAATTGGCTTAACAAGCACCTTTACATAATTAAAAATAAAATTGAAAAGTTAAAACAAACTTAAACAATCAGAAAAATTTAAAATTTAAAACCAGATAAAAACATGGAGCATCACACACACACACACACACAACCCAGCACATCAATTAGCAGGATCCAGTTTGTTGTTTAGGTGAGACAGGACTTATATAGTCACTCATCAAATGCCTGTCAAAACAAAAAAGTCTTTACTTGCATCCTCAGCCTCAAAAAACTCTGGAATACTCTGGAGGAGCCTTAGGTTGTTCTTTGGTACACATTTGAAACTGCTGTTGTTGCTGCCTATGCTGAAACTGGATATACTGTGGCCAGTTCGGGGAAGGGGAAAGAAATGGGACATCCTCCGTCCTGAACTGGAGCACTCCATGCTGCACCATTTTAATGCAGGTCTCACTTGCAAACAATACAGGGTTCGCTTTTAACTGTGGCATTTGCCAATGTTTTTGGTCCACCAGCAAATGGGACACTCTATTCCTCTAAGTGACAGTGAACTTGGACAGTCCCATACAAGCTTATTCCTTTCCCTCCCCAGCTGCAGCTACAGGAAAACCCACCAAATGCTTCAGCGTGACACTAGCAAAACTTGCAGGCAACTCCAGTTCCGTCAAGTCTTCTCGCTCCCCCCCCCCCCCAATCTTTCTCACCAACTGTCAGATTGAAATGGCATCTCCCCAGAGGTGGAAGTGTGCTCATTTAATGTATGTATTAATAAGCATATTGACTTTTTCTCCTGTTGTCAGTCTCTATCAAGATTTATGCCCCTTCATGGCCTCTTATTGACTGAGGAAAGCAGTATTCCCACAGGTCAATCAATCCTGATCCAGACCACAGATGGAAGTCAATAGCTATTTATTATATGATGTATGGGCTTCATTACTTTAAACGCCATTAAAGGAGGAACAAGGTAGAAAGCATAAGGAGGAAAGCAATGGAACATTGATATCCAGAGAAGGCAGTGTTAGAAATCTTTTTCACAACCCAGCCTAAAACCAGAAGCCTACCAGATGTTTTTGACTACAGTTTTCACAATCTCTTGCCACTGGAAATGCTGTCTTGATGGGAATATATTAGGGTCAGGAAGATTGCCCTAAGACTGGGGAGTGGGATGGGGGCTTTGCAAAGTTCCCTGACTCCAGACACCAGAGTGATCCAGGAAAATGGGTAAGTGGAAAAAAAGCAAAGGTGGTTGTTGGGACCCCAGGGTGGGCAGCAGACTGAAGTGAGCCTGGAGGCACAGGAATGGCTGGCAATAATGACAGGATGGCGAGTCAAAATGGCAGGAGAAATTGGAAGGTAGAGTGAAGGGTCAAGCCAGATGTCATCACTGAAAGATAAGCCAGGTAGAAGGGTCAAGGAAGATGCCAGGGATCACAACTAGTGCTCAAGTCAGTACTGTTGGACTAGTAGGTGGGCCACCCAGAAAGCCATAATTCAGGACTGAAGAGTAAACCAGGATAAAGGATTGGTCAAAAATACCTTGTTCCTGGAGTAAAGCTCAACCGGAGCAAGGATTCCTCTTATGGACCTTCTTGTCCAAGAAGATTCAATAACCAATATGGATGAGCAGGAAAAGTCTAGGCCAGTGATTCCCAAACTTTAGTCCTCCGGGTGTTTTGGACTTCAATTCCCAAAAGCCCCAGCCAACTTGGCCAACAGTCAGGAATTCTGGGAGCTGAAGTCCAAAACATCCGGAGTTTGGGAATCGGTGGTCTAGGGTAAGAAGGCACTTTGTCAAGAAGGTTGTTGTCTTCTGTGCAAAACCACAATTTCTGAGAAAAGGTTTGCCTGGGGCCAGGGTAGTCTGCGCAGCCTTTGGGGCTGACAGTTCCAGGGTATGCCTTTCAGAGATCTTGTGGCTCAAGAATGGTTTCCAGATGCTAGTCTTTCCCAGCCCTAACCGGAAAAGCTAGGGATGGAACCTGAGATTTTCTTTTCCAGACTTAAGCATAAGCTCTACCACTGAGTTATGATCGCTGAACTGTCTTCAAACAAGTCAGATCATTGGTCTGTCTAGGCCAGCATCACTTACCACTGACTGGCAGCAGCATTCCAGGATTTCATAGAGGAGCCTTGGCCAGCCAGACTGGAAATTCTAGCAATTCAACTGAGAACCTTCAACAGTATATGTAGAACTAGTTATCTATCATAGTTCTTCCCATCCCTGGGACTTGGCAAGCATTATTCAGGAATGTTCACTGAGTTCTCTGTTCTCCGAGTTGCCTTAGAGCATGTGAGCAGAAAACTGGGGGTGGATGGGGAGGATCTAAAAGTTAGATAGGCCCTGAGCTATGGATGACTTCAAGGGTTAAAGCTGACTTTTTTACATTGCAAAACATGCTGCGAAGAAACATGTAGCCCCAATTATAGCCGAGAACACAAAGGTCAGGTGCATCATAGACTGTGTGACACCAAAGGCAGCCATTGCAGAACATTAGGGCCAAGTCTTTTTGCAACAGTTCACGAAAGGCGCTTCTCCCAGACCTGCCACCAGAAAAGTTCTCTCCTTGCACAACTGCTAATGCACAGCGTAACTAATAAAATTATTTCCATGTCATTAAAACATGTTTTCCTTACAACTGGGGAGGGGATAACAGAGAGGAAAGAGACGTTTCATCTTCGGCAGCCTTCTTGAGAAGCTTGCTAGAAGAAACAAGCCTGTGTCTCCTGGTATTTCTTTGGCATCGCCATAATTAAATGGGCGATAGTAAGACCTACAAGCGCCTAACAACTCCTCATTAAGCCTGGCTTCCCTGAGACCAGCTGCTAGAGGCTAACAACTTTCTCCAAAGGGGAACATCATTAGTGACATGAATGGGATGGGAAGCCGGCAAAACAGGATGTAGAGCAGCTTCCATATTGCCAGAGGGCCAGTTTAACAAGCCCAAGGGAAATGATGGCATTTAATATTTCATCAAAGGCCTCTGTTTAAACACTACGTTTCCTTTTATGATTGTTTAATCAACGCAATGGCAGGAACCGTGATGGAATGTTGTTTACACTTTGGGAGCCGAAGGCTGATGCCGACAGAAAGAAGCATGCCGCAAACAAATCGAGAAGAGCACCCTGACTTGTCAAAAAGATAAAATTCACTCTCGGGCAACATCTGCGCCCAGCCCAAATGCCACAAGTGTTCGTGTGTTGGGGTTCTCCAGAACTCTTTTGATCAGGTGGTAGCAAGAAAACAAAACAAAGTGTGGGGAAAGAAACAGAAAGAGTCCAAAATGAGGCCACATGTTGTAGCCGTGAGGCTGCAAAGGGCCATGCCCTTGCCCTGAAGAGACTGGCAACTTGGGCTCCCACTGAGGAAATATTTTCTGCCTGTTACCTTTTTGCAATTTTCAAGGGTTTTTACCCCCATTTTATTTGGACTTTCCTCCTCACTGTTCTCCTGGTCACTGCCAGCTTCACTCATATCAATACCAAGCATCCCAGCTCCCAATTCTGGCTCCAGCTTCTCTTACCCTGAATTTTAGATGGCGTTTAATGTACACCCCACATTTCCCCTAGAACCGGGCTCACAAAATTAACTGATACAGAAAGAAAATATTGATGAAAACATACAAAAGACCTATCATTGTTAAAGCTCAATGAAACTAGCTATAATATTAAAACTTTAATGAAATCAAACCAATTTGATGCTTAGCCACACAAAGAGAGCAATAAAGGCAGCACAACACAAATCTATTGAAATCCTTTTCTTAGCAGTTTGTCAGCTGCTAAAATCCTGAAAGAATGATAATAATCATCATCTTCATCTATGGGAAAATGGAGTAAGCAGACTAGTCTCTTCTGGAAGGGAAATCCATAGCCTGAGAGCAGCCACCGAGAAGGCCATGTCTCATGTCACCACCAGATGTGCCTGAAAAAGGCCTTCTCTGAAGATCTCACAGAACAGAGCCAAGCTGCGTAGGGACTTATGGATCATAACCAGCACTTTGCATTGTGCCTGGAAACAGACCACTAGGGAGCGGAGGTGTTTCAACAAGCGAGTTCTCTGCTCCTTGTAACTAGTTCTGGTTAACACAGTCTGCCTGCACCTTTTGTCCTGCTGAAGTTTCTGAGCACTTTTCCAAGATACACGCTCCATAAGAGTGCATTACAATGATCCGAACAGGACGTAACTATGGCAGAAGTTAGTTTGCCTAGATCGGACATCTCCAGGAACCCGTGCGTTAGTTCACTGGCTTTATGTGTGCAGTTGCAATGGCCAGCTCGCTTCAGTGGCAACATTTCTAGGACCAACAGTCAAGTGGCCCAGTCTGAATTTGTTTGAGCAAGAGGGGACAAGAGGAACGGAGTCCGTCCTGACCTAATGTCACCCAGTCCTTGCCATATCTTGAGCTCTTTAGCCCCTGCGCCCACCTTTCTTCCAGCCTTTCCCTGCCTCTTGCATGCCCTTTCCTTACATTTCCCCATCCTTTTTTTAGCCCCTTCATGGCGTTGAGCTCCAGGAGTACAGGAAGCAACACAACGCAGGGCGGAGAAAATCCCATCCATCTGCCAATGCAGTAAAAGTGCAACCATGTGCAAAAAGCTGCCACAGAGAAGGGCTGTATGGCTAGAGGCAAGGTCGGCTCTGCTTGTAGTTTCATGGCATCTCTTCTGCTGCACTCGGAGTGCTGAGCAAGACTTGTGATCACAGCTGTTCTTGCTGAAAACTAATTAAGATTAATGCCAAGCTTCTCCTTTGTTATTCCCCAAGGAAAAATCGACTAACCATTCTGCTGTAGTCCTGCCCTTGCCACCTTTCATAATTCCCACTACATCACTTTGGGGGGAAAAACATCTCATCGAGACAACTGGTGTTTACAAGTTCTGTGAAATGGACAGATATCTCGCTTCCCTATTAGAGAGTGATTTTTGCATTAAGGATATTAGTAGAACAAGACCCTCAAAATGCTATCCTACCAAAGATTTCTGATAGGGGAGAGACCCCCAAGGACTAACATCACCGCCAGCTCCATAGCCTGGATGTGTTCTGCTCTCTTTCTGACACTGAAGACTTCCAAGGTATCCACACTGCAGAAATCACCCAGTTCGACAGCACTTTAATTGCCGTGGCTCAATGCTATGGAATTTTGGGAATTGTAGTTTTGTGAGACATTTAGCATTTTCTGTCTGAGAGCTCTGGTGCCACAACAAAGTGCAGTTCCCAGGATTCTATAGAATGGAGCCATGACAGTTAAAGCAGTGTCAAAGTGTATTGATTCTGCAGTGCAGATGCAGCCTTCATCTTTGAAGCCCCTTAGTGAGCAGGAGGTACCTGAGCTCTGCCAAAGCCAACATCTCAAGAAAGAGACTGGCTTGTTTAAGCACCAGTTACTAAAAACTGACATGTCTATAATTCTCTTTAAAAGTTGTCAATAGATTCCACATTTGCTGGCACCACATTCTTGTTTCCTGGTCTTGGGCGTCTCTATCCCCCTTGACTTTCTTTTATCCATTCAGCGCTGTCCATGGTCCTGCATTTTTACCCAAGCACTCGCTCGGCTTTCTGAGATTCCCCGCTTTCAGACTTCTCTTGGTTACAAGTGAGCAAGTTTCTGTGGATTCTTTCACTCTCGGTGATAATGGCTTTAGGCCCTGGCATGGAAACAGTCCATGCCATGCTGAAGCAGCACATGGTCAAGAGCAATATGCATTATGGAAGCAGCAAGGAGAAACCATAGCAGTTAGCTCATTGTGAATACTTTTGCTTCAGAGTGGCTGTTCCAACTTTTAGAAGTGAACTCCATGGAAGGCTGGCCAGAATGAACAGATTTCATTTGTGAAAAAAATGGTAAAACAGATAAATCTCAATCTAAGTGTGTTGGTGAGTGCAGTGTTAATTATGGCACCAATTTCTGTTTTGGCTTAGGGTTTTGTTTTGGTTTTTACCTTCTCTTTACATATATATTTTCAAATTAGTAGATCTCATCTCTTACAAAAGGGGTGGGAAACAGAAGAGTGGAGTAGCCATTTCCCCCAGCAGTCCACATTGGCAAATTTGGGCATACTGAAAGTGGCAAAACAATACTTCCACATGCTATTTAGACTGAATTTTGAGCAACTTGTTTTGTTGTCTCAGCGCTGAGGCTTGGGGGACCAAATCATTCCATTTCAGTCAGTTTGGGGGTCTTTTGGCTGGTTTGGGGAGGCGAAATATATACTGAACACTGGTCTGAAAAATATTAAAGTTATTGGCAGGGTCTGGGGGCTTTGGCAGGTGTCACAAACCACAATTAGAATATGTGTGGCCATGGGCCACATTTTACCCACCCCAGTTTTAGACCCCAGCATCCCCAGCTTAAGTTTCTGGCCTGAAATGTCCATCAATCCAGGTCACCATGGCCTACTGTCAGAGAAGCTGGAAGTTGTAACCCAAAATAACTACAGTAAGAATTCCCAGAAGCCCAACCAGCAAAGCTAATGATAAGGGATTATCAGAGCTGTAGTCCAAAACAGATAGCAGATTGAGTTTCGACATTCTAATCTAAGGGGACCCAGACTGGGGAAGATGCTATCAATTCATTCTTAAGCTAAAAACCTCATTCACCCTACAGTATGGTTAGGACCAGTTACTTCTTTAAATAGCAAATCTGCTTGCCTCCATGTCCAACCAGAGAGCCATAATGTAGTGTAGTGGTTTTAGACTAGGATACTGGGAGACTACTTTGGACTAGTTACATTCTCTCAGCCTCAGAGGAAGGCAAGGACAAACGCCCTCTGAACAAATTCTGCCACATAAAACCAGTGATAGGCTCGTCTTAAGGATGTCATAAGTCAGAAATGACTTGAAAGCTCACAACAGCAGCCTTGTCTAACAGTTCACCCTGCAGCCAACTTGGACATCCTTTATTTTAACATTCCAGCCACCTAGTGCTTTCCCTCACCTTACTCCACACCAGTCTCATTGCACCACACTCTCATACAGAGACCCATCTCAGCATTTGTCAACAGAATTATATAAATCAAAACACAGATGCTCAGAAGGCAGAAATGTTAAGATCGCTAAGTGAGCTTAAGTAGGCTGGCAAGAAATTCTGAATCCCAATTTTTAGCAATTTATTGTTACATGCCATGAAGTCTGACTTAAGGCAAACCTATGAAGGAGAGACCTCCAAGAGAGCCTGCTCTTAGGAGCCTTGCTCAGGTGCTGCAAACCTCAAGTCCTGAAGTAAAGAAAAGTGTAAGGCAACCAGAAGGAGGGCTTTGCATGAAAGGACTGTTCTGATAACCAAAGCAAATTTCTAGTCTCAGATACAGCTAACATGCATGATTTTTGGTTTGCACTTATTTTTTGCGGCACGGGGGGGGGGGGGGCGGGGGGCGGGGGGCGGGGGGGGGCGGGGGGGGGTTGCACACCAGACTATGATAGATAGGTCTGAAGCTTCTAAAAAAGTAAAATATAGATCCTGAAAGCCAGAAGTCTGTCCACCTTGACCTAAAATATTCCAAACAGAAGAAGGAACACAATACACTTCGCAATTCACGGCTTGAGACAACAATCAAGAAGCCTGAAGGTTTGTTTTGACAACATCATCTCACCCAACTAGAAAAGAGGATTGAGTATGAGTACAGTATGAGTATCTATGTGCATACACAGACCCCGAGCTCCCAAACCAGCACCACATGAGTGCATTCATGTTTTTAAATGATGCAAATACAATGCAATGGTAGCAGTCTAAGGAGGAATATCAAGTCCCAGCTGAAGAGAAGAAACACACCGCTGCCCAGCCTCAGGATGTTCCCATTACACTGAGGGTAAACTGATAACTTTGACTTCAGAAAGAAGGCAGGGAATTGGAGGAAAACAGAGCAGGAAACTCTGCAGAACAAAATTAAGGGACCTAGCTCTTGACTTGCTGTCAAGAAAGAGAGCTTGGAAATGTTTAAGATACTTCTTAGTTGAAAGAGGATTCCAAATCCTATGCAAACATGTCCAGTGGGGATTCTTTAAATACTGCTTTGCACTCTCCTTTCCTTGACAGGTGGGAAGTCAGGTCAGCCTTTACAAAGTCAGTGTCTTTTGGAAAAGAAAGCCCTGAAGCCTTAAAAAAATTCCAGCTCCCATCTGTTTATTTTTAAAACATGCAAATTGCCCATCACTGTTGACAGGTGAGCTGTGCTCATGGAGAGAAGGGCCTGTGTGTCATAGAGGACACTGGGGGTGTAATGCACCTCCATACACACATTGCATCTCCTGGCAGTCAGTGCCAGGTTTTGCAACTGGCATGATATTCCCAAATACAAAATGTTACAATACAACACCCTTTGGGGTGACTGGTGACCATTTCCTTCTGCAACAGAAATGCAAGGAGACATACTGGGTGGTTCAACAGGCAGGGGTTGGGGATATGACACTCTCCCCACATCATCCCAGTCAAAGGTCTACCTGGAAGTTAGCCTTAAACAGAAATAAATCCATAGTATTCAAGAACAAAAGAATAACCAAGAACAAATCAACAGCTACTGTTGATAAAACCAGTAGTTACATGGGTCATAGGATTCATGCGGACCTCTGGATGTTGTGGGATTGCAAGTCCCAGCAGCCCTCACTAGGATATACAATGATGAGGAACACTGGCAATTATAGTTCAGCCACATCTGGAAGGCTACATGATTCACACTATGATTTTTGTTCTGGAACAGAGAGATGACCCAAAGGGAAGAGAACTCAAAGAAAATGTTGCCAAAAGTCTTCTGAAAAAAGTCAAAGACTCTGCTCAGAATTAGAAAATAAAGAGAGAGGGTGTAGAGTGACTCTCCTCTAGAAAAGCACCAACTAGCTCTGCCCAAAAGAGCTGGAGCAGCACATCTGTGGAACTTCTTAAAATCTGGGCAGGCGTGTTTAGAGGAAGATATGTTTAGAGAGACAGCCAGCATGGTGTAGTAGTTTGAGCATTTGACTATGACTCTGGAGACCAGGGTTCGATTCCCTGCTCAGCCATGGAAAGTCATTGGTTGACCTTGAGTGGGGCATACACTCTCAGCCCCAGAAAACACCACTTTAAGGTCACTCTTAAGTCAGAAAGGATTTGAAGGCATACAACAGCAAGAAACACACCATGCAGCATGCTTGAAGAACCACCACACTGATCACAGGTAAAGCTGAGTGCCTGAGTGTGGACACATGAAAGGATCAGAGAGCCGGTGGTACTTGAGCACATATCTTACCTGGTGATGATAGCAAGATGAGGAGGGCTCATGCAAGCACCCATGAACAGTACCACATTCTCGTGTCGTGTCTGCCTGTAGGCCATTACTTCCCTCTTGAAGGCCTTCAGCTGATCTTCGTTGTCTCGCTCAATGTCAATGAGGCGGATGGCCACCTCACCGTGCCAGCGGCCATGAAACACCTGTCCAAAGCGGCCCTTGCCAATCAGCTCGCCAATCTCCAGCTGCTCAAAGGGGATGTCCCACTCTTGCAGGAAGATGCTGGTCTGGCTGGCTTTGCGTGGGAAGTTGCGGGCAGAGAGGAGTGAGAGGTTCATCTCCTCAAAATCATCCTCCGATTCCTCATCATTTCCCTGTTCGTTCTAGAGGTGAGATGAGAGAGGGACCCATTTTACATCCATAGAACTTAACCTCCCCAGATGATTACCCCTCTTCTTCCTCTGGACATGGCCCTAGACATGCACATTAATGTACATCAGCAACATAGCAGGATCAAATCTAATGATGCTACCAAAGCAAGACTTTAAGGTCAAAGTCCAAGGTCCTACTCCACAGAACAAGCAGCAGGGATTTCCTAATGCAGCAAGGCTGGTTTATCACATTTTTAATTAACTGAAGTCATGTGTATCATCCTCTAAAGAGGAACTCCCCCAGAAGACTATGAAGTCCTGAGTGTACAATTGTTACTCATCACAAACACACACAAACACTAACTCAGCAATCCTAATTAGCATGTCTGAGGAACCAGCCCCATAACTCTGACTAACAATACTGTAGTAGTCTTGGATGGAACCACCAGTTCATGGAATGGTGTCTCAGTAACAGACTCAGAACTGATGTCTTACTCTACACTAATTTCAAAGTCAACCTTAAAAGAGGAATGACAGCATAGACATGGTGTTCCTGGGGCATGCATGCATGCTGAAGTGTAAGAGGGCTTATCTTTCATCCATTCCTTTCCTTTATTATTCTTTTTCTGATCTGGCCTGAAATGGTCAGGCGCTCTCTCTCTTCTGCCAATGACTGTGCCTCTAGCGACTGTCCCAGGTATTTCTCATGCAGAATATAAAGCCTTATGGGCTGCAGAGGATGGTCCCATCAGAACCGACTGCACAGATGGTACTGACAAAGATTCAACAAGCAGGGTAAATAGTTGTTGACACTGATGGTAGCAATCTGGAGCAAATGGCAAGAGAAGTTATAAAGGCAGACTTTCTTAGCAGCAAGCTCAGCAGTTTGTAGCTTTCTCCCAGCAGAGAGCTTTTAGTGGAAGCTCTGCCCTGCTCTGCCCATGGACTGATGATTGGCAATGGAAACAAGCATCAACCTTATGTTCTTTCCCAAGGTACAATAAAAAATGGCCATCCGTGTGGTTGAATTCGACACCTAAAACACATGTACGTCTTGAACAAACCCTCTGAGGTCTTGAGATCCTAAACAAGCTGGGTAAACACACAGATAGAAAAACTTCAAACACCTCACAAGTGAAGAAACTAAGATGACAATTAAATGAAATAAAGGGGAATAGTAAGAGAAGAAGAAAGCCAAAAACCACTTAGCTACTCACTTGAAAACAGAAAAGTTCCTCATGATTCAACTGCTACAACAGACAGAAAATAACTGAAGGAGCTAGGCATTGTGTGTTCAGCTGGTCCAGAGGGGTCAGCAGTTTTAACAGCGAGGAGGTCACACCAAGGAGGACTCCAAACAGGACAACTCCAAACAAGCACCTGACTCTGACAATAGCCCAGATGAATGGGGCTTCTTATACTGCTGGCCCAGACTACTCTCTCCAGTTTCCACCCTTTCCTTCTTTCTCTTTTTGTGAAATATTTTTATTGCAACAACCACAAACATAGGGGAAAAAATACATGCTAATTTTCTTTATCTAAAAAAACATACAATGAAAAAACACACTTAACTAACCCAGTCAACTAAAAACACAAAAACACACAAAACAGGGAAACAATGGCTTCCAACACATCTAGCTATGGTTCTTCTACATTACTTATCTAACTCCCCTTAATTTATTCAAAAGGTAATATAATACTCTCCTCTTCATCTACTCTCCAAAATAAGCACCGAGAGGAGAGTGAGAAGCCAGAGCATGACTCAGACACTCAAATTTGCCAAACAGTGACCTAAAGGGGCAGGAACATGGAAAACTGCCCTGTTGCAAGTAAGTCCACTGGTTCATCTATCTTAGTATTCTCTAAACCAGAGATGAGGAGCATATGGCCCACCAGATGTTGCTGGACAACAAAGCTTATGATAGTGTTGGTAGAGCAGAAAGAGGAATAGGAAAGAGCACTGTAGCTCAGTTGTAGAACACACACTTTCAATGCAACAGTCCCAGGTTGAATCCTTGGCATCTCCAGGTAAGGCTGGTAAAGACATCTGTATCTGAACACAGCTGTTGCCTGTCAGACTGGGCTAGAGATGGGGAACATGCATCCTCTCAGAGGTTTCTGAACTGCAACTCCTATCAAGTCTAGCAAGCTTAACCAATGATAAGGGATGATGAGAGTTGCAATCCAGCCACCTCTGGAAGGCAACACATTTGCCATCCTTGATCTGCAGTGACTGGCAGCAGCTCTCTGGAGTTCATAATTCTAGGAGTCTTTTCAATCCCTACCTGTATGTGTGTCTGTGTGCCTTCAAGTTGCGCACCGACTTGTGGTGACCCCATGAATTTCATAGGGTTTTCTTAGGCAAGGAATACTCAGAGGTGGATTTGCCAATTCCTTCCTCTGAAATATAGCCTACATCACCTGATATTCATTGGCAGTCTCACATCCAATTGCTAACCAGAGTGGACCCTGCTTAGCTTCCAAGATCAAATGGGATCTGGTGCCTTTGGGGTAAACTGGGAACGCATGTTTGCAAAGCATGTGCTTTACCACTGAGCTCTGGCCCACTCCTTACCTCACCCCACTATCTTAGAAGGCATGGGGGTTCAATGCACAAGAAGGCCAATCCACTCAGGCCACCAATTTGCAAAAAACATGTAACAGAATACATTCTTCCAGATTTCAAAATTTCAAGCCAGCCACTATGCAATGTATTACCATCATCTATGAAACATAACAAGAGGCAATGGGCAGCTGGAATTGCTTGCAGGAGGAGTCCCAAGGGAGCCCAAAGTTGCTGCTGTTGGTTAGGCCTCTGCTGAGATCACCATAACAAAATTCAATCCCTACAGTCTGCCTTTTATTTCAGCACAAGAACAGAAAGTCAGCAGATCTTTGCGTGCAGCTTACCTCGGAGGTTGGCTCCACTTCAATTTGAAGTAATGGATTTCCTTCCAGGCTTTAAAGAAAACAAACACTGTAAATTACTAAGACTTGAAAGCCAGAAGCAATGCTGTTTAATAATCGGCACGGACAAGACCATGACCTTAAACCAGACTTGCTTTTGTCTAGTCACCTATGGTAAGTAAGAAGCAATCCCAGACAATCGGACAGAGGAGCTTTCATACAGTGAAAGTGTTGATGCGTCCTCTCCTCTTTCTAAACATTGTAAGCATGTATGGCCAGTTGAACCTGCACTTTTTTTCTATGTGTGAACCAGTTACTTTTATGGAAATACTTAGAAAACAGCCTTAGACTGAGGCCAATGCAATGTGACCTTCAAAGTTTTCTTTGATCCTCAATTATTATATATTTATCCTGCTCCTTTTGCAAGGAATTTAAGAGAGCACATGTATTTTATCCTTGCCACAACCCTGTGGCATAGGATAGGCTAATTTATAATAAATAGTTCAAAATGACTGAATAAATGCTATGTTTGATTTAAACTTTGAACTCAGGCATGTTTAATTCATGTTCAATTCTCTATCTGCCAGGCTAGGCTAAACTGGACTTTACTGCTGGCATCTTCTGTTCAGCAAAATCAGGATGAAGGAATATATCTGTAACACGCAAAGTTCTCAGTGACAGATGCAAAACAGAAGTACAAATGAGTGAAAAACTTGTTTCCATGCATTTTTAAAAAAAATAAGAATTCACCACCACCAAGTTCACACATTTATTCATATTTAGGTTGAAACGAATTTGAGATTTTAAAACATTTAATGTGAGAGAAAATAAAACTGACAGATTGACCTATCCAGATCCTGGACTTGCTAGCTTGAATACTATCTCCAGCAATAGGCCCTATACTTTTAAGAAGGATATAGACCAGAGTTCAAGTCCCAGAATTCTTGACTGTTGGCCAAGCTGGCTGGGGTTTGTGGGAGCTGAAGTCCAAAACAGTTGCAGGACCAAAGTTTGGGAATATTGATATAAGCCAACCAAAATCAGTTCAGGGTAGGGTAGGAGAATGAAGATGGCCAGGGATGTCGAAAGCAAATCCTGTGAGTTAAGATTGAAGGAACTGGTTACATTTAGTATGGAGAAGAGAAGATGGAGTGGACTGGGAGGAAGAGAAGATAACCTTTAAACCTAGATGGCTGTCACATAGAAGACAGTTTTCTGTTGCCCCATAGGATAGGACTGTTGAACATTAGGAGAAACATCTTAATGGTTAGAGCTAGGACAGAAAAGAAATTTGTTAGGTTGTCATTTCCCTGCAGAAAGTTCCATTTGGCATCTCCTGAGACACAACAATGGAATGGAGCATGTCTTGGAAATTCATACATTTTTGGCTCTTATTCTGTGTTTCAGTGATAAAATATGCAAACAAAACCATGCATAAATTTACAAAATATACACGATTTAAAAAGTGTAAGGATGAAAAGTGCATTGGGAGAAAGTGTACATAAATGTATACATTAGAAAATGCTTAAAATGCATATATTTGGGGCACACACACACAAAAATTACTAAGTCTCACAAACCAATATAAATTTGAACAGGGTGAGAATATTAATGGGATTTTCCAAGGTCTACAAGGCCTTCTCCATGATGCGAGTCAACTAACTTTAGTCCTAATCTGATTCTTCCCACCATTCTCATTTAGTCTCCATGGCAGATGTTGTCAAACACTTTCCAAGTTTTCCTGGACAGAATTTGGGCCGGGGGGAGGGGGAACATCAGGAAAACGGTTTCAAATACAGACGAATTTATAGTTGCAGTTTTTATAGCAAGCAATGTCAACGAATGATGGAATTCTGTTATCTTCTTACAGCCTTCAACAATCCAAGGAGTCATTGCTGCAAAGTGGCCAAACAGCAACATTAAATTTTGAGCTCTTTACAACTAGAATCATTAAACCAAATATTCATTTCTTATGAGTCTGCTTGATGGGAGGCCAGTCAAAATACCATTTTTGGCACTGATGATGATAATGATGATGATCCCAGAGTTGCACAGAACTGAGCCATGGAAGTTAAAGTGGTGTCAAACTGGATTATTTCTGCAGCGTGGATGCAGCCCTAGTCACAAAAGAGGAAAATAAAAGGATGAAGATTAGATGCCCCTCTTGGGCATCCCAAGTCACTTGTGGAGACAAGTTCTGATGCTGACACTAGCCTTGCCTCCAGAGTTGTCCTTAGAAAGGTTTTCAGATTACATCTTTCCTTGCAAATGAGCTACTCGGTTTAACCGCAGTGAAATATATGTTGGTTGCAGATTCAATTTTTCACCTGCGTTTCACTGATTGTCAGCTAATCTCCTGGATGGCTATAACCAGAGATTGAGGAAACAGCGGCCCAGGCATGAGCAGCATGAGGCTTTCCACCTAATATTCTTTCTCTTCTTCTCTCCAATCTGTATTTCTGGAGTATAGACTAAGACAGAGGTCACCGTCTAAGTAAATGTGAATTTGGCTCCCGTGGCCCTCAATGAAAACTGTTTCTGGACAAAGTGGGGATGCCTGAAGGCATTTCCAGTTTGGGTCCGAGATACTTTTGGCATCTGAAGCAAACAAATAAAGTAAAATAATCCTGCACTGGCCTCAAATTCAGTATACAGAGAAGGCGGCTAGAAGCAGGCAGTTGCAACAATGTAGTATGTTGGGGGCAAATGCATACAGGTAACTAAATAGGTTGCTCTATATTTTGCCTTGTGGAGCAAGTATAGCTTGGAAAGGGCATATTTTAATGACACAGAATAACGTTCTGAGAAAGGGACAACCTTTTCCTCAGTGCTGCTGTCCTGATCAGTATTAATATTTTTAAAAAATATAGAGGGATCCTATTTATGGCTCTTCTGTCCATGCTATGTCTAATTTAAGAGGGAAAAATAGATTAGGAGTTGAATTATGGTTAGAATAAAACTGAGGAACCTGCTACTATAATCCTAATATCATGTACATGGGAAGAGGCCAGAGGAAGGAAAGCAGGATGAGGGCAAGCAAAAATGGAAAGAACGATGGAAGAGGAGAAGGAAGGCCTCTGCAAGGAATCCATCAGTTCAGACCTCAGGCAAGAGCAGCAAGAATGGTCTTTATCTTTTGTAAGAGGGAGCAAAGGAAGATCAGAAGGACAGATAGACAGCAGAAAAGAGAGGAAGAAATAAGAAGCTGGCTGAAAGGAAGAGAAAAAGGAGTTAGCCCAGGAACAGCATCTTCTACCCTGGGGCTAGGCAGGGTGTTGTTGTTGTTGTGTGCCTTCAAGTCATTTTTCCCGACTTATGCTGACCCTAAGGCAAGCCTACCATGGGGTTTTCTTGGCAAGATTTGTTTAGAGGAGGTTTCCATTGCCTTCTCCTGAGGCTGAGAGCATGTGATTCACCCAAGATCACCAGTGGGTTTCATGGCCGAGCTGGGATTCGAACTCTGGTCTCCAGAGTCAGAGTCCAATGCTCAAACCACTACGCCATGCAGGTTTAAATTCTCACTCGGCCTCAAAGCGGGGTGACATTACACCAGTGACACTCCATAGGCTGGATTCAAAGATATAGCCATGTTAGTCTGTAAAATCAGTATGTAAAGAGATCTTGTAGCACCTCTGAGACTAACTGAAAGAAAGAAGTTGGCAGCATGAGTTTCCATAGTCTCAAAGATGCTGCAAGATCTCTTTACATCTCCATCAGCAGGATTATTCTAAGGATAAAATAAGATGGGGAGAACCATCTGAAGATGAGATAGAAAGGTGCTAAATAAAATAAAATAAATCAGATCAGAAGTGCCAATAAGGATTGTGATGGTGAATTAATCTATGTCTTTTTTTTCTACCTCTGTGCTTGTTAGTATGCTTGAGTTGTTCCCATGAGGCTGTGGCTGCTAAGTGCAACATGCTGCAGCCCAGGGGGAATCTGTCACCGCTAAAATGACAGATCAAGCTTGTACGAGAAGCAGGAATTCTTCAGCAAAATCTTCCACACGCTCTCCAAAAAACAAAGGGGGAAAAAATGATCCGACATCAAGACTTTGGAGAAACTTCAAGAATCGAGCCAAACCCAAGCCACTCCCCGGAGAGAAAAGTCTTCAACTTCGGTGGAGCAGAAAGCATTCAAAACCGACCCTCAGCCGTCAAGGGTATCTCAGAAAGGAAGTACAAGTAAGCAAGAGAGCAAATCTGGAATTCATTTGCTTGCAAATTACACAAACATCCACAACGTTTGAATTGGTTTCTGTAAGGACTGGGTGCAGGAGAGAAACGCAATCATTTTTCCAAACAGGAATCAGGTTGGCAATGCATGCTAAGCCCCAAGTTCAAGCGATCAAGGATTTTTTAATCCCCCGCACATAAACGGCTGCCACGCTGAGCTTTCTCCCTTCTCAGAAGTCAATTACTCTTGCCTAAAAGCCTGGAAAGAGACTTTCCAATGGGACTGACAGGCCTGTCACGTCCCACATCATGCGCTCTTCCCCATTAGGTGCTCAGTTTGACCTTTGCAATGCAACAGAACCCTCTGCAAGCTCCAAGCAGGACCAAAAACCAAGGATCCTTCCATGCAGCTGTGTGCTGATGCTTCTTCTCAGGATGTTTGAAAAGCAAAATTTAAAACAGCATGGGGTATGTGACTGCAATTCACACACGTCTGTGCACCATTGCAACACAGCAAGATTTTTTCTTATGTATGTGCTCATGCCTTCTTCTTCACAGCCCCATTCTATGACATTGTGGTCTGAGGTGCTGGAGAGGTCTGAAGAACTCGTTTTAAAACAATCCCTTTTTATATCAGCTGGTTTGAGAAACAGTTTTGCCTGACTTGAAGATTTACATTACACTAATGTTCTTCTGGAATGACACAGTCCCCCCTTGAACTGCACATTTTGTGCCTGGTTACATTTGCTTTTAAAAAAACAACACACCTTTTTCTCTCAGGTTTAACCAGATAATTTTTAAATTGTGAATTTTAAATGATGGATCTGAAATGTGGATTGTTTTGATATATGTATTTCTTATTTGTCCTTTTAAACGGATGTGTGCTTTAGCTGATGTTTTTTCAACTGATGTTGTTTGCATGTTAACTGTTGTTGTTCCCCACCTCGATCCATGGGGAGAGGCAGGTAAGAATTAACAACAACAACAACAACAACAACAACAACATATCAAAAGGAGGTATTTATACATTTCTCTGTGTTACTTCCAAATTAAAGTGGAACTTTACAACATTTTCCTGTGCTGAAAATGCAGGAGTAACATCACATGTTGCCAATTATGGATGCTTAAGGAATTTAATCCATTTATTAGTTTGTTGCACTTATATCTCATCTTTCTCTCCAAATGGGATCCAAGGCAGCAACTGACCTGACATGTTTTATACCTCCTAAATCAACGGCCAGATCAGAGTTTAGTTATCCACTATTTTTCACAACTCTCACACATACCAGTGCAGTTCTTGGCTCAAAAAGTATTAAAATAGGTTTTAAAATTTGAGAGACGCTAAGTTTTAAAATGAGCATTTTAGAGGAGAGTTGGTTTTTAAAATGTGTACCTTGAGAGAATTACCTATGACTTACTATGCCCTGATGGGGCAGAAGGCTCACAGTGTGTTGCAGATCTGGGTCACAACAAACTCTCTTCTACCAAACTGGAATCTTGACAAATTTGCATGTCCCTGCTAGAGATCCCAGGGAAACCTGGGATTTTCAAGATGTGGAGCACAGGATCTACCAGTGAGCAAAGGTCCCTTCTTTCTATCAAAGGTGGTGTCTGATGTTTCTTGCAGGGTATAAAAGTTAATCTAATTAATTCTCACCTGAAATGTTCTCTAATGAACTTCTCTCTTTTCCATATTTCTCTCTCCATCCAGTCCAACCCCCTGCCCTCTCTCCCTCGCCTTTTGCTTAGTTCTAACACTCTCTGCCATGCATGCAAGTGCAAGTCTGAACCACTATTATTGTTCTGTTCCTTTGCATCTATTCAGAATAAGCCACACCAAAGAAGCACTTGCAGGTGATAAGCATACTTAACCTTGAAAGAATGCAGAAATAAAAAAGCAGTTAACAGTATGTGCTTCAATTCTTCACCCTTTAGCAGTCAGACATTCTTTTATTCAGTCATCTTCAACTTTATCAGGCCCAGGGTCCCCCTTTAACCCTAACCTGAAACATGGAACTTTAGTTTGTTTTTAGAAACATTACCTACTATTTTAGTTTTTACCCTGAACCACACACTGAAGTCAGTTTTCATTTCTTAAAGCACATGCCTCTTTCTCTATACTGTTCTAAGTGCTATTCCTTTTCTCTAAGAAACCTTCAGAATCAGGATTCTGTATGGCCTTACTACAGTTCCCATCACCACCACCACATAATATATATAAAAATATAGAAATAAATAATTACATATTCAAACACGGAAATCTATTTGTACAATCCTGGGGCGAAAGAGAAAAGCATAACACAATTCATTTGTCCATCACAAAGTGATGCAGGTCCATATAATTAAGATCATAAAAACAATACATTTCCATACATGTTTCATTTCCTTCCTAATAAGTATGCTATATATCAACCCGTATTATTTCACTATACTGAATTGAATCATGCACCCCACATTTTTCATCACCAGTCTATTCAGCAGAGTATCTTTCTTTTTCCAGTTGTATTGTCATTCCTAAGACCTCAGTGTAATTCCATTTGGTTGGGCAGAATCCCATGTCACTTAAACTAACCTGTGTGTACTGCAGACAAGCCATCACTCTTCCACCTTTTCTGTGCACCTTAACAACAACTCACAGATGAGCTGCCAGTGGCACAATTCATCTTAAATCATAGAATCATACGATCATAGAGTTGGAAGAGACCCCAAGGTCCATCCAGTCTAACCCCCTGCCATGCAGGAATACACAAAGTACTCCTTACAGATTGCCATCCAGCCTCTGTTTAAAAACCTCCAAAGAAGGAGACTCCATCACACTCTGAGGGAGGGTGTTCCACTGCTGAACAGCTCTTACTGTCAGAAAGTTCTTCCTAATGTTTAGCTGGAATTTCTTTTCCTGTAGCTTGCATCCATTGTTCCATGTCCTGTTCACAGGAGCAGCAGAAAACAAGCTTCCTCCATCCTCAACATGACATCCTTTCATGTATTTAAACAGGGCTATCGTATCACTTCTTAACCATCTCTTCTCCAGGCTAAACATATCCACCTTTCACCATTTTGGTCACCCTCCTCTGGACATGCTCAGGTTACCATGCATGTGTAGGTCTCTCCTACAGATTAGATTTAAGGTTGTTTCTTTAAACCTCTGCTCCTGGATGCTTTCTGTAGTCGATTCCACTCTAACTGATACGTCACACGTCTGATTCGAGCATCTTAAAGGATGGCAGAAAACCCCTGGCCAATGGATCTAATCCAGTTTGTAGAACCCTGGAAGCTGGCCTACAAAGACCTTTGAGTCAATCTATCCTTCAGCCTGGCCTCCTGTAGTCTGCAGAGGTGGAAAAGGGAATCCCTATGGCAATTTCCAGTCAGAGATCAGAGACAACGGCAGGAATTCTCTGCGTACTGTTCTCCCTCCCACTCAGGAAATGTGAGCTGAGAAAGGACAAGAGAGGAGGCATGAAGCCAGGGATTCAATTATATAAAAAATATGACCACCCTCCATCCCCATGTCATCTCTCCCTTGGAGGGATACAGAGAAGGGAATCTGCTACCATCCTGAAATAGTTCTGCATCCCTATGGAAAGGTCAATGCCTTATTATTCTGAAACCCCTCTTTCTCTCTCGCTCACTCTTTATTTGTCTTCTTTTTATTCCTCCATCCAGTCTTTTTTACGTTTTCAAGGAATATTTCTCACCTGTATAGCTGCAGCTGCTAATAATTACCCAAAGTAAGTGTATGGATGAAACATCAGTATCATAAGTTGTTCTACCTGGAAGTGAAACTGGCTGAACTTCATTTTATCTTGGGAAACACAGGCTTTCTTGCCAAATAGTGGGTGCAAAATAGCACTCATACATCTAAACAGTAGATTTCCTCTAGCAAAGGCCAAGGCAAGTTGGGAAAAGCAAAGATGAAAGGTCACTTACATGGGGTTAGAATTCACTGGATGGAGGACAACTTGGGGTGCTCGAGTGGGTGTCTCAGGCACAACATCTGAAAGAGAGAAGAATCCCATTCAGAACAAAAAGGCAAACTCAACACATCCACATGTATACATCATGTAAGAGCTAAATATGTTAAATAGGTTTGTAGGGCAAGCACCCTGCTGTGATTTGTAAAAAGCCAGTGTGGTTCTGTGCCAAAGGAAAACAGAATCATAATCTCCATCCACCCCATCTTGGTCTGTGTCTGGGCACAATGAAACAAGAAAGTCATTTTTAGTTCGACTCGGCAGAGCCTCCTAATCCCCAGCTAACGTATTGTCTTGAGATCATTAGCCATGGCCAGAGCCACAAATTCTGGAAAGCTGTTTGGTTCATTCATTCATTCATTCATTCCATTTACATCCCACTTTTGTTCCAATAAGCCTAGGGTGGTATATATATGGCTCTCCTCCTCCACATTTTACCATCACAATACCCTTGTGAAATAGGTCAAGCTGAGAGAGAATGACTGGCCCACGTTCAGCCATGGCTCAGCATGGCCTGCAACCAGGATTTCCCTGATCCCTTCCCTCAGCCAAACCTATTCCACAGAGTTGTTGGAGGATAAACGGCTGCCTTGAGTTCCCTGAAGGAAAGGCGAGTGATAAATGTTACCAACACCCAATATAAAAATGTGTATTTCAGACAAAAATGCTTACCAAAATGTGCATTTTTGGGATTAGGCATACAAAACTATGTGTGCCTCTGTCTGTGTTGTTTGCCTTGTGGTCGTTTCTGACATATGGTGACCCTAAGGCAAACCTATCATGGGTTTGGCAAGTTTCTGCCATCCCCCGAGGTTGAGACAGTATGACTCGCTCAAAGTCACCCAGTGGGTTTACGTGGCCAAACTGAGATCTGAACCCTGTTCGTAGTGATAGTCCGACACTCAGACCACTACATCACACTGGCTCAAGTACAAAAAATATGTACAGTTGGCCCTTCATATCCACAGATTCTTTATCCATAGATTTAAGCATTGGTGGCTTGGAAATATTCAAAAGGGATATAAATTTCAAAAAGAAAACCTTGATTTTGCTATTGTATATGAAGGAAACCATTTCATTATGCCATTGTATATCGTGGGACCTCGAAATCTATGGATTTTAGTACCTACGGGAAGGGGCAGGGGGGGGGGGGCTCCTGGAAGCAAACCCCAGTGGATACCAAGGACCTACTGTATCTGAAGAAAAGATGTACAATTTAACTGCTATTTTGGGGGATTCTGAGATATATAAACTGCAGAAAATAAAAAGTATGGATGGTTGGACCCATATAAAACCCAGATTGGAAATAAACGAATCCATCTAGCCTCTGCTGCCTCTTGTCACCACATGGATAGTGAGGGCAGCTGGACAAGAAGCACCCATGTTTATCTCAAGACACATGGAGACTGGGAGTGGAGGTAGCCAGCACAATCCTGATGGCTCTCCCACCTTGACACATTTACTAAACATCTGAAAAGGTCAAGAGTGAGAGGCTGTGTTTAGTGCAGTGTGACAGGAGAGCAAAATCCAAAGTGCAGCCAATTACCAGAAGAAGGCGTTTACAAGCAGAATACATTTGTATCTTTGATTTGTCATATTGATATCCTGCCTTTCCTCCACAGATATGTACATGGCCATTTCCACTTTTGCTAATCCTCATGACAAGCCCGAGAAGTCAACTGGGCTGAGAGGCAGGAGAGATGGCTTCAAGGTCACCCAGGGAGCTTCCTAGCCAAGTGGGGCATTTGACCTCCTCAAAAGCTCTTCACATCACACCAGATCTGACAGCAGAGCTTGGGGAAGCAATAGCCATTTTAGAGAACCTTACCTGGGAAGATGAATTGCTGTTTGTACTTGTAGTACTGGGAAGCTGAAAAGGAAAAAAAAGACACAACTTACAAAGTACAAAAAGTAACAATGAGGCCTGAAGCCCCTCTAAGAGGTCAGGCAGCAAGACGTCAGACAGAGAGGTTGAGGAACCTATCTGGATTTGAAAGAGGGTTGGCCTGTATATGCAATCCATTGTTCAGTACTGCCCAGACCACTTAAGAAACATTATCAGTACCTGAAGGGCATGTTCACCTCTACCCTTTGCAAGGACATGTTTTTGTGTTTTTAAGTTCATGTTTTGCCCCACCCAGGGGTCTTTCCTTCACTCTTAGGAGACCTTAAATAGAACTGCTTTGTCTTGAGGACTGCTTCCCTGCTCCAGTCTCCACTCATCTACCTCACATCAGAGAAGAGAAAATCCATGTGTGGCTTTTAGCCTGTAGTCCCTTATGCTTAGCTCTAGCCCCTCTTAGATTGTCGAGTTTTAGCTTCCATGCTGTCTCTCCCACCATTTATTTTGAGATACAGCTTACACTGAGTATAAACTGTTTTGTTGGTAGCTGTTGCTATCTTTTTATGTCTTTTAAATAAAGAAATAATTGCTTTTGCTGTAAAACCAGCTATAAGGTCCTGAAGAGAGTTGGCACCTGGAAGTACTTTTCCCACCCAAACAGCAAAAACAGTGCACTGTGCTTAACTATTCCACGCACAAAAGTCAACTGGACTGACTATTGAATCTTTACCCAACACAAATAGTGGAACAGCATTCTCTGCTACACCTAAAGGCAGCAGGCTAGCTTCAGGGGTACAAGACATGCCAAGTAGCACATAACTGCCTTCTTTTAAGGCCTTGCTGCTCTCTTCCAGTATCTGTTACCTCCCTCTTCCTAATGTTGCAAAGGAACTAAGTGCAAGAACCCATCTGAAAAACATACATAAATACTCTTAAGTCCAGAACTGGAAGTAATGCAGGTGGCAATTACTTTCATTACTTTCATTATTCTAATTACTTACTTTACAGGCCAATAAGTGTCAAACATCTAGGAGCTATCAATATATAGCACTCAAACTTTCATTATTTTGGCTGAGGAATCAACAAGCCAAGAGCAAAAACTTCCCAAATGATTAACTTTCCCTCCATCCAGTTGAATGCCATTCATTTCTATTGCCCTACTTCATAAAGAGCAACAAGGATCTCATTGATTCATCCTGCCAAATCCCCCCTCTCTGTCTTAATCATTCCTCCTAACTTGCACAGTTAATAAGAACCTTGGGAAATAAAGATCCACAACTAGGGAGCGGAGACTTCCAACACAGAAATCACATCAGTGCCCAAATAATATATTATTCTCACAGTTCGTTCAAAGAAACTGTAACAGTTCAGCAGGTAGAAGAATAAAAAGTGCCTGCAGTGTAAATGCACCCCTGCAGTGCTTGCATCACAGAAAAAATGATGGATTTAACTTCACACCACAAATATTTAAAACAGGCAAGTTGAGAGCAGGTTTTGAGTCCATTCCCAGGCTCAAACAAACACTGTTATGAAGCATGTCCATTGTGGGAGCTATATTAAATTAGACTCTGTGCTATTCTGAGTATTTCTGGACTAAAGTTAAGTTTTCCCTTCCCTGGCTTGCTTTCACAAGGCCATCAGCCCACCAAGTGCTTCCTGACAGAGCTTCCTTTCCACTCATTGTTTCCTCCAATTGTCTATTCCAGCTCCTTAATGTGGACTTTCATGGACTAGGTAATCCAGTTGATAAAATATTTTATCCAGAATTTCAAGACTATAGTATCTCTCAGGGTGGGATTCTAAAAAGTACGTTCAGTGGATGATTAAATGCAGAAAATACCTACAGTGAAAATTACATTATTAACATTGTCCATTCATAAAACTGTTGCTCACAAGACGAACAACCAAGCACTGGGTATCCCAACTGACACAGTGAGAATGGCATCCTCGTCATGGTATACAATGACCTAGGTCCACCTTATGACTATATATAGGGGGGGTCTTATTGAAAAGGTTGATATTCCTCTCCACTCTCTGCAAAGACTGTAGGGACCTTATCGGATGTCGGAAATTGGAAGTATAATCCAATGGCAATCCGAACGCAATCATGGGGTTTCACGTTATTGAGAATTAAAGTATCTCACGCAATTTCGGGCAAAAGGGAAGTCATTCCAAACGCAATCATGGGTTTTACCTTATTGCGAATTAAAGCATCTCACACAATTTCGGGCAATGGGGGGGGGTCATTTTTGGGTAATGGGAAGTCATTCTGAACGCATTCCGAACACAATAGGAATTCACATGAATTCACTAAACTAGTGAATTCACGTGAATTTGAATTGGCTCCATTCGCAATAAAGAGAAATTCCTCCCGTCTGATAAGGTCCTAGGACTTGTTCAGCTACATAGCCATTCCATGATTGGTGGAGTGTGAGGAGATCGGAGAAGTAGCTGACTATGTACTTGTAGCCAGGCACATCCAATAGCATCAGCTACCTCTGGATGACCATTGCAGATCTCAGCAGATGAGGTAAGCATTCTGTGTCTGGTTATGGAGACACAGGCCTTGTCTGTATGGGCCAAAAGCCCTGTTTTCCTCCTATTCTGCCATCATCCTGTTCAAATGATGCACAGCCCAAACCTCGGTTCTGGTGCCAATTGTCCAGATAACATGTGATACATTGAGCACCCGAACCAGGGTATAACACCATTAACATGCATTAAAATAACTTACCTCTTACTCCTTCTAGGAAGATTTGGAGACTTTCATTTCCACATGAGACAGCAGTGTGCATGGGCATCCAACTGAGCTGCCTGGTGTATCTGCTGTGGTCACCAGTTGCTTGCCATGACATGAGAACAAGGTGCCCAGCTATGTGATTATCTCTGGACCCCTCGTTCTGACCTCAGAAATGAGTGATCCATGGTGGTGGCAGATGCTCCAGACTGAGCTGTGGGACACCCACGCAGACAGCCACCCCATGCAGAAATGGAGGGCCAGGTAACGGGAGGAAGTCAAAACAGCTCTAAGGCCAGGATACTCCAGGCTGTGCACAAAGTATCCTGGCCAGTGCAGAAAAGGCCATAGCCTGATGCTCCTCCAATTCCTCCATGCAGGACTGCACTGGCTTGATGGTAAATAAGGGAAGCGTTGAATGGCTAGCTATATATGGGAAACTATGATGCTGTGTATTATTATTATTATTATTATTATTAAATTTTACTCGGCCATTGACCAGCATAGATAAAACCATCGAAACATCATATATCATACAAGGCATTGACATTGATGCTGTGCCATACAGAATACTGGGCACAGGAAAGCATCCTGTTGGTTAAGTCAATCAATGAGGCTACTCTATTCAGGACTAACAACAGGATTTAGTCCAATGTGAGATAAGAGTCTCTTATTGCAATTGCCAAAAACGTGGCAGACTAGAACCTCCTAATGAGATGTAATTCTGCGTCTTTCTTTAATCTTCCCTTGAAGTTACATATTTTCAGGCTACTGTAACAAACAGTTCCAAGCGCAACTGCCTGGGCAGCTCACCTGCCTGTCACTTCTTTAAGGCAAACTGCAGGCTAACCTACAAATGTCCATCACAAAATTACCTTCCCCAGACAGGCAAGAGTGACAGGATAATTATTACTGGTTAAGATGAGTATACCAGGAGACCAGATCACTAGGGGGCAAAACAGACGGGCAGGAAAAAGTGGCTTGAAGATGCCTTTTCTGAAGCCACATTGAAACCCCACCAACCACACCTGGAGGCAGCTGGAGGGCTCATGTCATGTCATACTGAGGAGGGAGGAAGCTTGTTTTCTGCTGCTGCAGAGACTAGAACGCGGAACAATGGATGCAAGCTGCAGGAAAAAAGATTCCACCTCAACATTAGGAGGAACTTCTGACAGTAAGGGCTGTTCGACAGTGGAACACTCTCCGTCGGAGTGTAGTGGAGTCTCCTTCTTTGGAGGTCTTTAAGCAGAGGCTGGATGGCCATCTGTCGGGGATGCTTTGACTGGGAGTTCCTGCATGGCAGGGGGTTGGACTGGATGGCCCTTGTGGTCTCTTCCAACTCTATGGTTCTATGATTCTATGGTTCTATGATTCTATGACCACATGACATGGCTTCAAGCCAGAAAGAAGTGGGAAAAAACTACTTCTGTTTGAAACTGCTTTTCTCGGCATAAGGGCACTTTTCTGCTGGCTTCAAGGCATGTGTCATCTAAACGCCACACTTTCAAGCCAGCCTGAAAGCATCTCTTTTTGCCTGTCTGTTTAGCCCCAATGACTATCAAAGGCCATTAATTATAATCCCGAAAGAACCAGATATAATAACTCGTATTAACCAGTAATGCCACCAATTTTTCAGCTCAGACTAGATATTTCTCCAGCTTGCAATGCTTAGTTCTATTGCAAATCAATACAGTTTCCCCAAGAAGCTCATTAACACAAATCCAGAGTGAACTTGTGCAGCTCATAATACTTGGCTGTACCCTGAATTGAGCATTTCCTGGAGAAGCTCGTAAATAATACCAACCCAATTCTGAATTGAATTGATCCCGCTCATAATGCTTTGGCTGTATTACAAATACAGCAACAAGAAACTCATAAATACCCATCTAATTCCAAATCCAGCTAAAGGGAGTTTATTTGTCACTAGCTATAGCTTCACGAAAAGGCTCCAGGTAGCCACTCCTCCCACCAAGCTGTAAATCCAGGGTATAATTTAAAAATACAGAAATGATTCAGGCTGTATTTCTCGGAGTCTTCTTGAAATGCAACCAAGCACGTCTGAAAATGGACAACTGTTTGGGGGCTTTCAAGGACACACAGGAGGGCTTGATAACTCTACAGTTCCTAATGCTTCTTCTTCTGCTGGTGAAAAATTGCTGTCTTGGTTTCCAATAAAGGCTGTACATTTTACTCCGTTGACTGGCTGTGGAGAAGGCTGTTGAAAGAAGAGTGATGAGAAGAGCTGCCCTCATTTTAGCATGGAGAGGCAATGGAGCCATGAAGGGCTAAGATTAATGGCAGAAACAAACAGATTTGCCTTGTCCTGTCTGTGTGCAGTGATCAGAGAAAGAAGAACAAGGCGTTATGCTTCATAGGGAACATAAAAAAACAACCTGCCTTATACTACGTCAAGCCATTGGTCCATCTAGCTCAGGACTGTTGATAAAGATGGCAGTGGCTGAGACTTTCCAGGGTTCAGACAAGACCATTTCCAACCCCAAACCGATGTGGAAAGACTAGAGATTGAAGCTGGGACATGCAAAGCTCTACCTCCAATGGAAGCTATGGTCTGTCCAGAAAAGGTTTACGAATAGAGGAATCTGCCTTATTCCAAGTCTGGCTATTTGTTCCTATCTAACCAAGTATCATCTACTTTGTGGTGTTGTTGTTGTTGTGTGCCTTCAAGTTTTTTCTGACTTCTGGCAACCCTATCATTGGGTTTTCTTGGTATGTTTCTTCACAGGGGGTTTGCCATTGCCATCTTCTGAGGCTGAGAGAGTGTGACTGTAAGATCTGGATAGATACAATGACCAAAAGGGACACCAGACAGCAAGGGCTGTCAAGAGGAGACATTAAATGGTGCGGCACAAACTGGCACGAGTCACCAATCTGGAAGATTCCCCAGGGATTTTTAAATGGTCCTAATAAAGTTTTGCCACTGCTCCGGGCTGTTTAATGCATTTATTTCATTAGGAGACTTATACCCTTTTTAATATGTTTATATCACAAAGGGTGGCTTGCAAGAAATGAAACCAATAAAACTACAACATCCATTTCTAAGCTGAAAATAATATAGCAGTTAAAATCAAGGCAGTTGCAGCAGATAAAAGCAACTATAATAAGAGGTTCACCACACAAAAGCCTTGTCAGCTCAGCAGGTCAAATGCTTTCTTGCATAGTAATAATAATACTTTTTTAAAAAGTTCAAACAGAAGAGAGAAATAGTGAAGCAAGATATTCCATTAATGCAGCACAATCACATTTGGTTTTTTTATGTTATCTTTCAAAATTACGCTCAAACAGCTCAGAAGAATAGTAAACCAGCCATCAATATTGATGGATATAAATGTACCAAACACATTTCATAAAACAGCACTTACGCCCCTACCAAAAACCTGACAAGTGGCATTTAACATTTCCCCAAACCAATGAAAAGCTTTCCTTTCATAAAGAACAATTGCTACTGTGTTTTTTTTTTTTAAACCACATTTAACTAACAGGACTTTCACAAACTTATCCAAATCACTAACATACCCTTAACTTAAAAATTCAATAAGAACACTGTCAAAATGTTGCCATTTAAGCCAATGAAATTCACTAAATCAAAGCATCAGCCACTTGTGAGCAACGAAAACGGAAATGACAGGGTCCCAGCAATTACCCAGGACTAGTCTCCAAAACAGCAACTCCACAAGGGTTGCATCCGCACTGGAGAAATAACCCAGTTTGACACTACTTTAATTGCTATGTCTCAATGCTATGGAATTCAGGGAAGTGTAGTTTTCTGAGACAGTTAGCCTTCTTTGCCAGAGCGCTCTGCTGCCACAACAAACTAGCGTTCCCAGAATTCCACAGCACTGAGCCATGGTAGATAAAGTGGTGTCAAACTGGATTATTTCTATAGTGCAGATGCAGCCTAGATCACAGGTGGGGAGAATATTTTTCAGTCAAGGGGGTAACCTCTCACGGGAGTACACCAACAGTTGAAGCTTGTGGTGAGCAGGGCCAGGGAGCAAAGTCTGTGAGGATGAGCCCTAATAATAATAATAATAATAATTATTATTATTATTATTATTATTATTATTATTTTATTTCTTTCCTGCTTCTCCTTAAGGCCCAAGATGGGATAAAGCACGTTAAAATACAAAACACAATTAAAAACAAATAAACCGACACTTAAAATACAGTACTATAAAATCATTGAAATACACTCATAAGAGTTCATATATACATTCCAAAAGTCATGATTTAAAATTGACTGGGTAGGGCTGGTGGAAGAGTCTTTAATGCTGTTTCAAATGCAGCCGACAGGTCATTCCACAAAATGAGGGCAGCAGACAAAAAAAGTCCTCTGGGGAGTTTATCATATGACGGAATTTGGGGATATAATCCAATGGCAATCTGAACGCAATTATGGGGTTTCACGTTATTGCATATGAATGTATCTCACGCAATTTCGGGCAAAAGGGAAGTCATTCTGAACACAATCATGGTTTTTATGTTAATGTGTATTAGAGTATCTCATGCAGTTTCAGGCAATGGGGGGTCATTTTCAGGAAATGAGAAGTCATTCTGAACGCATTCCGAACGCAATTAGATTTCACGTAAATTCACTAAACTAGCGAATTTACGTGAATTCAAATTGGCTCCATTTGAAATTGGGAGAAATTCCTCCCGTGTGATAAACTCATGGGAGACCACCTTTCAGCTGTCAACTTTGAACTCTTTCTGTTGCCACCCCCTTTTCCCCATCTCTCTTCTCTGTCTCCTTCCTTCTTTCTGCCAGTCTCCTTTCTTTCTGACACCCCCCATCCTCTCCTATGCGTTTCTTCTGCTATCCTTTTTTTCTTCTTTTTGACAGACCCTTTCCCCCCTTTTTTCTCAATTTCAATCCCTTTCTGAGAGATCCTTCCTTTCCCTCCCATTCCTGCCCACAGAGTAGGCTAGCAGCACATGGCCACTTCATTCTTCCCAGAGGTCTCAACAGATGTCTTGCAAGAGCTTTTGAGATTAGGCTGGGGGCCACATGGAATTAACCCAGGGTTTCCATGTGGCTCATCTCTGGGCTGAAGCATTCGAAGCCAGGCTCATCTGGAAGCCCTTGTGATCTGCCTGTTGCCAGGCAGGACCCAACACCTCTTCTACAAATAACCATGGTGGTCACAACTCAGAGCAATGCAAGTACCTGGCAAGTTGAACTGTTTCTGTTGCCGAGTGCACTGTGGGGAGGGGTGCATGGGAGAAGGCGGTGTGGCACTGGGTGGCAGAGGAGGAGCTGGCGAGGAAGGGGTGGATGATGTTGTCGAGGACGGATTGCTGCTGGAATCGGGCTGATAGGGTACTGGAATGTGATCCTGAAAGAGAAGGAACAATGACCAGGTGTGCACACAAAAACAAAACATTCATTCTTTCATTTCTCCCTCTCTCTGAAGACATCCTTGAGACAACAGGATGTGTCAAAAGATAGGAGAGTGTCAGAAAGGAAAAGAAAGAAGAGAGAATGGAACGGGCTTCAGAAAGGGAGAGAAGGAAGGAGAGGAAGGAAGAAAGAGAAGAGGCAGCAGAAAGAAAATAGACTAGTCTTAGCCCCCCCCCCCCCCCCAATAAGCATGATAAAGTCAGGTACACTGGCATCAGTGCGTAGACCGCCTTGCAAAGTGGGTGCATGGTTGGGGGATCAGATCAGGATCTCATCTCAAGCAGAGGAGCTCTATGGGCATAGACATAGAGGACTCCTTCTGGCACTTGCCACACTTGCAGCTTGTTGGGCTGCAACCAACATGTACAACACTGTGGGTTTTCACTCTTGGGTGAAATTCCAGTTCCTTCCAGCAATTCCAGGGTGTATGTCTGTACACTTGACAGTTGCTATAAAATCAAGACCCCACTAAATACTGTATATATGCAACTATAAGTCGAACTCATGTATAAGTTGAGGGCAGGTTTTGGAACCAAAATTTTAAATCTGTGGGTAGGTAGAGGGTAAAATTTAGGGCATGTAGCAAAAAATGTAAAAGATGAAGCAAAGGAAAACAATGCCAAAGAACTTACAAAATCCCAGAAGCCATAACTGTTTGTGCTCATAGTAAAACCTCGATGAGAGAGTGGAGGGGGGGTCAGTCCTTCCAGGACAGACTACACACTTGCCTTTTACCAGGGATGGTTCCTTTTTTAAATAAGAGTTAAAGTGCAGCAAAGTGGATCTGGGGATGTTTAGCCTGGAGAAGAGAAGGTTAAGAGGTGATAAGATAGCCCTGTTTAAGTATTTGAAGGAATGTCATATTGAGGAGGGAGCAAGCTTGTTTTCTGCTGCTCCAGAGACTAGGACACGGAACAATGGATACAAGCTCCAGGAAAAGAGATCCCAGCTCAACATTAGGAGAAACTTCCTGACAGTAAGGGCTGTTTGATAGTGGTACACACTCCCTTGGAGTGTAGTGGAGTCTCCTTCCTTGGAGGTCTTTAAGCAGAGGCTGGATGGCCATCTGTCGGGGATGCTTTGATTGGGAGTTCCTGCATGGCAGGGGGTTGGACTGGATGGCCCGTGGGGTCTCTTCCAACTCCATGATTCTATGATTCTATGTACATTAACCCATCAAGAAGTCAACTGGTTTTTTTTGGGGAGCATTTTTTTGGCTAAAATTTCTAGACTTATACATGAGTATATACAGTAGTTCCTTTGAATGAGAGGTTCTTCTGTGGTGCACTTGTGGTGGTGGCTGAAACTCTAACAGAGCTTTCCAGACTTTTGTGATCAGCCTGTTCCAAGTCAGGCTTCTTAAAGTGCTGGTTTCCAGTTCCCACCCTCCTCAGTCAGCTTGGTCTGAAGCAGATTCACTTAATCTATCTGTGCTAAAGAGTGCACTGTTATGGGAAGATATTTGCCCTTTTCTACAAGCTGATAAAAAGCTGGGGCTCCATTGCTTATACTGCACATGCCATTGGCTTGACCTTCTTGACAATCATCCCCCTTACACAACTTTTTTTCCAAGTTAAAATCTTTTAACCTTTTCCCATAAGAAACCTTTAAGGATTGTCTTTTCTAGCTATCAAAGATCCCTCTCACATCTTTTTCCCCCCCTGAAGTGGGGTAACAGCTAGTGAATGCTAGGGCTGCCAAAGGGGTTGCTCTGATGTCTAGGGGGTCGGCAACCTTTCAGCTTAACTTGCCCAGACAGAAAGAAAGTCTCACTGGTGAAGCTGGCAGTTGAATAGCAAAACTCCAGCCTCTATTGAATAATCCCCCTCTCATGGACAACACTGAAAACATTTGGGGCAGGTTGGAAGGAAGCAAAAAGCACCCCCTGTTCTCCAGAGAGAAAGTCCAAGTCAGCTCAAGTTACTCTCCATTGATCATTCCTCATGGGCCATTTAACTTAACGGAGGCAACAGAGGGCACTTCAGGGTAAAGCCGACAGACGGGAGTTTTGCACAACGCCGCACATTCTTAACGCAGCTCCGTGGGGATTACTGCCCGCCAAATGCTCAATGCGGCTGTGCAGAGGAGTGCCTTCTAACACAGGCAAAAGACATTGACAGAGGATAGGTAGAGATCAGGGTTGACTCCAGATTGAGGGCGGGTGTGAAGCTTTTGCAAGATTTCCCCCAAAGGAGCACAAGAAGATGCTTTTTACTGAGTCAGAAAATGGGATTTTCCACCCCAATATTGCCTAACCGATGGGCAGCAACCCTCCAAAACAGTGCTTCCCAAACTTTGGTCCTCCAGATGTTTTGGACTTTACCTCTCAGAATTTCTGACTGCTGGCCAAGCTGGCTGGGGGTTCTGGGAGTTAAAGTCCAAAATACCTGGGAATCCCTGCTCTAGGATTCCAGGCTCTTTCAGGTTCTTAGTCCAGACCTACCTGGGGACTGAACCTGTGACCTTCTGTATGCAAAGCATGTGCTCTACCCTGGAGTTATGTGCTTTTCATTCTTAGTGGACCCCTTTCCTTACCACTGTCACCACTGTTCCCCTCTCTCTCAAGAGAGCAGGGTGCACCATTTGGAAATTGGCCAAAAATTATACAAAATTCAATCAGACTTAACAGTTGTGTTTTGGGGTTTGGGGGAGGAAGAATTTCTTGCAAAAGGACCACTCTGGACACCTCTAGAGGTGGTGAGTCACTGTAAAAATGGCTAGGGAGAGTATGGGGCAAGCTATGGGGAGACTAGAATAGACCTTGACGTTACATATGTTCCTTGAGGGACACTCGTCCACCTCTGCTCTACTGTGGCATGGAACTTCATTGGGGCCCCACAATGTCCCAGAGTCATGGTGGAAAAGCTTTCTTTTTGCTGAGGACCACACTCTGTCATGGGATAATCGTCAGAGGTAGGTAGAACAAGTGTCCAAAGTGGGTGGGGTGTCCTTGTCTTACTTTCATCTCCTTCATCTAGTCCACTTTCTCACTTTCTCTTTCCAATATATATCTCTTTCCCTCTTTCTCCCTGTCCAATGGGCTTCAAGGGAGGGACAGATGTGCTTGTCAGAGGTCTAAACCTCAGGAGGACAACCTGTGGCTCTCTAGATGTTCATGGACTGCAAAACCCACCAGCCAAGCTGATGGGATAATGGAATCCAACAGCATCTGGGGGTCACAAGTTGCTCACCCCTAAGCCTACACAGTTCCCTGGCAAAGGGTTTTTGAAGTAAGACCAGCAAACATGCATAGCCTAAGGGTTGATCACCTCTGTCATAACCAGTTAGTTTCCAGGTGCACACTGGGACAATATTTCATGCCTCCATTGGAAACTTGATGCACTACACAAACATACTATGTCACAAATAAATGGCTTTTTCCCTTATTCTTTAGCACACAAATACATGGACACGCAATACATACAATTAAAAAGGAAAGACAACATCTGCACCATGCAGTCTGTTTTGTACAATCCAACTCTCTCTTTCTTTTTATAAGTAAAGGATATATGCACCTGGGAGGAGATTGTTGACAGAAGGCAGGACAAAAATGTTTGGGTAAAAATTAAACAACTTAGAAACACCAGTGACATCACCGTGGGGGTTATACTACAGACCCATAGGCCAGATTGACAACCTGAGCGATGCCTTCCTAGAAGAAGTGACCAAACATTCAAAAAGGAGAGAGAAAATAGTAACAAAATACTTCAGTCACCCTGTTATATGTTGAAAATCAAACTCTGCCAAGAATGTAAGGTTCAAGAAAACTCTCACTTGCCTTGCTTGATACTTCCATTTTCCAGAAAATAGCAGAAGTGACAAGAGTGTCTTGGACTTGATCTTCACCAGTGGGGAAGAACTGGTCACTGAGGTGGATGTATTGGAATCCTTGGGTGGAAATGATCATGTCCTCCTGGGATTTGTCATATAGAGCAAAGGGAAAACCAAATGTTGTTGGATGCACTGCATTTTAAGGAAGGTTATTTCAATAAATTTAAGGATATACTGGGTGGGGTTCCATGGTCCCAAATGCACCAAGACAGTGCTACTCAAAGTGGTGATCCATGGACAGGCAACAGTCCATAAGCCCTCAGTTGCCAGACCATGGCAAGTTTCTAGAAAAGGATAAAACACTTGTAGCCAATGGAAACAAATATGGTAGCAGTCCCTTACACATTGGGAAAAATAACTGTCATTTCCCCGCCTAAGAAGCACTGCTCTAAGAGAAGAAAGTTCATGATGGATGGGAGTTTTCTAGAGGTGAGATATGGAAGGTGCTATAACAAACAATCCCAACGAAGAAGAAAAGTGTCTAAAGAAACAGGGTGGATGAAATTTAAAAGCAGCATGTATAATGGTCCCTTGGTATCTGCTAGGGTTTGGCTTCAGGACCCCCTGTGGATACCAAAATCTATAGATGCACAAGTCCCATGATATACAATGGCACAGTAAAATAGTGTCATATAAAATGGCAAAATCAAGCTTTGTTTTTAGAATGCAGATGGGGGGGGGGTGTATTTTCAAGCTGTGGATGACTGAAACTGTGGATAGGGATGGCCAACTATATAAGAAAGGGAAGATGGGTCAAATCACACAGGAAGAGTCCAAAACAAGTAGTCAGCATTTGTAGAGAAAATACTGTCGGGAAGATTAAAGCTCTGAATGAGCTCAGGCTTGCTGAAGAGGCTAAAAATAATGAACAGCACTCTTTGGCTATCTTTGGTGCAAGAGGAAGAATAAGAAAGCAACAGGTCTGCTGCATGGAGATGTTATGTGCTAATGGGTGACAGAGAGAAAGCAGTCGCTCAGCACCTACTTTGCCCCTGTCTTTTGCCAAAAGAAAATCAGTGCTCAACCATGGGGGTAGAATTCAGATACATAGATGTGTTAGTCTGGAATATCAGTAAGCAAACAGATTGTGTAGCACCTTTTTGCTTAGCTAGTCTCAAAGGTGCTAAAAGATCCCCTTGCAAACCAATGCTCAACCAGCTGAAAACAGAACTAAACAGTGCAGCGAGAGGGATGCAGCCCAAGATAGGGAAAGATGTGGTACAGGTACAAGAGTATCTTACTACTTTAAATGAATTAATATCTCCAGGGCCAGATGAACTGCACCCACAGGTGCTACAGAAAGTTGCAAAAGGTATTCTCAGAGCCATTGTCTATAAGACTTTTAGAGAACAGGTGAGTTCCCTGCAGAGGAGAAGTGGACAAATATTGTCTCCCAGAGAAGACCTGGGCACTAGCAACTGGTCAGCTTGACACCAATACCAGGAAACATTCTAGAAATGATCATTAAAGAGTCAGTCTGTGAGCACTTAGAAATAAAATACTATGAGTCAGCATAGGTGTCTCAAAAACAAGCCATGCTAGACTAATCTTATCATTTTTTTCAAAAGAGTGACAAGCTTGGTAGATGAGGGGAATTGTGGATGTATTTCAATAAGGCTTTCAATAAGATCCCCCCCATGATGTTACTGAAAACAAGTTGATAAAATTTGGGTTAGGTGATACTACTGTTGGTTAGATTTGTAGCTGCTGAGTGGACCAAATCCAAAGAGTGTCTCTCCTTGGAGAGAAGTGACAAGTGGGATGCCACAGAGGTCTGCCATAGGCTCGGTGTTTCTCAACATTTTTGTAAATGCTTTGAATGAATAAACAGAGGAGATGCTCACCAGTTCTGGAAATGATACCAAATTAGGAGGGTTAACTAAGAGAAAAAGCAGGATTTGAGATGACCTTAACAGAACTGGGACAAATGTAAGGTAATACATTTAGAGAAGGAAAATCAAATGTACAAATACAGAATGGGTGGCATCTGGCTTGAGAGAACTATGTGTAAAAAGGATAGAGTGGTCTTAGTGGATCACAAATGATGTATGAGTCAATAGTGTGGTGTCGCAATAAAACATCTAATGCAATTCTAGGCTGCACCAACAGGAGCACACTGTCCGGGTCAAAGGAAGTAACAGTACTACTCTATGCTGCTTTGATCGGACTTCACCTGGAGTACTCTGTCCAGTTCAGGGTCACACAGTTTAAGAATAATATTTACAAACTGGAATGCATCCAAAGGGCGACCAAGATGATAATGGGTCTGGAAACCAAGCTATATGAGGAACAGTTGAGGGAAAGAGGAATTATTAGCCTGGAGATGTCTGAGAGATGATAGGACAGCACACATCTTTACATATCTGAAGGGCTGTCATGCAAAGATGGAACAAGCTAGGGCAAGAGCCAAACCAATAGATCCAAATGATAGGAAAAGGGATTCCTGCTAAACATTAGGAAGAACTTCCTCACTGTAAAAGTTGTTTGACAGTGGGAAGACTACTTTGAAAGCTGCTAGACTCTTCTTCATTGTCTATAAACAAAGGTTGGATGGTCACCTTGCAAGAATGCTTCAACTGTGGATGCCTTTACTGGCAGAAGGCTGGAGTAGATGGCCCCCGGGATCCTTTCCAACTATACCAATACCATGATTCTGCTGTGTCTCAAAGAAGCAACATATGCTACAGGGATTGGAGACATTTTATTTAAAAACAACTCTAACTTTACTACTAAAAGTATAATGATGTGAGCCTAGATTTCCATAGTGTCCATGAGAGATTAAATTTTGTACCTCAAACAATGACATTTGTTCTTTTATCAGCTCTGAAAAGTAAAGGAAACAAACAAGCAAGCAAATAAACAAGAACACCTTGCTAAAAGATTATATCCAAAGAGATTGTAAAGGAAGACTTGCTTCAAATATTTAAATACATTCACTCATTCCCATGTCTGAACATATTTTAGAAACCAGAGAGAGGTGGGGGAAGAGCAAATCTGCAAAATAGCCAGGGAGATGGAGGGGGGGGGGGGGAATGAGGAGAGAGCAGTTTGTATAAATGCCACGCAGGTGGAATGCAAATATATGCAAATAAGACCTATACAATGTGTACATCAGGGGCCTCTATTTTGAGACACTGAAGAAGAATCAAGCAAATGGTTTCATGGCAACTCGGATGGCTGGCAAAAGTCTGCTTCTTCTGTTCCACCACTGTAGCTTTAGTATAGTGGAAACAATTCAAGGAAATTCAACATCTTAGTAACAGCGTGGCCAGAGGAGTATAGAAAAACCTGTCTCCTCATTCAGGAACTTGGGAGAATCTAGGAGCTTCCTCATACCAGGTCATATATCCCAATACTGTCCTGTCATGGTGTGCCTTCAAGTCATTTCTGACTCCTTGCAACCCTAAAGTGAACACAGAAACACAGGGTTTTCTGAGCAGAATTTATTCAGAGGGGCTTTGCCCTTGCCCTCCTCTGAGGCTGAGAGAGTGTGACTTGCCCAAGGTCACCCAGTAGGTTTCCACGGCTGAGTGGGGATTCAAGCCCTGGTCTCCCAGTATCCTAGCCCAACACTCAAAGCACTACACCACATTGGGTCTCCCAGTATTGTCTATTCCAATGTCTTTCGACCTACTGCCTTCCATATATGCCAAACTATGTGGCCCACCACTCGCTGCCAGAATTACCCAAAGCCATGCTGGTTGAGCATGATGGGATTTGTAGTTTGGTTTGTTCCAGCTAGATTGGATTTGAGAGCTTCTGCATGCAAAACGCATGCTGTGCTGCTGGACTACAGTCCAGAATGTGAGCAGTCACTTTAAAAATAATTAGCTATTATTGTAGTTCCAAGAACCCCAAAGTACTTAGTTACCATAATAATTCCAAATTCAAGAGCAACTATTTCCTGACACTCAGAGGTAGTCAAAATATTTTAGTTACTTTACAAAACTTCTGGATGCTGGAAACTGCTGGCCTGGGATACAAGACACAGACTCTTCCTATCTGCTGTCACCTCGCCACACACAACACCGAATCTCATTTTGGGACAAAAGTGGGATATAAATCAAATAAATAAATAAATAAAACAGAGCATGAGATAGCAGCACAAAACACAACATATGCAAGCATTGGAACCATGTGGTATCCTTCCTCCTCCCTTGTGACAGCCCACCCTCATCGCTATAAATTCAACTAAACATTCTTGTGACTTTACCGTTTGTTAAATTATAATGATAAGGTAGTTTAGTTACGTCTGAGTTATTGCAAGCCAGAATTAATTTTATAATATCTGTATCTAATGGCTTCCAAATTCTGCTACACTCCCAACCCCTGCCTCAGTGTTTGGAGCAATGTTCAGCCTTTTCAGACTAAGAAACCAAACATACACTTGAAGATGCAGCTCTTAATTTTTGTTTTTACCACAGACTTGATATTGCTCTGTTTCGACTCACCTTAGGTCAGGTTGTGACACACACCCCTGGATGAAAACCAATGCATACAAAAAAACACAAGGCTTGCTAGGGAAGAAATAGCATACCCTCCTCAAAGGGAAGCCGTGACATTGAAAGCCTTGAGAATTCTCTGAGGCATGCTGATGGAGTGATCTCTTAAATATTAATAACAAAAGAAGCTGCCTTCGACAAGATCAAACTATTTGCCCATCTCGCTGGACCACTGTCTGTTCTTTCAGGGAGTGGCTTTCTAGTGTCTCAGGTAGAAAGAGGTGCCGACCCATCATCTAATACCTGATCATTTCAATTGGAGATGCCAAGGATTGAACCTGGAACCTCCTACATGCAAAGCATGTGCTCTGTGACTGGGCTAGAGATGGTCCCTTGAAACCGCCAGCACAAGAAAAAACAAATGGCAAAACGTTTGATGGGTGACGGGGAGATGCTACTGAAAATGGACATGGTATTCACTTCCTTCTCCAGCTTCACATGGCTGTCATTCACTTGGGTTGGAAAACATGCCCAACCACATCACACAACACGGCTTTAAGGGATTTTGCATCTTACAGAGAGCAGGGATCCAACACACACCTGCCCAATGGTGGCCCCATATCATACTGTATATAATACCTACATCTGTCTTGAGTTCCAAGTCCCTATGACTCTCTTTCTTCACCTAGTTGCTCTTCCTCCTTTTCTCCATTTGTTCCCCAAAGAGACCTTGCCAGATTCTTCGGCTGATCAACCAGCCTGCTGCACACAACTCCCCCATCCCTACCCCCCAACAGCTTCCAATTTAGCGTCTACTAGATTTGCTGAAATATATACCAGCCCCTTTGAGATTTGAATTGGCATGCATGCCTGGAAACCCACAGAGCCATCTGCAAAGCTCTGGCCCAGCAGATGGCTGAACAGACCAGCAAGTAAACTGGGAGATGCTATTTCAAAGCAGGAAAATAATAATAATAATAACTGGCCAATTTCCTCCACTCCACCCCAATTTGGTTGCACTGCTCCTGTTTCCATGGCAGGCAAGGAAGGCTCTCATTTTCACTCTGTCTCCCCCCACCCCCAGTAATGGGAATAAACAAGAATCCAGACTAGGGCACTGAAATGTCTCTCTGCACCTTGGGAGACTGGGATTTGGCCACTGACTAGGAGTGGATAACGCAGCCTATTTTCAGTTCATGATAGTTTCACTTATGTTGGTTCCTACATCTGTTCCTTCTCATTTCCACATGAATTTATGTGCCATTTTTTCCTTTAAAAATCACAGGAAAGGCCATATGTGTTTTATAATGAAATATTGATTTCAGCATGAAGTATACCTTTTAGCAGAAACTACACACTTGTATGCAGATGTTATTGCAAAATATTGTTGCTGTGTGCCTTCAAGTCATTTCTGACTCACAGTGACCCTATGGTGAACCTCTCATGGGGGTATCTTGACAATGTTTGTTCAGAGGGGGGGCATGCCATTGCCTTCCTCTGAGGCTGAGAGAATGTGACTTTTTCAAGGTCACCTAGCTGGTTTTCATGGTCCAGCATGGATTCGAACCCTGGTCTCCAGAGTCGCAGGCCACTCAAACCACTACACCATGCTGGCTCCCATTGCGAAATATACATTTTTAAAAAACTAAAAACATCACCACAGAATTTGGAGAAGGATGAAACTAGGAAAATAACCATCCTCTGATCTACACATCTGTTTGTGAGAAGTAAATCATTTTGGTATGCTTTAAACGAAGCCTGAATTGAAGTTGGAGTCTACCTAACAATGACACTGACTTGTCATTTCTAGTAGAATGGATGCAAATTTTGTTTCAGTTTAATTTTTTATAATAATCTCCCCAAATTTGAAAACTTCATTATATGGTAATAACTCAAGGTGAAAAGAACTCAAAACTGGCAGAATGGCCCATCATGGAAGAGGGCTTTGAGTGCTTAACTCTACAAAGTTTGGCTTCGAATTCCTGTAGATTCAGGGCTGAAACAGTGCTGAAATAGAGTTGTCACCTCTCTTTTCCTGACAACTTCATCATTATTAATACTGGCAGGGTGGGCAGATACAGCACAATCCCTTCCATGCTGAAAATCTGTACCTACTGACTCTGGTGGAAAACATCAGTTCAGTTCATTTTCAACAATATAACGAAATTTGCAAGTTTCTGCATATTTGGAACAGAAAGAACATACGTTTTTTTTAAAAATTGGCTATATACGAAAGTGAGAATGTTTTCCATCTTGACATTCCTGTCAACAGAATGAGTACAAGGTTCACCAAGCCCCCCCCCCTCCACCCCTGTTTAATCTGTAGGGATGCTGTGTATGTGTTGTGTGCCCTCCAGTCATTTCCAACTTATGGTGACCCTAAGGCAAACCTATCATGGGGTTTTCTTGGCAAGATTTGTTCAGAAGAGGTTTGCTATTGCCTTTGCATGAGGCTGAGAACATGCGACTTATCCAAGGTCACAAAGCAGGTTTCATGGCCAGGCTGGGAACTGAACCCTGGTCTAAAGAGTTAAAGTCTTCAAATCCTCATTGAGCCATTAAACTCATTGGGTGATCTCAATCCAGTCACTCTCTCTTTCAGCTTGACCTACCTCCTAGGAGACCATCTAAGAAGGTCAGAGTTTCAATAAGCAAAAGGTGGGATACCTGGCTTCCTCCTATTCCACTTTTTATTCTCCAAACTAACCTTAAGGTAAGTAAAAATGAGAGACAATAACTAGTCCAAGATCAGCCATGGAGTTCCATTGCTCTGAGGGAGCTAGACCTGGATCTCCCAAGCCCTAGTCCAACACTCTAACAACTGTGCCACATAGGCTCCCTGGTTTCTAATTCACATTCCCTTGAATTGCTTCTGAGACCAAGCCAAAAAAGTAACTTTATGGAAATCTGCTTCAGAACATCTCACCTTGTTGATTTTGTTGGTTTTGGGGAGGGTCTGGCTGATGTGTAGATCTGAATATCTGGGGGGCTTCCGTAATGGGTTGTTAATATCACATGGCACAGATTCTGTCCGGACTAATCTTGCTGGATCAAAAAAGAGACAGAGAAAGAGAAAGATCAAGGTTTTAATTCCTCACTTAGTGCAAAAATGAAAAGGACAATTTTCTGTGAAGCCCCGGGAACTTATTACCTCAAAACCAAACCAGTAACAGAAGTTTTCATCTGCTTAAGCTATATAGACAAAGCCGCACACCAGTAGATTTCAAAGCCTCTTTTTTGAGCTACATCCCTCAGAATCTCTCAGCCAGTATAGAAAGTGACGTTTCCATGTGCTAGCATACTTTGGCTCTACTCAGGCCTACAGATGGTGTTGGACTGCAGCTCCCATATTCCTTTACCATTGACTATTTTACCTAGGGGCTGATGACTGCTGCAGTCCAACATCATCTGGAGAGCTATAAGTTCCCATTCCAGCTCTGAGTAATGGTGGTTATCTAGCTTAAAGCTGGATTATTTCTCAACCATAAAACATGACATCCTTTTAATTGGAGATACTGTGAACTCGACTACAGACCTTCTGCAAGCAAGATACATTTTTGTATCACAGAATAAGAGTCCTTCTTTCCCTCTAACCTGTCCCACTGCTATGTTACACCAAAACAAGCCCCAGCTGTATTTCTAGACCCCTCATGTGTGAATCAATATGCACTTGGGGGCAACTTTCTTGGGGCTTGTACATTTCATCTGAAATTAGACACAAGCTTTCTTTAAAGAACTGTAAACATAGCCTGGAGCTACATGGCAGTGCCATCACAATACTCCCTGCAGCCACAACCCCAAGGCAAGTCCAAAAATTCAGGCAGCTGTGTTGGCCCATATAAACAAACCAGTTCTAGCAATTTTCATGTCCATAAGGAGTCAAATTGTTTTGTTTAAGCTAATGGATCTGAATTGCCTATTCAAGACCAATGTACCACAAAATCATTTGCATTACAGCAAGGACAGCTTACAATATACTGTCACTCAGAAAATTAATTCCCCTCAACTATTGTGAGGATTGCAGCAACGCTGAGAGAGAACAGAAAACCCAGGCCAGGAAGAGCAAAGCAGAAACAGAGGATTCTGTTATCCCAGTTCTTAAACACCTAGCTTCACCACAACACTACCTCAGTGCAGACTTGCCCAAACCTGAATCCCTGACATTGTTTTGAATACAACTCTCATTATCCTTGGCAATTGGGTAATGCTAACTGGAGATGACTGGAATTATAGTCCAAGAATTGAGCTTCCATGGTTGAAAAGGCTGGCCTAGTAAGTATTAAGGCATAACTCTCTTTGATCAGTTTGCTTACTGAGAAAAAGGCATATATAAATTGAGATCATTCATTCGCAAGGACCTGACAAAGAAAGAAGTGGGATCTTTGTGGTGCTAGCTTATATGGTGAGCCAGAAGGGCTAGAGTTTGTGGCGCTTCTTGGACAGTACAGGGACCCTATACTAAACCCAGTCTCTCATGAATTTAAGCAGCTATCTTCACGTAAACTAATGCAGACTATAACAAACATTGTAAATATGCACTGAAAATATGTGTAGGAGGAGGAGATAATCTCCCTCTTTTACCTCCTCCAGAGAAGGATAAGCATTTTGGATTGTATCCATTGCACATGCATATTTTGGACAGTTTTCACCCGATGTTTTCTTTCTTTGCCCTTTATCAGTGCAGAACCAAATTCCCTCTACCATTTGGTTGTTATACCATAGTTGTACAAGATTCCCCCCCTTTTAAAATTGTTGTTGTAATATTTTGCAGTTTGTTATGACCTTACCCATCACAAATCATTTTTTTGCCATCCGTTCGTTGGCTGCCCTTTCCAGATGGTTAATTAATATGTTGAATGATCAGGTCATAATACAGGCTGTTGGAACGCTCCAGGCCTCACTGTGAAACTGACTCTAGATGCCAACTATTTGCTTCTCTGTCTTTTCAGCCAATTACAGATTCATGCTGGGACCTGGTTTATTCTCCTGTGGCTTCTATAGTTGCGTACGGGATAGTTTTACCCCTGCTTGAGGCCGTACTCCCTTTAAGGATCTTGCCATTCAGGGATGGGGGAACTTGCAAACCTTCATTCATTGATGATCAACCACTGGTCATACTGGTTAGGATGGACAGGAGCTGAAGTCCAACAATATCAGGAGAGCCATCCTCTGCCCCTCTTGTAGATATTTATAGTTGCTTCCATGCTCTTGTTTTATATCATCTGTATCCAGTATTGCACCTTCTTTGTACTCCTAATTTGGCTAGTATCAGATTTTAGCCTAAAATGATTCTCCTCCACCACTTTTTTTCCTGACAGCTCCCTAACTCGGGGATATACTTTTATTTGACACTTGGCTCTCTCTCTGGTTTTATATTCAGACTCAACTCGGATCAGGTCCAAATGAAATGAACTGAATGAAGTTTACTTTCTTCTAAACAGACATACAGAAAAAGACATTAGTGCTCAGTAAGGTAGAAGGCAGCGGGAAAAGAGCAAGACCACATTCCAGATGGATACAGACTCAAGCAAGGAAGCTGTAGCTGCCCTGAGCCTGCAAGACCTGAGAAAGGCTGTGGAGGACGGAGGGCATGGAGGACTCTCATTCATCGATTCACCATTAAGTCAAAGTTGATTGATGGCAGTTAACAACAAAGATGTGCAGAGTCTTTGCTGCTGATGAGCACCTTTTCCAAGTACATCTGGTTTACTCTCATTTATCCAGCATGGTCTCCATTTCCCTTTTTAGTTCACTTTCCTTTTCCCCCTAAAGTCTTTACCTTTAGATTTTAAGCCTGTGAAACAGGGTTTCAACATTTTTTTTCCAAATTTTATACAGCACCTAGGATGTGGAGAGTTTATGCACATGAATATATCACCAGCAAGCAGCAAAGGGATTTCCTGTCTCTCCTTAAAATATCACTAATCTCTCTCTCTCCCTTGCTTCATTCACTTCAGAGCTTCAGATTGCACAATCTTATCCCTGAAGTGCCCCTATGCAACATCAGATCCTTACCCCACTATCTTTATCAATTCAGCCTTTATGTCACCTTACTTCCAGCAGAAATCTCACCTGAGAAGACTCTACAGCAGACTCTATCCACCTAAGCCTAGCCTTCAGCTTACCCTAAAAATCAATGGCATAGAAAAATTTCTGTTCAAACTGGACCTTTGTTTGAGCAATAAAAAACCTACTGGGCACTCCATGGTTGCCCATACAAGGCTGGTGTTTGGGGAACTGCAGCAATTCTGGGACTCCAACCATCAGTAAGAGCTTCTCCACAGTCTTTACGGCTGACGGCTGCCCTTCTGGCAACCAAGGAGCAGGCCAGGAACAAAAACCCAGCCACTGAAGAACAAACCTGTATCCTCTTTGTATTTTAAATCCCATCACTGATGGCATCTGATTAGACACAATAAGCAGCTCATTAAAAGCATTTAGCAAATACAAGTATTCTCAGTGAAGGTGTATTTAGCAAGCAGAAAACAGTGGCAGCCTCATTAGAGATAAATGAAATGCATATTTCTGAGTCTGGATTTTCAAGCATCCTCCCTCCAGGTAATCATTTTGGCTGGGGGAACACTTTAATGAAAAGGCAAAGCTGTTCCTGGTGAGAGAAGCCTCTCTTCTGGGGCCTATAAGTCTTCCTCTCCATATGCATGAAGTGCTCTCCTGCAGAGAAGGGAGCACAAGCAGAAATCCACCTGCTTGGCACTTGTTCTTCAGTGGGGTGAGAAGAAATGTTTCATGGCCCTGGAGCAATGAGAACCTGGAGAGATATCCTTGGGAGGATTCAACTGCTGTCATGACTGCAGTGTCCAACACCCTGCCTTTAGGAGACAGACTGGGTTGGGAGAGGAACTTTTCTCCTAGAGCCAACCCCAGACAAAAAAATGGCAGCCAAACTAATCTTTATGTTCTGCAATTTGTGAAAAACCCAGCACAAATGGGAAGCCACAAATGAAAACAGACAAGAAAAAGAAGCAAAATAAGACCTTCAGACTAGAGAGGATGCTGCTCTTACCTCCACGGTGGATGATCAACAGGTGACAAGGTGGGGCCTCTTTGGTGCATTTGTTGTGGCACTTTAGCCTAAAAGAAGTGAGACAAGAACACTTTGAGAGACAATATGGGGGTGTAGCTGTTAAGAGTTTTAGACCAGAAAACAAGAGATCTGAATTCATAGCTCAGCCATCAAGATCCTCAGTTGACCTCAGGACAGGCTATAGAGTAGAGGTTTCCAGATCAAACTAGGATGTTGCCTGTGCGGCAATGGTATCTTCTGACTCTAGAATTGATTCAAGTCCAGCACTGGACAACATCTGTGGAAGCAAGATCTAAAATTCAACTTGGAGAACTGATGAGAACTCAATTCTCAAAATTTAAGTCTTTCCACAGCTCAGACTAGGGTCCTCTTCTCTGTTATCTTGAATACAAACATAATTGTTTTGGTTTTGTAAATATCTCCTTGCCTCATTTACCTAAATAGTAGACTATCTTGCATAAACCCAACTCCTCTTTCTTCTCTTTGGAAATCGGGGAGGGGGGGGGGATAATACTGAATTGTGGTTGGAAATAGTAAGGACAACTGCCAGTGGCCAAAGAAAAACAGAATCCAGCTGCAGCTATTAGCTATAGTGGCTTGGTGAGGAGGAATAAAACCTACAGAAAAGGAGACATACTTGCAGTTTTTACATTTCAGTCCAAACAACATTCCTTTCCCACAAACGGTACATGTCTGAGACATCCAATACTTGGTGGAAAACCTGCAGTGAGAGAGAGAGGGAGAGAGATTGACCTCTGCTAAGTCCTAAGCAAAATTATTTCCCCCAGAATGGCAGCATTTTGTTATTTAATCTATCAGATTGCTCTTTGCTCTCCCTAGTCCTTGTATCCCAGTTGCCAAGACCATGAGCCCTAGAATTGCTTATTGATTCAGGCTCAGTAAGCCAATGCAAACGGATGATATAAGCACTTGCCATTCTTCTGTAACCCAAGTGGGAATTTTGAATGTGTACAGTATGTTGCGATGCCCAGCTTGTTCACGGCAAACAAGAACACTGGAAATTCAGTCAGTCAATCAACTTTAGGCCATTTTACAAACCTTATATCCAACCAGAAGGTCAACTAAACTATCAGCTGGAATGGAAAAGATATTCATATTGAGCAAGTTTTTTTTTTAACAAATGTACTCAGTTCATGGGCTGTAAGACTTTTAACAAAAGCATGTACATATCTTTCAGTTTCCCATTGTAAAAAGGAAATTTAGAACTTCACCTCTTTTTCTCCCTTTCCTTTTCAATTATATGGAAGTCAATACCCATTACTAAAATACATATATTATTATTATTTAAAATGTGCACTAGCAAACTTTCATAAATACAACAAATGTGTTAAAGTATGAATAAATCAAGAAAAATGCATTAAAATTCACATATGAGAAAAGGTGTGTACCAAAATACACAGTAATGCCCATGGAATTTGGGACAGGATGAGAATGCAGGTGGGATTCTGAGGAATGCAATGAAATTGAACCTGACAAACATTCACATTCCTAGCTGTTAGTACAATGTAAACACAGAAACAAGTGGTTGTTCCTGTTACACTTCTCAGAGTAAACCTCTGATCTTGTGTGAACATTTTTCAAATGCTCATGCTGGATGATAAGATTTTTCTTCTACCATCTATCTATCTATCCATCCATATGAGACAGCCAAAGGCAATGATATGTGAGCATCCAGGCATTGTGCTTTAATAAGGTAAATGCCCCTTAAATATTGTCAAGGAGGGACACACAATCCTTGCTTCTCAATCCACAACCTCTCTTTGTCAAGTAGGAAAGGTTGTGGTGGAGAAGGCTTCTAGTCATGTCTGTTTGAGCACTGGTAGAAGCCTGCAAGCAACCAGGAATTTTCCTTTATCACACAAAGGTTCCCAATCATACAACGGAAAGTACTTGCACTGAAACAAATGGGAATAGAAGCCAGGGCCAGCCCTGCCAATGGGCAGGATGAACACTTGCTTTCAGCCTGAAGCTGAAGGAGTATTGAGCTGAGCTTAGTAGTCACACCACTAAAAGTACATATGCCAACACAAAACCTTTGTGAAGACACACACAGCACTCTGCTTAGCAGCATTCTGCCAACATTTTGCAGTGCCTTGTACTCCTTTGCAGTTAGGACATCTGGTCACCCTGTTCTCCCACAAACATCTATGGGTTGTTGGTTTAGCACTATTAGACAAAGAACTTTCAGGCATGGTTTTTCCCCCCATTTTTCAGCTTAACATCATTTCTGTTCCATTTTATTCCAGGTTCCACCTCAAAATCATTTATTTCAAATAAAAATGAGAGTGAAGGCAGAGAAACCAAGGTGCTTTCTTGCAGTCTTTTTAATGTTGTTATTTGCTGAGCTGCATCTGCACCTTACACCTGCAATGATACCTTCAATCCCCCTTTGCCACCGAAGGGCTAGTTTAGTAAAGTGGTCTGAGTGCTTTGACACGAACCACATCACAGTCCAACAACCTTGTCTCCCCACTTGCATCCAACCAGTTCATTTAGGGCTCTGACCTAGTCCCATTTCTTCCAGAAAAGAACAGAGAGAGAAAGGGAAGGACACTCACATGAAATTTACTCAAGGCTATAGGTCATAGATAAGGTACAGTGGCTTTATTGACAGTAGACAGAGACTTATCTAAGTGATATCAGAAACTGAAATAGTGTATTGAATGGGCTCTCTAGAATTGGAAAAAGCCAGTTGTGCCACGCACAAACACAAAACCTATGTGAAGACACACACAGCACTCTACTTATCAGCACTCTGTCAACCCTGGGTCACAGCAGAACTTGGAAACATTAATTTAAAAAGAAAAACACTATTAAGCTGTTTATTTTTTTTCAAGAGGAGCATCTAACTCATGAGCACGACTCTCTGCTTACGAGTAAAGATTCACATTACATTATCAACATGTCATGCTCAACATTTTAAAAACATTTTTACAGAAAGCCTCCATCAAAAACGCTAACCCCAATCTCCCCTGGCAAAAAAGATAATTCTACAAAAACCTTAATGGTGACATCATTGTAATTATACCCCTTAAAAGTAACAATCCTAATCCTCATTACTCCGAAAGGAGGAAGAAGAGACAGGAGCAAGTAACAAAGAATGATGCTGACTTTTAATGTGTTACTCCAAGGTCTGGATCAAAGATGATAATGGTGAAAATATCATAGTCCAAGAAGATTCCAGAAAAAAAAAACCAATGTGTTTTTGTTAGACTTGTTGCTCCCTCCTTGTTAGGGTGGGAACTGTGGAAACTGGAAGGTCTAACGTTGGGGTGGGCAACCTGGTGCCATCCACACAGTCTGAATTACAATTCACCTAATCCCTGGTCCTTGACCATTCTGGGCTGGCTCCAGGTTCGAGCCAAGCTTCACAGCTTTCCTGAAGAAGGGATCACAGCAGGTCCCTTCCTGTGTTGTTGGGTTTGCATGGCAGCAGTGGTGGAAACAATGGGTGACCACTTAAGCTTTGCAAAATGCCCTGGGATGATACTAGAACAGGGCATTGGGAAAATTCAGAACAGAGGTTGGAGACCTAGACAACTGGACACATTTTAGTGCTAGTAGCTTCTGACTGTGAGCTGTATTCCTGGGAACCTCTCCAAGCCTGGTAGCACAACCTAACCTAAAATTATTCTTGCACATTTAAAAACATAACGTGGCTTTTACCACCTCGTACCTGTGTTTGATTGAGTTGCCTAGATCCCGTCGAGGAATTTGGGGGGACCAGCGAGGTACTGAGAGTGTATCTGCAAGACAGAAATCAGGAAAAAAAGAGGGAGATGACTAAGGGAGGGATTCAATATTTTTTCTGATGCAGAATGGTTTAGCTTTTTCTGTGTCAATGATGTTGTTACAGCATCTCTCTCTCTCTCTCTCTCTCTCTCTATATATATATATATATAAAAATTCAAAGGCTGAAATCCAGTTGTTAGTCTCAACTAGAACAGACCCAGTTCCAAGACTCCTGTTGGCCACTACACCAATGTAAGGATCCACCCGGATAGCAAAATACCTGTATCCACACTGCAGAAATAATGGTTTGACCACGCTTTAACTGCCATGGCTCCATGCTATGGAATCCACCAATTTGTAGTCTGATGTAGCACCAGAGCTCTTTAACAGTGAAGGCTAAATTTGTCACAATACAGGGTACTACAAATCCCAGAATTCCATAGTACGGAGCCATGGCAGTTGAATTGACTAGCCACTGCTGAAACCTGGGCCAAAGGCTCAGAGCTGAATCCAGGAGTAATGTCAAATTGCAAACCTGTGTTTTCACAGGAGCATACCTAAATAAACTCTTGTGTAACTCACTACCTCCAGAAATCTCATATGTATCTGTATGGAATCTATCTGAATGCAATTCCAGTGCCATGTGGCAGATTGAATATAGCTGTTTTTGGAAGGCACTAGCATTTGTTGGAGACATCATGCAACATCATGAAGATCAAGGAGCTATTAAAATAAGTGCAGGGGAAAGCTGTGCAGAGGCTTGTCATACAACAAAGTACTGAAAAGTCAAAGGGGGTGAATACTGAAGGCAGTGCATTTGCAATTTCACACAGACTGGCTCGTGTATATTTATTCAGGAACTAGATAACAGGGCTACCCAAAGCAAAGGACAATGTGATGCCCTGCTCCATTTCATGTACAAAATCCAACTGGACTGGTAGTTGAATCACACTTTAGCAATGGAATAACCTCCTCCGCCACATTTAAGTGCTGTTGGCCAGTTTAGGGGGCACAGAAGAACAGGGCCCCTGGAATTGTTTGAAAGGCAGGGGGCTCGACATTGGCAGGCAGGTTGTTATTAATGTGTTCTACTTGTAGGTACTTGCTACGTAGAAGTGCTCTGTATGTGTTCAGTGTTGCTTCCTCTCAGGTAAGTGTGCAGAGGATAATTGTAGGTGGCTATTGTCATTCCTGGGAGGGCTCTGTGATAATTTAATATTTCTTAAGTGCCTGATCACTTAATACACTTCTTATTGATAGTTCCTTTGCAGGTTCAACTAAGGAGGAATCTTGATGGCCCAGTTTTCCCAGATCATTCCAAGGAGGCTTAGCTCTCAGTCTCCCTCCTGTTCTGGGGTCTATGCACACACAGCTGTTTCCTAAAACAGGAATTATCAGGGATCTGTCATTGCTGTCCCCAGTATCACCCCTTTTGAGGGGTGACCATATGGCCTCCTTTCCCAGGATATGTCCTACACTTCAGCTTTCTGTCCAGGAGGTAATTCCTGAGCGTCCTCCCTTTTCAGCATGACTAAGATGCATGGATTGGGTCATGCCCTTCATTTTTCTTGCAAGTTCTATGTTTTGCAGTGCCTTGTCCTCCTTTGCCATTGGGACATCTAGTCACCCTGCCCTTCTGTGATGGCTGCTTCATTCTGCTGAATGGCAGGATCAGCCTTGCTGAAGAATATGCAGGCACCACAGAATCGAAATAATGCCAGTAAAGGTTGGCTTTTTAAAAACAACACAGTGCCTTTTGGAAGTGTCCCAAGTTTTACTTCATCTCTTCCAAGCCCCTCTCATGGGCTTGTTCTAAGTCTGTCCATATTTAGACAGAGATTGGAACACGCAAATGAGAATGGTTAAGCTGGGGAAACAGTGCATCTCGCTTCAAATACACAGAGGTCTTCAGTCTAAAACAGACTCTTCTTGTGCTGTGGCAGAACATCCACGAGTGTTAGACTCCATTGCAACAAAATCTCTAGATGCCCAGATGCTTGACATTTCTTCCTACCCACTTTGATTGGGACCTACTGGAATAAAGCCTTCTGTGATGTTCTTTTCTGCATGTAATAATGAACAAAATGCATTGCTTGCTCTAGAGACTACCAACTTATAAAAAGACAAACCGACACAGCAGAGAGAGATTCAAAATTATTAATAAGAAATCATTATGACTTTCCCAGGCCAAAATACCACACATTAGGGATATAAGCCCGGGCCATTGAAATCTGGCCACCTGTAGCCACCAAGCAAGCTCTACCCGTGACCCCAGGGTTTATTAGGTATATCTATCAATCCTTCTGCAAACAGACTTCTGAGTGTTTTTTTATATAGGCTGTGAAATGCCTCTGTTTGCTTTCATATCCTATTTTAATATTGCCAGTTGAGGTGTTTTTAATTGTGTGCCATTTCGGAAGGTTACATTTGCATGCGCCTTCCTGTGTGGAAACTGACTCTCCCTTTGCCTCTTAGGAGGAGCAACTCAGAGAACATCTCCCACATGAGCTTGAACAAAAAGAGCTGCTGGCAGAAAGCGACACAGGTAAGGATTGCCAAAGACCTGCTTAGCTGGTCTCACTTTTTAATAACCAATATGAAGTAGATGACATAAATACAGTTTAGAAAGGGCACACAACACTTTCAGGTCACTCTCCCTCCTCATTCTCTCTCTCTCTCTCTCTCTCTCTCTCTCTCTCTCTCATACACACACAAGTGCACACCACATCTTCCAGGCATACACATGCTTCCCTTTCCTACCCACTGAAATCTAGAAACCATGGGGTGGGAGGTGTAGAGATAATCTACTCTTCACTAGTGATAGGAAAACAGCAACCCTGATGAAGGTTGCAACAAAGTTTTACCTCCTCCGCTGCCCCACTCTAGGAACAATCCTGCTCAAGACTGTAGTCTTGGTGCAGGTAATAGGCAGGACCAGCTCTACCCTTAGACAGAGTAAGGCAGCTGCCTCAAGTGTTGCAAGCTGAGTCCTTCCGCAGGACCCTCCTACAGGATCTCCTCCTGAGCTCTTTTGCAGGACTTTTTTTACAGGACCTCCTCCTGAGCCCTTCTGTAGGACCTTTCCTTCTGCTGGGCAATATATTAACATAAGCCACAAAACTCTTCTTGAGGCCTCTAAACTAGCCTGCTGCCTCAGGTGTGGGAGAGAAACCTATCCCATTCAGAGCACTGATGGAAAGTTCAGCTGCCAGCCCATCCACAGTTCCCGTATGTGGAATGTTGGGGGAATGCCATTTTGGTTTTGGCCTCAGACAGCAAAATCTCTTAGGTCAGCCTGCTAAGAGCTCAAATTCTGCACCCCCTCTTCAACCAAGCCCATCAAAGTTGCTTTGGAATTTTGGGAACATACTATTTGGCTCCTAGAGTAACTCTTGGTAGTGGTTTAGCCACTGGACTATGACCCTGGAGACCAGAGTTCAATTCCCGGCTCAATCATAAAATTCACTGGCTGACTTTGGGTAAGTCACATGCTCTCAGCCTCTGGGGACAGTAATGGCAAACCTCCTCTGAATAAATCTTGCCAAGAAAACCCCATAGGTTCATGGCCTTAGGGTCGACATAAGTTGGAAACCATTTGAAGGCAACAGTGTTAAAAGTAATGACTGAGGGGAGGAGGAGGAAGGAAAAAAAACTATATAAAGTGGTGGGGGGAGAAGAAAGAGAAATCATCAAGCAAAGTCAGTCATATCCACCTCAAAAAAAGTGGGGTCGCCTCCTGACCCACATTAAGCACTGGAAAGAGAGTGGGATGTAGTGGTCTGAGTGCTAAACTGGAACCTAAGAGATCCGGGTCCCCATGGGGCAGCTCTGAAATTCACTGCATGGTGCTGGGCCAGTGAATTCTCAGTCTGACAGAAGAAAATCATATATGCCACCTCAAATCTACTGAAGGAAAGATGGGATATAAATATAACTAATAAATAAATCACTAATTCCCCATTTAAGGCCATCTGAACTGGCAGCCATCACCACATCTTTCAGCAGTAACTTCCACAAATTAATTATATATTGTGTGAACATGAAACTCTGTGCCCCCTGGGAAACTGAAGAGCTTTACGTCTATTGAAGAATCAATGCTTTAAAAGCCAGGAGTTGAATAAATGTTATTCGCTGAAAGCTCTGGGAAAAGGACAATTTACACCACTCAGGATCTGGTTTGAACAAGTACAATGGGAACCTTTTATTTTCAGAAATGCCATTTGCTCATCACTAAATCACATTATACAAATGAGACACCCTTTCCCTCTTCTCCCTATCGTCCTTTGTGAACCAAACACATGGACAATTACTGTTACTTACCTGAAGTTAAATTAAAACCTCTGCTTTATCATCCACGATTTATTTCCACTAACTTTTGGCTGGCCTCAATTAAATCCTGCTATTTTACAGAGCAGGGCGTATGGCTACGGCATTTAATTACTTTCTATAACATGCTCATTGCCAAAAAATTATTATTAAAGTGTATCAGGAATCATAACCTCTGAACAAAGCCGTGAGAGACCCTCCGTGATTTGCAGGTAATTATTTTCATTACAAAGATGATGGATGAAAGATCTCAGATATTAACAATACCCCTACTGTTTGTGGTGCAGTGCCAAGAGAGGGAGGAGAAGTAAAGGCTGGAATGGATGAGCCTCGACGCGTTTCAGAGAGATTTTTCAAGTTAATTTGTGACTCTCCTTTCTAAGCCACGAGGGATGGAGCTACAGTCATTGTAGATTATCGCACTACACTCTTAAAGCATCCATTTCCTCTCATATGAATAAGGAAATCTGTGACAAAAGGAAACCAGTCATATCCGAAGAGGTGAGCAGAAGGGAGGTCTAAATCTACTGGTGAATTACTACAGTTCAAACGGGATTTTGATTTTTAATAATAGCATCAACAAAATGCCCCCATCCCTTCTCTCAAAACTAGATGGTTGCAATGAAGATAGCATGGGAGGCTTTTGAGCGCTCCATTCAGTTGTGGTACTCAAAACAAAATTCCCTCGGTGCAAAATGCCTTGATTCTAAGCGCATGCCTTTTGCATGAAGCGTTCATTGGTGGATCCTAGGGTTCTAGGAAAAAGCATACTAAATTCCTGTGATTCTAGGCTGCTCAGTCTGGTCTTACAATGAACATCTAGCAATGAAGGTGCAACGAAAGCACCAACGGCTAATGCCACACTGAGCTCAAAATGAGCTCTAGGGGCTTGGCAATTGGTGGCGGACATTAGAAGATCCTCTTGGAGTCTTCACTGGCTTTCATTAAAATACTTGGAACATGTAAAACAAAAACAAATAGAGCAACTAAACACAACATGCTCTGAAGCCTATGCAGGGTTTCTTTAATTGAATTGCAACCAGTCTTATACCAGTGTGTCCTAGTGGTTTGAGTGCTGGACAAGGACTCTGGAGATCAGGGTAGGATTTCCCATTTAAGCATAAACCCTAATACTTGACCCTGTGCAAGTCACACCCTTTCAGCCTCAGGGGAAGGCAATGACAAACCTCCTCTGCACATATCTTGCCAAGAAGACCCCCTTAGGGTTGCCATAAGTCAGAAATGACTTGAAGGAACACAACACACAGAACACAAGCCTGATACCTCTGTTGGGGAACCTGTTTCAGCCTGAGAGCCAGATCCAATTTCAGAGGTTTCCTGGGAGCCATATTCCAACAGTGGGCAAGGAACATACCAACGAAGAGAGACTACCAATATCACCATGGAGTTTATCAGACGGGAGGAATTTCTCTTTATTTTTAATGGAGCCAATTGGAGCCAATTGGAATTCACGTGAATTCGCTAGTTTAGCGAATTTACGTGAATTCCAATTGTGTTTGGAATGCATTCAGAATGACTTCCCGAAAATGACTGCCCATTGCCCGAAATTGCATGAGATGCTTTAATACGAAATAATGTAAAACCCATGATTGTGTTTGGAATGACTTCCCTTTTGTCTGAAATTGCGTGAGATACTCTAATACACAATAACGTGAAACCCCATGATTGGTTTGGATTGGCATTAGATTATACTTCCAATTTCCGTCATTTGATAAACTCCCATGTCTTAGCTTAAAGCTCTCAATGCCACTGACTAAGTCTTAGGAGAGGCATTTCAACATTTTAGACTTGTGGGGACAGCTGTACAAAAGGTGGAAAACCAAGTGGTGGGGAAGGGACCATAGTCATCTTAGAAACTTGGGATTTTGAAGGGAAGGCATATTCCGCTTCTGGGAGTGAAGTTCCCTTGTTGTTGTTGTGTGCCTTCAAGTCATTTCTGACTTATGGTGACCCTAAGGTGAACTGATCATGGGGTTTTCTTGGCCAGATTTGTTCAGGGAGGTTTGCCATTGCCTTCCCCAAGGCTAAGAGAGTGTGACTTGCCCAAGGTCACCCAGTGGGTTTCATGGCTGAGTTGGAATATGAACCCTGGTCTCCAGAGTCGTAGCCCAACACGCAAACCACTATGACATACTGCCTCTATCCCTGAATTAATGGAAAAGCTTCCCTGAAGCCAGATAACTCCCTGGCTTTTTGGGGGGGGGAGACACCCTCCCATTTTAGAACTGTAAACCCCATGTTTTGATCAGCAGCAGCAAAAGTATAAGAATCCCAGCAGTGAGGCCAAAGGCTGAGACAGAGTTCCAGGCTCTGCACATTACAGTTTTCTCTTTAGAGTCAAAAGGCTTTCCTTGACAGAAGCAGTGGCAGAGAAAATGAGCAGCCTGGCAGAAGGGAGAAGGTGACCAAAGGAGGGTCACGCATTTCCCTCTTCTCCTTTGACAGAAGACACACCAGTAAGCCCTGCAAGCCACGGCTGTCTCCCATTGATAGACAGGTGCGAAAACAAGGCCTGAGACCTGAACGGCACCCGTGCTCCTTGAAAGTGAGCAGGGCCAAGCAGGTGACGTGAGCGGCACAAACAAACAGCCTGGGCTGTGACACAAACATCGTACCAGAGAGCCCTCCGTTTCTCCCTGCCATCGTGCTGTGATGAAAGTCTGTCCAGGAAAGCCTCTCGCTCTGCAGCCCAACAATCCTCATCTCTGTGCAATTAGAAAACAGGCTCCAATTCATTCGGCAGGGCAGATTAGTCTTGGTCGTGGATTGGGGGGAAATGGGGATGTACTTGGAATGAAGCCACCCAGCAAGTGTTTTCTGTGGCCAGCAATTCAACTACAGAATCCCCATGTGAGGTGCAGGTAGAAGCTCCCCAAACATAAGCAAGACCCTGTTGGATCAGATCAAAACTCCACCTTGCAGATGAACGACGTTCCAACTGCAGGCTATATGTGCCCCACAGGGATTCCCCGTTTGGTCTGAAAGCTTCTGCTGTTATCTCCAGTCGGCAGATCTAAGGCTGCATCTGCACTGCAGAAATAATCCGGTTTGACACCAAAAGCTCGGGTGCCAAATCAAACTACCATTCCCAGAATTCATTAGCATTGAGTCATGGCAGTTAAAGTGGGGTCAAACCAGATTATTTCTGCAGTGCAGATGCAGACTAGGACAAGCAGGTACTGAAAGGCAGTTGAATTTTAAATAGGACTGGTCTACGCAGAGGTGTAATATGAGAATTGGTGCGCATTTTCACACATTCACATTGACGGTTGTCTTCACTTTTCTAGAAATTAATAATAATAATAATAATAATAATAATAATAATAAATATATCCCGCCCCATCTACACTCAGGCAATCGGGGCAGCTTACAGCATTAAAATTATACATACCATATCCCCCAACCCTCCCTCCCATAAAATAGAATTAAACATTAAAACAAGTTAAAAATGGACAATAAAACAATAAAACAACAACAATAGGCAGGCAAACGGCAAACAGGAATGGTCCATTTCTTTCTCTCTTTGTGGCCAGGCATCTATGCAGGAAAGGCCTGACAGAAAAGATCGGTCTTATTAAAAGCTCTCTAAGATGGTTATATGACAGATCTCTTCTAGATGTACCCAAGACCAGTCTGGCTGTCATATTCTGTACCAGTTGAAGCTTCCAGACCAGGCACAAGGGTAGCTCCATGTAGAGTGCATTACAGAAATCCAGGCGTGAGGTTACCAGCACATGTACATGCATCTTCTTATATTTCTGGGTAGGCCAGGGGCAAACACAGACAGCAGTTCATAACATTATATGTACCTTATAATGATCCACCTAAGGTGATAGGGTCACCACAAGTCAGAAATGACTTGAAGGTACACCACAACAATCTTTTGCAATAAATAGTTTTTTGTTGGGCTTTCGGGCTATGTGGCCATGTTCTAGAAGAGTTCCTTTCTGACGTTTCGCCAACATCTGTGGCTGGCATCTTTAGAGCAATAAAATTTGTATGCAAGGCATAGTTTCTGGTAAAAGGTGCACTTCATGATGCAATCAATATTTCATAAGTCAAATTATGACTTGGAGGCATACAAAAACATTGGCTAGATCAGTGGTTCCCAAACTCTACTCCTTCTGATGTTTTTGACTTCAGCTCCCGAAATTCCTGGCTGTTGATCCAGCTAGCTAGGGCATCTGGGGGTTTAAGTCCAAAAACCTCGAGTATCAAAGTTTGGAAACCACTGAGCTAGGTGGAATGGGCATCTTTATTTGGTGGCTCTCTGTCAGCTGGTGTAGGCAGGATTGTCTGTATGTTTTACTGGAAGTTGACTTCCTGAGTTCCAGTAAAGCAGGAAACCACTTAGACAAAAGAATCAAAGGAAAAGCCAACCAAATCCACCAGGGATCTGGGAAAGAGTCAGATAGATCCATGCAGGAGAGTGTTGTCTAGCCATTAAGCAAAGCACCTCAGCCTGATGCTTCATACACACCCAGCTCTTAACCTACTGATCTGTTGTTCCAGGATGCAACAAAACAGTTTATCTCAGACAACTTGGTGTCTTCTTGAGGTTTAAAGGAGGGCCAAAGGAGGTGAACGCTACAACAACAACAACAACAACAGCGTGAAAGAAACAAACGTACGTCAGTGTTATTTCTGAAATCAAGCCCGTAAAATTGGTAATTTGATAGGAATGTAATAATTTAGTACAGTACGACACAGACCAAAATGGAGTTGGGACTATAGGAAAAATCTGCAAATTTTCCAGTCCTTGATGAGAAAGGGTGCCTTGACCTGTAGAGACACCACATAAAAAATTGTAAGAGATTTTTGTCCTTGGATGACATGTTTCTCCGTCAATCTTCCATTTTCAGTATTTTTTTACACTTAAAACATTGGCCAAGATCTTACTTTAGGGCTGCGTGAGTTCCAGTAAAGCAGTAAAGCTTATCCAGATGGGGGCAGGGGGGGAATGCCCCTGGAAGCATTGAGACTTTCCTGTTCTTTTTGTTTTGATTTTATCTGCACGTTCATGGCTTTACATACAATTTTCTTTCTTGGAACATCCCAGGTTTCCCTCCCTCCGTGCCTTGGATTCTCCCTTCTCTCCCTCTCACTGTCACATCTAGACTCCGGCAAGGTTTCAGAAGCTGACTTCTACCAATTTCCACTGAGCCCTTTTTAAGCTATTCAGGAGTAATAGTCAAAGTGCTTTAGCGATGTTACACTAGTTAAGCACTGGTATAATTTTCTTTTATTGTTAGCATTCCTCTTTCCCTCATCTGAGCTCTGTTGAATTTGCTGTCCTGGGAACAGTCTCTATGTTTCTTGGTGGTCATCACAGCTAGCTCCAGGATAGCACAGCAAGCCAGTTATGGAGAGGCACATTTCATTTCAGGAAATACTGGGTTAATTTCAACTGACCTGGGGAGTGGGAATCATAAGTCCTTGGCTGCATTCGCACTGCAGAAATAATCTAGTTTGACCACACTTTGAGTGCCATGGCTCAACGCTAGGGAATTTTAGGAACGGTAATTTGTTGTGGAACAAGAACAAAGCTGGCTAGGATTTCTGGGAGTTAAAGTCCAAAACACCTGGAGGACCAAAGTTTGGGAACCACATCCTTCCTTTATGGAGGAATGGGGTTACTCCTTCAGGTGCTTCCAGTAAAGATTCTCACCCCCTTTTTTGGCCATGCCTGATCCTTAGGATCAGTTAGCCTAAAACAAATCTGCTAGAAGACTTGAAACTTGGGTCATTGGAACAGGGTTCTTCCTCCATGTCAGATGTTCTGCATAGAGACTCAAGATTGGTCCTTATTCTCAGTTAGGTCAAACATGACACCCTGTGTATGCATCGTACATTTGATGAACTAATTTATTTTTACAACACTCAGATCCTGCCAGTGGGTCGGAAAAGATTTACAAGACAGATTACAACATTTTAAAAATTCATAATTCAAACACAGACAACAATCAAGACCAAGATGATTTTTTTTAAAAAAATAAAGAACAATGGTAATGGGGCAAAGAACAGAACGCAACAGGAAACTGAAAACTAATTAAATTCAGCAGCAGGGAAAAAAAACCCCAAAGGAGAACAGCAAAGAAGCAAATAGAAAAAGAAAAAATGCCAAATTTGGACAGTCGCAGAAGTCTACCGGGGACGAAAAAGCACCAGTGTCTTAAGATTGGGGGGAAAGGGAGTGAAATTCCCTAACCACTAGAAGGGAGTGCTCTGACCTCAGAGCCACTGCCAAAAAGGCCACTTTTGTTGTAGCTTTCCTTTACTGTGACCTTCATGGCAAAGAAAACCTGGTCTTAGGGTCTCTCATTCAAATGTTAAATTCAGTGCCTTGGGCCCAGCCATAAATGGCCATATCATGTGGCACATGGTGGGCGATGGACTACCTAAACCCCTTCTGCTACCGTTTGGAGTGGTGAAAAAGACTCTGCCATCACTAATGTAGCTGTAAGATTCAGTTACTAGATAGCTAGTTTTCAAAGTGGCTAAGGGCTTCCATGTTGGGGATTGCAAAGAGCCGGCACCAGGTTTTCTTCCAGTTTTAAAGGAGCTAGCCAATGTGCTGAACCTATTTTGCGGCTAGGACTTGACATCTGAGATAGCTCTTTTAAAACCTGGAATAAAATCCACCGCAGATTCCATGCACCTTGGGCATGGAAACCAGTGGTTGCTGCTGGCTAGTCTGGTATGCATCTGAGTTGGAAGTGGAGGGAGTCATCTTTTCCTTTGCCTCAGGCAGCCAAATGTCTTAGGCTAGCTGTGGGCGCTGTAGGAAAAGGAGTGAAGAAGCTACAATGCAAACAAACTTCTCTCATGCCCACAAATATAGCAACAGCCCCTGGGAGAAGAGGAGGCCAGTGCTGCCTGGCTGCTTGCTTCTGGAGAGATTTCAACAGACAACAGCCGAAAGGCCCCCAAGCGTTATGTTTTTAGGACTGCTATTTAGCTGGGGAGTGAAAGCCTGTCCCTGGCACTGAGTTGGAGCTTTGCTTGGCAATTCAGGGCATGCCGTGTCACAAACGACGTCAACGAAAGAGCTGGGAGGAAAACCTTAGTATTGATGGCAGACAGCGACGCTGACGTCCTGACCCCCTTCCATCTGGACATCCACTCCTGTTAGTTGGCATTTGCTGCATGGCTGTTTTTCTCTCCGACAAATTGACAAGGAAAGATACAAGGATGACACATGTACTGCAGAAGCCAGACAACACTGACAGAGGCCACACGTGCAAGTAGACATCCCGGTATGCCATATTAATTAATGCCACCACCACTAGGTTTCATAGCCATTGGCAAGAGTGCCATATGCAAAGGGAGGACGGATTGGTCAAGATTCTGAAAATGCCCTGCTGTGATGGAGGGTGGTATGATGTGTGAGAAAGGCATCACCATTCAGCCTGTTTCATATTCTTTTCTTCTCCCCCGCCCCCAAGAACAAATCTGTAGCTTTAAAATGGTGTTGCTTTCATTCCACCAAGTGGAATGAAGCAGGCAAGACCTGAAATTGAAGATGCCAAAGCTGCTAAACCTCTGCTGCAATCAATCCTCTTCATCTTCATTCCAGGGCAAGGAAAAGTTACCTTTTGGACTAGACCTCCTAGAATTCCTGAGGCAACATAGCTTTACTAGCTTGCAGATTTAGGGAGCTACAGTATCCTCTCCAAAAATAATATTTTAAAATTCATCTTCCTTCCATCCCAGCAAATCCCCCAGCTTACTTGTTGAGAAGGTGCCATCTGTGTGGACAGGAGGGGTAGAAGGAAGGAAAGGTGGATGTCCCACAAAGAAAGATCGCAGAGATCGTTCTGAGAGGAGGGGAGAGCGCTGGGCAGGAATGTTCTCGCAGCTCCCCACGCTGTTGTGGATCTTGAGGTTGAGAGGCTTGTTTTTTTTCTTCGTTCTGCAAGACAGAGAGAAGAACAAAGTTGTAAGGGAAAACAGATATTAGAAGACATGGTCATCTTACCACAAGTGGGCAAGAAAGATCCAAGACAAGATATAAGAACACAAAAGCATCTGCCTTGCACCAGTCCATGAATCCCCTTAGGTTAGCTTCCTTTTTGTGGCTGGAGGCTTCCAAATGCCCTGCTAATTTCAAAAGAAGAAGCATTAAGGACCACTATATACACTCACTGCTGCCTTTCTTTGCCTTATATGCATTGGCAGGGGTGGCAAGCTGCTGAAAGAGTCTAGCTAGACACCAGAAGGCCAGGCATTCATCTTGTAGAACTGGGGAGGAAACGATGGTACTCTAGTCATTTTCAGATTGCAACCATGTCTATGCAGTCAAGGGATGATGGGTGTTGCATGTCAACTATTACTGGAGGGCTACTGTTTCTCACCTCTGGTGCAAACGGGACTGTCAATATGGAGTGTGGAGGGTGCACTATAGCACCAGGTGACACCCTAAGAAGGTGACACCCTAAGGAGGTGACACTATTGCTCCCAAAACACCTGCCTTTGGGCAGAAATGGGCAGTGGCATTCACCTGTGTAAATTTAATTTTTTTTTAAAAAAAGTCACATCTTACCACAAGTTCACTTTAATGACATGAAACTATGTACATGCAAATACATTTAGACTATGTGCACGATACTGTAATTGAATGGCATAATTTCAATTTGGTAGTTGTTTACGTTACAGCTATTGCCATTACATTCAATGGTGGTGGTGGTCATGATGATGATATTTATTTGTATCCCACTTTCCCTTCCAAAAACTGGAACTCAGAGTGGCTTACAATTCCAAAGAACAATACCATTAAAAACAGACAAAGTGATTTATATTAAAAACAATTTTTGAGTAACATTAGCACAAAAAAATTCTTACGGAATGGTGTAGTATAGGAGGAGGCCAATGGGGGCGTGACACCATGAGTTACTGGACCGGGTGACGCTAACCCTAGTGGTGCCACTGGGTAAAATACCAACAATTTCAATTTCAAAAGCAATTTCAAGGAAGGTTGCATCACCAGGCTATTTCCTGAAAGCCTGCCAAGGCCCAGTTTTGAGCTACAAACTCATTCTTAGAAGAACTGTGTAGTATTCTGAACTGGTCAGTGGCAGCCGGTAGCTTCCATGTCAGCAGGGTGAGAAATTCATTCTGGGTTTTTATGCAAACTTAAATGAGTTATCCAAAGTGCTGATCCTATTTTGAGGATAAGCTTCAGAGCCTTTGATAGCACTTTTAACATTCATACTAAAGTCCTGAGTGGGTTTAGTGTCCCATTGACACAGACAGTCAGTGTCTGTTTCTTGTTTCTCCTTTCCAAACAGTGCCTGTTTCTTGCTTCTCCGTTCCAATGAGAGGTGATGTACAATTGGGAAAAAAAGACTATGCAACTCTATCTCCTTCCAAATTACTTTCCTTTTATAAGTTCTTGAAAACACCACAAGTAGTCTTTAGGGAACATGCCCTTTCCCCACATAACAGTCTAGATAAGTACAAAGCATGCATGCTCCATAGCCACAGAATGTGTCTGTGTCCCTGTGCCTTCAAGTCACCTGTCGACCTATGGCAACCCCATGGATTTCATAAGTTTTCTTAGGCAAGGAATACTAAGAAGTGGTTTTGCCAGGCCCTTCCTCTGAAATAGAGCCGACAGCACCTGGGATTTATTGGCGGACTTCCTTTCAAGCACTAACCAGGACTGAACCTTCTTATCTTTTAATGTCAAGATGGGACCTGTTACCTTTAGGGTATTTAGGCCTCATTGTTGTGTGCCTCCAAGTCATTTTTTACTTATGGTGACCTAATGCAAATGTATCATAGGGTTTTCTTGGCAAGTATCTTCAGAGGGGTTTGCCATTGCCATCCTCTAAGGCTGAAAGAGTGTGACTTGCCCACTGGAGCTTCTTTTTTTTTTAATGCTCCAGTGGGGAATCGAACCCTGATCTCCATTATGCCACGCTGGGCCTACAAAGTGGAAAACCACGGTGAGTGAAGGAATAGAGAATGGAATGGGGGTATCCTCAAAGATGACATGGCTGAAGGAATGCAGCCCTGGAAGAAAAACTCCACACTGGTATGTTTAGTTGCAGGTCTCACTTCTTTGGTAAAATGCTCACCAAAGTTGACTCCAGTGGAATGGAGACTTTCTGGGAGCAACGGTGTTGTTGTTTCAGCTCTACCTTGGCCTCTGCTCCTTTCACCAGAACGAAAGGACCATCACTAACCCATGGGGAGCCTAATGGTCTCTCTTTTACATGCAGTGCATTCTGCCCTCGTGTGGTGGAAAAGAAACATGGAGACACCTCTGGATGGAAGACTGGCCATTTCTCCCTGGCTACTTCTCCATTAACTCTTCCCAATTTATCTTGCCTAGGTAGCGATTCCTGATTTATGTCAAGCCTGGAACAATACATCTTAACGCCTTCCCTTGCCCCTGATACCCAAGTGACAGGTGTTTTAGGAACTGCCGCCCAATCCATCTCTGTCTCCCACACAATTTCTCTCCTTTCTTGCAAAGAACTCCCCGCTTTCCCTCCACGGTGCAGTTCAGCCGAGCAGCAACACTGAACTCTGAGCAAAAACCTCGTTAGCTTTCTTGATTGAGGGAGCATGTTGCTGAAAGCGTAATGTGATGGAACACACTATTAAATGCTTCACTGAAATAGGATCTCTTGAAGCAAAGGCTGGTTAAGAGAAGGACTGTCTACCCCCGAGTGGGTTATTTCTTCTGGTGTGGAAGAACCTTCAGGAGGCCCTTGTTGTAATACAGTGGAGCCAAGGGTCAAAGGGCCACAGCACCTGGATTTTTGGGCGTAACAGTGATAACGGTGCCACCTGTCAACCCCCTTGGGTCACCCTGTTCTTTCTGAATTTAGATGCAATCCACCCAGTGCGTGTGGGTTGTGTGCCTTTGTTTCCGAGTTATGGAGACCCTAAGGTAAACCTATCGTGGGTTTTTCTTGGTAAGATTGGTTCAGAGGAGGTCTGCGATCGCCTGAGGTTGAGAGCATGTGTTGTGCCCAAGATCACCCAGTGTGTTTCATGGCTGAGCTAGGAATCAAACCCTGGTCTCCAGAGTCATAGTCCAGCACTCAAGTCACTATGCCACGTTGGCTCCAATGTATGAAGTAGCTGGTACAGAAATCCATAATATTTTATTATAATAAAATCCAGTGGGCAGCCAAGAACGCACTGTTTAGCTTTTGGTTCCTGAAAACCAGGGTGGCTTTAGACTGTTTCAAAGTTTAAAATTGCTTTTATGATGTTGTTTTGATTTGTTTTTAAATGAGGTTTTTATCGGTTGTGCATTACTATGGGGGCTCTGATGGGCTGAGAAGCAATTCAACAACTATTTAATTTGGAAAAAAAACTTTTCTGGTCTGGGAATAGCGGTTATATCTGACTTTTGCAATGTCGACAGATAAGAATTTTGTTCAGTTCTTTTTTTTTTTTAACAAGGAACTACCCAAATGCACAAAGTCTTCATAAATAGGTTGGAAAGAATTTTGAGACTTAAAAGGACTGAGTGGGACAGAAAACAAAACTGACAAGTGCAGGGAGCTCTGCTTCAGGGTTAAGCAGGCTTATGCCAGGTCAGACTATTTGTCCCTCTTGCCCAGTACTGTCTGCTCTGATCGGTAGATGTTCTCTCTGCTATTTGACCTGTTTTGCTGGAAATGCCAGCTATTGAAGAGTATGCAAAGCAGCCATTCTACCTCTATGCTATGATCTCACTGCAACCTCTGTGCAAGACATCAACTTGTCAACATCCTTCTTGAGTTGTAGTGCCCAGAACTGGAACAATATTCCAGGTGAGGTCTGACCAAGACTGAATAGAGTGGAAGTATTACTACACTTGATCCAAACATTATACTCCTACTGATGCCATCTAGAATTGTATTCGCTTTCTTAGGAGTTTATCATACGACGGAATTTGGGGGTATAATGCAATGGCAATCCAAACGCAATCATGGGGTTTCACGTAATTGCATAAGAGTGTATCTCACGCAATTTCGGGCAAAAGGGAAGTCATTCCGAATGCAATCGTAGGTTTTGCGTTAATGAGTATAAGAGTATCTCTTGCAATTTCAGGCAATGGGGGGGTCATTTTCGGGAAATGGGAAATCATTCTGAACGCATTCTGAATGCAATTAGATTTCACGTAAATTTGCTAAACTAGTGAATTTATGCAAATTCGAATTGGATCAATTCGAAATTGGGAGAAATTCCTCCTGTGTGATAAACTCCATAGCTACCACATTTCATTGCTGACTCATGTTCAGCCTTTGGCCTACTAAGACTCCTAGATCCCTTTCACATGTACTGTTGTCAAGCCAGGCGTCACCCATCCTATATTTGAGCATTTACCGCCTATCAAAATTCATTTTGTTAGTTTTGGCCCAGATTTCTAATCTGTTAAGGTCATTTTCAATTCTGATCCTGTCCTTTGGTGTATTAGCTACCCCTTCCAATTTGCTTTCATCTGTATATTAGCTGTGCTTGCTGAACATACAGTGACTTTGTATTTAGATGAGAAAAAGTCTAGTCTCATAGTCATTAACTTGCTGCAGGAGTCCTTTGTGGCACACCTAAGTGTGAAGGCATATGTGTGTGCCACCCTTTGGAAATTGTTACTACTTTGGAGCATATTTTACTTTATGGTCTATAACCAAGGAGACTCATTTGGTAGCACTCTTATTTTTGACAAGTTCTGGAAAACTACAAGCATGGGAATAGTTGATAAAAGGACTTTCCTTCAGTGTACTATGAAGGTGGGGGAGAGATTAGACAAACAAGAAACAAACAAACAATGTGGCAACCCATTGGAAAGGGAGACTTATCCCTATGCTTAGGCAATTTGGAAAAGTGCAGAGGTGGGGGACTGCATTATAGGCCAGGCTAACAAATAAAAGCATTGGGGATTGTGCAGAATGCTAGACCTTTAAGTAGATATCATGCAATCTGCCTCGACTAACTGGAAGATTTAGATTGCAGTCTGTCTCACAGTTAACTGAGAATGAATCCGGCTCAGCTCATTTCTGAGGGAATCCATGAAAACTTTTGCTGCCAAAGACTAACATGGCTTTGTTGTTATTTGTCATCAAGTTGACTTGGACATTTGGAAGCCTTATGAGCGAGAGACCTCCAAGAACCCCAGCCATCAACTGGCCTACTCAAAAGTCTTCCCTGACTGAATCAATCCATCTGTGCACAGTCTTCCTCTTTTCCTATGGCCTTCCACTATGGAAAAACCCAAAGGGCTGTACTTCGAAGGCTGACTGCACCATTTGAGCTGTTCTCGATGCTTTTTGTGTGTATGCGTGTGAAAAACTGGACAAAACATGTGACTTTCAGTGGTGTCCCCTTGGTAAGTAGTATCAGTGTGTGTCTTTTCTCCACTTTCTTTGTAAGGCTTTGAAATGTTACATTTTGGACTACAACTTCCATGAACCCACAACCAACACGGCTTCTGTCCATGCTTGGCTGGTGGATTCTGGAAACTGTCCTCCCAAAAGGTAACCTTCTCCATCTTTCCACTGTTTGGTACTCCTAATTTTCTCATCCAGATTTAGAATTCAAAAACGTTTGTTTTGTAAGGACGGAGAAGAAAGAGTGTCCCCCGCTCAGGAGGTCACGCAAGGGGAAGATAACAGTGCCAGGGACAGGCATTTGGCTCTCCTGACCAACAACAGACATCCTTCCTGCACGCCTGTTTGAAGCACATGCCCTTCAGCACTATGGACATCTGGAGAAAGCCCTGGATAGGAAATGACTGCATTGCAGCACCTCCAGTGCCTTGCCAGGCCTTACAAAACAATGCAGCTTGCAAAGGTTGGGGGGGGGGGGGAGAAGAAAAAACAATTAAGCAACCTCTTTTTAATGTGCTAATTGTTTCCTAGCACAGGATAAAGTGGCATCCATTTCTACATCTTGCGCAGGACAGGGAACGCACTGGAGCTGATTGCTTTCTTTTAATGGAAAGGGCAATTGAATCAAAGCAGGGTTGTGCGATCTCAGGACTCTATGGCTAGTATCCCCCACCCCTCCATGACCCTCTGCGGGCTGGCATATGGCCATTCATGTGGTCATACAAGAGCCACACTACAGCCTAGTAACAATCTCTCCTCTGGGCTTGTCTTGGCATCACACCTCCAGGAAGCAAGCCTTGCTGCCATTGACTCCCTTCCCTATAAAGGAAACCAGAGGACTACCTAAGCAGCTGGGAGGCAGAGGAGATACTTTCTCTGCTGAAGAACCCAGGTTTAGTCCCTAGCATTTCCAGTGTCATATTCCAGGAAAGGCTAAGGCTGGATGAGCCCTAGGAGCAGGTTCAACATCAGGACAGTCTGAGTGTCTATGCTGGCAGGGTTGGAACAGGAATGAGGAATCCAGCTGAGAGCAAAGCGGCAAGGTCCATCCCTCATGACATGCAAGCGCTTTTAGAACCACCACGGCCACGTTTCTCATTCTCCCCTCTTCCACCACCCATCACAGGGACTGGAGATAAAACAGTGGGCCCTTGGTATCCGCTGGGGTTTGGTTCCAGGACCCCCCATGGATACCAAAATCCATGGATGTCCAAGCCAAATACAATGGCTAGTAAAATGGTGTCCCTTATATAAAACGGCAAAGTCAAAGTTTGCATTTGGGAATTTAGACATTAAAAAACATATTTTCAAGATGTGGATGCTTGAATTTGTGGACAAAGAATCTGTGGAAATGAAGTACACTCTCGTTTTTTCTTCCAATGAGGATTCCTCTATTCAGTTAAAGGAGGAACAAGTAGGAGGATCCGGAGAAGACTCTTGCAAGAGACTGCAAGAGTCCCTTCCAACTCCATAGGTCCATGAGTCAATGAAACCTATTAGGAAAATGCAGGTTTTTCCATAGCTGTAGTGTGATTCCAGAGGTATTTCAGGTAGAAAAAGAGTGACCACCATCTGGCAGGCACTGAGACTTTCTCTTATTCTTCCAGCACCAGAGGCAACACAAAAAATACATTTTCCCCAGGCAAAGTTGTTGTTATTATTCTTAAGAGGAAACTGGAATCAATTTTGGCCCCCACCTCCCAAATAATTAAAATTTCTTCCTGGACCCATAATCTGCGAATGGGTTCACAAATTTCAAGGGCCATTTCGTATCAGCTCTATTTTATTGTTAGCCATGAAGAGACTATTTTCAAAAATGGGGCATAATTATATAATAGCAGTCATAGGAGCAGTTGTGATGGCCACCTAGTGTTGATGGGCCTTGACCCACCCATCCCTTTTCATTTCCTACCATTGGTCTGAATAAGCCCTTCATTTTAGTCCTCCACAATTCCTGTTTCAGTCGGATGCTTTTATGCAGCACTCATTCTACAGGCATGATTCTGCAGAATCTTGAAATCCTTCCTGTACATATCACCATCTATCATTCAGTTTGGGATCATTAGCACCAACACCTCCAACAGTCACACAAACATTCCATAGAAAATGAACAACAACAAAAAGAAAGTGCCATACTTGCAGCAAATCTAGCATTTCAACAACCCCCGGTTTCAATAACAGCCTCCCAACCCAACCAACTAACTACCCTGGAAAGAGCTATGCCTGTGACTAGCTGTGCCAAGGTGTCACATCAACTGGCTCGCTCCTGCTTTGAAGATCATCTGTAGATCAGACTCGAGGATTTTTCTGACAGTAGAACTGAGGGAAACAGGAAAGAAAAGATCCAATCTGAGACCACTTTAACTGCCCTGACTCAGTGCTAGGGAATCCTGGGATTTGTTTGTTGTGGTCCCAGAACTGAGAAGGTTCTGACAAAACTACAGTTCCTGGAATTTCCTATCATGGAGTCAGGACACTCAAAGCCGTCTCAAACTGGATTATTACTGCAGTGTGTTTTGGACCCCTGACAACAACATAGAATCATAGATCATAGAGTTGGAAGAGACCACAAGGGCCATCCAGTCGGACCCCCTGCCATGCAGGAACTCCAAATCAAAGCATCCCTGACAGATGGCCATCCAGCCTCTGTTTAAAGACCTCTAAGGAAGGAGACTCTACCACCCTCCGAGGGAGTGTGTTCCACTGTCAAACAGCCCTTACTGTCAGGAAGTTTCTCCTAATGTCGAGGTGGAATCTCTTTTCCTGCAGTTTGTATCCATTGTTCCGCGTCCTAGTCTCTGGAGCAGCAGAAAACAAGCTTGCTCCCTCCTCAATATGGCATCCCTTCAAATACTTAAAGAGGGCTATCATATCACCTCTGTCATCATGTCATCCACAAATTTGATAAGTATGCCCCCAATTCTGTCATCCAAATCATTAATAAAGATTAATAAACATGACTCTCCACCTTCTGCACTACTGTCACCTGCTGCACATCTTGTCCCACACAGCACATATGAAGAATTGCAGCCTGCCGAGGGCCTGAGCCCTCATCTTCACCCATGTTCTTTCACCTGCCAATTTTGAAGGCAACCCCTCTCTCTATACTGCCGGGTTTTCCACTGTGGAAAACAGTCTAATACTGATAGTCAACTCAGTTCTTCGACACTAGATCCCTGAGTGACAGAACATCACCATGCATGCATATATGGGTGGTATCGATTGCTATTGCATATTAAAAGACAATAATGCGAGGGAAGGTGGAGGGAAGAAGAGAAAGACTGCATGCTAGATGGATGGACTCTTTTAAGGAGCTCAGAGACATGAATTTACAGAACCTAAACAGATCAATGGCAGATAGGGAGTCTTCGAGATGTCTCATCCACAGGGTCGCCATGGGTTGAAATTGACTCAAAGGCAGTTAACAAGGATGACAATCAATTGCTTGGGGGAACTGTATGGTTTACAGAAATACAAAATAAATCTTTAGAAATGAAGACCAGACCAAAAGCAGGCCAATGAACACTGAACGAACTCAGTTGATATGGAATGATGAGGAAAAGGGAAGCGAAAAGAACATTCGGGAAGAAGGCATGGCTGGCTGGACTCCGTGCTGCATTTGGTTGCGATATTTTGTTGCAGACATCATTTCCTATATTTAACCTGCTTTTCACTGTCTTAGCCTTTTTGAGGTCAGAAGCACAAATCAGGGTCAGTTCCTCATCCAAGCTAAACTATCCTCTGGCCATCCAACTCCTATGGCACTGGGCCCTAAGGACTACCTTGGCAGTGATGGGATACAATACCAATATTATCAAGCAAAGGGGCATGGCATCTCCATTTTGATTTTTCACATTATGATCCCCCAGGGCATTGTGAAGTTTTAATAATGGCATGGGGCAAGACAATCGTCAGTACATCAGTGATTTTATTAGGATATTGGGCTCCCTGGCAGTTGCTTGATAATGCCATCTTCTGGTGCGGACATCTGTCCTGGCCATGCCGATTGTGGAATTCTGGGAGTTGTAGTCCAAAAAAGTACTTTCCCCAGGCTCAAAGGATGACTTGAAAAGCTCTGCCATTAGGCAATGGAGTCTGGTTTCCCGCCCCACACCTATAAATCAGTCACAGATGAAACATTTACCGAGAAAATCATTTCCTAGTGAGCAGCGCCGATGACAGCTCTCATTATTAGAAAGGATGAGTGATTCTCAACAGAGATTTTCCCCATAACCCCCTCCCCCACCTTTCTCTGGAAAATAAATTTATAGGAGGAAAGAACAAAAAAGATGAATGATGTTCACTATATGACATCATTCATCTCCCTTTAATGCCTAAATAAGTAAATAAATAAAAAGCTGGACAAAACCCCGGGGAAAGAACAGAGCAGGTGAGGGGAAAGTCTAGTTTCTTGTGAGCTGACCCTCTCAGACCCCTGTCCGAATATGATGCTGTGAATTCAGCCACTCTGATTACTATGAATGTGTCTGTTGCCATTGTAATTTTTGGAGGGAAGATAAAGAAGAGGACAGGGATTCACTAAAGAAAGTTAGCGTTCCTTGACAGCTGGGAAATCGCACCCTCCAGGCCTTGGAAAGTAATACCCCATCAGAAGTAGAGGTAAGCAAGGATGAAGAATTTGATATTTGCCATTTTGATACACTGCCTTGATAAAAATCATCTACTGCTGCTGTTGGTTAGCACTGGAGAACCTGGAGATTCGTAAAGAGGTATTCTCTCAGTGAAAAGCATAGTGTTTTTTTATTTGTGGTTTTACTACATTCACGGGGGTCTTTCACCCCTAACCTCAGTGAATGTAGAGGGACCACCGTACAATGCAGGAGCGAAAAGTCAATTCTCTCTCTACATGTCTCCATCCTGATGGGGCCTTCCCTGTTACATACTCACCCTGTCTGCTTTCATTGAAATCTGACTGCACTATTTCAACAGGCATCTGCGGAGCTATGGCCCAAACCACGACCCCTGGATGGTGTCCTAAATATGCATGCATCACCTCTTTGATGCCTGTCTTTGATGCTGGAGCTCATCAAGGCTTATTAATGCCTCCAATGATAGGCTTGAAGGACTTCGCGCTCATCTCCTACCGAGTGGCCAAATGGAATGCACACTTTTGAACTTTTTATCTTGCTCCGTGTTGAATCGAGTTATTTAATCTATTCCACATTTTCTTTCACACAAACCCCAATCAATTAAGCAGACTGGTGCCTCAGTGCCAAGGCTAAGCCCCTTTGTGTCTTGATGCTTCGGAAAAAGATGAAGCTAGCTGTACCGCAAGCCCAGAGAAAGACCTGTGCAACTTCCTGGGTGCAATCTAACATGTGGGAGAGGTGGGAAATATAAATAAATAAAATTATTATTATTATTATTATTATTATTATTATTATTATGATGTGCATGGGTGGAAAGTGCACCTGCAACACTGCTGGAAATGCAAATGACAGCTTTGAGGCATAGAATCATAGAACCATAAAGCTGGATGAGACCTCAAGGGCCATCCAGTCCAACTCCTTGCCATGCAGGAACATACCATCAAAGCACCCCTGACAGATGGCCATCCAGCCTCTGTTTTAAAACCTCCAAAGAAAGAGGCTCCACCACTGTCTGCGAGAGTGTCTTCCACTCTTGAACAGCTCTTACTGTCAGGAAGTTTAGGTGGAGAGGATCTCTTTTCCTCTAGCTTACATCCATTGTTCCTTGTCCTAGTCTCTGGCCATTGTTCTGCCATGGACATTTGTTGGAACAACAAACTCCAGTGCAAGATGAGCCATGCCTCAAAATCCTCTATTTTCCCAACCTGGTGCTCTCCAGCTGTATTGGACTACAACTACCACCACCCTCAGTTATTACAACCACGTTGGCTGAGGACAATGGGAGATGTAGTCCAGCGCAACAGGTTGGGGCAGGCTACTGTATGAATGTGGGCACCAAATGGTCAGCGTACGAATTTTCCTGCCTGAAGTGAATAATAACATGGGAAAATCTCCTCCCATTGGGTACCAAATCCAATTGTATTGGTAGCAAGACTGGCAATTGAAGAGCATCATCTGAAGTCAGCAAACAAGCTTGCAGGGCACAGGGCACACTGCATAGTATGTTGCTCTTTCTTCCAGAAAGTTGCTGTCACCTCCCAGCATCTAATACCTGAAGAGCCATTCTACCCCATCTAATAGTAATAATAGCTAAGATAGCACAAGCTTTTTTTGCGAAAGATCCCAGGTCAATCCCTAATGTCACAACAGTTAATGAAAGGGTAGGAAATGTATTTTACTCCACGGGCTGAATTCACTTTGAGATAAGTTCAGGGATGGGAGGCTGCATTCCAGTGTTGGGCAGGGCCAAAGACAAAAATGGTAGGACCAAAACACTAGCGTATTTTGGGTCCCAACTGTCACTCTCAGAAATTAAACTTTAGGAGAGGTGTTTCAATCATTTCAGGAAACCGCTGTGCGAAAGGCAGTCTCATAGGAAAGGGTTTGTGGACATGTGGAAAGCACAGGGGTTGGACTGGAACCTCTGGAGGACAGAATATGGTTCCAGTGCTTGGGGTTTCTCAACCTAAGGGATCATAGCTAGGAAGAACCTCTAGTGAGATGTTCTGAAGCTGGTGTCTAGACACTTAAGGTGCCCCTTAAATGTTATGGGTTTCAACTCGTGTTTTCCTCAACCAGGATGGCAAATGGTTGGAATTGGTGTCACAAAACATCTGAAGGGTGCTGGGGACTAGTGGTGTTGACAACACTGAGACACACATCAGACTGATTCTGGGAGTTGCAGTCCGAAAAGCAACTTTACCAAGGTCTTTCTCAGACTGGTGAACTCACTTTGGTATGAGGCAGACTTATATGCTGGATGGAGGGCTGTTGCTCATTGACAGACAGAACTATCTCTGAATGCAGAACATTACAGGTTTAGGTCCCTACATCTCCAGTTAAACAGATCACAAGCAGCTGTCCTTACAAGTCCTGCCTGAGCCTTTCGTGAAATGCTGCTATTCCTGCTAATTCTGAAGCTACATCAGATTTCCTCCAACGTCAGCCAGGTGCAAGGATTTCTTTGAAAGCTATGAGAAACATCTTAATAGGAAGAACAGTTTGGCAATTGGATCAGTTATCTAAAGCATCAAAATTGTACTTCTTCTAAGGTGTAACATTGCCTTCATTAATTCTCACCTTGAATGTTCTGTAATGAAGGCATTGCCATGTTACTCTGTTTCAGCATAAAGAGCAATAAAGAAACCTGGTTGCACCTTTGAGACTGAGAAAAATAATTTTCTAGCACAAGCCTTTGTGTTGTGATGAAGTGAATTGGATTCCACAAAAGCTTATGCTACAAAATAGTTTTTCTCGGTTAGCTTCAAAGATGTGACAGGATGCCTTTATCCCTCTTAGTTCTATAATGAACTTCATGTTTCTTTTCATATTTCTCTTTCACGATGGACTGTGGGTCCTTCCCTTTTTACTGTTCTGTTCCTACACATCCTATTTCAATATTATGGGACAGGGAACGTGCCGCCTTGCAGAAGCTGTTGGGCTGCAACTCCTATCTTTCCTGGCTGTGCTGGCTAGGGCTGATGACAATTGCAATCCGGTTTCTGGAAGAACACCTCTGAAGAGACAGGATTGCACTAAGAGCTCAAATTCTTTTTGACCCGTCTCTGAAGAAATTCACAAGTGTGGGTAAATTTCTGTGAAAAACACAAAGGCAAGTCCTCGTCCTACTCCAAGAGATCTGAACAGTGCAGAATAAACTGCAACTATTACGACTGTGGCATGTCTTACCCGTTAATATTCTGCAAGCCAGGAGGAAGTACTCTGGCCTGTGCCCTTCAAAGATAGCTGTCGCCCATCAATCAGCCCCATCATAATTTCTCAAGGAGAGACTTCCAGAACCTGATCTGACATTCACTCATCATTTGAGACAAGAGATGCCATTGATCTGTGGCATTTCACAGCTTGCCTGCCTTGGCCTCCGATTCTGCATGAGCAATCATTTAGCACTTGCTGTCAGGGACCATTTTTATGGCATGTTAAGCAGTGGTTCTGGCTCCAGCTACCAGGTCCAGGAGGTCTACACTAGGACTACATACAAGGCTAAAGTTCATTTATTTGTTCCCACTTTTCCTTCAATAAGCTGGTTTCAGCCTCATTTCCAAAAAATGCAAATCCTTGTGTATGTCATTTTCACCTGTGAGAATAAGAAACCGCTCCCCACCACCACCACCTATGAGATGGGTGAGATATTTTGAAGAGAGTTTTTGTATGAATGGGAATTATTTTTGCGCAAACTGCATAGCTAAACTAGCCAAGCTGCTGCTTTTTTGCACTGACTTCTTGAGAGTAGATGCATCAGATGGGTTGTTTGTGTCTTTGTGAGCAATCAGCCCATCCTTTGGTGCATTTTGTGTGTTTCTGCTTTGCTTCATAAAGGGAATAGACACCAGCTCTGCACAAAGACTTGTGTGCGTGTGTGTGCAACTTAATTTTAAAGCACAAAAAGTGATCCTCGTCTTGTTCACATGCTGGAGGTGAGGACTCTCACGGAGGCCAGCAATTTCATAGCAGACTTTGTCAACATGTTAAGACAGTGTCTCTGTTTCAGAATGAGAAATTTTGCAAATATTCTTCAGAGCACTACTTTAGCCTCACAACAGCAAACCAGAGAAATAGGTTAAGCAGAGAAAAAGGGACTGACCAATGAGTTTGATGGGTGAGGGGGGACTTGAGCCTAGATCTCCCAAGCACCAGTCTGATCCCCGCACCGCCGTGACCTTCTTTTGGATAACAAATCTGTGTGTGCCATACGGCCTTGTCCACATTTGCTAAGCTAGTGTGCTTTGCTGAGGTGTAGTGAAGGATCCTATCCTATTCCCAGTATTGAATTAAGTTTCAATTGCTGGTTCAGGCTGGCTTTCATATTATAAAACAGAGTGGAAGCCATATCATTCTTTTCCTTGGACAGCAAAAGTCTTGGCTTGATTCTGTATGTACTACAACTCCCCAAATCCCTAGCTATTGTCCATACTGACTGGAGCTCATGGGAATTACAATCCAAAACATCTATAGACAACCAGGTTGCCTGTTGTTGATTCTGTCCAACTCCCTGCTCAATGCTGGATCCACAGTGAAAATTACAGCTGCGGAAACCTTGCCAAATAGCTATCTAGCCTCTATTTAAAATGCTTTCAGCAAAGAAAAGGCCACGGTCTTCCTTGGTTGTCTGTTCCACTTTTAGTTAGGATGTTTCTCCTGGTGTTTAGCTACCCCTCCTGAATCTCTCTTCTCTTCTGAACTGCTCCAACTTCATGGGAACTTTGGGAAGATATTGCACCCAGGTGTGTGATTTTGTAGGAGAAAAAAGAAATTTAATAGGAGTTTTCCACATCAGTACATCTAAGTCACCAAAGCCAATGATCTCAAAAGTCTCCTCCAGGCAACAGCCTGTTTGTTTTTCAATCTATTATTAACAAGTCCCACTTTGCTCCAGAGCCAGCTGCTATACAAGGCAAGTAGGTATGCGCAAGGATTCTGCTTTATTGCACACACACCTGCACTAAACTGCATTTTTTGGTCAATTTTGAAGAATGGCAAATATCCAAGTTTCTGAGTTAAGAAAAGAAACATTCCCTCTAGTTTGATAAAACCCAAGAAGTTATGAAAGATGGCTATAGAGCAGGGATATGGTTCTCTTGATGTTATTGGAACTGCAGTTCCAATCATCCTTCACCACTGTCCTAAGCAGTCCTATGCTGGCTAATACAAATCGGAATTCCAGCAATCCATGAAGATCCAGAAAGTGCTCACTCTCTCAGCCTCAGAGGATGGCAATGGCTAACCGCTTCTGAAGAAGCTGGCTTTGAAGACCATGTGAGTGGCCCACCTTAGGGTCGCCATAAGTCGAAAATGACTTGAAGGCACTTAACAACAACAACAAAATAGAAATGTAAGAGAGAAACTACAGAAAGAGAATCAGTCTGCAAAGGGATCTTGTATCACCTTTGAATCTAACTGAAAGAAAGGACTTGGTAGCCTGAACTTTTGTGGACTTGCACCTACTTTCTCAGATGCACGTTTGACTGTGAGGAATCTAAGAGAAAAAGCCAAAAAGGCACATAAGAGAAAATGAGTAGCCCATGCGCCAAAAAGCATGTTCCTTATGAGGATGCTGTGACAGAAGAAGAACTAATTGGGTGGGGATTGCATTGGAGCATGGAGGAGATGGGGCACTGGCCAAAAAAATGATCACCTCTTTGTGTTGTTTGTTGTCCACTGCCTTTTGAGTGGACCAACTCATGGCGATTCATGGATGAGACCTACATGACCCCCAACTGCTTTACATAGTTCCTTCAGGCTCCTAGCCATAGTCTCCTTGACTGAGTTTGTAAAGGCATTTGCTTGCCAGGCTATTTAGGGCCAAGAGAGGCCTATTTCCCCATAGAAAGGATCGAGAAGTCAAATACATGGTCCAAAGGAAATTGGCTAGCAGGGTATTAATGGATTGCAACTTTCTTTTTACCCATCCTTGGAATAAACCTGCAGGACAAAAAGAAAATTAACTCACTTGAGATGTGGCGCTGGAGAAGAGTGCTGAGGATACCGTGGGTGACCAAAAGGTATGATAGTCTCAAGCTGATCATCTTGGCTTCCAGGGAGGGTTCAGGCTTGATCTGTTCAAAGACAAACAAATGGGTCTTTGAACAGATCAAGCCTGAGCCCTCCCTGGAAGCCAAGATGATCAAATTGAGACTATCATACCTTGGCCATATCATGTGAAGACACAACGCATTAGAAAAGAGAATAATTCTAGGAAAGGTAAAGAGTAGTAGACAGAGAGGAAGACCACACGCCAGATGGATGGACTCAATCAGGGAGGTCAAAGGACTGGATTTGGAGGAGCTACGCAGAGTAGTGGAGGACAGGGGACTTGGAGACGTCGCCTTCCCATCGTCACTATGGACTTCATCACATGGGGAAAACTGGGGGTTTAAACAGCTAAAATTGAGCGGAAAAATGTGGAATTGTGATTTAACTTTTCACACGACATCGGTTAAAGTTCCATTATCCCTGGGAATAAACAGGCAATAAACAGCAACAAATCATTCACAGGGAAATCCTGTGAATTATTTGTTGCCGTTTATTGCCTGTTTATTCCCAGGATAACAGCTCTTTAGTTGCGACGTGTGTGAAAATGTTAATTAGGATTAAGCGATTTTCATTCAACTTTCACATGATTTTTGCTGTTTAAACCCCCAATTTTCCCCATGTGATAAAGTCCTATGAGTCAGGATCAACTCAAGGGTGGCTAACAACAACAGGTTCAGCGAGACCAGTAAAAGACCACTAAGAAGAAGTGAAACGCTCTGGTCCAATAATAGCAGGGGACCAGGTATGGAAAAAAGTCTATCAACTCTGATTGCTTTCACTAAAAATTTTTTGCCAGCTTTATGATTTCACTATACACTCAGTCAGCTGAACCCAAGCTGTTTTGCAGCCTGAAGCAGAGAGTAAAATAATAATAATAATAATAATAAGAAGAAGAAGAAGAAGAAGAAGAAGCTGTACTACTAGTTTTAACTATTTTATTTTTATTTTTTTATATTTTCAAGTTTGTGTTTAATGGCATTGATGTAACTGCATTTTAATTATAAATTTTGCATGTTTCTATCTATATTATCTCTTATTTAGAAAGGGTATAAATAAAGAAAATCACAATAAAGGTCCTTCTTTCATTAACTACAGATGGGGATTTTCAGACTGTGGTAGACACTGAAGGACAGAGATTTAAGGGATGATGTTCTTTCACCTAGGATCTTTATGAACAGATGAAATTAACTAGGAAGAATATAATCAGTATCACATTGCCATGCTTAAGAGCAGTGAGCCCAGTGTGGTGTAGTAGTTTGAGTATTGGACTCTGACTACGGAGACCAGGGTTTGAATATTGCCTTGGCCATGGAAACCCAATCGATGACCTTGACCAAGTCACACTCTCTCAGCCTCAGAGGATGGCAATGGCATACTCCCTCGGAAGAAATTTGCTAAGAAAACCCCACGATACTGCTTTAGAGTTCCTAAGTCAGAAATGACTTGCCAGCACACAACAACAACAACAACAACATCCTTCTGAATAAAAGTTTCAGAAGGGATGTACAAGAAGACCTTGGCATAGCTCTCCTGATCCACTTTTGACCTTTCTAGAAATACGTCATTGGTTGGAAACAGGGGGTCAAATTGGAAGGTCGCACGGTTGCACAAGCACAAGCAAGTCTCCTCCTAATGTCAAATGGTCACTGTTAACACATAAGAGGCTCCCAGTGTTTATTGTATCATTTATAAACCATTGTCCTCTCAAGCAGACCTATGGTAAACTCATATTTCCATTCTGCAGCCACAGAACTTCAGCAGATCGATCCGAGGAAAACCTACAGTAAATCACACAACAGACCAACAGCGGAGTAGAGAATTGTGCACATGATGTAGTGATTCGGGGCACACAAAGTGAGAAGAGAGCACCAGGAGCTCTTGAATAGCAGGGATCATTTTTTTCTTCTCTATGGTTAGCTGCAATCTTCATAGTAAATGAGATGGAAATGACTCTTCCCAGCAACAATGCACCGATGTGAGCTCTTCCTTTTATAATGATAGCATTTTGGAGGCCTTGGTCTTTGACTGGCAATTGAGACCCATTCGCTTTACAAAACTCTTGCTCCTGGAAATGTAAATTTTCTAGAACTGATGATCTGGTTTGATTCCAACGTCTGCATATTTCAAGCAATCTGGATTGCCGTGACAAGCACGAACACTTCAAAATTTACCACTCCATCCATACTTACTCCCACAAACACCTCTAAGCATTCCAACTAATTGGATCTAAGAGTAGCTTACGGGCTACGGCTCTCTATGAAACATGCGTCTCTTACCAAGGAGTCTGAACAGATGGCTTTCAACGTTCTGGATTCTTTTGCTTTTGGCTGCAACCACTATCCTCCCTGCCACTCTTTCGCATTCCAAGTAGGATAAAAGGAGTCACTGCTCCACATAGGATCAAAGATCGCTTCAGGTGGCAGGAATTTACAACCTCTCAATAGGCTTGCAACACAAATGTGGAGGCAGAGCCACCGAACAAGGCAGGGACAGGAATATCTGTTTCTGCAGCATCCTCGGGTTGCTCATTTATTACTTTCCCTACATAGCCTTCTAAGAGCTGTTCTCCATATTTACCTCCATTCACCTCAAAAATGCTCCAGATGACTTAGGTATGATGAATTCTCTTTCCTCCTTCCCATCAAAAAGGCATTTCCAAAGAAACGGTCACTGCATGTCCATTTTCTAATTCAAATGGCTTGTGCATGGAAACCTTTTCATCACATAGAAGCCCTGACATTTCTGACTGAGGGGAAACTCAAGAAAAAGCCAGGCAGAAGTAAGTCCATTTTGCAAACTCTATTACACAAATTACTAAGCCAGCAAAATTCTTACTAGCCTGCCCACCCACCACCAAATATATGATGCAAAAACAAACAAACAAACTGGAATTGGGTTTGGAATTCTCATTGGGATATGGAAATACTCCACCACTAACACAGTGCAAGTTTTTAAAAATCCTGATGCCTGAGGGTCTTAAAACTGTCATTCATTACAATGTGTGGTTGTGTGCCTTCAAGTTGTTTCTGATTTATGGCAACCCTAAGGTGAACCTATCATGGGTTTTTCTTGGACGGATCTGTTCAGAGGAAGTTTGCCACTTGCCTTCCCCTGAGGCTGAGAGTGTGTGACTTGCCCAAGGTCAGCCAGCGGGTTTCACGGATGAGCCGGGAATCGAAACCTAGTCTCCAGTGTCATAGTCCAACACTCAAATTGTAAAAGCCAAACACTGGCTTTTACCATTGACAATTACGACGAAGTTAACAGTAATAAGGAAAGCGCAAGAGCAACCGAGGCTAGATTTTCCCCAGTCAGTCGGCAACTATACGCCAAATGCACAAACAACTAATCAAAGCCTTGGACTGTCTGTATGTTTTCTTTTCTCCTCTCTGCCCCCTTAGGAAATATTTCCTCTTGCTTCACCCATGCGGTGTGTGTGGCTAAGTAAGGGCCTCTTTATTCAATAAAAGATGGAAGCAGCATACCAAAAACGTCTTTGCCCTTCAGGCATGTTGTTCCCAAATTAATGTTATGTGGTGAGAAAAATAATAATAATAAAAAAAGATATGATTTAATGGCTGGGGGAGGAAAGTTAAACGGCAAGGTTGACTGGTTTGTGCTATGTTTAATTTAGTGGTGTGTTACCTTCCAATACCCTGTGGATTCTATTAAAAAGCTTACTGAAGGGGAGACAATTCATAATCCCATAACTACTTCTCCCCCAAACAAATCTGTGTTTTGATAAACACAAGGAAAGGTGCAGACTCTTTGATGGAGCAATTTCAAAAGCATCTTCAACCAAGAAGCAGTGGTAGGGGGGTCTCCTTGGCTTAAACCAATAAGGGAGGCATTTGCCCTGAATCCTTTGGATTATGGCTAGACTCCCACGCTCCTCTGTCCTCATTATATTTATTTCTCCATCATAAATTTTATTGATTTGTGTATGGATATGGGGGAGTATTTTTAAATACCTACCCGTGTAGCCAAAAGTTGCACCAAAGACCTTTGAGCATAAGAAAATATTTTGTTGAGATGTAAATGAAATTCACGAAAAGCAAACCAAGGCAACACAAACAAACAGCATCCAACCAGTTAAAAATCCCAGCAACAGATGAGGTTCAATGTCAATGGTCTGAATAAAAATAAAATAAAATGCCTTTGCCTGACAACAGTAAGATGACAAAGAAGGAGCCAGATGGGGCTCCCTTGGCAAGAAAATAAAGACTCGGCTGGCAGAGCACGGCCTGAAGCCTGTTCCTAATGTAGAATGGTCCCTCCACATTTGCTGGGGTTAGGGCTGAAGATCCCCCATGAACGTGGAAAAACCGCAAATAAAAAAACACTATTCTTTTTACCTGAGAGAACAACTCTCTAGGGATCTCCAGATCCTCCAGTGCAACTCTATGATCAACCTCTGGCAGAGTTGCACTGGAGGACCTAGAGATTCCTAGAGAGAACAACCGCAAACAATCAAATCCACAAAGGTCAAAGCTGCAAATATGGAAGGCTACCTGTGTTTTGTATTGGTGGGTAGATGCCATACCTAGGTATAGATCTTTCAATGCCACTAGCTGAAGCACCATCATGATGCCTTTTGGGATCAAGAAGTCTAGGGGGGTTCGGTAAAATATCTAAGGCAAGGAGCTTTCTTTGCTAACCTTAGAGCAGAAGCGTGCAAACCCCAAGGCTCCACAGACCAATTTTGACCCACTGTGGGCTACAGTACCATTCTCGAATAAACCAGCAAAGGATGGTTCTTCCTTGCTTTTTAAAAAAGCATTGCTTCCAGGAGTAATAACTGGGGGAGAGTTGGGCATCATATATTGCCATGAAACTACATGTTGCCCACAGGTCACAGGTTGCCCATCTCTGCCGAAGGATAATTCAGACCAAGTGCAGGCTGAGCAGAAAATATCCCAGCTATAAGCCTGAGGTTAAATAAGCACGGGAGTGATAAAAGCCACAGAGAGCGTCATGGAGTTCTGTCCTTTTCTTGTTCTTCAGTGGGACAAGACCAAAAGTGGAGAAATTGCCCTCCGCAGCTCAGGAAAAGGAGGTGCTTCATATCAAAGACTCCTTGGTTAATTATTGAGTCGTTTGCTTGTCCTATCTCCCCCAGGGCGGCTGAATTTCAAGGCGGAAGTCTTACTGATCTATTATTCTCTTTTCTGTTGCACAAAGTGTAACTTCTTAACACACCTGATATTAGAAAAACTCAGGAATTCTTTGAAGGGAACATTAACAAACCCAACCAAACTTTTTCTCCTCCCTCTTCCACCAAATAGATAGGCAGCCCGAAGGAAAGGCGCACAGCACCCAACTCTAGAATCTTAGTTGTATCTGGGGGAAATTAGGACTTGGAACAAAAAAATAAATCAAGAAACATGAAATGATAGACCAAGCAAGAACCACAAGTCAAAGGTGGGGGATTTCTTCACTTTGGCAGGGAGGAATCAACAAGCAATCTGTCATATTGCATGACAAGTAATTAGCATGATTTTCCATGTCATTTGCATGAATGTTTCAGAACTACAGTGGGACCGTGGTATCTGCTGGGATTTGGTTCCAGGACCCTCTGTAGATACCAAAATCCATAGATGCTCAAGTTTCATTAAATACAGTATTGTAGTAAAATATATATTTGTTTGAATATTTTTCAAACTGTGGATGGTTGAATTTGTGGATGAAGAATCCACGGCTACGGAGAGCCAACTGTACTGTGCTGTTATACCATACAGCAGCGGCTCCTGAACTAGGGTCCGCTCCACAGATGTTGTTGAACATCAGTTGCCAGAAGCCTCGGATATTATTATGGTCAAGGGCTGGGCATTCTGGCAGCAGAAGTCCGCAAACCAAAGGCACCAAAGTTAACTGGGGAAGGTGTCCTTCATGAGGATTGTTTTCACAAGTACAGTCAGCCTTCCATATCCACGGACTTTTTTAAACCACAGCTCCAAGCATCCACAGCTTGAAAATATTTTTAAAATATATAAATTCCAAAAAGCAAACCTTGATTTTGCCATTAGGGACACCATTTTACTATGTCATTGTGTTTCATGGGACTTCAGCATCCACGGATTTTGGGGTCCTGGAACTGAACCACATCAGATACCAAGGGCCCAGTGTACCCCTCCTTCAGGATGAGAGAGACATTCTTTACTAAGCAGGCAGTCACCTGGGGCTAGATGGCTTCTAACCATCCCTGACCAATTCAGAGAGGGTACTACCAGTTTCTTTAGGGCAGTGGTTCCCAAACTTTAGCTCTCCAAATGTTTTGGGCTTCACCTCCCAGAATTCCTGACTGCTGGCCAAGCTAGCTGTGGCTTGTGGGGACTGAAGTCCAAAACACTTGGAGAGACAAAGTTTGGGGATCCCTGTTTAGGGTAAGGTTCACCTGCCATACACCTTGAGAGTCCCTGATCAACAAAGGTCCTCCTCCGATGAGATGGTGGCATGACACTCCATGAAAGCTAAACTAGAAGGTGGTTAAAAATCACGTGGGGATATGTTCAGCACAGAGGCCTCATTCCACTTTCATGGAAAAGCTCAAGAGTTAAAGTGGCATTAGAACAGCATTAGCATTTCTGGAAAGGAACTATTTAACATTCAAATGCCAATGATGCCCATTGCTTCCATGGGGCCCCTATGCCAAGCTCAGCTCCAGCTGTCTCCACCTCTGCCTGGCACATGCAGAGCCAGTGGGCAGTGCAAACAGATCTGTACCAGATCACCATGGAGATGTAAATTCCCATCTAAATTCGCAATCATGCCTTCCCTCTTTAAAGTGAGGAAAGAAGGCCCAACTTCTCGCCAGGGGACCCAAGAGAAGCGCTTCTTCCCACAATCTCTGCTCCTTGTGGCAGAAATGCCACAGTAGTAATTAACATTAATTATATCTACCTGTGGAGCGCAAAGGGCCAAAGCTCTTGAATAATTGCAGCAAAAGCACAGTCACATTTACTAAGAGGGCAATGGCGGAAGGGCAGGCGGAGAATGTGGAAGATATTCTAAGCCATGTTCAAAAAATCCTTCTAACACTGTCCTTCCCACATACTGAACATGAAGCTGGGAAAGCCTGTTTTCAGCAGAGTACCGTATCTTCCCAGATCCACCAGACAGCGATACCTTTGTGGGGCCAACCAGAATACACAATAGATATGTTGCAAGCTTTCGAAGTTCCACTGGCTTCTTCATCAGAAGAAAGGTGTTAAAAATCACAGCAGGAGAAAGAAAGGGGGTAAAATTGACGTTAATCCTAGCCCTCCATATGGCAAGATGTTGTGGTTGTTATCCTCAGCTCAGATGGTACGGAAGTGTATTCACGCAGGCAGGAAATTAACTTTAAATTCCATTAAAGTTTAATTCCTGGAATTTAAGAACTTCCCAGTACTGTACTCCCGTGGCCAGAAGGAGAAGGTGCCTGCCTGCATGAATACCTTTCCATACCATCTGAATTGGAGACAACAACCAAATTTTGACCAAATGCAGGCCTATGACTAACATCATCATTTCTTTCTTTCTTTCTAACACCTTTGCCTGATGAAAAAGCCAGTGGAGCTTCAAAAGTTTGCAATATGCATATTGCACTTTTTTGATAATAAAGGTATCGCTATTTTGTGGCTTTTGGATCATACTGTACTTTGCTGTATGGCTTACATGGCTACCAGCGGATATGTCTTCAACACAGAGAGATGTGTGCTTTTACTGACTGCCCTCTCCAATTCATCACCACTTTTCTAATTTCTAGCCAATTGGAGCAAGCATTTTAGGTTGTGTGTGTCTGAAATCTGAAGTAACTGAGACACTTTCCTTTTCCCTCCCTTCTCTTTTTCTCCCGCTTCTCCCCTTTTTTCAAAGCAGCCAGCCATCCCAGCAACTTCAGCCGAAAGTGTAGAGTTCTGCCAGGTACCAAATGTGCATTAAGATATAACAAAAACAACCATCATCATCACCTGATGCAGAAATGGAACAAAACCAACTTAAAGTTGAAAAAGAAAAAGAAAAGGTGAACAAAAGTGATAGCTTGAGAAATTAATGTTGGGTTGGAAAAAGGAGAAAATAAAATTGTCAGATTCTTCCATCCCTAGTCTCAGTAAGCTGTTTTGGATGTAATGTTTGATCCATAATAAGCCATAATTAAACCATTATTTAATACAGTTGGCTCTCTATATCCACTGATTTTTTCTAATCCACAGCTTCGAGCATCCACAGATTAAAAATATTCCAAAAAATTAGAATTCCATGAAGCGAACCTTGATTTTGCCATTTTATTTAAGGGACACCATTTGACTATGCCATTGTATTTAAAGAGACTTGAGCATCCACAGATTTTGAGATCCATGGGGCATTTTGGAATAAAACTCCAGCAGATACCAATGGCCTACTTGGTACATATTGGACCTCAAACTACATATTCCTCCTCCCCTCTTCTGTTGACTAGAGGAGTGTTTCCCAAACTTTGGTCCTCCAGGTGTTTTAGACTTCATCTCCCAGAAGCCCTAGCCAGCTTGTCCAACCATCAGGAATTCTGGGGGCTGAAATCCAAAACACCTGGAGGGCCAAAGTTTGGGAAACATTGGACTAGAGGAAACAGTCAGACACACCCCAGTTTAAACAGAGGCTGGATGGCCATCTGTCGGGTATGCTTTGATTGGAAGTTCCTGCATGGCAGGGGGTTGGACTGGATGGCCCTTGGGGTCTCTTCCAACTCTGTGATTTTATGATTCTATGACTCTATAAAACTAAGTCTCCTGGTATGTCCAGACTGGGGACCTCTGGCTTGTTCAAACCTGATTAGTCCAAAGAAGCCAGGATCTCAAACCATAGTTTGACTTGTTTGGATTAACCAGAGTTTAAAACAAACATCCGAACTGGTTGCTGTGTCATTTCCCGCTGCTTATTTTGCAAAAGCAGAGGAACAGAACTGAAGGTAATGGCCCAGAGTTTACAACAATAAAAGTGCCTAGATTCCAGCTGTTAGTCATAATACCAAGGTCTGGAACATTAGTCCTAGAAAGGATCTCTAGGCTTTTCGAATTCCATGGTCCGTAATCGTCAACAGAATGGCAGTCTGGAAAACAGATGAGCCTGAGAGGAAGCACTGGTAATAGCAAAAGTGCCTTATGACTTCCTTGGGTCTTTTTAAGCATTACATGGGCACTTAGTTAGCAATCACCAACCAGCATCAAGCCAGAAACACAAATACTAATTGGAAGGTTCTGGTGCATGTTGCTCCAGAGACCCAGCACTGGGCCATTTAGAAATAAAGCAAAGGACTTCAGTTTGTAAAAGTGTAATTAAATCGTCATCTCTGCTCAAAAAGAAATCAGACGAAGTGGTTGAGAAGGCATTGAAATATGCATACGCAAAAAGGTGCACACAAAATAAACCCTGGCTTATAATTCAACAAGCGAGTACATTCCCATACACTTCGCGATCACTCCTGGCCTGGTTTTCTGTGGAGAACAAACAGCAAATAGGCAGATTAGAATACCATCTTTAAGAACACCACTGAAATGGGGAAAAGAAGCAGGAAAACCACAGAATAATCTGTGACTAACATGGTTCGGTGGTTGGAGCTATGACTTGAGATCAGGGTTCAAATCCCCGCTTGGCCATGGATACTCACTTGACCTTGGGCAAGTCACAGTTTCTCAGCCTCGGGGGATGGCAATGGCAAACCCCCTCTGAAGAAACTTGCCAAGAAAACCCCATGACAGGTCCGCCTTAGGCTTGCCATAAGTCGGAAATGACTCAAAGGGAAACAACAATGCCAATAGAACTTAATACAAAGAATGGACAAGTCTCTGGAGCCAATTTCAAACACTAAGATTTCAAATTCCATACAATTCATGTTCCAGAGAAGAACTAGTGGCCACAGAAGTTGGGAAAGTTCATTGGGACCTTAACTCTGAGAATTAAGCACTGCCTGTGGCCAGGCTGGCTTGGGGATTCTGGAAGTGCAAAGGCAGGTTTACAGCTCTGCATTAACACAAAAAATATGACCCTGGATGATTTACATAGCTTTGAAGTAGATGATGAAGACACTGAAATGGTTCAAGATTTTCTATATCTTGGGTCAGTCATTAATCAGAATGGAGACTGCAGATAAGAAATCATAAGAAAGCTGGGATGGGGAAGAGCAGCTATGAAGGAACCAGGCAAGCTCCTGAACTATAAAGAGATGTCACTGAATACTAAAGTTAAGATGGTCCATGCCATTTTATCTCCCATTTCTATGTATGACCTTAAAAGCTGGATGGTGAAGAAGCTGAGAGGAAGAAAATAAACTCTTTTGAAATGTGATGCTGGAGAAGAGTTCTATGGATACCCTGGACTGCTAAAAAGACAAATTTATCAGGCCCTTGTTATCCACTGGGGTTTGATTCCAGGATCCCCCATGGATACCGTACCAAAATCTGTGGATGCTCAAGTCCCATTAAATACAATGGCATAGTAAAATCGTGTTCCTTATATAAAATGGCAAAATCAACTTTTCTATTTGGGATTTATATTTTTTCAGTATTTTCAAGCCACAAAGAATGGATCCTAGAGCAAACCAAGCCCAAACTCTCCCTCGAAGCCAAGATGACTAAAAAGAGGCTGTCGTACTTTAGCCACTTCATGAGAAGACGTGTCTCCCTAGCAAATACGATCGTGCTTGGTAAAGCAAAAGGCATTAGGGAAAGAGGAAGATCTCATTCCAGATGGATAGATTCAGTCAAGGAATCTGCAAGACCTGAGCAGGGCTGTTCTTTACAGGGTGACTTGGAGGTCTCTCATTCATGGGGTCACCATAAACCAAAGTCAACTTGTTGGCAGTAGACAACAACAAATAACCTCTACCACCCTAGAACTCCTTCTGAGTAATGACTTCTGACCGAGGGTATTCCTTGCTCTACCGTGTTTCCCTGAAAATAAGACAGGGTCTTATATTAATTTTTGCTCCCAAAGATGCACTAGGTCTTATTTTCAGGGGATGTCTTATTTTTTCATGAAGAAGAATTCACATTTATTGTTGAACAAAAAAAACGAACATTTATTATATACTGTATATAATATATATATATATATATACATATACAAAAACTTGGCTAGGTCTTACTTTTGGGGGAGGCCTTATATTTAGCAATTCAGCAAAACCTCTACTAGGTCTTATTTTCAGAGGATGTCTTAGTTTTGGGGAAACAGGGTAGTGTCTTCCTCACTTCTAATGCCTGAATTTGCCCTTAAGTCTTTAATCTCAAATTCCAGCTCCAGATTCCTGTTTCCCCTCTGACTGCTGCCCTTGGCTTAAAGTCCTAGACATTTTGGTAGTACACCAGGCATGGGGGTCTCACTCACATAAAATCCAGTCTCCTCCCAAATTTTTCTCTGTACTCAAATTAGAGTAAACAATGGGAAGCGGGCAAAACAGCAATGACAGCATCTGCATAACTCTGTGCGCGTGCACACAGAGACGCACACTCCGACAAATCCTCTCCTTTTAATGTGGAAATTACGATCCTGAAACACTAATGGATTCTGCAAGTTTTGGTGGCTGCCTCCTGAAAAATCATTAAGTCCCATTAGAGTAAATTAACCTCCACTCTTCCACCGAGCAGCTTCTGGGTCCTTTCCAGACCACTTTCCTCTCCGTACAGCAGCGAGTGCTCAGTTGGACGCTGAATGCACCTCGATATTTGTTTTCTCTCCTCTCGATTAATTTAGCTTAATAAACTCCGCAGCCTAGAGGGGATTCTCCTCTTGCAACTGTTGGTGCCATGGGCTTGCATCACACTCATTGTAAATTAAGGTAGCCTGACCTAAAGTGTCAGTGTCCCGCTGGAAGTAAGGAGTAGAGAGGTCTAGCCAAATGGCAGAGAAGCAAGGAGGCTCCAAGGCCCCCTCTTGCAATTAGCCGCTGGAAATGCTTGATCACCTTCCGCCCAGAGTGACACTCCCAGAGCCTCCCTTGAATTCACCTGAAACGTTTAATTACAGAGAAGAAAAAGACAACAAGAGTTGGAGAGGGAGAACGTAAGCCTCTTTTTTTCTGCATGCACATGGACACCCAAGCCTCTCATTAAAAGGTGGCATCACATCGGGCCCTGGGGATAAGCCACAAGGGGAGAAAAGACAATCCAAATTGTACAGAGAGACAAGAGCAGAGGAACCTCTGTTAGGAATTATGTCAGGATTTGGTGCTTTGTGGAAGGATTGAGTGCTTTGCTGCCCCTTGGGAGTCTTGAAGCCACACAAGTTACAATGTCTAGATCTGGATTTCATATGAGAGAGCAGCAAAAGAGAGACTTGGACCTACTGGACCTGGGGGTGCTTTAACCATGAGTTCCTTCATGGCAGGGGGTTGAACTGGATGGCCCTTGGCGTCACTTCCAACTCTGTGATTCTACGATTCTAACCATGTGCGGTCTAGTCAACTCTGACATGGCAACCTTATCATATGGGCCATGTCGGCATGGAGGTAAATAAAAGTACCTGGTTTGTTTAGACAAGACACAGGGCCAAAATGGGTGGAACATGGGTCCAATCCACACTCCAGGGTGATTCTCCATGTAAAAAGAGTCTCCATTTGCCCCAAATCAGGCTGGAAACTCTGGAGAAACTCCTGTGTACATAGACTGTGTGCTGATGTGGGGATGGGAGGGGAGGTATTGGTGGGTGGGAGAGGTCAGGAGACAGCACCCTGGGCCAGGTGAGATGCTGACCTGGGAGAATGTGTGGACAGTGCTGCTACTATCAACCTATTGTGAATACCAGTTGTGGGGACAGCTCATCCTCCCCGTGGATTTGGAGACCCAACAGTAAGCTGGATTTTCCCATCAATGCAGATACAGTCAAGGTTTTCTTGGCAGGATTTATTCAGCAAGGGTTTGCCACTTGGGAGTGGGTTTCCATGACTGAGCAGGGATTCGAACTTTTGTCTCCCAGAGCCTTAGTCCAGCACTCAAACCACTACGCAACATTGCCTCTCTTATATATTTCAGATTTGCAACAACATTGGCTAATTATAGTAAGGATAAAATCAGTCCCTTTCATGCAGACAGCTGAGATGAAGAAAGCGTGGGGTAGGATACACATGAATTCTGTCTGGAAAGAGTCTGGAGCGTAGAAAATTTATTTTCAGACTACCACCCCCCAGAATCCTCTAGCTAGTGTGGTCACTTCTAGGAGATGCAATCCAAATAATGGTTCTATCGGAGTTCTATCAGAAGCACATTTTCAGGCTTCAGTGTATCACATTGCTGTCAAAATGAATGCATTTACAAATGACTTTTTCCACCTTTTCATTTCTTTTCCCTCTACAGAAATATCTGACCACTATGAAGAGGTGCTGCCCAGCTCCACCATCCAGTTCCAGTTCCTTTTTCATGACAGTGAGCATCTGCCATACTGCTCCTTCCCCTTGCTATCCCACATGTCTAGTCTTTGGTGAAGCTGAAATGATTCATGGTGCCTCATCCGTTTCTTTTACATTCATTGTTTTCTTTTACCCCTGTTTCTCAAACACACACACACACAAATATACGCATACATGCTTAGACTGCGTAAACATAATTCATAAATGTTGCTGTAAATAGGAAAAGAATTCACTGTCACTAATGATGGGAAGGTTGCAATTTAATTTATGGCCTTAGTTGTTAACTCACTTGTTCTTTAAATGACTAATTTTTGAATAAAAGATGGGATAGAGAGAGAATGGTTTGTGTTTGGTTTTCATTGCTGCCTGTTTGGTGACAGATTTTGTACCATTAATCCATCCTTCCGCCTGAAAGCTTGCACATATTTTGGTACCATTTGACTGGATCAATATGTGGTGTTGTTGAGAATAAGTGTGGTATAGCGGTTTGAGCATTGGACTACGGTTTTGGAGACGAGGGTTCAAATCCCTGATTGGCCATGAAAACCCACTGGGTGACCTTGGGCAAGTCACATTATCTCAGCCTCAGAGGGTGGCAAAGGCAAAGCCCTCTCTGAACAAATCTTGCCAAGAAAGCCCTGTGATAGGCTCACCTTGGGATTGCCATAAATCAGAAACAACTTGAACGCATACAACAACAAACAACAATGAGCATAAGACAAAGAAGGAAAATTTTTTCCAAGTCAGGCCAATAATCCATTTAGGTTAGAATGCTGCTTCTTTCAGAAAAAGGTATTCAGAGTGGATGAAAGCAAACAGTCTGGTTTTTGTGTCCCCAGCCCTCCCTGCAAATGATATTCAGGGGCAGAACTAAGACTCAAAGGAGGGTTATAACTCCTTTCCCAAACAGGAGAACAAGATAGATGGATAGATCCTTGCAACAAGATGCAAGGCAAATATAAAAGAAAGTAGATTGCTAGGTTTCAGAAATGATTGTCAGAAGGAAAAGAAAAATAATGGCTGGGGAGGATGGGGCTGGAGTGGCTGTAAGGTGTTCAGCCTTCTCTTCATTGTACAATAGATCATTACAAGGACTGGAACCCGTCTCCTTCAAGGTGCCACATTTTGGACTTAATGAGCTGGCAACCCTATCAAATGTACCCAAGTGTGCAGCCCTGCCACACACTCACACGTGGCTAATGTGCTGCTGCTTTTCTTCTCATTAGAGACAAAGCGATTCGTGAAATTGAAGGCAAGGACTTCATTGCCTTGGATCCCATCTTGAGATAATGGCGCAGGAACTGAGAAAGAAAAGACCACAGGACAACTTTCAAGGTGCGACTCCGTTTTTATAATAGCACCATGGGGACGGGGTGCTTTCCCATTTGGATCCCCATGACTTCCAAATTTTGCACCTTCTTTTGCAATAGCAAGACCACTTCAAACAGGATGAGTTGCATCTCTGTGGTTACAGCATGCACATTTCTTTAGCAGTGGCCTTTAATGTCCCTAAACTCAAGACAACTCAGTGAGCCGGTGTGGTGCAGTGGTTTAAAGTTGAAACAATTATTAAGGAAGGTCAAAGAAGAAAGTGCAAAGGCAGGTTTAACGCTGAAGAAAGCATTAAGAAGAAATACTTTCTTTTAAAAATAATAACAATAAAAAAATAAGGACCACAGAGGAACTACATACATTCAACCTAGACAACGAGGAAACAGAAATAGTCAAAGAGTTTCCATACCTTGGATCAAACATCAAGTGAGGAAGGAGACTGCAGTCAAGAAATCAGAAGAAGACTAGGAATGGGAAGGGCAGCCATGAAAGAGCTAGAAAAGATCCTAAAGAATAAAGATATACAACTGTGCACCAAAGTTAGAATCGTACAAGTCATTGCATTCCCCATCACCACGTACAGATGCGAGAGCTGGACAGTGAAGAAAATGGTTAAGAAGAAAACCAACTCATTTGAGATGTGGTGCTGGAGAAGAGTGCTGAGGATACCGTGGACAGCCAAAAAGACCAACAAAAGAGGCCTTGAGCAGATCACACCTGAAATCTCCTGGGAAGGCAAGATTATCAAATTGAGGTTGTCATACTTTGGACACATCATGAGAAGGCATGACTCACTAGAAAAGACAATAATGCCACGAAAGGTAGTAGAAAGAGAGGAAGACTATATGCTAGATAGGATGGGTATGAATTTACAGACCTAAGCAGAGCAGTGGAGAATAGGAGGGCTTGGAGATATCTCAGCCACAGGGTCACCATGAATTGTGGTCAACTCTAAGGCAGTTAAGAACAACAAGACCAAGTCCACACTGAGCTATCAAATTCATTGATTGATCCTGGGCCAGTCATTCGCTATCTGCTGGCTTCTCTTACGTGGCTGATATTGTTGTCATCCTCTGTTGGTGTCCTCCAGCCATAGGTATTCAGAGGTATACCAGTTGAAACCTGGAAGCCTTTTCCTTTAAATCTACCTTTTATTTATTTGCTTATAGAATGTGTCTTTTGCTTTTCAACTGTCAGAGCAGCTTATGTATCAGAAAAAACCAAGAGAAGATAGCCATTGCCATAAGGCTATGTTTAGAGTATTTATAAGTTTTTTTTGGGGGGGGGGGGGATACATGATACAAAAGGAAAAGGGAATGAAGTGGGGAAAGGAAAAAGGAAAGCTCAGGCACAAGTTGTTAACATTCTGAGCAGTGATTGGCAGCTAAATGGAGTCGATGTTCGGAGGATGAAAAGCTCTTGCTGTGATGTTGTTTTTTGCAGACTTCAAGGAAGTCAAGTCAAGGGTACCCCTGAGTTAGATTTTTAAAGAGAGGTCAGCTACACCACTTAAGTATAATGGCCTCAGGTAAGCAGTTAGCATTTTATGTATATCTGAAGAACCAGCTATTTTGTGATTTGTCTGCAGTCTGAAGAGAGAGAACTGGCACAGCCGCATTGCTGGGACTCTGAATTTTTGGAAATAACCTTGCACTCTCTTTGACAGAGTTCTACACATACCTTTCTCTGGACAGGGTTATATCCCTGTGTACTTTGGATTCCTTCAAAGAAAGCAAGGGGGGGGGACTCAAAAGCGTAAGGCACACATACCCCCAAGCTGATTTTTCAAGGTGTAATGAAGCCAGTAGAAATCAGAAGGGAACAGAAGGCTGAAAGGGAGGGGGAAAACAAAGCTGCAATCTATATGTAGCCCAAACATTCTTGTCAGCAGAAGAGACAACGGCAGCAAAACCCATGTGGGGATAAAAGTGGAAAATAAATAAAACCCACAACTCCATAAGCAAACACAATGCTGGATACATCCTGATAACTCTCCTTGGAGAGCAGGGGTGGAGAACATGTGGCCCTTTGGGTCTTTTTGGACTCCAACACCCATCAGTCCTAATGATGAGGGCTGACGGGAGCTGCAGTCCTGCAACATTTGGAAGACCACACATTCCCGTCGCAGGTGTTGCACAGGAGGTTTTGTTCCTGCTTCGTAAGAGTCTTTGGAATGAGGAGTTAAGAGCTTCGCTGCTTCTCATTTCTTTATTCCATTATTGCTCTAGCCAGAGGCCATTAAAAAACAGTTTAAGTATGATAATCATAGTGCCACAATGCTAATAATATAGTTTAATATACCATGTCAGACACAGACACCATTCCATTAATTAAGACAAAAGCATCGCTCATAAGCAGAGCTAGGTCCTGCACAGCCTATAGTATACTTTAGTGATTGAAAATATTTGTCTTCCCTTCAAGGGCAGCCCAAGACACTTTGATGCTTAAGGAAAAGGTCAGAAACATTCCCCTCTCCTTCCCACATCCCAAAGCCAACTGGGGTGGGAGCTTAATCTTAGTATAATGCTAGTTAAGGGACAATGTCCTCTACTGGCCCCAGAGCCAGCCAGCGAAAATAAGGGTAAAGGAGAGGGCAGGCAACAGACAGAGATGTTTTCTTTCTGGAGAGAATTGCAAAGTGATGAACATAAGAAATGCAGCTATATATCCAGTCGGCCCTCCATATCTTGGGATTCTGTATCCACAGATTCAACTATCCATGGCTTGAAAATACTAAAAAAAAAATACATTCCAAAAAGCAAACCTTGATTTTGGCATTTTATACAAGGGACACCATTTCACTATGCCATTGTACATAATGGGACTTGAACATCCACAGATTTCTGTATCCATGGAGGGTCCTGGAATCAAACCAAGCAGATACCAAGGGCCCACTGTAATAGCAACAAACAAGCATAATGGCCAAACAATTTAAATATAACTGCAAAACCGAACATAGTAAAACGTAATGAAGAACCCAAATGTTCCATTTACAGTAGACTCAAATAATATTTTTATAAAAAGAAGAGCAATATAGAATTATGGTAGAAAAACCTGAAAACTGATGCTCAGAATGCAAAATACCTTCCTATTTAGCAAACGACTTTACTGTTCCTGAAGAAGATCAACAGAGCATGAACAAGGACTTCTGACATGATATGGAAAGCTCTCTCCTTTCTCCCAAGCTCTTGGAGCTAGCAAGAACCACTTCTGATACTACCAGGCAAGCTTTTCAAGTAGTCTGACCCAGTAAAAAGCACCTTCCAATCTACCTCTGTCCAAGGAATGGGCCACAGCTCAGTAGAGGAAGATATACTCCAGGTTCAAGCTCTGGCACCTCTAGGTACAGACTGGGAAAGACTCCTATTTACAGCCAGGAATGTTGCTGCTATTCAGTGTAGATGAATGGTTCTCAAACTTTGATCCTTCATTCACTTAGGACTTCAGATCCCAGTATCCTGGTCGTGGGGCTTTTGGAAGCTGAAGCCCAAAACAACTGGAGGGCCAAAGGTTGAGTGCCACTGGTGTAGGTATTGACCTAGATGGACCAATGATCTCAATCTCAATTTATACTATGTAGCTTCCCAAATTTATCCAACAGTATGCTGTTCTCTCACCTACCAAATCAGAAGAAACCACCATAACTCCTGCTAACTGAGCCACTGACAAAACAGGAAAGAGGTATGCAATATAGACAGCTATAAAAGGTATGATTTTACATGAGCAATTAGCAAGGCTCTATCTTAGAGAACATATATAGGGGGTGTAAATTGCCAATATAGTTATTAAACCAAAGAGTGAACAATAAAAAGTTCAACTGCTAACAAGTCTGTGGGAGGTACCCAATAGCATGTCCAAATGGAGAGCTGTCTTTGGGAATCCAAGAATTCTTAAACAGTCATTAGTCCCCTTGTTGTAAAGCTCCAAATTCCTGCTTGCTGGGTTTACCAAGTAAAAGATAGATTATGTGTATAAATCAAGGATAGGGAATAGTGCAATGAGAGACCCTGGGAAATTCTAGTTGCCCTTTCATCTGAGAGAGATCTCTTCAGTTACCTCCTTGTTATGATACAAAATACATACATTTATACATATACACCGTCTCTCGTCCTACTACTCCTCACCCTTGATTTATACACACCTTTTATCTTCTAAGTGATAAATCCAGCAAGCAGGAATTTGGACCTTTACAACAAGGGGAAACTAATGACTGTTTCGGACTCCCCAAGACACCTTCCCATTTGGACACTACTATTGGGTACCTCCCACAGACTTGTTACAAGTTGAACTTTTTATTGTTCACTGTTTGGTTTAATAACTATATGGGCAATTTATGTTCCCTATATATGTTCTCTAACATAGAGCCTTGCTAATTACTCATGTAAAATCATACCTTTTATAGCTGTCTATATTGCAAACCTGTTTCTTGTTTTGTCACTCTCACCGACCAATACAGAAACAGACTTATGAGGGAACTATATTGTTCCTGTGCACACGTGCTGGGCCACAGGTTTGCACCATTTCTCCCCCTTACAAAACAGAAAGGGCAGTGATGCAACCGGAGTACTCAATGGCAGAGGAGTTATCAGTGGGGGAAGCTATTATTATGGTGGAGGTACAATAGTCACTAGTTATGTATTGGTAAATTTTCAAGTGCCAGCACTCATTGTGATGATCCAAACAGCCACACCTCCAAGGAAACACCAAATGGGAAGCCGTCTTTCTTCATAGCAACCAACAAATTCTAGCAATTTTCATCTCCACTAGAAGCAGGTTAAGTTAACAACTTCACTTCCCATTCAAGTCCAAACCACTACCAAATACTTTCTAGTCTAATGGAGATAGACCAGAATACACTGGTGCTAGGAAAACCCATGTCTCTTTAGATTGTAAGCATGAAGGCAGGGAACTGTCTAATTAAATGATTGTATGTACACTGCTGTGTAAATTTACAGCACTATATAAATAAAGGATAATAATAATAATAATAATAATAATAATAATAATAAAGCAAGCCTAAGAGGGAGATGGAAGGTTTTTGGCGGGATGATAGATGGCATCATCATATAGTCCCTGCATTTTAACCCTGTGATTCCTTGCTTCACATACAGCTTGTCTGCTTATTTCAACACCACCAACACTATGGCTGTAGGCACTGGGGCTCAATATTCCTTATAATAACTGTATATCACACCTATCTTATCTCTGTTTTACAGCTGGTGGGATGAAGCTCAATAATAGCAGCTTTGATCATGAAACCTCAATCCGTTCAAGTTTGAGCCACTTCTGAGTTTATGAACTCAGATCCACGTACTGGACGTGTTCAAGACCTATAAGGTTTCCTCATCTCTGCAATACACTTTTCCACTTACTTAGGTGTGTGAGCCTCCTCCACGCGATTGCCCAGCTGAAATTCATGGGATTTGCTGCGATGTAAAGCCGTGAAGCCTGGGAACAGGTGAATCAGTTTTCGAGATGAGGGAGGTGGTGTGCCTGGTGGTTTCACCTTGTTCCTCCTCCGGATTGGTGGGGTGCCAGGTGGAGTCATGGTGGTGACAATATTTGGGGTGCGTGGTGGAGTACGGGCAGCATGCCTCTGACGCGGGGAGGGGGGCAAGGAACGGTGGCCAGATTCCAATGGGGGACATAGCCCTGGAAAGCCTTCCACAGTCAGCCTCTCCACATGGGTATACGCCGGTCCATGTGACAAGGTCGGGTGGCAGTAATGCTGAATGCACTTCGACTGAGCCTTGGGGCTTGGAGAAAGATGAGTTCGGATCCATTGCATGGTTTCCGTTTGGCACATGGGGTTATTCTCCTTGCCGGTCTCAGTTGTCGTTGGCCACTGAATGGTCCAGTCTTGCTTGGAAAGACTGCCTCCTGTTAAAAACAAAAACAATCAGATGTTGGAAACAAAGCTTGCAGAAGTGACTATGTGCTACCAGGACAAAGGTGTGCAACTCTGGTGGGTCCAAGTGTTAACTCTGTCCCCCACCACCAACCTACAACTCCTATTGCCACTGCCAAGTCCTTTTGAAATCTAGGTGCAGATATATTTTTAAGCTGCTTTTGGGGTTTAAAAAAGATTGTATGGTTTATTTGCAAAGAGAACTGTATTGTCTGTAGGCTTCTGGGAGTAAGAGTCACCTTCAGAACAAGACACATGCTACCTGGACAGCTTGTTCTGAGCTAAAAAATACAGATTAAGAGTTCTTCTGTTGCCAAACTGGATAGGAGAAGGAGGTCAGTGTAGCATGGTTGGGAGATACGTGAGTTCTGTGGGCTATTTGCTTACTATCCCTGCACTAGGGATCCACAGACCTGTTTGTGTGTTTGTCCTTCAAGCATTTCTGTATCCCTTCTCATCCCACCCATGGTCCATTGGTACAATGGGTAAAACAGTTAAAACATGAAATAAAAACTGTCAAAACCAGTTTAAAACCACTCCTTAAAATAACTTCCTTGGGAGGGAGCTCCACAGTCAGGAGTGCTGCCACAGAAGCCTGCTTTTCACCACCCTGACAGCCACTCTGTAGTCCCAGTCTAGATCAGAGTCCCTTCATCTGAAGCCATTGCAATCAGCCACTGTATTACAGAAAATGCATTTTCACGGAGCACCTCTGAGTCCATCAGACATTTTCAAAAGAACAGAAGAAGAATTGTGATGGACCAAATCCAAAGGCTAATCTATCATCATCCTGATTCCCCCAGTGGCCAGCCAAATGCCTCTGGGAAGCCTACAAGCAGGACCCAAGTGCAATAATTCTCTCCTACTTCTACTCCCTACCAACTGGTGTGCACTGCCTCTAATCCTGGAAGTGAAATATAGCCATCATGACTAAGAGTCACTGATAGCTTTATCCTCCTGCATCAATCTGTCTAATGCTGCTTCAGAGTTCTCCTAAACAACATCCTGAGGTTCGAAATGAGGACTCTGTTCTTCTTCCAAGTCCTTCATGGCTCTGAAATATCCCATCGCCTTTGGAACAGGATAAAGAAACTCAGGTGGCTACTTGCTGATATTTTTTTTTCCAGGGGTAGGAAGAATTCTCCAACCATAATTTTCAGAGGTGGGGCGCACAATTGGCTAAGGCAATAGCATACTTTCTTTCATTTTGCCTAAGGCTTCCTCCCACCCCACCACCACCAGTGACAAAGGAAAGGACTCTACTGGCATCCTTGCCAGCATCTTCCACAATATCCTAGATCTAGTTCCTGAACATTATCTTAGGAGTGAGGTGGAAGTGTCTTGGAACAAGAAAATAAATAAGTGTTTAATTTGTTGTTGTTATTGTTGTTGAAAATCTTGCACAGCAGCCTCTCTTTTTTTTCTGAAGTGGGGAAGTGGAAGAGAGAAGAAAAGGTTCAGAAAGTTTCTCAGAAGAAAAAAAATATCTGGAAAAATTTTTGTCCTCCCTTCACCCTTTCTTTCTCTTGCCATCTCTTCTCTTCTTTCTCTCAATGCACCCGTTCGTAGACACACTCACTGCTACTCTGGTGTCTGGTAAGGAAAGGAACACAGGGAGTTTCACTTCATTACCAAAAATGTTATTTGATGCAGTTAATAGAACTTGCCTCTCCACACATATAGAGGAGCCAAGCTCTTCACTCCTGACGCTTTTGATCTGACTTTTCTAACAACTCATGAATGTTAAAAAAAGAGAAGAAGACAAAGACGAAGAAGAAGAAGTAATATTTGCATTCTAAAAAGAAGCTGGTAACTACCCCGGCTCCTCCTTTTTATCCCATTTTGGGTTATTAATTGATAGCCTAGTTATCTCGGCATCCTTTTCAAGGAAATCAATTTATTTCCACCTCTTGAGAAGGGTGAGGAAAGGAAAGAGGATGAGCTGTAGAACAGAAAGGGAGAGAAGTTGATTAAAATGAGGTTTCTTTTTTTAAAAAAAGAAAGAAAGAAATGTGCGGGGAGGAAGTATCTTCCAAATTGTTCCCTCTAAAGCCGATGAGAGGGGGAAATCAGCCCAAAGGAGAAATATACATTTTGGTGCCATCAAGAGAGAACTTTGGGATAAAAGGCCAGGGTTCTCTTCAGCAACTAGAGGAAGGAGAAAGGGCAGAAATGCAGCAGGGATACTTTACCACATTTTGAAAGGAGTGAAAGAATAACATCTAAGGAGCTCTTGCACCAACATCATTGTCCAGAGTCTAAAATGATCTAACCTCTGTTTGTCTCAAGTGTGAAATACGGAGAGAGGGGGTTCCCCAAAAGATGGGAGAGGCCTGGTTTGAAAAGGCAGAAACAGAACTCATGGAGAGCTAGAAGGAAAAGAGGTGAAAGACTTAACAGATCAGTGACTGCCCCAAAGGAAAAGCAATAGCTGCCGTGAGAGAAGATCTTGAAAAGAAGTTGTAATTAATTTGCTCAGGAAGTTGACACACATATTCAGAATTGGACATTCTCACAGCCCTGTAACCTACAAATCAGAAGAAATTGGGAAGCAAACCTAGGTCTCTAGCATGGTATATGGGGATAGCTAATGGCTGACCTGTGGAAAAAAAAACATTTTTGTATGCTCTTCAAATCATAAACTCTTTGCAAACTGCTTGGTGAGCTGTTTCCTCCTGTTTCCAGAATCATAGATAGGAGAGAGAGAGAGCTATACACCAGAGGACAAAGGTGGTCAGAGACAGTCTTTCTGAACCTTGGATGTTTCAGGGAACAGATGACTTATTGCAACCACTTATTGCAAGGATAAACATTCTGGTGTTCTCCAGATGCTTTTGATTACAATTCCCATCAAGCTGCCCAGTGGCCAGGGAAATGGAAATGTGCCTACCTCTCTTTTATTGCATCGGTTGTCCTGTGCCTCTTCTAATGAGTTCATGAAGACATCCATTGCGATCACAGAAGACAAACTATTCTGTTTATATTGCATGCCTGACAGTATGACGCTACAATTCCTTCTGCACCGGGGAATGTAATGAACCATGTTTGTGGGTTTCATGGTTTCAGGATAATGGTCGGGAGGAGATTGCTTGGAGGATAGAATTGAGATAAGGTAAGTTAGATGGAAAAAAAAGAGTTGAAGGGAGCATGTAATGGCAGTTTGAGGGAATGGGAATTTTCTCCATTGAAAATTGTAAGAAGAAGAGGGAAGAGGGTAGAAGAGATTTGGTGGGAATGGATTTAGGACAGAAATGGGGAGAAGGCAGCTTGGGATCTGCTTGTAGATTTCCGACTGACTAGCAAAAATACCCAACTCCTAATTGTTTAACAATAAAAGGGGAAAAAAATCATCCTCCACCAACCCTAAATTATGTTACCAAATACAAAACTCAGGCCAGCTAGGAGTGGATTTTTGTGTGGCGGGGCTGAGAGATCCATTCACTTCTGACACACAAAAGCTATTCCTGGGATCAGGATTTTTTTACTTCTAAGCATGTTATCTTTTGTGCTAGTCTCTGTTTGGGAGATCTAAGGATTCTTGCATGGGATGGGGACCAACTGACCCTGGTAACCTCAGGTCTTCTGGTTTAAAGGATTGCTGATACTAAGTGCACACATCCCAGATTTCAATTTACTGTGAATTTGTATTCATTGTTCTTCCAAAAAAGAAAAGAAAAAGAAACACAACTCACACATTCTGTTGTTAGCCATGGGTAATTGTCACTGGACTCCACAAATGAACAGGGCCTGATATGTACACCATGCTCTGAGCACAGTAAGACCGTGATAAGACAGAAGACCACTAAAGACAGAAGGTGGATCTCACTCCCACTGTCCAGCCAAGGTTGCATTTAGTGCAAGACTGTGAAGGTAGCTGCTCTCCATGGCACATGGGACCTTCCCAGTGATCCATCAGACCACAGAAAGCAGCCAGAAGAAGAAGGAGAAAAGATGGAGGAGAAGGGGGAAGATTGTGATAGAATAACCTGATGAACAATCCCAGAAGAGAAACACTCAGGTAGTTATGGATCAACAGCACACGTTCCTCTCAGGAAAATGTCATCCGCCCTGAAAGTGGTAATTACCACTATTCCATTTCACTAATTAATGATGATTGATGGGTTACTAAACATAGCAGCCGAGTGGAATGTGTCCAACCAAGCAACCAGGATGGGCCTCCCTAACATTACCGTCCAATCTGGGGCTATTAAGCCCCTTAGTCCAGGCTCCAGGCATGTCCTTGCTGTTCCCTGGATCTATCTATCCGCTACTTATTTTGATGACTATGTCATTAGATGATTGATGAGCCCCCTCATAAAAATCACTTGATGCTTATCCTGGTGCGTCATGCCTAAAAATATCCAGGTAGAGTTTGGGAAGCCCATTTTAAAACTGACATAAAACTCACACAAAAGCATGTATGATGCCTTTCAGAGACTTGGCAGCAGTGGCATTGTTGAGGCGTCACTGTGCCAGAGTTGCTGCATTCAGATTTGGCACCACACTATTATGGTTTCCTGTCAAACCACTTTTGCAGATGTTCCCAATGCTTCTTGCTGTATCCTTGAAAAGCCAAAGCAAACAGTAAAAGATAGATGTGTCTGCTTTGGTGTGACTGTTGTGGATGCCTAACCAACATTATTCGCGAGAATAACAAGGGCGGGAAAATTTTGGACTTCTCCTCCCGGAAACACAAGCCAGAATGGCTAATGGTATTGAGGCTATGAGAGTTGTAGATCAAAACAAAAGGTAAGCCAAAAATGCCCCGCTCTTGCTGTACGTCATGAACAATGTTGGACAGGCCATAGGTCCAGCTTGTACTATCCTTCTCTTTTTAAGGGAGATGTGGCTCAATAGTAAAGCATACATTTTGCCCACAAAAGGCCCCAAGTTTAATTTCCCCTGAAAGTATAACCAGCTTTTTCCTATTTAATTTATTTATTTGATTAATTAAATCAAATGAGCTGAATATAACTGTAATTGCTTATTATGGTTGTGTGGGGAGGGGATGAAGGAGGAGGTTTCCTTAACATGTTCCTGTGTTTTGTCTTTTACAAAACTGAGAAATAAAGATTTTTCTTCTAAGAAAAGAAGCATCTTCCAGCTGGACTGTCTAGGAAAGCTTCAAATTGAAATGCTGGAGAGCTGCTGACAGTTGCTAGGTTAGATAGACTTACGGTGTTATATTTAATAAAACATTTTCAATTGTTTATATGCTTTATTGGGAAGGAATGTACTGTAGTTCTTTGGTAGAGCACAGGCTCTGCATAAAGGTCCCAGATTCTATTCCCATTTTTCCCCAGTAGAACTGGAAAGGTTTCCAGTCTGAAAGCTTGAACAGTCTCTTCATGCTAGAGGAGACAAGACTAAACTCATTGGACCGGTGGTTTAGCTCAAAACGAGGCTGCTTCTTATGTTTCTTACTGAAGGGCAAGAGGCTTATTTTGCAGGAAGGGCACAGGTTTTCACATTTCTCCAGCCACCCTCCTCCTGCCACAACCATTATAGCTTGAGACTGCTGGTAAAATTTTAATTTACTTGTTTACTTTCCCCTATTAAGCATGTTAAAAGGATTTTCTCTCTCTCTTTTCCCCAGAGACTAGAGAAGCCAGGACTCCTAAGTGAACCTTACTGACAGTAGAATCAGGGCAGATAAGAGAAAGTCCATCTTGATATAGAGTGTAGAATTCCATTTATGGGAGTCACTGCCACAAGACCAGTGCGATATGGCTTTAGACTATGGGATTACAAATCCATCGTTGAAGGGGAAGGAAAGTCTATCACAGGTGCTAAACAGGACCTCCATATTTAGCAGCGGTTTATTTAGCAGTTCATTCTGTCTTTCCTCCAAAGAGGTCAAAACAATGTACATGGCTCTTCTTCTTCCATCTTATTCTCATGACAGTAACCGAGTGAGTTTCATGGCTGAGTGGAGATGAGAATGTGGGTCTTCCTATTCCTAGTCTATCAGTTTACCCTCTTCGCCATGCCACTTCTCTTAGGTCAGAGACAGAAGACAGATCATGAGGGCTATTTTTCATGCTTTACGTTTTAGTATCAGTGCTTTACTTGTCCTCCAAGGTTGTGTCCAGGTCCGTGCTGAGAGGCCATCCAAGCTGGTGGCCATTGCTACATACTTTCCTTCTCATGCAACCCATAAGAGCTCACAATGATCCCATTGTAGGCTTATCCAAATTCCTCAGGTAGCCAAAACAAGGTCTTTCAAGGCAACACCCTTGGCCACTCACACACACACGCACACACACACACTTTTTAACAACATTGTGACAATTCTCTGAGCATTTTTTTAGCTTTCTTTCCTAACAATAAACACAATGTTACTAGGGCAACCTGGAATTTTAAAGGAAAGGAAAAGCAGAGAATGTCATGAAATGACTGCTGCTCAATGCAACTTCCAAGCTGCATCCAAACTTCAGGGAAGGGAAAATGTCTTAGCTTATGTGCCAAATAAAGATTTGTGATAATGAAAGAATCAGTAATAACCTGCTCCTGGAAAACTGCACAGAATGTCATGTTAAGTCAATGGCTGGACAAAGTTTACTGGTCAGTGCTAACTGAGAAACTAACCTTCTGAGCCTGTTTGGCAAGGGTCGAAATAAAAGACGATACTTTTGCAGAAATCTGGTCACCATTGCTGTCTCGTGTATCCACCTTGTCATCATCTCAGGGACTTCCAACAAATTAAGTAAAGTTTTGGAAGGCTATCTTACAATAATTTCCATGTGTTTATCATTATTTTGCTTGTTTTAAATAATCAAGCTTAGGCAAATTGTACTATTTTAGATTTATACGAAACCCCCTTCCTCATTTTTTTTTCTGTTTCCTTTTCCTAGTTTCCTGTTTCATTTTGGATTTTTTTCCCTCTTTATTCAAATCTTTATTATAACATATTCATTCTCAGAATTTGCAGAAATGCCATGTGTGTAAAGAAGGATTGAGCTCACTACTCTATGTTAGTTTGCTGTATTTGTTCTTGCATATTCATATTAAAGGCTTTTCAAATAAAAGCCATTTTAATATGAGCCAGCCTAATTTACACTTCACAAACTAATACACAATGTAGAACAAATTAAATCCTATGGCTTTTTGTACATAAGAACATAGGGAGAGCTGTGCTGGATCAAACCACAGACGTATCTATGCCAGGTTTCTATTCCTAAGTGACCAGTGAGATGCCTATGGGAAGCCCACAAGCTGGGCATGAGTACGTAACTGCGCCCTTCTGCTCATGTTCCCCTTCAAGTGATGTACAGGGACACTGCCTCTGGTATCGGAGGGAATAAATCATGTCTAATAGCTATTGATAGTCCCATCTGCTATGGTTTTGTTCTATCGTCTTCTAAAACCATCCAATCTGCTGGATGCTACCGCATCGTATGGTCGCAACTCTCACAAGTTTAGCTGTGCCCTTCTCTGAGAAGAGGATAGATTTTGGCTGAACGTTGGGAGAAGCTTTTCATTTTGATTGCTTTCTCTTATTTACACCCCAATTTATTTATTTTCTGCCCCCCTTCCCCATAAAAGCAAAGGCACTTGAGAAGCTAACGACAATAAAATATAGAAATCTTCATTATAACGGAGCATAAAAGCAAATGTGCTGAAAGCAGTTTGAAACACAACTATAAAAGCCATTGCCAACAACCAAGCAAGCAGACCACTTCCAAAAGAAATCAGATTAAACTCCAAAGGTCTACCAGAGTAAAATGTCTCTGCCTAAAACCAGGGGTGTCAATAGGAGGGTGTGGGAAGTGAAGACCCAACCGGATGATACCTCAGAGGGGGTTCAATATCTGGTGGGGTGGTTGCTCACTAGCCATCCCAAGACACACACACCCCGCCATCCTCCTCCATCACTGTCCTGATGCCAACCCTCCTGCCCTGAAATGGTTCTCTGCCCCTGCTTTAAAGTATTCAAATAGCAATTATTACTGAAGGTGGGGAAATGTGGTATAACACTTGGATGACAGTATTGGGGGCATACTTATCAAAATTGCAGATGACATCAAATTAGGAGGAGTAGCTAGTACCCCAAAAGACAGGATCAAAATTCAAAATGACCTGAATAGACAAGAAAGCTGGGCCAAAGCTAACAAAATGAAATTCAACATGGAGAAATGTAAGGTTCTGCACTTAGGGAGGAAAAATGAAATGCACAGATATAGGATGGGGGACATCTGGCTGAATGAAACTACTTGTGAAAGAGATCTAGGAGTCCAAGTAGACCACAAATTGAATATGAGCCAACAGTGCGATGCAGCAGCTAAAAATGCAAATGTTATTTTAGGCTGCCTCAACAGAAGTATAGTGTCTAGATCAAGGGAAGTAATAGTGCCACTCTATTCTGCTTTGGTCAGGCTCCACCTGGAATACTGTGTCCAGTTCTGGGCACCACAATTCAAAAAGGATGCAGAGAAACTGGAGCGGGTCCAAAGGAGGGCAACTAAAATGATTGCAGGTCTGGAAACCATGCCCTATAAGGAACAACTTAGGGAGCTGGGGAAGTTTAGCCTGGAGAAAAGAAGGTTAAGAGGTGATATGATAGCCCTGTTTAAATATCTGAAGGGATGTCACATTGAAGAGGGTGCAAGTTTGTTTTCTGCTGCTCCAGAAAACAGGACCAGGAACAATGAATGCAAGCTACAAGAAAAGAGATTCCACCTCAACATTCCTGACAGTAAGGGCTGTTCGACAGAGGAACACACTCCCTCGGAGTGTAGTGGAGTCTCCTTCCTTGGAGGTCTTTAAGCAGAGGCTGGATGGTCATCTGTCGGGGATGCTTTGATTGGGAGTTCCTGCATGGCAGGGGGGTAGGACTGGATGGCGCTTGGGGTCTCTTCCAACTCTATGATTCTATGATTCTAACAACTTTTTAAATGTACATGGGATGTGGCATTCATGTTCTGGCTTGCACAGCCTATGTAGAGCTACTGAACACTTTAAAAATGAAAACCGGGGGTTAGATCATGATAAGCCTTGAGCCCAATCTTCCTGATGGTCTCATGCCATCTCTTTCAGGAGCTGGTCATGTACCTCCTAATGAAGAGGCATTAGCTATTACATAAAACTGACAAATGGAAACCCATCCATCTCATCCTTCACATCTTCTGGAGTGATAATGGATTTTTCCCCTCCCTCATTCCTGGATATTTGTCTGACACTGGCATTCATGAGCTAAAACTGATTAATTGCCTGGCGCTGCTATTGCAATATGCTTCCCTTGTGATTAATATTCACCATCTAAACTATGTTTGGGAAGTGCTGGATACCCTGAAACATTGCTGTTTGCTAAATCTACCCCTTCTCTCGAACAGCTAAACATTGCGCAGGGATGAGTTCCAGCAGTCCCCTCCATCCCAGTGATTTATGGAGTGGAGAAATTGGTAACAGAGCAGGAGGGACCTCATTTCCTTTCCCCATCAACAATACATTCCCCTCAATGACAATGAGGAGAGGAGGACACTTTTAGAAGAGAATTCACTCTCTTACATATAGACTGAAGCGGCCCGCTAAAGATAAGGAAGAATTCCTCTTGGTAAGAGCCATTCAGCAGTCTGCTACAGAAGTTAATGCATTCTCCTTCTTTGGAGATTTTTAAAGATTAAATGGTCATGTGTTAAGGATCTTTTAGCTGTGGATTCCGGCACTGGCAGAGAGTTGAATTGGATGATCCTTGGAGAACCTTTCAACTCTACAGTTCTATCATTCTGTGAGTCTATATGATAGGGTTAGGACACCTGCACCCCACAGGCTGAATTCAGCCTGCCTGCCCCCCAATCTGGTCCATTGTGGGGGTCTCAGGCAAGGACTTGAACCCTTAGACATGCGGAACCTGGTTGAGAATACTTTGTCTTCGTCTGGCCTTCCTGGATCAAGGAAAAGCCAGCAGTAGGCAGCTAAGAGCAGACCCAGCATGGTGTAGTGGTTTGAACATTGGACTAGGACTCTGCAGTCCAGAGTTCAAATGCCAGCTCAGCCATGTAAACCCACTGGGTGACTTTAGGCAAGTCACAATCTCTCAGCCTCAGAGGATGGCAATAGCAAGCCCCCTCTGAAAAAATAAACTTGCCAAGAAAACCCCATGATAGTTTCGCCTTAGGGTCACCATAAGTCACAAACAACTTGAAGGCACACAACAACAAAAACAAAGGCAGCTAAAAGGCCTCCTATACTGAACTATTGGGAAAGGGCTGCCCTTCTCACAACACAGCAGAGAAATCAAGAGACCTGGCCACAGAGATGAAAAGATACTCAGATTACCCAGAGTTTATATATATTTACACACACATATATGTTGGACTATGACTCTGGAGACCAGGATTCAATTCCCAGCTCAGCCATGAAACCGACTGGGTAACCTTGGGCAAGTCACATGCTCTCAACCTCAGAGGAAGGCAATGGCAAACCTCCTCTGGACAGATCCTGGCAAGAAAACTCCATGATAGCTTTGCCTTAGGGTCACCATAAGTAAGAAATGTCTGGAAGGCACACAACTACATCAAATGTATATATGTATGTCTTGGTTGTCCATCATCAGAGAAAAAATTAACACATCAGATTTTATCATTCTTTCCCCAATTATATGCAACTGAAAGTGCACAACTAAAAATTCATCTGTTTGAAAACGGCACAGAAACATGATTTCTCCAACAGGGAAAATGTGTTTAAAATGTTTACACTAGGGAAAATGGTTACTGTGCAGGAAAGCAAAGCAAAGTCTTCCAATTTCATATGGAACTCAGATAGGACACGAACGCTGGTGGGGTTCTGATAAATCATGCAGTTTGAACATTTTACCTTTTTGGACTACAGCTCCCAGCATCTCTAATTTGGGGGTTCTGGGAACTGTAAGCCAAAAATTCTCGATAAATGCAACAGAAACAAAACTGATAGGTTTTCACAGACATCCAGGAATGGCTGTAGAGAGTAGCTTCTTTTTCCACAAACAGAATTCAGTAGCTTATGTCTAGATTGCTGGGCTTTTTGATAGATGGTGAGAAAAGGAAGCCACCTCCATGCAGTAGAGAAACTCAGCAATCTGTCTATTGGAAAGGGAAAAAATTCAGCAGACATGCGGGCACCTGCCCACTGACAGCCGTCCTCTTTCCAAACCCCCAGACATCCATCACTGGTGCCGGCGTGGAAAGCTCATCTGCCAGACAGCCATCCTGAGGAAGTGACGGCGTGGTGACACAGGTGACCTTTTATCCGTGACACAGAACCGTGAAGCTTCTGAACGTGGCGCAGAGTCAATACACTTCCCCTCGTTGTTTATTAAGTAGCCCATTGCCCATCTCCTGTCTCGCTTGTCCGTCTTTACAGGCGCATCTGTTTAATTAGCAAGAAGAGAAACAGCCACAGCAAGCCAGGCTTTTATTTTATTTTATTCTAAAAAGAAAGCTTCTGCATTAAGGATTCTTCCGCACTTGAAGAATCTTTCCAGATGATCACATCATCTACACACACAAAATGTAAAGTCACAACTCCATGGTTGCGTAGATAGATCTTCTGATGCTACAAGACTATCATAGGGATGTTCTTATGGTAGGGATCTTTTGATGCTATAAGAATATCGTAGGGATATTCTTATGGTAGGGAATCTTCTGATGCTACAAGAATATTGTTGGGGTATTCTCATAGGAGGGATCTTCTGATACTACAAGAATATTGTAGGGTTATTCTTATTGTAGAGATCTTTTGATGCTACAAAATATCGTAGGGATATTCTGACAGGAGGGATCTTCCAATGCTGTAAGAATATCGTAGGGATATTTTTATAGTAGGGATCTTCTGATGCTACAAGAATATTGTAGAGATGTTCTTATAGTAGGGATTTTCTGGTGCTACAAGAATATTGTAGGGATATTCTTATAGTAGGGACCTTCTGGTGCTACACGAATATCATAGGGATAATTGCATAGCAAGGTTCTTCTGCTGCTATAAGAATATTGCTTGGAAACAGAGATGGGAACACGGTGAGGGAGCACTGTTGTTTGCCTTGCCTTCCGCTACACAAAGTTATGGATTGAGACCAGAGGAAGAGGGCAACAACTTACCATAGGGGTGTGGTGCCCATTCAAGAAGGGAAGCAGGGCATCACATCAGTGTGGTGACAAGGTTAGGATGCTCGACTGGGACTTGGGAGGCTGGGGTTGAAGTCCCCACTGAGCCATAAAATTCACTGGGTAACCCTAAAGTAGTTTCTTTCTGTCACACTGAACACATAGGGCCGATACAGATGGGCCTGAGGAGGTGCATGGGCGGCGCCATTACAGTTCGGGAGCGCGCATTTACTCCCAAACCGTAGCCTGTAATGGTGCTGGCGCCATTACGTAATGCCTTTTACATGGTGTACACAGAGCTACACAATTGCGGTGGCGCAAAGACACCAAATGGCGCCTTTTTACTTAATTGTGCCGCAATTGCGCACCTAAACAGGAGCGCGGTTTCCCCGCTCCTTTTTAGTGGTGCAAGTGTGCCGCAGCATCTAGCTGCTGTGGCACAATTGCACAGCTAAAAGAGATGGTGCCAGATCACCCTTTTTGGGCTGCCTGTACCGCCCCATCGAATTGCCATGAAGGTAAGGAGGAGTAGAAACCATGTACTGAACTAACTGGAGGAAAGATAGAAAGGTATCGAATAAGTTAAAAAAACAACCCACCCATCCACCCCCAAAAACACCTGAAGCCAACACTGAAATAGGAGGTCTCTTTGTACACTGTGACAAGATATACAAGAGGGATTTCTTCCTGTAGTGTTTCAGCTGTGGAATTCCATTTCTTTGAAGGGAACTAGTAGTAACTTTTATTTTATTTTGCTATCAGGTTAAAACCTGGCTGTTCGCCTTAAGTGTTGTGCTACAGTGAGATTATGATGAAGTTTTTGTTTTATCGGATTGTGGGTATTGTTTTGTCCGAGGTTTTAAATGGTTAAAAGGTGCTTTAATGTTCTTTGTTTTAAAGTAATTTTATTGAGCGTACCTGTCCTGAGACCTGCTGATATAGGATGGGTTACAAACACTTTAACTATTTAATCAATCAAACATTGCATTACATTGAGGGGGGGATAACATGTGGCCCTCCATATACTGGTGGACTGCAGATCCCAGCGAGGATAGCCCTAGGTGAAGGATGCTAGGAACTGGAACTCAACCCCCATCTCTCCTCTAACTCAACTTTCTCAGCTTCCACATATGTGCTGCCTCCGTCATCCTCAATCAGAAGGGCTGTTGTCTGTGGATGATGGGAGTTGTAGTCCAGCACATCTGATAGTCGCTGAATCCGGGAAGGCTGCTCCAACCACTGCTGCAATATGGAAGGTCTGTTCTGTCTCCAAAGCTGTGCTGAAACCCAGGGATGAGGAGTATAGTTTGTACTTCAATGGTACGGCATGTGATAAGGCCCTGGTTCCCCACCCCCAGCTCTCTTGCAGCACATTAGCTCCATGGAGACATGTCCTAGGAAATTGGATGACTCTAATTAATGACTCATTAACCAACATTGACATTGTCCCTTACCCTAATTTATTAATATCAATCTGGGCCCTTCCATCTCAGGCACTTGCAACTAAAAAGGCAGACACTATACGTTAAAGGAACAGCATTCAATTTCCTAGACTGCATTCAACATGCTTTGAGAGCTTAAACTTCTCATTGCCTATCAAGTGTTCAGTACTCCCCTTCTTCCCTTCACTGCCTTAAGATCTAGGAACTTGATGAAATGAGAAAGACAGAGGAAGGGAGAACGTTTGGTTGGTTACCGGTAAATAGGAATGGATGGAGTGTATGCATTCAGCTCAAGCCAACACAGGCGCGTCTTTTAAAAGTGGCAAATTTAATGTCATGCATGAAGGAAGACGAGAAGGAAAGTCAGCCGGGGAAGAGATGGATGCAAGTGAAACAGTAATTACAGAAGGAGGGGTGGAGTAAATTCTCTGCTTTTTAAACAGAAAAAAAAAAAGTCTCCAAAAGTCCACTTCCGTTCTGGGCAAGGAAAATTCAAAGCATGAAATTGTAACAGGTTTTCCCAGGACACATTACAACTGGAATGCTTCCATCCAGCCACCTCCGTAGTGTGAAATCAATATCACTATGAAGAATTTAATTTCTTCCGCTTCCACTGTCTGCTCCCACATGCCCATCTACATAGCCACCCCCCACTTTCAAACAAAAGAGGGGAAGGGATTCAGTGTTTATCTAATAAGTCATTTTCCTCTCATCATAGGCTATGAAGGAATTTTTGCCACAAGCCTCTTCCTGGGATTTTTCTCAACCTTCGTTAAGATTAGAGCTGTTGTTGTTGCTCCTGTTGTTATTGTTACATGCCTTTAAGTTCTTTCCGATTTATGGCGACTGTAAGGCAAAACTATATTTCTTGGCAAGATTTGCTCACAGGAGGTTTGCTATTGCCTTCCTCTGAGGTTGAGAGCATGTGACTTGCCCAAGGTTACCCAATGGGTTCCATGGACAAGTGGGTATTCGGACCCTGGTCTCCAGAATCATAGTCCAATGCTGAAACCACTACACCACACTGGCTCCCTTGAGAACAGAGAATGTACATACAGCTGTTCTCCAGGGAACTGTTGGGAATCCCAGTGTCTTCCCAGCCCAACCACTGGAAATTGTCTAGGGTTGGAAGTTCCATGAGAAACTCTAAGAAAGAAGCAATAAAACTACACTCACACCGCACTCACTGTTCTCCCAGTATCACAACAAAGTGGAACAAGGCCTTTGCACCCAAAGTAGTTACAAAACCATAGCAAGATACGGGGGTCATTAATGGATTGTTTCAAATGAGAAAGGAATTGGTTTACAAATTACCCCAAAAGGGGGTCACAGTATAATATAGCACTGGGAGAACCACGACATTGTGCTGTAAGCTCCAAACAAAGATGAGACTAATGTTAAGGGCAATTGTGGTATCACAGTATTGTGTAATAAGCTTTCAGAAGTGTTTGGAGAGATATTAAAGTTCACATAGCAATCCTCTCTGTAGACAGAAAAGACAGGGCACCCCAAGATGTGCCCACTGCCTTGGTCAGGGCACACTGGCCTCCTGAATGGACTTGGAACAGAAGCATGAAGACATTGCCTACTTTGCCTATTTTCATATTTTTTGTAGAGGTGGAAAGAATGGTATTCTTTGCATCATGTTTCATGGCAGACGAAGTGCTCCCACTCATGTACACCATGAGGGAACCCATGTGTGGCACCCATGTTTGGATTTGGCATTATCAAGCCCCTGTGGTAGACTGCATTCCGATTACTGCTGGCATCCAGAATCTCTTGGTCCTGCTTCTCTTCCTCCTTGCTGTTGATGCCCATTTGCCTATCCTCACTGAACATGTGAGAAGTGATAAGAAGAAGAGGGAGAAGCAAGAGCCTCTACTACTTTCCCCCCCTCCTGTGGGCCAATGACGCAGACTGGGAACAGGGAGAACAGTTATAACACAGGGAACAGTTATGTTAAACACAACCATACAGTCTTAAACCCATAGCTCATACCCAAAGCTACTGTGAAGATTGCAGCTAAGCTCATAGCAAACAGAGGAGGTAGGTAATACCATGGTCCCTGCTCTATGTAAGGTTCTAGCCCTTGAACCCAATAAGCCCTTCTTCCACCACACTACTGGTTGGCAAGTGACTAGGCATTGCTGACAGTGGATCTTGGGAGGATAAGTGTCTACTGACAGCATCTTGCCCAAAGGTCCCTCCTCCACCTTCCAAAAATCAAAAGCTGATACTAGAACTACTACAATCTCAGACCATGTAAGAAGGCCAAATTTACTGGGGCCCCCAGCAGAAATGTGAAGAAGTGGAAGAAGACAAAATTCACCAGTCCTCTCTGTTAGACAGAACAGGAAAAACAACCAGACACCAACACGGGTGCAGTCACCCACCTGTTGCGAATATACAGGCAGCCACTATATCTCAAAAAGCAACATCAAGCTCATTTCTTGGCTAGTTCTCAAACTAACTCTTCAGCTGAGTCAATTCACAAGGCTTACATTATTCCACAGTGCCCTCTGCCGTTTGAAAAAAGACAAATAAGCAGAGGCCCTATGTACAAATGAGAAAAAATGAGATAATGAAAGTAGATGAGAACCTGATGATGGATCTCTAGGTGAGTTTAGAGGAAATTTACAAATGTTTTTGAGTCCTGATGGTTCAGCAATAGCATTGACACCACACTGCCCCCTCACACACTCCCATACAGATTGGGCTGCGGAAAGTAAGCAAGTTTAGGAAGAAACAGGAACGAATTTTAGAATATAACTGGTTATGTTATAAAATAAACGTCTGGGCTTAGGATATACTCAGGGGCCCATTTCTTCATAAGTCTCATAATATCTCCCCTCCTACATTTGCTCCTCTGCTTCCCTTGGCATGTGATGAACCTTGGAGTTCAAGTAAAAAATAACATTAGCACACCAGTCAGTGTGACATAATGGTTTGAGCATTGGACTATGACTCTGGAGATCAGGGTTCAATTCCCTGCTTGGCCCTACAGAGACCTTGGGCAAGTCACACACTCTCAGCCTCAGGGGAAGGCAATGGCAAACCTCCTCTGAACAAATCTTGTCAAGAAAACCCTATGCTAGTTTTGCCTTAGAGTTGCTGTAAGTCAGACATGACTTGAAGGCACACGGCAACAACAAGCACACCCAGCACATCTGGAGTCTGGCCATCCTTGGAATACAACGGATGTCAAGTTAAGTGTTGAAATCCTATTTGAAGGTGGTAATGTATAAAATTCTCCCAGCATACTTTTGCAGAGGTCCAGAAAGGCGAAAGCGGTTAGCTGGGAGGTGGTATACGGGAACATTTTCAGTGTCTTCTATGGCCAATGAGTGGTTGTCTGTGTGCTGGAGGAGAGGAATTGCACTAGGGCACCATCTAGCAGCCATTATATAGCCTGGCATCCAGCACCCATAGCACAGGCACTGCATTAGAGGGTACAGGATATCTCCTTATTTTTTTCCAACTTCTGCATACCTTGAATATGCTAATACCTCCCATTTTCTTTTTCAATAGTCCTCATTGAAGCAATCGACTACCGGAGTTCAATATTAGCATTCCTTTTTTGGGAATCAATTTTCAACCAACTCCCTCACTCCCATTGTTGCCATTATGAACTGGCTCTTTGTTCTCCCTTCCCCAAACCAATGTGGTGGGTGCCCTATAATAACAAGTCATACTAGCATTTGCCTTCAGGTTGCTAAACAATGGTATCTTTTTCCCCCCTACACTGCAACAATCAGAAAATGTCCAGTTAAGAACTAAAGTGGAAGAAAGATGGGGAATCCAGTGGGATACCCAAATGGGACAAGAAAGAAGCAGCAGAACAAATCTGGTGCTCTTCTAAGAAGGAATGACAAATATTTCTTTCGTCCTGCAGCAAGAGTCTCCCTGACTTTGGAGCTTATCATTCAGCATTTTAAACCAGTCTCCTGGGCTGGAGGCGGGACACAGGATGGGCGCGGGGATTATCGCACACTAAATCACTGCCGAATAACCAGTCTCCATCAGCCCAGGTCCCAGCCACACTCTTTTTAGTATTTTTTAGAAGTCGGAAAGATTTCCAGCTCCTAAAAAGTGCTGGTGGAGCATGGCTGGGACCCAGCTGGGACTCAGGCTAATGGCGGCTGGTGGTTCAGCAGCTATTTAGTGTGCGATAATCCCTGCCTCCATCTCATGTCCTGGCTCCAGCCCAAGAGGCTGGAGTTGGTTTAAAATGCTGAGCGATAAGATCCTTTCTTGGTTACTTCCCCTTTCCAGAAATATCAGAACTTATCTGAGCATCACCTGAATGAATTTTTACCTTCAGCTATACCAGGGTTCACCAGCAATCACCCTGAAAAAACGGCTTTTACTACATGAGAACAAGAGGAACTCATAGGAACAACATTAAGGATGTTTTCACCGATGGGAAGCTGAAAGGGGTAATTTCTAATGTCTGAGGATTTCATAGGTTTTCTAATGCCTTCCACCATTCTAAAATGTTGAAATGTGTGTCTTAACGCTTAGTTACCAGCAGTAAAATCTTTAATATCAATTATGCTAACATTTTTGCTCTAACTCTTTTGCCTTTGGCTCCAGCCAATTCAGAATGTGACTTCCTAAGAACTTCATTGAAATTGAGATGTGTGCCTTGGGATGAAAAGGGTTCCTCAACCCTGCCGAAGAAGGTACATAAGAAGAGGAAAGCTGGATCATACGAAAGGGCTATCTACTCCAGCATTTTGTTCACAATTCTGTTGCTGATTTTCATAGTGGTTGACCTGTTGCCTTTGGGAAGCTCAGAAGCAGGAAATGCCACAGTGGTACCTTTTCCCCCCTAATGCCCTAGCAACTGGCATGACAGCAATACTACTTAAGTCATTTGTAGGATATGACATGGGTGAAATTATTAAGTAAGATCAGCTTTTGCAATTCTATGCCTAGGGGTATCACAAGGGCAGAAAAAGAGAGACATCAGGAGCAGCTTAGGCTTTCCAAAGATACTCTCTTGAATAGGTATACCCATTCTCACTCATGATTACTAGGAAGAAGAGAAAGCATGCAGTCGCACCTGATTTATGGACACTCCGGAGGCAGGAGAGGGAGGCATTGAGTCGAGCACATTCCTCCCTGTTGGCCCCAAACTTCTCCACTGTCTCACACACCTGTTCATCCGTCATTTCCAGAAGGTCCTCAAGGCTCAAATGGCCAGGAGTGATTTCCTAAAAGGAAGGAAAGGAAGGAAGACACAATGTTATAAGAAGAGCACCCGGTCCTGCCAAGTTAATGCAGAGATGGTCAACAACCAGTGGCAGACTAAAACATGTGCCTCTTGAGCAAAATAATTTATTACAGATTTGTTCAACCAAACATCTCTCAGACATTTCTTTCAACAAAAGTACAAGAAATCTTTGTTGGGGACCATCATACAAGTAATTGAAGAATAAATAATAATAATAAATAAATTATATTCTCTATTTGTGGTGTCCACGTTCCCCCCCCCCATGCCCAACAAACTATAGGAACAGATTATTCACAGATTTGCTGATCTTTTGCAGATTTGATTATTCATGGATTTTGTTAATACCTCTCTAGGGATTTCTAGGTCCTCCAGCACAACTCTATGGTCAACATCAGTCAAGAAGTTGTGCTGGAGAACCTGGAGATTCCTTGAAAGAATTTTTCTCTAGCCATGTGTAGATCCTCCAACGCAATTATATGATCAGCTTCTGGCAGCTGTTGACCATATTGATTCCTAGAGAGGTGTTCTCTCAGGTTACAAAATATAATGGTTTTTTATTTGAGGTTTTTCCACTTTCATGGGAATCCTGTGCCCTTAACCCAGCAAATGTCAAGAGGCCACTGTAACTCTTTTTTCCTTCAGGCAGCTCCCTTACTCTTCTCAGATACGTTCTTTCAACCTTATGTCCTATGCAAGCCCAAACAGCATACGAGTGGACTAGAATACCCCAGTAGATTTGGAGAAAGTGTCTTCTCTTTGGCTTGTGCCAATATACCTCTTTATCAACTCCAGGTAGGATTAAAAAAAACCTTTGCCTACCCAAATTGTTCCAGCAAGTTGCCTACCGTTGGCATAAAATGGCCCAAACCCAATTGATAATCTCAGTTAGAGTCGACCCATTAAATCAATGAGATTTAGATAAGTCTTGGCTCACTTATGACATCTATCAATTGCCATTGTATGGAATATATTTCCAGAGGAATGTTGTGCTTCTGTTCATTGGGGGAAAAATAAGAAATGCAGAAAAAATGTGTGGCAAACAACGTTTTTATTTTATTTTTTTACTTAGCCTAAATCATTATAACCACAGTTGCTTTCAGGAACATTTTGAGAACAGCTGGAGAGACTTATTGCTGCTTTCTAATTACTGAATAAACTATCTTTGCCTACACTTTTTGAAAGCGAGCTCTTTTTTGAAGACTGTTATTTGCTAATGATTAAAGGAATTCAGTTTAGCTGCGAGATTTTTGCACTGCATATTTGAAATCCGGTATTACATAGTGGTTAGTGAGCTGAACTACAACTCTGGACATCAGGGTTCGATTCCCCGCTCAGCCATGGAAATCCACTGGGTGACCTTGGGTGAGTCACATACTCTCAACCCCAGAAAAACCCTGTGATAGGTTTGCTGTAGGGTCTCCATAGGTTGGAAATGACTGGATGGCACACAGTAACAACAAGTTATGAAAGACAACATGGTGTAGTGCTCCAAGCATTAGACTAGGACACTGGGAAGTCAGGGTTAGAATCCCTGCTTGGCCACAGAAACCCATTAGGTGACCTTGGGCAAGTCACACACTCTCAGCCTTAAAGGAAGGCAAAAGCAAGCCGCTTCTGCACATTTTGCCCAAAAAAAGTCATGATAGGTTTGTCTTAGGGTTACTATAAATCAGCAACACAGCAACAATAGGTGATAGGTTATGTCTTGATAATCCTAGTTAAATGAATAGACAGTAACTCACCTACAGAAAACTAACCAATTATTTTGTTACCTCTCAAGAAGGGAAAAGGGGCTGGAAAATCAGATAAAGAGGAGGATATACAGAGAGGAACATTAACAGAAAATTTTAAAACTTTCATAACTAAAGAATTTGAAGGTGCAAAGCCTGAAAAAACCCATATAGCCCCAAATGCTGCATGTGTGTTAATCGGGGATTAAGGGATTAGATAGCACTGTTCAAAGTCTTGACATTAAAAAGAAAAGGGATGTATGTAGGAAGATGCACTTGGTAGGATAGATTGGGAAAAACAACATGCACAAACCTAGAAAGCTATTACAGATACATGATCACAAAAATGAGACAGACAAATTGACGGGTGAAGATCTGGATAGTTTGCTAACAAAATGTCATTTGAAATTCAGGGATACTGAAGAGGATACTGAGGGACATGATGTTGTTGGTTTTCTAGAGAGAGAAAAAGTATTTCTTTAAAATTCCATCAAAACTGTACTCTTGGAACAGAAGGTGCCTCCCAAATAAATTCATTCTTGACTATACCCAAGAGATTGTTTTTGTCATTTAATAAATTTCAGAGTAAAAGAAGCTATCCAAGGAACAATCTGGGTTGCTTTGGCCACCCACTGGGAAATGGGGAAAGATCTATTCCAGCTATGTTGGATTTACACACCAGTATTTGTAAAAGGAGAGATTTGTGGTTTTGTACTGTATGTTTACAGGAAAAGAAAACTAAGGTATCAGTGTAATTATGTTAACTGAAAATGAATGGTTTGTGGAACATAAAAATGAGGAGAACATAAAAATGATCAGCAAGTACGTGAAAATGTAAAACCAGGGAGGGACTCATGCCACCCTCCAGAGTTTGTTGGACTGCAACTCCCAGCAGCCCTAACCTGTACAGCCGATGGGGATGACTGCTGGAAGCTGCACTCCACCAACTTTTGGAAGTCTGCATGATTCCAGCCTCTGTTGCAAATAAGTCCAACGATAATGAAGAGTCCTCTAGGAAAAAACAAAGAGAGGAGAGGAGGAAGGGAAGAGTTAAGGAATACAGAAGGAAAGGAGGTGGAAAATAATAATGAAATGTGGAATGTGGAATTTGAATGTGGAATTAATACAAAAAAAATATTTTTATTTGATGTAAAGGGACTGAAATTACCATGTCAATGACCAACATCTGCCAGGTTGTACGGATCTATTTGTTCCTGGCAACTCGTGTAAAATAAAAGTGGTAAATAATATTTGGAATGTGGAGTCGAAGGCTTTCATGGCCGGCATCCATAGTTTTTTGTGGAGCTTTTGGGCTATGTGGCCATGTTCTAGAAGAGTTCCTTTCTGACGTTTCGCCAGCATCTGTGGCTGGCATCGAAGATGCTGGCGAAACGTCAGAAAGGAACTCTTCTAGAACATGGCCACATAGCCCAAAAGCTCCACAAAAAACTATATAATATTTGGAATGAAATTTATTTGGTAGAACTTCTTGCTGCTGATGCAAATGTTGAAAAAGAGAGAGAGGGAGAGAGAGAGAGGTGGCAGTATTTATTGAAGTTTTTTAAAGTATTTTTTCCTCAAGCTGGATGAAAGGTCCAAATAGATGATACAGCTTCAGATTTGGTTTCTTAGAAAAGAAACCTTTTATGTTAGGTTGTATTTATGCCCCAAATACCAATTAAACTATGTTGTTTGAAGAAATTCTTGCCCTCATAAAGGAAAATCTGGGAAAAGAAATAATAATTGGGGATTGCTTTGATGGGTATCTTTCACAGAAAGTAAACAGAACAAAAAAAAAGATGAGAGGTAACTTGATTTTATCGCAAAAAAACTTTATAGTTTTTTAATTGATACTAGGTGTCATTTTCACCATAAAAGGAGTATTGTACTTTTTTTCTCATCTGCACATAAAACTAATTCTGCAATTGATCTGTTGTTGCTTTTTGGTGGAATAAATCTGGCAAACTACTAGCAGGCAAGTTAAAAGGAAAACAGAGAAAACAAGAAGAAGAATGATGGTGTAGCAATTCAGACTGATGAGGCAGCTGATCTGTTTAGGAAATATTAGAAATATGCATAAAGTCATCCTTCAAATGACTTATTAAATATTTTCTGGAAAAGGTAGGCCTATTTCATCTTACTGTGGTAGATCATAAGGTATCAGAGAGGCCAATTTAATAGAATAGATTATACAGGTGACTGAAAATATAGATGGGCTGACTGATAATGTTATTAAAATTACAATTTCATTATATTCCAAAGAACAGAAAATTTATTAGTAAATGTTTACTGAAATTATGAAACCTGATGTCGACTATAGTTTTTTGTGGTTTTTTTCTGGGCTCTGCAGCCATGTTCTAGAAGAGTTTATTCCTGACGTTTTGCCTGCATCTTCAGAGAATGCTACAGAGCCCGAAAAACCCACATGCTACATGGCTACGGAGCCCGAAAAACCCACAAAAAGCTATGGATGCTGGCCATGAAAGCCTTCGACTTCACACGGATGTTGACTGTTAGCGATTTACACTAGCGTGAAGTTACGCTATCAGAACCCACTTTTTTTGGGGGGGGGGGTGTTGCAAAGGTCAAAATTCTTGACTGACCAGTTAACAACCAAAATCCCCTCCAAACCTATCTTGAAAGTGACACAGTCTCTCCACGTGGCCATTTTGTTGTTGTTGGAGATCAAGGAGATCAGTGGGGACACATCCAGCTATTTTCCTGCAGCATCAATCTATATCAGTGATTCCCAAACTTTGGTCCTCCAGGCGTTTTGAACTTCAGTTCCCAGAAGCCCCAGGCAGCCTGGTTAACAGAAACTCTGGGAGCTGAAGCTCAAAACATCTTGAGGATCAAAGTTTGGGAAGCAATGATCTACATTAATGGTACATGAGAAAAATTCCAACTTAATTGAGGTACACAACATGTTATTGTTGTGAGCTTTCAAGTTGTTTCCGACTTATGGCGACCCTAAGGTTGCCATATCATTAGGTTTTCTTGGCAAGATTTGCTCAGAAGAGGTTTGCTATTGACTTCCCCTGAGGCTGAGAGCATGTGACCTTCCCAAAGTCGCCCAGTGGATTTCATGGCCGAGCAAGAATCGAACCCTGGTCCCTAGAGTAGTAGTATAATGCTCAACCCAGTATGCCATGCAGGTTCTCAAATCTTGGCTCTGTACTCTGTGCTGGCTCTGTACTCAACACGGCTGCCTGTTATCTCCACTATTAAATGTGTGCGTAACCAAATTTTTGGAAGAAATTATCTGTATCCGTCAAAAGGTACAAGGGTTTAATATATAATTTTCTGATTTTAAAATCACTCTTCATGCAGATAACGCCATTTTCATTCTGAAGAATCCCAAAGATCATTTGGACAAGTCCTGAATTTAGTAACACAATTCAGCCAGGCTTCAGATGATGAAATCAAGGTTATAAAATTAGAATGGATGGCACTGAATATGAATGTTAATGATAAAACTAAGATTGCAAGGTTATTTGCAGTTCCTTGGAGGGACACCCAAGGTCCTTTGGAGGGCTTTTGGATGACTTATCAACTGGAAAAAAATGTGAACTTTATGATCTATTATTGCACGAAACATTTAGAAGGTTTAATAAAATGGCCATCATTAAAAATATCTTAGTTGGATCAGATATCAACCATTAAAATGAATGTGCTACCCTGAATACTATTTATTTATTATTTATTGTATTTATATCCTGCCTTTCTTCCAGAATGGGATTCAAATGGAATATTTTTAAGTATCCCATGCTAAATTATGTATATATAAAATATGTAACAAACGATCGTGGACTTCTATTTTTAAATATTAGTGTTAAAGCATTTTTCTAAACAATATTTCAGAATGGCTCAGCATTTCCAAACCTAGAATATTATTGAGCAGCCATGGTGCATTCCTGAAAGCAGACAGTCTGATCAAGAAGCATGATGGTCTCTCTACAAATATTAAAAATACTCTTTTGTATTGGATTGAAGAAGTTTTACAGAACCTCAGCATTAATGATCTTTTGACAAGCTAGCACAAATGTGAAAATTGTATCTGTCAAAGTTTGTCATCCATACTTGACCAGAGTTCGAATCCTGGCTCAGCCATGTGAACCCATTTGGTGACCTTGGGCATGTGACACTCTCTCAGCCTCAGGGGATGGCAATGGCAAACCCCCTCTGGAGAAATTTGCCAGGAAAACCCTGTCGTAGGGTCACACCCAGGATAGGTTCATCTTAGGGGCGCCATAAGTCGGAAACAACGGTTTGACCTCTTTTTCTTTTGTGACATTTGTAACCAGGTCAAATGCATGCAAGCAGGGATTGAACCATATTTAATCCACCTCCCTGATTGATATTTGCTCTTTTTTTGTGTGGATCAGAGTCCTGAGGCTGCTTTTTCTCCAATATAAAGGCAGCCAAGTTAAGCATGCTTTAAAAAAAAACCAAGCTAATTTTGCTCCTAGCTTGGTCCTCATTGTTCATTCGTTTTATTTCTGACAGTTATATCCCACTTTTCTAGTAAAATCACATTCAAGGTGGCGAACAATAAAATGCAGGGAGGAATGATGAAGTCACAATGAAAGGACTGTCAGAAAGGCACCCAATTTAAATGCACACGTGAAATTAAAACAACCCTGAATCTCGCTTTTCAGATTCCTCCCGGAAAAGTGACTAATCTACATAGAAATCCAATTAGGAGATGCCTAATCCCATTTGTTACTTTCCTGCCTTTAATCCTAAAAAAGGAGAGACCTCTGGGAAATTAGACAGACAGATGCAAAATCCTAACTAAGCACATGTGTATTAGATGGATTTGAAGGACATGGCAGAGCTAACTAGATTAAGCTATCTTCTAGATCCCTGTGCACAGGCCGACTAGCAACCCAATTGTTCAAGCATTGCCTAAGGCCAGGAACTGTTTGGATCTGCAGAAATGAGCCAACCATTCTGCTGCTGCTACCAAAAGATTTTCCAGGGTGAAGTAGTGCTGCCATCCCGTGGTTCCGCTGCAGAAGTGCATCACCAAAGGGAACTCTTTTTGTGGATTTCTTGGGAGTTTATCGGACGACGGAAACTGGACGTATAACCTAACGGCGATCCGAATGCAATCATGGAGTTTCACGTTGTTGCGAATCAAAGCATCTCACGCAATTTCAAGCAATGGGCAGTCGTTTTCGGGGAATGGGAAGTCATTCCGGACGCAACTGGAATTCACGTAAATTCACTAAACTAGCGAATTCGCGTGAATTCGAACTGGCTCCAATAGGCTCCATTCGCAATAAAGAGAAATTCCTCCTGTCTGATAAACTCCTTCTAAAGAAAACAAAAATCATGACCACGGAGGACCTACATACATTCAGCCCACACAATGAGGGGATCGAAATGGTCAGATAATTCCCGCACCTTGGATCAAACATCGATCAGAACAGAAGAGGCTGATGTAAAGAAATCAGAAGAAGACTAGGAATGGAAAGTAGAGAGATCTTGTAAGCACCTTTGGAGTTTATCACACTGGAGCTAATTTTCGGCATTAAAGAAAGATTAAAGCGCATTTAACGCACCCCACAATTAAAGCAAAAATGGTGAGTAATTGCACAAATGATTGTCACTAGCAATTGCGCAAATAAAGTGATATTCAATTCAATTCAATTTTTATTATTAATGCTTGAGCCAAAGGCCATTCGCATACTTAATATTTAAAACCAATTAAAGCCAATTAAAGCCATTGCATTGTTGCTGAAATCCTGAAAGTAAAAAGATGGGCGTTAATGCTTATTTGCAACCACTTTAATGGTGGGTTTTGTGTGACGTCGTGTAAAATTGTTTCGCGTAATTACGTCATTTTTCCAGGATGTTCACAGGATAAACTCCCAATCTCCTTCGTGTGATAAACTCCTTTGAAACTAACTGAAAGAAAGAAGTTGGCAGCACGAGCTTTCGTAGACTTAAATCTACTTCCTCAGATGGTTTTAGCAATGGGAAGAGCAGCCATGAAAGAACTGGACAAGATCCTAAGCTGGAAAAATATACAACTGAGTACTAAAGTTAGACTTGTACATGCCATTGCATTCTGCATCACTGTGTATGGATCACTTTGGAGTTTATCAGATGGGAGGAATTTATCCTTATTACGAATGGAGCCAATTGGAGCCAATTCAAATTCACATGAATTCGCTAGTTCGGAATGCGTTCGGAATGACTTCCCATTACCCGAAAACGACTGCTGCCCATTGCCCAAAATTGCGTCAGATGCTTTAATTCGCAATAAGGTAAAACCCATGTTTGCATTCTGAATGATGTCCCTTTTGCCCAAAATTGTGTGAGATATTTTAATTCGCAATAACATGAAACCCCATGATTGCGTTCGGATTGCCATTGGATTAGACTTCCAATTTCTGATGTCTGATAAGGTCCTATGTACAGATGGTGAAGGAAGTGAACAAGAAGAAAATCGGTTCACTTGAGATGTGGTGCTGGAGAAGAGTGCTGAGGATGATGGCCAAGAAGATAAACAAATGGGTCCTTGAACAGATCAAGCCTGATAGCTCCTTGGAAGCCAAGATGATAAAGCTGAGGTTATCGTACTTCAGCCACATCATGAGAAGGCATGATTCATAGGAAAAGACTATAATGCTAGGAAAGGTGGAGAGAAGTAGAAAGAGAGGAGAGAGTAACAGTGTATGCTATAAAGATGGATTCCATTAAGGAGATCATAAATATGAAATTTACAGGACCTAAACAGTGCAATGGAGGACGGGGTTCTTGGAGGTGTCTCATCACAGGATTGCCATGAGTTGGGATCAACTTGAAGGCAGTTAACAACATCTTAGGGATCTCGTAGCACCTTTGAGTTGTAGCATAGGCTTTTGCAGACTTGACCAAGGCTATTATGGACCTTATCACACCAGAGAAGTCCCACTCAGAAATGGGATTTTAGAAGCAGAAAAAAAAAATGCGGGAGATTTTTCACAAACATTTCTGCAAAACAGAAATAACACAAAAATAAAACAAACGTAATGGGGAGAAAAATGACATCTTTTTACTTTTGGAACTTCCCTATTGAGGTTAGAGCATTGGACTGTGATTGGGAAATTCAAGTTCAAGCTCCGAGGGAGCAATTCAACTAACTCAGGGGTCTGGAAGCAGTCACACACACTCTCTCTCAACCTGACCAACCTTATAAGATGGTTGTTGTAAGGATAAATTGGAAAGCAAGGGAGCTACGTATGCAGCCTTTTCAGGAAAGTGGAAAGAAAGGTCACTGGTAAATAATAAATAGGGACTTCCATGCATCACTCACCTCCATGACCTCCTTGCGGATGTTGACAATGCGGAACCAGTGCAGAAGCTGCGGGAAACCCTCCAGCTTGGCATTGCGTTCCTGCAAGGCCACCTTCCGTTTGCAAGAGAGCTGACGGCTGAAATATTTCACCAGTTTGCTCTAGGGAGAAAAAGAGAAAAGGTGTGTTCATACATTACATACAACACAGGGATAGTCTGTATATATATGTATGTCTAGAGTCCAAATATAGCAATAGCAAGTACATTTCTATACTGCTTAATCAGTGAACTAAGCACTCTCGGTGTGGTTTACAATGGTATAAGCTAATAGCTCCCAACAAGCTGGGTACTCATTTTAGTGACCTACAGAAGGATGGAAGGCTGAGTCAATCCTGGAACCCTGCCTGGGATCTCACTCACAACCTTGTGGCTGCAGTACAGGCATTTAACCGTTGCGCCACCAGGGCTCCCTGTACCCACCTTGACTCCCAGGACTGAGAACAGGCAAAACAGAGATGAATAAATAACAGTAACAAAATAATAATACACAGATTGTTAATCTGTACACTCGTTCACAATAAACATGTACACTATGTAAGATTGCTGATATTTACACTTTGTACTGTTATACTTCATATAATGTTGTGCATCTGTGTTCTTAGACAGCTTTCTGGCCTAAACGCAGTCGCTAATCTCAACTAAGCTATACCATTTGAATCAATACACAGCTAGGGTGGTGTAGTGGTTTGAGCATTGGATTATGACTCTGGAGGCCAGGGTTCAATTCCCAGCTCGGTCATAAAACCCACTTGGGCGCATCACACTCTCTCAGCTTCAGCGGAAGGCAATGGCAAATCTCCTCTGAACAAACCTTGCCAAGACAACCCCATGGCCTTAGAGTTGCCCTAACACATAGCAGCAGCAACAACAACTTACCAAGTGTTGATTAACAAATTACCATTGATTCAATAGGTCTACTTAAGTTGGACTAGCAACTGGACTGAGACATCTGGGTGCTGCCTAGAATAAAGCTTTTTCTATCTAAACCTTTATACATACAAGTTGAGTCTCCTTTATCTGGAATTCTGAAATCCAAAATATTCCAAAACCCAGCATTGTTCACATGGGTATCTGAGATAATGATAACTGGCAAAACCACCTCTGACTATTCTTTACGTAACAAAACCCTATGAAATGTATTGTGTCGCCATAAGTAAACAGGAAACCATGCCTTATTATTATTGTTGTTGTTGTTGTTGTTAACCTTTATTTATATAGCGCTGTAAATTTGCACAGTGTTGTACATACAATCTTAAAATTAGATGGTTCCCTGCCGTCAGGCTTACAGTCTAAAAGAGACAACACAAAAGGAGAAGGGGAAGGTGGTGGGAAGGGGATGAGGTCCAGTGGTTCTTCTCTCCCTCTGGGGCCAGGACCAAGGCAGATGGACTGGAGGGAGGGCTCGGCTTCTTAATACATAGTTAAAAGGAGGCATCCTCGGGCAGACGGCACAATCCTGGGAACGCTTCCCTAAACAATATAGTTTTTAACTTAATTTTGAAACTGGTTAGAGAAGTGATGAGGTGCGCATGTGGGGGAAGAAGGTTCCAGGAGTGCGGGGCAGCAAGTGAGAAGGGATGAATCCGGGACAGGGCAGTGGAAATCCTTGGCCGGGACAGGAGACCTTGACTACCAGAGCGGAGGGTACGAGAAGGAGTGTGAGGAGAAAGAAGTTCAGACAAGTAAGGAGGGGCCAGTCCGTGGAGGGCTTTGAAAGTCAACAACAAAAGCTTGTACTGGATGCGGAAGGGGAAGGACAGACTTCGGGATCTGGGTATATTTAGCCTGAAAAAGAGACAGTTAGAAGGTGATATGATAGCCCTGTCTAAGTATTTGAAGGGATGTCACATTGAGGAGGGAGCAAGCTTGTTTTCTGCTGCTCCAGAGACTAGAACCCGGAGCAAGGGGTGCAAACTACAGGAAAAGGGATTCTACATAAAGATTAGAAAGAACTTCTTGACAGTAAAGGCTGTTCAATGGTGGAAGACACTGCCTAAAAGAGTGTTGGAGTCTCTGGAGGTTTTTAAAGAGAGACTGCTGGGGGTGCTTTGATTGTGAGTTCCTACATGGATTAGATGGCTGTTGAAGTCTCTTCCAACTCTATGGTTCTATGAACATAGTTGGAGGTGGGCTACTCTAATACCACACAATATACATCTAGTACTGTACTTGTGCTTTGCTGAGACAGAAAAGTCCTATGGTTGGCCAGGCCCTTTCAGACTATGCAGTTATAGCACTATGACTCTCCTCACTTGCTGGAAGGAGCAGGTTGGATATGTCATCCTCAGCACCCTAGTCACTAGTGCCACAGAACTCCATCTCTTGAGACGGCTGACTGGCTTTTAAGGTGGGTTTCAGGGGTCACATCAGGAGATCCATGCTTCCTTGCTTATCCATTTATTATTTTTTATGTTGCCTTTCTCCTGGATTAGAACTGAAGGCAGCTCACAAAAGAATAAGTTAAAAAACAACAACAACAACAATACCATTTTATAACACAAGTAAAATCATCACATTAAAATGACATGTGAAAAATATATATAAAATCATTTAAAAGCATACAAAAGGAAACAAAAATGAAGCACCCTGCGCCCTCCTGTAAGAAGCCTCCCTGCAAGCAATTACTTACTAAAAGCCTGCTTAAACAGAAAATGCTTTGCTTGCTGACAGGAGAGCAAAGAGTGGTCTTAGTCACAGTGCAGACCCACTGAGATCAACAGGACCTGTTAGGCATGACTAACTTAAATCCCATTATTTTTAGTGTGTCTGCTCTGACCATAATGGTGATGGTGGTGATGAAGATGGTGTTTATTTATATACTACCTTTGCACCCAAAACCAGGATTAAAGACAATCTACAAATGCAAATATAATGCACAGTGGGCCCTTGGTATCCACTGGGGTTTGGTTCCAGGACCCCTGTGGATACCAAAATCCATGGATGCCGTTAAATATATTTGTGTAGTAGAACGGTGCCCCTTATATAAAATGGTAAAATCAAGGTTTGCTTTTTGGAATTTATATTTTTCCCGTATTTTCAAACCGTGGATAGTTGGATCCGTGGATAAAGAATCCATGGAGAGCCGACTGTTGTTAAAAACATACAACAGATGAATATAATTGTCTGGATCCAACTCATTTGGCACTTACATAACCATTGCCTGCATATAGCCAATACATCTTGATCCATTTAGAGGCAGAAGAGCGTCTTCAGGGTTTAGGGATCGGAGCACTATCAGGTAGTGGGATCGGTGCAAAACTGAAACCCAGGCTTTTTTGGCTTGAAAATGCATTTTGGCTGCCATGTACTCACCGTGCAGATCGAAGGAGCACTGCCCACTGTCTCAGAAGCACCATGGACTGAATGCAGGGGGAAGGGGATCAAACAGCACTCACTTTGGACTGCTATGGAGGCTCACTTTGGACTGCTCACATGTGCACATGCGCCCTGCTTGCAAAGTGGCCTAAGGGGGGAAATCAGCTAAGCTTCCATAGTTGGCTTTTCTTAGCCTTTCTCTCTCAACTTACTTTGCAAGCAGCACAAGCATGCAAGCAATCCAAAGCAAGTCATTATAGGAAGAACTGAAGCAAGCCTGCTCTTTCCATGCTTGCACATTACACAGACAAGTACCATTCATTTATGAAGGAGTCCACTCTTTCCGTAGGCAAGCCTTGGGGCCACGTGTATGCCTGCAGGCAAGCTGTTTTGGCCTCATAGGCAAGAAAAGCCGGCGAAAGAGTGGGCTGTTCGTCGAATTAATGGAACTTGTCTGTAATTTGCATGCATCAAAACGGTGAGGCATCAAAAGAGCGAGGTGTTGAAAAACAAGGCATCAAAAAGCAGGGCCTTCATATAGAGAACACACAGTGTTGCAGCATTGACTGGTCACCTGTTGTCTCTGTTCGAGTACAGCTCGCTATTCCTAACACAAGGTGGCACTGCAGAATGTAGTCAGAATTCACATTTTCACACCTTTATCATATTAATTTTCCAGAAGGGGATTATTCTTGTTAGTCTGCTGCAGCAGAAACAAAAACAAAGCGTGCACCCATGTGTTTTGCATCACTGGAAGACCAAAAGATTATCAGCAGCACAAACAGCATTAAAATTAATTCTGCATTAGAATTAACATCTTGAGGGGAGAGAAAGTTCTTTTCTATAGTAAACAGATAAATATGGGTCCTGTCCTGCCTCGGTCCAGAAAATCCCTGCCTTGCAAATGTTGTTCTTTCTTCTGAATCTGTATTTTAGAGTAACATCACCAAACCACATAAGTACATGACATTCCAGAAACAGTGGTTTGGATCCAGACCTAAGTCAAATTAGTTCCTCTGGAAGCAATGGGACTTAACATTAGTTGAAATCCCATTGATTTTAACTCCAGGTGCATTCTACTCTGGATCCAACATATTATTAACAATCATAAAAGAAGCTATAAACTGATGGGAAGAGGAGGCAGTGTGTGACCCTCTCTCCTCAGGTTTTCGTGGCAAGATTTACAAGAAGGTTGGCTATCATTGCTTTCCTCTTAGGCTGAGAAAGTGTGACTTGCCAGTAGGTTTTCATGGCGCGGGGGGGGGGGGGGTTCAAACCCAGGTCTCCTGGAGTCCTAGTTCAACGCTCACATCATTACACTACGCTGTCTCTCATGGGAAAGATCTCTTCAGAGTGGATTTGCCTTTCTCTGAGGCCACGATGGTACGACTTGCCCCACTTTGCTAAGTGGGGATTCGAAGCCATGTCTTTTGGAGTCCTAGTCCAACACACAAAACACTACCGGTATGCCTCGCTGGCTCTCACAAGACTCTACCTTACCAGCAAGACCTTAAATCTGGAATGGACAAATCTGTCGGGAGCCAATTTCGCCTCATGCCCTTTCAATGGACCACAGGGAATCGTCACGCCCAAACTGGAAGTGATGTGATACTTTTAGCCAAAAATGTCTGTTGTTTTTGTTCACTTGTTTCTTGTTTGTTTTGGGAAGGGTGAGGATGATGTGGATAGTGGTTGGGGTAAATTTATTCAAATTGCCATGTTTTGTTTGGACGTTCAAAAAATTGTGAATGGGGCAGGGGGCTTTGGAGGTTTCCGATGGTATTTGGGCTGGTAGGATATAGTCTGGGAGCCTCGTGCAACCAACAGACTGCACTTTCCCCACCTCTTCCCTACATCCCTCTCAGCCTCAGAGGATGGCAATGGCACACAACACACACACAACTCTCTCACACAGAAAGTCCAAGCATCCAAAAGGAATGAACCCAAGTGAAGCCTCCCTCCCCATCTGAGGTCAAAACTTAAATTTTATCAGAATCAACTGGCAAAAGCCTGCAAAGTACAAACCTCTATACTGGGTTTGGGCAACTGCAGCAACACCGAGGGCCAGTTATCTGCCCCTTGGATCCTCTGAGGTTTGCCCAGACTGTTAAAATTGCTAACATCAACACACGCACCCCTCAAGAAATGGGTACAGTGCAAAGGGTCCTTGTAAACTCTTTAAAAGACTCCTTTGTTAAAACTAGAAAAAGTGCAAGGTGAGGAGGGGTGAAGGGCTTTGGGGATGAACTTGGCCCACCTCTCCTCTATATTTAACCAGTGGAACTATATTCACTCATAATGAGAAAGCATGATTCATTACAAAAGGCAATCAGGCCGTGAAAGGCAGAGGATATTAGAAAGAGAGGTTGCCATGAGTCCGGGTCAGCTTGAGGGCAATTAGCAACAACCACAATAACAACAGGACATGAATGAGGGTTTTTCATAGGGTTTTTAGAGCCCAGGGCCTGGCCTCTCTTCTCCAGTCCTCAAGGCAAGACAGAGAAATCTCAGGGTGAAAGCGATGCCTTGAAAAGTCTGTGTACATTTCGGTCATTTGCCAGACAGGGTGGTTTTCTCTGAATGGCACACGTGCTTGATGTCTCCTGTACTTTGCAGGCTTTTGCCAATTGATCCTGATATAAATTTAAGTTCTGACCTCAGATGGGGAGGGAGGCTCCACTTGGTTCATCCCTTTTGGATGCTTGAACTTTATATGTGTGTGCATTGTGTGTGCGCTGTGTCCATAACACACTGCAGAAACCATCCAATTTGAGACCACTTTAACTCCATGGCTCAGTGCTAGGAGGTCCTGGGAATTCTAGTTCCTTGTGGCACCAGAGCTCTCTGACAGAGAAGGCGAAATCACTGAGCTGGGGCAGATGAAGTGGTCTCAAACGGGATTATTTTTGCAGTGGGTTTTGGACCCTCGTCTCTAGAGTCATAGTCTAATGCTCAGACCGCTACACCACGCTGGCTCTCAGGGACAGATGACAACTCCCAGTATCCCCAGAACTGACAGCAAAAGGATACTGGGAGTTGCAATCCCAACCGTTCCTTTGCCAAGCCAACTTTCCAGCCTGTGAAGAGGACTCGTCCCAGGCAAGTCGGTTGCTGAGCTCTCGGGGGGCCACGTTCTGAGAAATCCCCAGAAGCCAGGCGAGCTAGGATGGAGAGAAACCTGGTCTCCAGGGAGAAGGATGACAGCTGCACCTCTTTCCCAGCGCCTAGTGTCAGCTAATTGACAGAGCCTCACTGACGTCAACCAGGCTGGAAAATGCTCCCCTGCCTTGCCCTGCTGGGAGATTAAGATCTTACCAAAACAAAAGGGAGGAGGGGTGGGATGGAAACCTGGGTGGAAAAAAAAAGAGAGAGAAAAGAAAACACAGACAAGATGTTGCCAAGATAAACCACTCGAGAGGGACAGACAGGACCCCCGGGAGAGGCCTCCTCTCCCCTGCAAAGGAAAGATTCGTCAGGGCCTTCAAGAGGAGCTGGAGAAACCCAATCCACCTTGGACAGCTCCTCTTGGCCAGGCTGCGACGAGCCACCTTTGAAAGTTTAATGAGTGCATATTTTCAACATTAGGCCCGAGAGACGGATGAGAGCAACAGTTGATCCACGGGAAGGAGGCTGGCCTGAGCCACCGGCCTCTGGAAAAGACAACCAATTGCCCAGAGCTCATGGCACCAGAAGAAGGGCAACGCGTGAGCCGTGCTTAGGGTTGCCATATTCCAGTCCTTCATAGCCAGGCATCTAATTTGCACATTATGCATATGATTATAACTATGCATATTACTAATTTGCATTTGGATTGTACAAATTCAACACAGTCGTTGCACTTTTTCTACTATTATGTGTCAACCTCAGGGTCAGAACCAAGCTAAGAGCTCCTTTTTTCCTTTCTCTGTCCCCCCCCCCCCCCGGCCCAGCTGGTGTGAAGAGAAGGAGGCTTCCAAGCAGACTCAGAAAGTAAAGGGACTTCAATGTGAAGTCAAAGGCTTTCATGGCTGGCATCTATAGCTTTTTGTGGGTTTTTTGGGCTATGTGGCCATATTCTAGAAGAGTTTATTCCTGACGTTTTGCCAGCATCTGTGACTGGATCTTCAGAGACTTCTCTGAAGATGCCAGCCCCAGATGCTGGTGAAACATTGGGAATTAATTCTTCTATAACACGGCCACATAGCCCGAAAAACCCACAAAAAACTAAAGGGACTTCCTTCACTCTCTCAAGGCTGTTTGGAAGCAAAGTCCCGCCAAGCTGCCTACCTCAGATTCAAGTCCCTGACACATTCACCACACAACACAAGGCCATCTCTGCTCGCCTCCTTTCCTTTCCTGCTTTCTGGGCCTGTTGGGTATACAGGGCAAGGAATGGAAGAATAAGGTGGCCATGCTATGCCCATGCAGTAACAATGGATGGCACTCCCATCGGTGCCAGTCTTTTTGCACACTTTCCTGCTTCATCACCACTGCCACATTTTAACCTACCCATTGGCCTGTGACAAAGGAGAAATCCAGGATTTGCTGCTTCAACTGACATTTTTTAGTCCCTCCAATCTGGGATTTTCTAGGACAAATGGCAACCCCCACCTGTGCTGTGCGACTGGACTGCAACTCCCATCAGACCCGATCAGCAGAGCTGTTTGGTGAGGGACTTTGGGAGTTACTGTCCCACTACCATGTCTGAAGGGCCATGAGTTGCTTACCAATCTGGTTAATGTGGAATGAGCAAAAAAAGAGAAACATGAAGTCGCTGCCAAGTTTGTATAACCCTGACAACCAACAGCTGTTTTACACTGAATCAGGCAGTCGGTCCATCAAGCTCCATACTCTGATCAGCAGAAGCTCTCCAGAATTTCAGACAAGAGGCTAACTCAATGCTACCTCGAAACAGTGGGAAGTGAATCTAGGATCTTCTAGCTGCAAAGCAGGGAGCTACAGTTTCCCCCCAGGACAGCAGTGAGCAACTGCAGCCAATTTCCGGCTCCAGATCTGCTATGTTTCTTAATCCAAAATGTATCTTTCCAGAAGTGGAAGTGACCAGAAGTTCACTTCTTTCCGCACCCCATACTCAAGCAAGGTCCAGTATGTCATACTTTTTGCCAAGGGTGGGGTGAGGTCCCAGTAGGGTCTGTGGGCCAAAAAACTGGTGGAGGTGTAATATTACCCAACCCTGCCCTAGGAACACAGGAAGCTGGCATAAACTGAGTCAAACCAATAGCTCATCTAGCTCAGCTCTGTCTACATTAACTGGCAGTAGCTTTCTAGAGTTTCAATAAAGGCTTTTTCCAAGCTACCTGAAGATGCCAGAGATTGAACTTGGCACCTTTTGTATGCAAAGTATGGATGGAGAGCTCCACCTATTGGTATCTGTGTCAGTGTGTTCGTTCCAAAATCTGCATCCATTGGGCATTTTTTAAGAGCATGAAAATGGCACTACCTTGGAATGGATTTTTCCTCAAAGGACACAGATATATGCATTTTTTTCCTGTCTATGTGTGCACACTTTTGTATAGTGAGCCCTTGGTACTGGCTAAGGGTTGATTCCAGGACCATCCTGTGGATACCCAAATCCATGGATGTTCAAGTCCCATTAAGCACAATGGATAATAAAATTGTATCCTTTGTATAAAATGGCAAAATCAAGGCTTGCTTTTTAGAATTTATATATATATATATATATATAGAGAGAGAGAGAGAGAGAGAGAGAGAGAATTTTCAAGCTGTGGATGCTTGAATGGATAAAGAATCCACGGATATGGAGGGCTGAATTATATTGCAACATTCAGAGAAACTTGAAAACCAAATACCTGTATGTCAATCCACCTGTTAGTCTAGGAAATGCAAGTCTGGTCTGTTTGTGGAAAAATGCAGAGTGAATAAAATTCTGCAAAGTGTGTACTCTACAAATGATCTCTAATCTTCACTCTCCAGATACACAAGTCTATGGCAAATCAGCACCACATTACCACCTATCCATAATCCAGGCCACAGCCTTTTAACTGGAAAAATTCTAACTACAACTAAAAGTTACAGTTAGACGGCAAAAATTGTGACATTATTGCTTGTTAAAGTGCAATCTTAATGTCATTTAGATATATCTTTTCTTTTACTAGGGAAAGGAGATGACGGTGGACCATCCACATTTACTGGGCTTAGGGGAGTAGGACCCACATGAAAGTGGAAAAACCACAAATAAAAAAAGATTTTGTTTTAACCAGACCTCCCTAGGAATCTTTAGGTCTTCCAATATCTGCCAGAGGTTGGCCATAGTTAGAATCATGCTGGAAGACCTACAAATGCCTAAAAAAGTGTTTTCTCTAGGAATTTCTATATCCCCCAGAGCAATGTTATAGTCAGCTTCCAGCAGAATTGCACAAATCTGCAAACAGTAAAATATGCAGATGTCAAAGCCATAAATATGGAAGACCAACTGCAATTGCCAGTACTGTATGTTGTTGGTGCAACTAGTTGTTGTTGCAACTGGCAACTAGTTACAGATGTTATTTATAACTAGATATTTCCAACCTCTAGCCAGAGGATGTGGAAATGACATCCGAAGTAGGGGGGAAATGCTACTCACAGTTTTGACTTCTCCTAGCGACTCTGAAGGGTTGCAAACCCCAGAAGGGTGGTCTGTAACATTTTATAATAAATAAGTGAAAAGAAATAAACAAAGGCGTGTGGGGAGTGTGAGTTCCCAAATAAACTCCAGCGGCTCTTTAAAAATGCACCTTGTTTTTCTGCAGCTCCGGTTCCAACAGGGTGCTGTCCCAGGTTCTGATATTAAAGCAAAGAAAGCAGCCGAGTCGGCTTGCAATGTTTTCTGTTCAGCAGAGACCATCTCTACTATTCCACCTAAGAGCACTTTGCTGTTTATTCTTGCTCTGGCTAGTCCACCATTCCTGACCACCAGACACAAAACAGGGACACTGTCACTGCTCAAGACTGTTGCTGTTATAGTGTGCCTTCAAGTCGTTTCAGACATATGGCGACGCTAAAGGGTTATCGTGGCCAGTTTCTTCACAGAGGGTTTGCCATTGCCTTCCCTTAAGGCTGAGAGAAGGTGAATTGCCGAAGGTCATCCAATGGATCTCCATGACTTAGCCAGAATTTGAAACCTGGTCTCCGGAGTTCAGCGTTCAAACCACTACACCTACAGCTCAGATTACTATGCCGCTATTTTGCCCTTTCTTTGAAAATACAGTTTCTGAATACACAAGATTTGCTTTGTTTGTTCCGTAAAAATGGCCCTGTGCATAATACAAGAGGAGAGACAGTGTTGTATAGTGCTTAGAGTGTTTGGCCTAAAACTGGGGAAACTCAGGATCCATGAAGCCCTCTGTGGCTTAGGGCCAGGCTATCTGAAAGACCGTATCACCACATATGAGGTTGCCCAGGCCCTGAGATCTTCAGCAAGGCGAGGCCTCCTCAGTGACTGCCAAGACACGTATTGGAAGATGCTGGGACATGCTCTCCGAGCCTGCCCTTCCTCACAGCATTGGCATGATGATAAAGTGGAGAAGAAGAAACCCACAATTGCCAAGCTGATACAACCACCGTGCCAGAACGGCCACTGTGATATTGAAGCAGAGCGGAAGAAGGCATTTCTACATAACCCATCATCATCACCTCATGAGAGGCAAGAAAAGTCATAGGAGCCACCTCATATGTTTCTCTGTCTTAATAAGACCATGCTGCCTTATATAAGGACACTCCAGTGCATGAAACAGATGTGATTCTGGGCATTATTTCTTTCCCAGATAACTGGGCCCAAAGAACACAGATATATTCCAAAACCAGAGAACAGAAGAGTAGTTCACATTTCAACAAAGGTCCAACACAAACTGCAGAAATAATCCAGTCTGGGACCACTTTAACAACCCTGGCTCACTGCTAGGGAATCCCGGGAATTGTAGTTTGTGTGGCGCCAGAGCTCTCTGACAGGGAAGGCAAAATCTCTCACTAAACTACAATTCCCAGAATTCCCTTAAAGTGGTCTCGAACAGGAGTATTTCTGCAGCGTGTTTTGGACCAAACTTTTTTTTTAATCCAAAACTGACAACATGGGCATGGCAGATCGGGTAAGCCTTGTATTAGTAAACAAAAACATCTTGAACCTTCTATACAACACTTGGTGGTTTCTTCCAAAATGCATCCAGGGATGAATGTTTCTTTCATTAGCTTCCACTTTTCTTAAGATTTCCACTTTGATGGTCAGACTTATAGGTCTATTTTTTTAATGTGCTCAAGATAAATGGTAAGGCAAATTTATCTGCTTTCCCCTTTTCTCTCCATTTTGCTGTTCATACATGCTCAGAAAGAACTTCTAGAGGCAGCTGTGTCTATTATTATTATTATTATTATTATTATTATTATTATTTCTGTCCCATCTTTTCCCCAGATTTGGACTCAAAGCGGCATACAATTGTTTTTAAAAAAATGCACCACTGTTTAAAAAAAGTCTACAAAATACAAGGGGCTCTTGGTATCCGTTGGGGTTTGGTTCCAGGGCCCCCTTGGATACCAAAACCTGTGGATGCTCAACTCCCATTAAATACAATGGCATAGTCAAATGGTGTCTCTTATATAAAATGGCCAAAAGCAAGGTTTGCTTTCTGGCATTTTTATATTTGTAACAATATTTTGAGGCCCTGGGTGCTTGGATCTGTGGATGAAGAATCCGTGGATAAGGAGGGCCAACCATACACAAGTTAAAACACAATTTAGTAATTGGAACAAAATAGTGTTCAAACATAGGCAGGCACACCCAGTAGAGTCAGGAGACTGGAATCCCATTATTTCCCAGCTCAAGCGTTGTTTAGCGCAGATGTGCTGCAGCAACCCAACACCAAAAAGGTGTGTTTCTCCAGCCCTCCTTCACCATCTTCCCAATGCCAATGTTGTTTTGAAAAGCTTCCACCTAGACAGAAGCAAAAGGGGACTGGGGGCATTAAAAGGCTTTATGAAAAAAGAAACTTCTTTGTTAGAGGCTTTGTTAACTGATGTATGTTTATATGGAGGCAGACCACCAGGCCACCTTTTGGTGTGGTCTATATGGACATGCAGCAGCTCAAGTTGGCTTCAGCCGATCCTTCCCATCCCTACCTAGAAAAGCTGGGAACTGCATGCAAAAGAAGTGCTCTGCAACGCAGTTATAGCCCCTCCCAAACTAAGTTAGAGGCCAAGAGGCATTTTTTCCTCCATTTGCAAGGCAGGTTTTCCGTGCAACCTATGTAGCTTTGCAACATTTGCATTTCTCCCCATAGAACAGAGAGGCAAATCTTGGGTGCTAACTCTTGTCTGGGGATGTCTAGGGATGGAGGGGGAGGAATCTGTCTGTTTTGCTTCCTCCACTGTTTACATTTCTTCACGTATACATTTGTTCTGTTCCATTTTCACACACAAGTTGTTGGGGTTTTTTTTTTGGCATGCTCAAAAATTGTAAGTGTTTTTGTACACGTTTTCCCCGACATATGTGTGTCAGCAAGTATTTTTCTGAATATGTACTTTTTTTGGTATGCTGCTTCCCCTGTATGCATTTTGTACACCATTCTGGGGAGAAAGGTGGTATATAAATGAAACAACAACAACAATAGTAGTAGTAGTAGTAAATAAGTGAGAGATCTTGTAGCACCTTTGAGACTCACTGAAAGAAAAAAGTTGGCAGCATGCATTTTCATAGACTTAAGTCTACTTTTGAGGAGGTAGACCTAAGTCTAGGATTGCTGATGCTGCCAACTTCTTTCTTTCAGTGAGTCTCAAAGGTGCAACAAGATCTCTCTAGATACTGATTCTACAGACTAACACGGCTATGTAACTGAATAATAATAATAGTTGTTCAAAGAAATTGCACTACAGAATTTGGAGAAGAATGAAAACCAGCAGGTAACTGCATTCTGGTTCAGGTATTAGTTTCTGAAATGCAAATTAATTCCATTTTTTATTAAAATATGAAGCTAAACCATTAACAACATCTGCCCTATCAGGTAGGCTTAGCAGGGACTTGATTCAGGCTCTCCCATATCCCAGTTCATCATCCAAACCATCACTCTCTGGTTTTATAGACATTTGATTGTGGCTAAAGTAGTAAGATCTTCTGCCTATTTTCTTTTCACCACTGGACTATAAATCTTTTTTGCTTCACTAAGAGCAAGCAGGATCAGGAATGTAGTTGAGAAGTCATAACACTAGCTGATTCTCCAAGGCACAGACACTCTTTTGGCCCCTAATGCTGCACAGTACATTATCCGTTGCGTATGTGGGAAGCAAGATGGGACGCATGCAGCCTGGCAGATGTTGTTGTTGTTGTTGTTGTGTGCCTTCAAGTCATTCCCGAGATGCTGATTGGTACTTGAGACAAGATCCTTTCTGGCTCTTAAGTTGTCCTGTATCTCTCTTCAGAACCAATTCCCTGCATTCTTTCTGGCCTGAACCACTTTATAACCTCATTTATTGCTGAACCCCTTGAAATTCCAGCCCTGAGTGATTACTTGGTACTTGACCTTAGGCTGCTGCCGGCAACCTCCGCTCTTCGCTTTGCTGGCCTTCAGTACACCTGGCTTGGTAATTGCTTGGCTTTCTTAGAACTCTTGCTTGCTCTCATTCCAATCCCATTACTAGCGGTACACGGCAAGACAACCAGGACCAAGTGAACCTCAGGACAGGCAATGCAGGCCCAGTTCCAAGATGGAACACCTCCTCCACCACCACCACCCCCCAAATGGAAATGTGCCATTGCCCCATCTCAAAAACAGGCTGCGGCTTCAGATACGTTTCCAGCATTTTTAAAGCTCAATGTTAACTATACAGTCGGCCCTCCACATTTGCAGCTTTGAGGTCTGTGGATTTGATTATTCACGGATTTGAGGAATATGTTCTCTCTAGGAATCTCTAGTTCCTCCAGCATGGCTCTATGGTCAACATCAGCCAGAAGGTGTACTGGAGGACCTAGAGATTCCTAGACTGATTCCACTTTTCTAGGCATTTGTAGGTCCTCCAGCACAATGCTATGGTCAACCTTTTGCAGACGTTGACCATAGAGTTGTGCTGGAGGGCCAAGAGATTCCCAGAGAGGTGTTCTGTGAAGTTAAAAAACAGTGCTTTTGTTATTTGCGTTTTTCCATTTTCATGGGGGGCCCTGTGCTCCTAACCCCAGCAAATGTGGAGGGCCCACTGCACATGCAGCTATGTCCTGAGGACTTCCTCAAGGGTCCAGGTGGCATTTATGGCATTTGCTCATTGGCCCTGCAGCAAAATGGGCTGCCCAAGGAGGTAAGTTTGTGTTTCCACATCTTGGTTCAGTCATAAATCAGAATAGAGACCGCAGTCAAGAAATCAGAAGAGGATTTGGAAGGGTAGCTATGAAGGAACTGGACATGATCCTGAAAGTATAAAGATACATCATCGAATACCAAAATTAGGATTGCCCATGCTATTGTATTTCCCACTTCTATGTATGGTTGGGAAAGCTGGAGAGGGAAGGAAGTGGATAGGAAGAGAACCAACTCTTTTGAAATGTGGTGCTGGAGCAGAGTTCGACAGATACCATGGACTACTAAAAAGGCAAATACTGTAAAGGGCAAATCAAGCCCGAACTCTCTCTAGAAGGCAAGATAACTCAACTGAGAAGACATGACTCCCTAGAAAAGACAACAATGAGGAAAAGAGGAAGACTGCCTTCCAGATGTATAGACTCAGTCAAGGAAGCCACAGTAGGCCTGCAAGACCTGAGAAGGGCTGTTGATCGTAAGCTTGACTTGGACGTCTCTCATTCATAGAGTTGCCATACATTGATGTCAACTTGACAGCAGTTAACAGTCACCACCCCTGGCTGAAGAACTAATTGTATACCTAATACTGACCCTGAGGCTAGTAACCAGGGACTTACAAGACCAGAGCCACATCCCTCACAAATGCATCCTCCCCTAGCCTATAAAGTCAAGTACCTTCCACTCCACTCTCTCTGGTTCAATGAGCTTAGGACCACACTAGGTAGGAAGCCAGAGCAAGGAGGACAAATGCATGCCTTCATGTCTAGAAAGTTGGTCCTTTAATATATCGGTCTTGAGGAGGTGGTGAACTTGAGAGAGGTAGATGATGGGGGAATGAAAGGGCCAAAATCGGTGGTATCTCCCTGGAAGTAGCTGGAGGTCATGAGGACTTCCAGCACCAGATTTGGGGTGAGTTCTGCATTTCTGAACCTGACCTACCTCACATGGTTGTGGTTGTGGCTGTTGTTTTGAAGGGCAAGGACAAAGCCACACAGCCCGCTATGAACTCACTGAATAAAAATGGATATAAATGCAGCTAAGAAATGTATGTCTAGGCATATTAGAATAAGAAATCCAAAGTATTTAGGATCTCCATAAGTCAGAAATGACTTGAAGGCACACAACAACAATGAAGGGATTCATAGAAACTCACACACTTTATCATTCTAAAATACAGATCCCAGTATAGGACAGAGCAATGTCAGTTAAAATATGTGTGTCTGATACAGCTATGTAATGCAGCTACGCTCACATTCCCTGTCCGCGTTCCGCATTTATTTGAGCAAGTTACTCCTGTGGAGCTTTCCATGGTCCTGCAATTTACCTGGCTTCACAAGTTCCGGCAATGATCACATCAGATGCATCTACGCTGTAGAAATGATGCAGCTTGACACCACTTTAAGTCCTGTAACTATATCCTTTGGAATCCTGGGATTTGGAGTTTTGCAATGCCTTTAGCCTGCTTTGTCAAAGGGTTCTGGTGCCTCACAAAACTACAAAATCCCAGGATTCCAGGATTTCTCCTTTTGTGTCGTGTCTTTTAGACTGTAAGCCTGAGGGCAGGGAACCGTCTTAAAAAATAATAATTGTAAGCCGCTCTGATAGCCTTAGGGCTGAAGAGCGGGGTATAAATAAATAAATAAATAAATAATGGCACCATGGCAATTAAAGTGGTGTTGAACTGCATTATTTCTATAGTGTAAATGTACCTATCATCTCTATTGTGTTTCCCCGAAAATAAGACAGTGTCTTATATTAATTTTTGCTCCCAAAGATGTGCTAGGTCTTATTTTCAGATGTCTTATTTTTCCTATTTATTATACATTGTATGTATATTTATACACAAAAACTTTGCTAGGTCTTACTTTTTGGGGAGGCCTTTATATTTAGCAATTCAGCAAAACCTCTACTAGGTCTTATTTTCTGGGGATGTCTTATTTTCAGGGAAACAGGGTATATTCCCTTCCTCTTAGGAGGCCCATGGCAAAACAAATGTCTAAAATGAGATCGCGGGGCCCTGTCGGCTGGCCTTCAAAGCACTCCGTACTTAGACAGGAATGCTCTCCTACTCTGAGCAGCCTTGCGGCAACTCAGCAGTGGAAACTTTGCAGGTTCCCATAACATATACGCAACATTTTTGCAGGGCTCCATGTGTTCCCCCAATTTCTGATGTTCAGGCTTGGGCGCCCATGCTTTTATGTAGTCCAAACAATACCATGGTTGCGTCCACACTGGGGAAATAACCCGGTTTGGCATCACTTTCATTGCCTTGGCTCAAGGCTATGGAATTCTGGGAGTTGGAGTATGTTGTGGGCCCAGAGCGGAGCTCCGCTCCGCTCTGGGCCCACAACATACTCCAACTCCCAGAATTCCATAGCCTTGAGTCAAGGCAATGAAAGCGGAGCCAAACCAGATTATTTCCCCAGTGTGAACACAGCCCATATGTGCAAAAAAAAAAAAGGGCCTGGAGAAGTGTAAAAAATATTTGTTCGGGGAACTAAAAGGGGGTGAAATCTAAACATATACCCATAAGGAATGAGTGACACGCTGACTCACCAACAAGGAGGACAGAACATTGTAAATGAATGGAAATGGAAATGAAACTGGAAGAACAGGCTGACTGACTAGAACAGTGAAAAGAAGTGTCCCATGCCGCAACATTTTGTTGCAGACCCTACTTACAGCAGACCAGGTGTAGGGAATCTTGGACTCTCCAGTTCCTAATCTTCTACAATGCTGATGGTAATTCCCCAACCCTGTAACAGTCTGCTTCTGTGACAAAGTGTTGCAGTAGATACCACAGAGGCCAGGATCGGGAATCAAGCTGACTTTAAAAGATTGGAGAGTTGGGCAAAGCTGGCAACATGAATTTCAGCAGAGAGAAATGTTCGGTACTGCATTTGAGAAGAGAAAATGAACATGAAATGCAGAAATATAGGATTGGAAGCACCGGGCTTGACAGCAGTACATGTGAAAAGGGACTGGGAATCTTAGTAGCAGTTGTTGTTATGTGCCTTCAAGCCCTTTCTAACCCTAAGGTGAATCCATCATGAGGTTTTCTTGGCAAGATTTGTTCAGAGGAGGTTTGCCATTGCCTTCCCCTGAGGCTGAGAGTGTGTGACTTGCTCAAGGTCAACCAGTGGGTTTCATGACAGAGCTGGGGATCTTAGGAGACCACAAGCTAAACATGAGTCAACAGTGTGATGGATGTTGCCCAAGAAGATTGGGGGCAGCAGCTCAAAAAACTTTGGGGACCACTATACTTGAAGGACTACCGCAATGCATTTCTCATAAGCCGACCTCTGAAGATGCTTTTAAAAGTCCAACTGGTGTGAAATTAAGCTCTCCCGGTGCTAATGGAAAAGATGCCAGAAAGCCTGAACACTTAATGCCATGTTCTGTCCAGATTGCATTGACTACTGAAACATTTCCCAGGCCCAATTCAAAGAATTTTTTTCCCAGTCTTTCAAGCTCCAAATGGCTTGGGAATCACATTACCGTCAATCCCACCTTCACCTGTGTGGTTGTGGTTGTGTGCCCACTAGTAAAATAAGTTAGGTTGTCAGACAGAAGAACAGAGGCCTTCTTAGTGGTGGCTTCACAGTTCTGAAGCTCTTTGAAATGGGATTTACACTCGGCCTCTTCAGGACAGGCCTTTAAGGAGGCCCTGAAAACATCTCTCCCCCACAGTCTTTATGAATGATTTAGGTGAGTCACGGCAATCTCCTTTTAGTAACTGTACACCGGACTGATTCATTTCTCTATATCACTCTTTTGAGGGCTTGCCCTTAAAAGCATAGAAATACTCTGAATTGAACTCAATTGTCTAATAGCTTCAGCTACATTTGGACCACACACACACACAGCTCCAGAGCTCAGAAAACGTACCTCTTGGACTACAACGTCCTGAATTCCCAAGACAACATGCATCTAGAAATGCAAATTATTGGAGCCTGCCAGTGGCCGTACTGGTTGAAGGTTCTGGGAACGGTTGTCAAAACATTAAAATGTCCAAGCTCTCCACAGCTTCATCGGGCTGGTCATTGCCACATACATTTCTGGGCTTTTTTACATAAGAATTGCCTGCATGAATCCCAGAAGGAAAATGCTACAAAATGATTAGCCATGAAAGCGGGACACAAATTTGTGTCAGCAATTTCCATGTACCCGTAACTTCTTAGAGGCCCTCTTGCAAGGCTGGATTTATGGCTTTCCGTGATAAAGCCAATGACACATTTTTTTCCCTTCTTCTTTCCAAAAGTCAAGGCTGTTTTGTCCATCTATTTAACCCCTCAATACTAGGTTGGCCTTGGTAAATATTTTTGTATGGTGGCCTTTAAAAGCCTCTGGCCCACCAAGATTTGGTGACTTCACCTTGCTGCCCTCCAGATGTTCTGGACTACAACTCCCATCATTCCTTACTAATAGCTACTGCGAAACACTGCTTTAGGACAGGGCCAACTGCCTGATCAGAATATATATATATTATTGGTTTCTGTTTATATCCCACTTGTATTTATGTTACTAAATCAAGCATTACACCCCAAGCCCCTCTAGTCTTCAGTACGACCCAAACTCCTCACAAGGAAACACATCCAGAAACTCTTGGTCTCAGCTTTTAAATAATATAACCAGACATAAGAGAGCCAGTGTGGTGGAATGGTTAGAGTGTTGGACTAGGACTCCAGAAGACCAGGGTTTGAATCCTCCCTCAGCCACGGAAAAGTGTGTGACCCTGGGCAAGCCTCAGAGGAAGGCGAACCCCCTCTAAATAAATCTTGCTCCAAAAATCCCAGGGTCACTTCAGAATTTCCATAAGTCCGAAATGACACAACCGTAACAACCAAACATAAATACGTGTTGTTCCAGGGAGAAAAATGTGCAGCTCCAATATGTATAACATTTGCGTAGTTCAAAAACTCATGCCAGACAAAAGTTGTATTTCTGCTGGCGAGTTCTCAGTACTGAAGATTTTCTCCCACTCTGTGTAGGCTCCGAAACATCATGAGATATGACTCTAAGCAACAAAGCAGGTGGGTGCACACAAGTGACATGCATCAGGGTGATGCCATGTGGTGCATGTTACATGTACGAATGCAAACGGCATTCCACTGTGTAGTTCCAAATTCACCTTTTAAAATGTCCCGCACCTTGCCCCTCTTACAGCCGAGGGAAGTGGGTGCATATAATAATATTGTCCTTCTTTCTCACATTTATTATTGAATGTGTGCTTAAAGTTATCGTTCCTAATTTAAAAGGGGGCCTTGGACAACGAACCTCAGCTGACAATGACCCAAATAAGATACAGAATGCTGCACTATTTTAACAGCATCTCTTAGAATTGTAGCTTTTGAAGGGACCAAAAGTCCAACCTGTTGCCATTGAAGGAGTCCACAGCTAAACCATCGCTGAATAGGCATGTAACTCTTCACCAGCTTTCTTCTCAAAAGAAGCAATGAGTAATCTGAGCTTTTTTTCCCCCTCACTAGAAGAAAGCCTCCCAAACCTGTGTAGTTTTTGAAGACTGTCTGCAAGTCAGGATTCATGTAGCACATAGTTCACAGAGGGTATTTTTGCTCAGAGAAAAAGCATTTTCTACACACAAATGAACATTTCTGCACAAAGAATAATACTTTGCCATGGAATATTATTTTATGAAGAGAAAACAATTTTTCCTGCACAGAAAAGGCTTTTTTTTCTGCACAAAAACAAAAAACAAAAACCCATGTACGTACTTTACAGAGAGTAAGTCCCAAACTTAAAGAACCTCATCATTTCAGGTTTCTTCTCATCAGGGTTCATTGACAAGAAACACATTTTTTTGACTAATTTTCCATTATTTTTCTCATTCTTATCCCTGCGAGGTGGCTAGTCACCTTCTGCACAAAGACCTCCAACAAAAGAAAGTCCACCGCTTGGACGGTAATTTTATTCTACCATCAAATAGCTCTTACCATCAGGAAATTCTTCCTAATGTTTAGTCAGAAAGATTCTCCTTGCTTGTAATTTGAATCTAGTGGTTCTGGTTCTATCCTACGGAACACCAAAAAAGGAAACTTGTTCCATTTACCAAATGATAACCCTGGCTATCATACTACCTCACGGTTCTCTCTGTAACCCATAAAGATATGCAAAGAAATTGACACTCTGAATGTTCATTTATGTATTTACACATACAGGTTGAATATCCAAAATTCCAAAATCCCAAATACTCCAAAATCCAAAATTGTCCACACGGGTGGCGGAAATAGTGACACCTCTACTTTCTGATGGTTCAGTGTATGCAAACTTTGTTTCATGCACAAAATTATTTAAAATGTTGTGTATAAAATTACCTTCAGGCTGTTTATAAGGTGCATACAAACCATAAATGAATTTCATGCTTAGAGTAGGGTAGCATCTCCAAGATATCTCATTATATACATGCAAATAATCAAATCTGCAATCCAAGAAAAAGAAAAAAGAAAAAGAAAAAAACTGAAATCCTAAACACGTTTGGTCCTAAGCATTTTGGATAAGGGGGACTCAACCTGTATGTATAACCCTCTAAGTTCTAATTATTTCAAAGCAGTGTACAACAACAATAAAATGCACACTGTAAATCAAGACACAAAGCGAAAAGGCAATATTCACATGAACTATGAAATAGATGGTAGGGTGGGCTGTGGAACTATGTCTTACAAATATAAGACAACAAACTGGGGGGAAAAAGTTTTCAAGAAGCAGCCAGAAATAGAAATTGGTGGGGTGTGCTGAGTATCCCAGAAACGTGTTCCACATAGTAGCTGGAAGCTTGTTGGTTAGTCCCCGGCCCCATTTACACTACGCACTTATAGCACCGTAGATTAAAAATCCATGGGTAAAGAGGGCCAACTGTATATACTCATGTATAAGTCTAGAAATTTTAGTCAAAAAATTGACCCCCAAAAATCTGAGTTGACTTATCCACGAGTCAATGTAAGTACTGTCCCTTAACTCTCCTAAAAATAGAAAACATCTCCTGGTGAAAGGCAAGAATGTAATCTGTCCTGGAAGCACTGACTTTCCCCTGTTCTCTCATCCATCCATCCTTCAATGTGAACACAGTTATGTCTCTTGCAATGTTGTAAGTTCTTTGGCGTTGTTTCCTTTGCGCCATCCTTTAGATCCTTTGTTACATGCCCTTAGGTTTTGCCCTTGATTTATCTATGGGCCTTTCCCTCTGAGATGAGAGAGTGTGACTTGCGCAAGGTCACCCAGTGGGTTTCCATGGCTGAGTGGGAATTTGAACCTAGATCTCCAGAGTCCTAGTCCAAAACTGAAAAACTGTCAAGAATCATTACACAGGTAAATCCAATTGATTCAACAGGTCTTCTCCGGTCTGGATTAACAACAGGCCAATGAGTGCCACCTTGCTAAACATCTTGCTCCAAAAGGCTATGCACCAAGAGGACCTCCTGGTGTGATACTAGCAGGAGAGCCTCATCCGATGACTCCCAAAAAGCAGGATGGGTCTATTAGAAAGAAAATGGTCTCTCAGGCAAACATCTGATTGGGATGGATGAGGAGGCCTCACATATCTGTCCCCAGACCCTGAAACTAAGAGTTATGTTGGCTCACTGGGGCAATGAGCACATCACTTTTTCCCGCTTGAGTCAGATCCAGATACTCAAGACATCCTTCCATGTGGTCAAAAACGAGGAAATGCATCACCAAAAGAGAAGACAAAAGAAGACACCGACTTTCATCCTCTCAAATGTGAAATGAGCCTCAGAAGACATAACTGCACTGATAATATGGGGACTTTGGTTCATACATGCATTTCTTCACACATTCCAGAGACCATCAGGTGCTTTCAAAGCTAGATTTGACTGAGTGATTCCCAAAATTTGGTCTTCTGGGTGTTTGGGACTTCAGTTTCCAGAAGCCCCAGGCAGCTTGGCCAACAGTCAGGGAGCTGAAGTCCAAAACATCTGGAGGACACCCAGAGCAGATTTGGGCTAAACCTTCCAGCCAACATCTGATACAAAGAAGCCCTATTTTTTTTAAATGAAAGACTTACTTTTGCTGTGCCTGGCTTCTGAATATCAGTTGTTGGGCAGCAAACCATGTGGGAAGGCTTGTCCTCATGTCCTAGCTTTCAGCATCCTAGGAGCAAACTGCTTAGTGACCACTGGGACTCAGGAAACTGTCACATCGCAGGGTAAGACCACCGGGCCAACAGAACCACTGGGACCTGGTGATGTGGTACCATTCACCACTTTGGATCATTCCTTTCAACCTGTTGCCTCAGAGCCACAAGCTACCATTGATTCAGTACCTGGGACAGTGACTTTTGGGGACAAAAATCTCCCAGAAGCCAGCCAGCCAGCCTGGTAAACAGCTGGGATTCTGGGAGCAGTTATCTATAAAAGTCACTCTCTCAAATTCTAGGCTCCTTTATTCTGGAACTACAGTATCAATCTGACAGCAATGGCTCTTTTGCACGGGTTTCTCCCACCACATCCTACCTGATCCTTTCAGCTAGCAATTCCAGGACTTATCTTGGGACTTTCTGCCTCAGAGCCTGAAAAATTCTTTACAGGTAATCAGTTACAGTTATAACCAAAAGAGTTCCCACTGGTTAATTACCATTATCGCTTCATTTTTTAAAGTAATTCTTTGCTTGCCAATTATCAAAAGGAACTAAGGGAGATACTTTTAGGCTGCATCCACACTGCAGAAATGATTCTATTTTACGCTGCTTTAACTGCCATGGCTCAGTGCTGTGGAATTCTGGGAACCATCGTTATCAACAAATGACAGTTCCCAGTTCCCAGAATTCTATAGCATTGAGTCTTGGCATTTAAATCGGTGTCAAACTGGATTATTTCTGCAGCACAGATGAAGGCTTAGTTCATTTTTTAAAAACTTAATTTTAAAAATAAAACTTTAACAACTGGATTTTAAAAACTCTCCTCCTGTCTACTTCATTGTTGTTTCAGCAAAAGCATCCCTGGGACAGGAGGCACAACATAAGCCAGCCCTTGAACCACAAAGTATTCCTCCTCCACCACACGGCCATAAATAGAAAAACCACACGCCTGTAAACAGAAATTACTTTAAAGTTGCAATTAAACAGTAGAAGGAGCGCTGTGCGTTGTAAAGTTGCAAGGTACTATTCTTACTGGGGAAAGGAATTAATTATAAGTAATAATTTATTTGCTGTAAGTTATTGCCAAGCTGTAAGCTATTGCCAAGCAGAGGCTGGATGGCCATCTGTCAGGGATGCTTTGGTTGGGAGTTCCTGCATGGCAGGGGGTTGGACTGGATGGCCCTTGGGGTCTCTTCCAACTCTATGGTTCTATGATTCTATGATTTGCTCTACATGCAGAACATGTGTTCTTTTAAAGAGCCATAGTTCCCCCTTCTTACATGAGGGAGACAGAATGCTGCACTCGACAGACTCTTAGGACCTTATCAGACAGGAGGAATTTCTCTTTATTGCGAATGGAGCCAAATGGAGCCAATTCGAATTCACGTGAATTCGCTAGTTTAGCAAATTTACGTGAATTCCAATTGCATTTGGAATGCATTCAGAATGACTTCCCATTACCCAAAAATGACCCCCCCCCCCATTGCCCGAAATTGCATAAGATGCTTTAATTCACAATAATGTAAAACCAATGATTGCGTTCAGAATGACTTCCCTTTTGCCTGAAATTGCGTGAGATACTTTAATTCACAATAACGTGAAACCCCATGATTGCGTTTGGATTGCCATTAGATTATACTTCCAATTTCCAATGTCTGATAAGGTCCTTAAACTTTCTGTCTGATCCTGTAGGCCTCCTCATTTTTATTTTTCCTGAAGGCTCTTTTGTCTACATACTATTTCACTGAGACAGCAATTCCTTGCTGGCCATAACTCTGGTAACCTGAACACAGTTCAGGAAGTAACTTTCAAAAAATAACTAGTTATAGTTCAAAGATCCAAAGGTTACCATTATAGTCACAGTTTTTAAAAAGCAACCCTGCTTTCTTATTATTGGGCTTTAACTGTTGGTAACTAGCTGCTTTCACATTCTGAACCACAACCAAACTGCCCCTGAATATGGAAGCTAAAGTGCCGACGCAACTTTCATGTTACAACTGATAACCAGAAAATTCATCATCTACGTCAATGTCAGAATAATTTCATCTGCTTATGTCCTCTGAAGGATAGAACCATTTATTTAAGAAATAATATTAACACATAGCACAGAAAAAAACAAGCAAGATGAATGACCAAAATAGGATTTGGCCCAAGCAGTATTTCAATGGAATGAAGGGTGCTGCTTAAAAGTTTTGATCCACAAATGGATCACAGAAAGGTAGACCACAGAAAACGCAGAAAGACCAGGTCAAATTATTTGTCCATTTAGCCCCTATAGTTTCCTCTGTCCGACACTGTTTCTCCGGGGTCTGAGGCAGAGAGAGTGGTGTCTCCCATCCCAGTTACCTGCTCCTTTTACCTGGAGATGCCAGGGATGAAATCTAGGACCTTCTGAATGCAAAGCATGCACTCTCCCACTGAACTATAGGGTCTCCATGGTCTTCAAATTCAGTAGATCTGTATAGTGAAGACTCTTTTTTGTCTGAAACACATTACCGTTGCTTTCCAAGAGACCACCTTCCCAAGATGAACTACAGAGCCTTCCTCAACCCGAGGGCTTTGAACTTTGATTCGCCCCAGCTAGCACACTTAATGGTCACAGAAGGATGGGTGTTGTAGTTGAAAACATCTGGAGGACACCACAAGGGAGAATAATGTCAGGTGGACCCAAACAGAACTCATGACAAGGGCATTCATGTTTCCCTCAAGTTTCAAGCGTGTAAATCATTTGGGGTGCTTCTCACGTTTTCCACTTGGAACAAAGAGTTTCTGGTGTTGGTACATCTGCACACATCCCAACTGAGAGCTACTTTGGTCAACCTGCACCACCTAACTCCAGATCTAAGCTGTCTCATGTTATCAACTCAATAGCATTTCATCGTAATTTATAGCATGTCTCCTGGGTTGAAGAGCCACTTCACCCATGGCAAATGCGCAGGCATCCACTACTGGGGGTGTAACAGCGCAGGTGGAAATTTAACATAAAGAAACTTGCCAAGAAAAGCTTACAACAGGTTTGCCTTAGGAGCTTATCAGACAAGGGAAATTGGAAGTATAATCTAATGCCAATCCAAACCAATCATGGGGTTTCACGTTATTGCATATTAACGTATCTCATGCAATTTCGGGCAAAAGGGAAGTCATTCCGAACGCAATCATGGGTTTTACATTATTTCGTATTAAAGCATCTCACGCAATTTCGGGCAACGGGCAGTCATTTTCGGGTAATGGGAAGTCATTCTGAACGCATTCCGAACACCATTGGAATTCATGTAAATTCGCTAAACTAGTGAATTCACGTGAATTCAAATTGGCTCCAATTGGCTCCATCTGAAATAAAGAGAAATTCTTCCTGTCTGATAAACTCCTTAGAGTCACCATAAGTCAAAACTTACTTGGAGGCAAACAACAGCAACAACAACAACAACAACAGGGTATAATATGGCCCCAATGCAGAACTGTGTTTTTCCAATCCCAGTGTCCATTATCCTTTTTTTATCTGGTGATACCAGAGATCAGACTTGGAAGGCATGTACTGTACTACTGAGCAAGGGACCCACAGATGGAGCAGCATCCTTGTCAAAGCCAAATAAAGCAGAGACAGGTCAATGCTCAACGAGGAGAACGCCTGGGAACCCTGTACGTCCCTTTTAAAGTTTCGTAGTAGATGCAAGGTCAGGAGATAGATGTAAGAAGCTATAAACGGGTGGCATAGTGGAACCAGGACCTGCAGGGGCAGCCCACCAGGACATCTTCACTGGTAGAGACACTGGTACATCATCTGTCCCCCATTTTTACTTCTGAGCTTAGCTGCACTTCTCACTATAGCTGGGGCATGGATTTTCCTGGCAACAATGCACTGTTGCAAGCAAATCCTGTAATAAAGCATGGAAATTAAGTGGACCTGGTCTTGAGAGAGCGATTAAGATCCATAAGCTTTTCCAAAGACCTGCCACTGATGGAGTTGAAAACTGGTTCCTTGACTTGGACCAATGCAGCTGCCTGTATTTTTGGTTTCTCCTTTGGGGATGTGGCTACAGAGGTTTGTCACGATGCTCTCCCCCACTTCACAATGCACCACTACACACAAGTATTTGTTTAAGCTCCAATTCTGCCTCTTTGCTTCATCCAATAGCATCTCAAGCAAGGAATGGATGCCTTAAGCCCGTTAGAACCGAACCTGTATTCAGGCCAGAGTAGTGCGGTGGGAGAGATGGGGATGGATGTAGGTTTCCCTGGCCATTGGACCTGGATAGATCATCCCACAAATCAAGCACTGTGCTTCCCATAGCAGTCCGATACAAGCGGCATCCCCTATTATTTTGTCACGGAATCTGGTATTAAGGGACCAACTGTGCCTGAAAGATTCATTAAGCTATCATACCTCATTAGCTGCTTTTTTGAGCAGTAGTCCAGGCCAACCAGAGGGATTTTGATGCCTGAGGCAAAGGAGGAGAAGACATCCCTATCCATTCCATGTACAGAAGCAGACTAACTTGCCTATTGAATCTTCCTTCAGTCCTTCCAGAGTCTTGCACCAGACCTATAGGTTGCAGGTCAGTATAGAGGGTGCAGAGCAGTACACACAGATCTGTCATTTAAGGAAAGGAAATGGTTTTGAGGGCTCAGGTGGAACCAAGGGGAGGCTGTTACTGCTGACCCACAACATCAGCTACACGAGGCAGTTGCTGCACTCTGCCTCAGAGTAGAGCTGAATCCAATCGTCACTACATTTGATCTTCAGTTTTGTACTTCTGTGTAACAGTCAGTTGACATAAATGTATGACAAATGTTTGGCAGGCTGCAAACAGACCACTAAGCACTCAGAGCATGCTAGAGAATGAACAAAGAATAAAGTACAGTGGGCCCTTGGTATCTGCTGAGGTTTGGTCCCAGCCCCCCCCCCCCCCCCCCCCCGTGGATAGCAAAATCCACGGCCGCTCAAGTCCCATTATATACAATGGCATAGTCAAATGGTGCTCCTTATATAAAATGGCAATATCAAGGTTTGCTTTTTGGAATTTGTATATTCTTTGGAATATTTTCAAGCCATGGAGAGTTAAATCCATGGATAAAGAATCCAAGGATCTGGAGGTCAACTGTATTCAAGGGCACATGCCTCTTCTGACCATTGACTTTTCCCTCTAGAATAGCCTCTCGGGGCAACCCAGCTCTGAGTGGATGCCTACATCTCCAAAGGTGGGGAATCTGTGGCCCTCCAGAGGTTTGGTTGCAAATCCCATCAGCCCTAGCCATCACAGCCAATTACAAGGGAATTTGGGGCTCTGGACCAACAACACCTGGAGGGCCATGGGTTAGCCACCCCTCCTTTAAGAATGGAATACAGTTTTGTGAGGTGTGGAATTGCCCCGGTACAAGCCATGGTGTCAGGAGAAGCTGCAGTTGGCAGAACTAACCTTTCTCTGCAGCTCTTTCAGATACAAGGCCTATTTGGCTCCAGATGCTTTGCAAAAGTAGGACGTACACAAGGAGCGGCTCCGTCATTTGAGATCAGCATCACCGGGGTTGTGCCAAGGGCCCAACCTTTACTTCGCACTCACACCCAAACTCACTCACTCGCACATATATGCAGCTTCTTCATCATCATCCTGTTCCTCCTCCTCCTCTCTTTCTTTGCCACTACACCTGCCCGATATGAGCTTGCAGATTATGCCACCACAGCTGCCCTATATGTTTGCAAATAATGCCACTACACCTACCCTATATGAATTTGCAAAGAGTGCCACTACGCCTGATGTATAAGAGTTTGCAAATGATGCCACTATGCCTGCCCTATGTGAGCTTGCAAATGATGCCACTACACCTGCCCTATATGAACTTGCAAAGAACGCCACTACACCTGCCCTATATACGCTTGCAAAGAATTCAGCTATTAGAGGAAGAGCCCTGGTGACTCAAACGTAGTCCAACATCTATCTAGTCCCACATCTTGTTCTCACAACCAGATGTCTCTGGGAAGCCCACAAGGAGGACGTGGGTGCAACAACACCTCCCACTCATGTTACCCCATGACTGGCATACAGAAGGGTATTGCCTCTAGTGCTGGGGTGATATTTAGCCAACATGACTAGCAGCCATTCATTATCCTCCATGAATTTATCGTTTTAAAGGAAGGAGATACCTTGCCCCACGGAGAGGGTGGTTGAGCTCTGCCAAGACTATACTGGGGGCTGATCTACTCCCTTAAAGGATCTGGCACAATTTGACCACCAAGACCCCTATGCAGTCGAACCTTCTTGGGTGTTTATGGATCAGAAATATTGTGGCAGCAATTGTCCCAGAGCCCTCCCCGTAATAACAAGACGCTGCCTGCAGTCTATCCTGTGCACACTTACCAGGGACTAAGTGACACTCGATAACACACAGAGGGCACTTCTGGGGAAACACTGGGCTTTTTGGTGTTTAAGGAGGTTTCAAGGAGAATGGATGGGGGAGGCAACTTGCCTCTTGCTGCAAGTGGGCAACATCCAGGGTCCCTGCATGCCCATCCCGAGCAGGAGGAGATGGCATCCCTGCCACCTATCCAAAGTAGAAGGTCACTTTTGGGCAGGTCCCGCCTGGTGTGGGGGGCTTTGCTTTGGGTCTTCTGCCTCCCTTTATGACTTGATGCAAACTTTGCAAATGCAGGCAGAAAGAACTGGGGCGGAGGAGAAGCCAAGACTTCCAGACAATGCTTTGGCCCAAAGGAAGAAACAATCGCCTGCCCATGCCCATCTTCCTGACCCTTGGCCCTCAGGGCTGGGACTGAGATGCCACCAGGAATGGGGCAGGGGCTGGGGAAGGGGATGGAGGGGCTGAGGAGGGAGGCCTTCCTAGTATCCCAACATGGCCTGGGCCCTCATGCCTGTGGCCCACATGTGTGGCTGGTTCCTCCCGGCCCTCCTGCCAGGCCTCAGCCACGAGCAAACACCCTCACTCCCATGGGCAAAGCGGGTGGATGGGCTCCCCACAGGGCTGGCATGATGGCGGGCAATTTGGAGCCTTTCCATCTTCTCTCTGGCACCTTCCTCCTCTCTCTCTTTTTTCTCTCCCTCCCTCCTTAAAAAGAAATAAGAGCTTAAGGAGGCAAAGAGTTGCTTTTGCATCCTTTCTGTGTGTGTCAAAGAGGCCTTTAGGCATTCCTATTGGGGAGGGCAGACTGTTTAGAGGAGGAGCGAAGACAAGGGCTGTATCTCCTCTGCAGGAGGAATCTGGCTTGACACCTCTTTAGCTGCCACCACCAAACTACAACCCCCAGAATTCCAGAGCATGGAGCCAAGGCAGTTAAAGAGGTGTCAAAGCAGATACTCAAGGATGCCAACCCTCAGGGTGACCAGCTGCCCTCACCACCAAGGAAGGGCAGCCCCTGCAAAATGGAGGACCTTCCAGGAAAGGAACAGCTCCAAGCCCTCCTAGAAATAGTCAGTCCCTGCTTCGGAGGGATGCTCCAAAGGAAGGACACCTTGGTTCGGGGATCCTTCCTGGACAAGGGCTGAGGGAAGGCGGTCCTGCCTGGGCACCTGGCCCTTTCTCCCAGGCCGCCCAGGGGTCCTCCCGAGGGTCAAGGAGGCCAAGGGACTGCGGAAAGGGAGGGATGAGGACCTGGCCAAGGCAAAGCCCCCGACGCTATTCCTAGGAAGACCTGCCCCTCCCTGCTTGGGAATGGAGGACAGGTCTTGGGCAAAGGAGGATCGAGGGCCTTGTGGAGGACCTTTGGGAGTTCCTTCTGAGCAAAAAGAGGGACATGGAGGACAGGTCACTGGGGATGGAGGACAGTGCCTGGTCCCTCTCATTGGAGGACCTTTGGGGCTTCTTCTTGGTGGGAAATGGAGGACCTCGGGGGATCACTCCTGGAGAGGAGGGGGTCGAGGGGGCCCAGGGCCTGCCTGCCTGCCTTGGGGCTCTTGGGGTTCCCTCCCCTCCGCTTACCTCCAAGGTGCGGATCTCCTTCTGGGTGAGGTCGTTGGAGGTGGCGCATTTGGTGCGGAGCCCCTCCAGGTTGGAGATGCTGATGTCGATCATGTTTTGGACCAGCTCGCACTGCTGCAGCGCTTTCTGGAGGCTCAGCGGCGGAGGAGGAGGAGGAGGAGGGGGAGGGGGAGGAGGGGGAGGCGAAGGGAAGACCAGCTCCTCGGCGCCCGGCCCGCTGCCTGCCTCCATCGCTTTCCCCTCGGCTTCCTCCTCCTCCTCCTCCTCCTCCTCCTCGGCCTCCCCGTCCCCCTCCTCCTCCTCCTCCCGGATCAGGGGGATGGAGGAGCCGCCGCCGCCGCCGCTGCCACGGCTGCCCCCGGCTCCTTCCCCCCAGGCGGCAGCGGCAGCGGCAGCGGCGGCAGCGACGGCCCCTCGGCCGCCTCCTGCTGCTGCTGCTGCTCGCCGTCCCCACCGCGCCAGAGCGGCCCCAGGCGATCGGGTCCCGGAGCCCCCTGCGGCTGCCTTGCCCTTGCCTTGCCTTGCCCCGATCCTGCCTCCCTCCTCCTCCTCCCCTCGGCTCCCGCTGCTGCTGCTCTCCTCGCCTCCCTCTCCCTCGCTCGCGCTCGCTCTCGCCTCGCCTCGCGCCTCCTCCTTCTCCCGGGGAGGGGTCCGGGGCGGGGCCGGGCGCCAGCTGACAGCTCCGGCGGCGGCGGCAACGGCAGGGACGGAGCCCACCCAGGATCCCGAGGGGAGCCCCGGAGGAGAAGGGGGTCCCGGAAGGGACCCTGACGGGGATCCTAGAGGGGATCGGGAAGGAGATCTTGGAAGGGACCCTGGAGGGGATCCGGGCAAAAGTCCCGAAACTGGGAAGGGGCTCCTGGGAGGGACCCTGGAGGGGATCGGGAAGGAGACGCTGGAAGGGACCCTGGCAAAGAGCCTGGAGGGGAGACGGGAGCCTAGAAGGGATGCTCGAGGAGAGAGCCAACCCTTCAGCCAGCCCCGGAGAAGCCCAAGGCGGGGAGGCCGGGCAGAGATCGTCCGGCGGGTTTCAGAGTTTCTCCTCTGACCATGTGCAGAGAGAGCCACCTTGAATCCCGCCCCCTCCGCTTCCTCTCTCGAGGGAAGGAGAAGCCAAGCTTCCCTTCAGGAAAGCTCCGGGGTTGACCCTGGAGGGCGACCGGCCGCCAGCTTCTCCCTCGCCGCTGATGGGGACTGGATCGGGGACCTCCCTGAGAGTCAGCCCGGGCCCTGAGTGCGAATGGCGCGCTGAGCCTCCTCCTCTGCCTCCCTCCACGCTCTCTTCCTGGCGGCCTTTTATAGCCCCAAGGGACCCGGGGGTCCCAAGACCCGAGGCGCTTTGGCCAATGGGGGCTCTCCGGGGTGGAGCCCTGGAGGCTGGCAACTCCCTCCCGGTTACCTAAGAGCCCCTTTAAAAAGGGGAGCCTCGCCATCCGACGCCTCCACACCGGAGACAGGACCCGCTTTCACTCTTTTCGGGCTCGAGGCTATGGCATTCTGGGAGTTGGAGTCTGTGGTGGGGCCCCGAGCTCGTTGTCTGACTCACTCGCTATGGAATTCTGGGAGTTGGAGTCTGTTGTGGGGCCCCGAGCGGAGCTCCGCTCCGCTCGGGGCCCCACAACAGACTCCAACTCCCAGAATTCCATAGCCTTGAGCCAGAAAAGCCCTGGACCCCATCACAAGCTCCTCTGAACAAATCCTGCTGGGTCACCAGAAGTTGGAAACACACTTGAAGGCACACAACAGCAACAACAAGAAGAGCCCAAGCGGCTGAGAGAGTGTGACTACTCACCCCAGGTGGCTCAGTGCTTTTCCGTGGCTGAGCAGCCAGGGTTCAAACCTCAGCCTTGAGTCCGACTCCAACTCCCAACCCCCAGAATTCCATACCTTTGAGCATTTCAAGCGGTGTCAACCCGGGTTATTCCTGCAGTTCAGACGCGGCCTCCGATCCGTTCCTTTCGAAAGCCGGGGGTTCGCTTCACTCGAGGCCAAACACTTGCTGGTCCACACCAGGCTTGTCCATGAGTCCGCTAAACCATCCAACTAAAATAGAATAAAATAAAATCAGACTATTATAAAAGTATTATACTCCACCTTTCCATGCAGGCTCTCAACGCAGGTGAGGAGAACAAACATAAAAAAGGACTCCTTTTGTCTCCGTTTCCACTTCCATTTCCATCAGATGAATTCAAGATGCGAATGCCCAGGAAAAAACAGATTTCCCCCGCAAAGCTATTTTTCCTGGCAAACTGGGGAAAAATCAGTTATAGGATATGATATTTTAGGATGAAGAATACAACATCTAAGACAATACGTTCATATATTTACTCCCCTCAACATTCGTTCGGTAGCAGAGAAACTTTGATGTAAGATGTTGTACAGTATCTCATACCTTGGTTTCTTTTTCTCACTGCTTCTTATGGACTCAGTGCGCTTGGCGCTACAGAAGACTCGAAACGTCAAAAACCATGGTTTGTTTTACCAGTTTTGCAACAAAGAGGTTCCTTGTCGTTCAGGGGTCCCTTACAGTCCTGGACCTTGTAGTTCCAGTTGTTAACCAAAAAAAGACACAACAGTAACATTTTGAAAAGGAAATGTGATTGGTGGTTGCTTTGTTTTGCAAAAGCCTGTACATTTAACGCCAAGCGTGATACTTTTAGGCCAAGCCGTAATGCTTTTTTTCTGTTCTGAAAGTAACAAAGTGACTTTCAAGCCGTAAAGGGTGTGAATGTTGTATTTCCCCCCTGCATTTTTCTTAAATTTTCAATTCCTGCTCACCCTCCCAAAACCTGAAGAATTTTTTTTTTTTTTTGCCATGGCCTCAAAATGTCCATAAATGTTCCATTTCTAGTGCAGAATACGCCCAAGGAAAATCAACCATCCTTCAAATTGTCTTGAAGTAGACCTGAGACTTCTTGAAGCTTAGTGAATACATCCGTTTAAATAAGAGCTCTGCTCTGGTGCCACAAGAAATGGCAGTTCTCACAATTCCATAGCGCAGAGTCATGGCAGTTAAAGTGGTGCTAAACTGGATTATTTCTGCCATATGGATGGGACCTCAATTGAATGGAAGCCCAGACAGAAGCCAAGCATCTTCCAGCCCAATGGTAACTATGCTCCTGACCAGGAAACAAAGGACATGTCCACAAAAAAATTGGCAGCTCCCTTTTGAAAAGGAAGAAAGGAAGGAAGGAAGGAAGGAACTTTGCCAAAAACATAATTTTCCTACAAATAGCAGCAAGTTGTCAAGCTTCAGATTTCCCGAACCAGTGTTCTATTTCTGTAGACTCAAATGGGTGACATCCAGAGTCACCAATTCAGACAGTCAAAATAACCCCGGTAGAATGTGGGTTGAATCTTTGTTGTTCACATGTGTTTCGAATGCATTCCGTTAAGTTTTTTTGTGGGGCTGCCAAAAAAGCCACTTAACCCAGGATAATCGATCTTGGATTTGCCCTCCCAAGATCTGAAGGGTCTGGAAACCATGCCCTATGAGGAACAACTTAGAGAGCTGGGGATGTTTAGCCTGGAGAAGAGAAGGTTAAGAGGTGACATGATAGCCCCGTTCAAATATTTGAAAGGATGTCATATTGAGGAGGGAGCAAGCTTGTTTTCTGCTGCTCCAGAGAACAGGACTCGGAACAACAGATGCAAACTGCAGGAAAAGAGATTCCACCTCAACATTCCTGACAATAAGGGCTGTTCGACAGTGGAACACACTCCCTCGGAGTGTAGTGGAGTCTCCTTCTTTGGAGGTCTTTAAGCAGAGGCTGGATGGCCATCTGTCAGGGATGCTTTGACTGGGAGTTCCTGCATGACAGAAGGGGCTTGGACTGGATGGCCCTTGGGGTCTCTTCCAACTCTATGATTCTATCATTCTATGAGATTTCCTACAAGATTCACATTGTCGGCTGTGTGAATAACTGATGCGAACAGACCTGGGACAAACCTCTGCATGCCTTGAATGTGCTTCGAATGCCTCCGCCTCACCTCCTCCATCTTGATTCACAGTGCTGACAGGTGTGGGCAACCGAACTTGCAGAGTTGGGCAGAGATGCAGTTCCAATTAAAAAAACCTACAAAATAATGTGAACAACAAATTGGGAATTCATGAGTGAGATTATTCGGATATTCGGATGAGACATCCTTCCTCCCAGAAGCTCCTTGTGCACTGGCTCAACGTTCCATATCCTTGCCTCCATGGTATTCCTAGTCCTCTGTTCTAACCTGCTTTCCTTGTGTACCTTCAAGCTCACTGTGACATACAGTGACTGTATTATAGGGGTTTCTTGGCCAGACTTCTTCAAAGTGGGTTTGCCACTATTGCCTTCCTCTAAGGCTGAGAGAGTGTGACTTGCCCCAGGTCACCCAGTGGATTGCAATGGATGTGGGGATTTCACCTGGTCTCCCAAAGTCTTAGCCCAATGCTTAAACCACCATACCGTGCTGGCTCTCAGAGACATGCTAGTTCTTTTCAAATATCTTAAGGGCTGACCTTCTGAAATACCATGCTGGCAATGGGGCTGACCTTACAGTAAGCCCTGTGAAGGTTACTTCGGCATGTGTGACTGAGCTGCATGGGCTTTAGTTCTTTGTAAAACCCATTAAGTTTATTTGGACTTAACGTGTGAGTAAAAGCACACACAAGCAAGCTGTGCAAGAGCTTCATGGAGAAATGGCGGATTGGTAAAGACAAAAAATCCCCTGTCTTCCCAGCTTGTGTCGAGAGCATTCTGATTTACAGAAACTTACAGAGGGGATTTTGTTGCATGGAAATAAGTGTTGTTTTCACTTGCCAAGCCAGCTTCAAAAGACAAGGCCTGAGACGCAACCCTAGACTAAGCCCATTCCTAAGACCCAAGATTGGAGTTTGCTACCACTGGCTACAAAAACAAATCATGTAAGAGGTTTTTGTTTGTGTTTATTTTGTCTGCAATGTAGATAGCAGCCAGGTCACATTGGGGCCTGCAAAACATGAAGTGATACTCTCCCTTTGAAACTTCTTTTATCTTCCATGTGGGTAGGCTGCAGTTGCTTAGTATTTAAGATGGTTACCCACAACATGTCTTTCAAAACTTCTCAGGTTTATAGGATCTGCTTTCTTTCCCTCCTCTCCCCCTAGGATCGTGGGGTCCATCAGCCAGCGGTGAAAGAGCTGTTTAGCCAGGTAGACATTTGCTAAGAATTAAGGGAAAAGGTGCCTCTGGGCACATGCTTGGTCTGGCATGTTCCAGACCAAAACATCAGGAGGGCTGCATGTTCATTTCACATGTTTCAGCACTAAACTCACTAAACACTAAATTTGAAAGCAGGTTTTCTGGCTGGGACCCAGCTCATATGAAGGCCTACTGCTTTGGCTGCAGTGAGTGAGTTGAACCAAGCTGAGTTTTGCTTCTACAGACCTTCAAAGGCCTTGGTTGCAAGAGACTGCCTGTGAATTTTAAATACTACAGTACAATTATAATTGGTTTGAGAAATCGCTTTAAATCTGCAGTTCTGTGCATTGAGATTAGTGGAAATCCATCAGACTAGTCATAGAGTTGGAAGAGACCCATAAAGGCCACCCAGTCCGATCTCCTGCCTTCTCAACTCCAGAGGGTTCCTGGATGAGGAGGATTCTCTAGCTCCATTTGATTCAGGTTTCAGGCCTGGTTATGGGACAGAGACATAACCTCTGCCATGCAGGAACTCACAGTCAAAGCACCCCAACAGATGGCAATTCAGCCTGTGTTTAAAAACCTCCAAAGAAGAGTCCGCCACCCTCTCAGGGAATGTGTTCCACTGTTGAACTGCTCTTACTGTCAGGAAGTTCCTCCTAATATTTAGGTGGAATCTCTTTTCCTGGAGTTTGCATCCTTTGTTCTGGGTCCTAGTCTCTGGAGCAGCAGAAAACAAGCTTGCTCCCTCCTCAATGTGACATCCCTTCAAATATTTGAACAGGGCTATCATATCACCTCTTAACCTTCTCTTCTCCAGGCTAAACATCTCCATCTCCCTAAGGCGTTCTTCATAGGGCATGGTTTCCAGACCCTTCACCATTTCTTTGGACACGCTCCAGTTTCCCCACATCCTTTTTGAATTGTGGTGCCCAGAACTGGACACAGTATTCCAGGTGAGGCCTAACCAAAGCAGAATAGAGTGGCATTATTACTTCCCTTGATCTAGATGCTATACATCTATTGATAAACTGAACTTTAATCCAGACAAGACAGAGATGCTCCTGAGAATACATGACTCCCTAGAAAATAAAATGATCCTTGGTAACATACAGAAGGCAGTAGGAAAAGAGGAAGACCACAGTCTAGGTGGATTGACTCAGTCAAGGAAGCCACTGTGGCCCTAAGACTGCAAGACCAGAGCAGTGCTGTTGAAGGGTGACTTAGAGGTCTCTCATTCATGTGGTCACCATATATGTGAAAGTTGATTTGATGGCAGTTAACAATAACACTGGTGGTGCAGTGGTTAAATACCTGTACTGCAGCCACTCACTCAAAACCATAAGGTGGCGAGTTCAAGACCAGCAGAAGGGTTCAAGTTTGACTCAGGCTTGCATCCTTCTGAGGTCACTAAAATAAGTACCCAGATTGTTGGGGGCAAGTAGCTTACAGTTGTAAACCACTTAGACACTGCTTAGGCGGTATGAAGCGGTATATAAATGAAGCTGTTTGTTTGTTTGTTTACAGGGAACCCTTGAAGCCCCCCACAAAGTTGATGCGGGCCATATGCACCCCATAGGCTATATGTTGCCCACTCCTGACATATATATGTACATATCTGCAAATATAGGCCGGGAATCTGTTGGGCCTCTACATCAGTGTAATTCACAATTGTGTTTTTTTTAAATACAGGCTTGCATAAGGGAGGTATCCAATATCATCTTATGCAAGAAGTTCCCTATCCAGACACAGCAGAACATGTTAACTTTAAGGCCAGTTGGAGCTTGGACACAGCTAAGCCTCCCCGCATTACCAGAATGGCTGCTGGTTGTCTGGGAGGGGGGTGTCCTAGAGACTTACTAGCTGAACTGTCCCTGTTAGACTGGCTGGCTCTTGTGTCTACATTTAAGTACTCCAGTGGCACATTTTACTTTGTATTTTAAATAGGATCACATTGTTACCCCAAAAAATTGGGGGGAACACTGGGAGATCCCCACAAGTGTGTCAGCATCTTTAAATATTGGGGGAATTACCTAACTCAAAGGATGCCTTGTGAGAGGCTGAGTAACCTGAGGATCATTTTTATCTATGTATATAGTTACTAATGTGAGAGAACTCTAGGTTTAATTAGATAAAGACGTTTTTATTTTGAAATCTAACACACACATGATAGCCAATCAAACAGACAAACCATACAGAGATAACCAAAAAGAAATATGGAAGTTTAATAGCAGAGGCCGAGAGTTGTCGAAGGGTGATATTTACCTGTCCCAGAGAGGAGACCACGGAAGTGGGATATGTCTGAGGGAAACGTAGTGAGTGAAGAAAACTCTCTGTGCACACAAAGGGCTAGGTTTGGGACTAATATCAATACCTGATATGTAGTCTCAGAGGATAAAAGCCTCTGAGGATGCTTGGTGCTATCTGGCAGTGTAATAAAGACCTGACGGTCTTCTCATGGAACTAGCAATGGGGTTCTGAAATGACCGTAGGCTTTAACTTCAGATTAACAAAACAGCCCCAGGATATCCGGACAGGGAAGATTTATCATCACCAGTAGTGTAGTGGTTTGAGTGTCAGACTAGGATGCTGGGAGACTTACAGTTGAGCATATACAGTGTATGTATGGTAAAATTATGGTGTATAGTGGTAAACTATGGTTAAAAAATCACCACAATTTAAACAAAATCAATACTTCTCACCATAGTCGGAAACCTATGGCCAGCTACATGCCTACTTACTCTGCTGTCCAAGGGCTGATTGACAACACCAAGATTATATCTTTAGGGATGCTGGTGAAATCTACTGCAGAATCTATTTGTACTGGATTTTATTCTGTTCTAAAAGGGCAGCATCCTTGTAATGCTGGACTGCTTTGTCTCAGTGAAATCTGTGGCCAGGTGGGAAGGATCCGTAGCCTGTGAAATATATAAACTTTTTAACACATCTGTCTATGGAAAATACGGTATTACTTTTGAAGATGATAGATGACTGTGAAAGAGATGCAAATAAAAGAGAAGTATATGTTTTTGCATATACAAATGCATACAGGTAGTTTCATATTAATAAAAGGAAAGGAGTTCTTTTTTGTGGACTTTTTCCAACTCAAATCCACCAGACAAACAAACCACCTTTGCTTTGAAATCAGGGAAGGGGAATATAAAACAATGTTGCACATTTCATATTATTGAGCCTTTAGCAATTTTTCATAACATAGTAAAGAGCTGTGCTTGTAATTGTTGACACTGAGGATATGGCTGTTACAAGCACTGAGTGTACTATGCTTTTGTTTGGTGTTCAGATTAATAAGAGAGCGAGGAGTGACAGGCCCCTTTAATTTCGAGAGACCCTTCTTACTTAACAATTTTTAAAACTACAGGAGTGGGATGAATTGCTTAAAACGGGAGCAAAAGAGATGGAAGTGGGGAGAACATAAATGCTTAACTTTTCCTCTATAATTCAAGCGCAGGTTTCGCTCCACATGAGCCTTTTCCAACCTGGTGTCCTCCAAAGGTTTTGGACTACAACTCCCATCGGTCAATAGCTATGCTGGCCAGCAATAATGGAAGTTGCAGTCCAATGCATCTGGAATGCATAGGCAAGAGAGGGCTGATCACATCTCTCTTAAAACCTTAGGCTGGTTTTTGGTTTGTTTTTAGCTGGTAGACCAAGGGAAGGAGCAAAAACGAATGCAAGGTTTGAAGGCCCAGTCTCTCTCTCTCTCTCATACACAATTATTTCTAATAGTATTTGGTGAAGCTAATACATATGTCAACATCACCAGAGATAAAAATGTTGGGGGTAGAGGGCAGCATAACGCATACTCTGTATTCCTTTGTGATTAAGACTATATATGTATCATTCCACCCCCAACCTACCACCCCCACCTCAAAAACACATATGTCTCCATAGCCATGTGGTCCATAGCTTTTTTATTATTTGCCATTGAGAACAGAATAACGAGACACCCAAGGATGGATTTACTAGAAGATGGAGAAGGTTTTCCAGATTCAAGAGGGACTGGGTCACAGCGAGGGGACCTACTAAAACAAATGAAAGTACTTGCCCATAGGGAAATCATACTTGCCCACAGGGAAACATTGGAGAATACTTGCCCATAGAGAATCATTGGAGAATACTTGCCCATAGAGATACGTTGGGGAATGCTTGACCATACGGATACATTGGAAAATATTTGCTCATAGGGAAATATTGGAATTACACTCATCCCTCCATATTTACGGGTTTGATCTTTGCGGATTTGATTATTCACGGATTTGTTTAATACATTCTCTCTAGGAATATCTAGGTCCTCCGGTGCAACTCTATGGTCAATTTTAACTAAAAGTTGCACCAAAAGACCTAGAGGCCTGATCTAGACAGGCACTAAGAGGCGCCATCACGGTGCCATTAGGGTTTGGGAGTGCGAATCGTTTACATGCTCCCAAACCTTAGTGCGTAACGGCGCGGGCGCCATTACATAATGCCATTTAGACGGTGTATGTAATGGCGCCACCGCAACTGCGCAGCTTCTGCATGGAGCTGCACAGTTGCAGCAGGACTTTTTTTGAAATCGCACCACAACTGTGCACCTAAAAAGGAGCGTGGTTTCCCCGCTCCTTTTTAGGTGCACAACTGCTCCGCAGGATAAAGAGGTGGTGCCAGACCGCCCTTTTTGGGCGGTCTGTACCACTCCTAGAGAGAATTCTCTCCTAGGCCTTTGTAGCTCCTCCAGCACAGTTCTATGCTCAGCGTCTGTCGGACATTGATCACAGAGCTGCCCTGGAGGACCTAGAAATGCCTAGAGAGAATACTCTATTAGTCATTTGTAGCTCCTCCAGCACAACTCTATGGTCAGTCTCTGTTGGGCGCTGACCACAGAGTTGCTCTGGAGGACCTAGAGATTCCTAGAGAGGTGTCCTCTCTGGTAAAAACATGGTGTTTTTGTTATTTGCGGTTTCTCCATATTCATGGGAGTCTTGTGCCCCGAACCCTAGTGAATGTGGAGGGACAAGTATACTTGCCCATTGGGATACATTGGGAAATACGTGCCCATAGAGAAATATTGGAATTAATTGCCCATAGGGATACATTGGAGAATACTTGCCTATAGGGAAACATCAGGGAATACTTGTCCACAGAGATACGTTGGGGAATACTTGACCATACGGATACATTGGAAAATACTTGCCCATAGGGAATCATTGGGGAAAACCTGCCCATAGAGAAATATTGGGAATTACTTGCCTATAGGGATACATTGGGGAATACTTGCCTGTAAGGAAACACTGGGGAATACTTGCCTATAGGGAAACATTGGGGAATATTTGCCAATAGGAATACATCAGAGAATACTTGCCCATAGGGAAGAATTGGGGAATACTTGCCCATAGGGAAACATTGGGGAATCACTGCCCATAGGGAAATATTGGGAATTACTAGCCCATAAAGATACATTGGGGAATACTTGTCTATAGGGAGACATTGGGGAATGCTTGTCTATAGGGAGACATTGGGGAATACTTGCCTGTAGGGAAATATTGGGAATTACTTGCCCATAGGGATACAATGGGGAATACTTGCCTATAGGAATACATCAGGGAATACTTGCCCATAAGGAAGAATTGGGGATTACTTGCCCATAGGGGAAACATTGGGGAATGCTTGCCCATAGGGAAACATAGGAAGCATCTCCTACGTTTCCCTATGGGTAAGCATCCTCCAGTGATTCTCTATAGGCAAGTATGGGTTCTCCATGGACACGTACTGTCATTTGTTTTAATATGTCCTCACAGCGAGGACTCCCATTGCCTCACACCGCTAGGTAGCACAGTTTGGCTTCAATTGACTTTAAAAAAACAAACAAACCCAAAACCTAGTGTACCACCGAAATGTAGTCTGTTGCTTGGGTGATATAGAGACTTACATGTTTCGGCAGGGACCTGTGTGCTTCAAAACCGACAAGGAGCCATTGCTTGAATCTCAGCCAGCAAATGGTTGTTGGCAGGGATGGAAAGCGACCGTTCCTTGTGTGTCCCAGCAAACCGAAAGCGAAGAGTTTTTGAACACAACCCCTGCTCACTCCACACACGCACGCGCGACTTTATTACGGTCCAAGGCCTGCAAATCAGAAACAAAGATAACAGATATAACAAGTTACCTGGTTAAGAAACAAAACAAAACAGCTGGGATTTTAGCAGATTCAAAATGACTACATGAAGTACACGACTATGTGAACAATGCCAATAAAATGGCAAAACAGCAAAGGGATTCATTACATTTGAGTCTGTCTAATATTTGCCCTCTTGTGCCATTGGGTTTCTGGTGACGATGTGTTTTTAAAAACCCCGCCGCCGCATCCAGTTGTGTGAAAAACCACTGCTTGGCCTTTTGTGTTCTCACAACTTAATCCGGAATAACAGGCAGGCAGCAAAAATTAAAGCAACCCAGGCCACCGGGGTCTCCATCTTAGCTACGTTCACAAATGCCTTGCCCAATATAGACACACGCTCACAAACACAGCCACACAAAAGAGCATTTGTAGCGTCTAAAGAGAGTATTGCATCTGTATAAAGCTGTATAAAGACAAGTTCTCTTCCGGCAGGCCTAGCCAGCCCATTTGAAACCATGACATTTATTTATATATGTGCGCTTATGAGTGGATTTGAATGGTGGATTTAACTCTGTATCTGTGTGTGGTTTTGTGTTTTGTATTTTAAGGTGTTGTACCTCCCCTTGAGGAAAGGTGGGAAAGAAATAAAAATGAGCTGTTATTGTTGTTAGCAGTGGTTGTTGTTATAATTATTATAGTTATTGTTGTTATTATATTGCTTTGTTGTTATTATATTGTGTTATTATTATAGCATTATTGCCATTGCTATTATATTGTTGTTTGTTGTTATATTGTTTTGTTATTATTACATTGTTTTGTTATTGTTATATTGCTGTTATTATATTATTAAATAAAAAAAATTATTTATAACATGTAAAACACATAAAATAAAACACAGATAATAGCATTATATACATCCTTGTCATTTCTTAGTACATAATTGTAACCTTACAGAATAATAATATTCTTGTTCTTGATAAAATAAAAACCCATTTCTTCCTTCTAACTCTTAAACTTATGATGCTTTACCATCCATTATTGCTTAAATCATATAATAATAATATTGTGAAGCCGAAGGCTTTTAATGGCCACATCGCCTGAAAAACCCACATAAAAACAAGTATTATATTGTTTGTTGTTATATTGTTTTGTTATTATTATATCCTTGCTATTGTTATTACAATATATTGTTATTGTTGTCATTATAGTATACTGTTGTTATGATATTGCTATTATTAGTTGTCATTAGTATTATATTATTACTATTATATTGTTCGTTGTTATTGTATCGTTATTTTGTAACTTGCCATTGCTGTTGTTATTATTATTCCATTGTAACTGTTGCTGTTGTTATTGTTATTATTATTACAACATTGTACCTATTGCCATTGCTGGTTATTATTATAATATTTTATCTGTTGCTATTGTTATTATTATTATAACATTGCCACTGTTGCCATTGTGGTTCATATAACATTGTCACTGTTGCCATTGCTATTATTATTATATTGTAACTGGTGCCATTGTTTTTATTATTATAATAATATTGTCACGGTTGCCATTGCTGTTATTATTATAATATTGTAACTGTTGCCATTGTTTTCATTATTATTATTATTATTATTATTAACCTTTATTTATATAGCGCTGTAGGTTTACACAGTGCTGTACATATAAACTTATAATTAGACGGTTATTGTAAATATTTTAATAGTTGAAATTGCTATTATTATTATTAATATTGTAACTATTGCCAATGTTGTTGTTGTTGTTGTTATAGTGTAACTGTTGCCCTGACTTTAACTGTTGCCAGTGCTATTATTATTATACATTCACCTCTGTGTGTGTGTGGGGATACAAAGCTCAAACAACGCGCCTGAGGGGGAGGAGCAAAATCTCCTCAGGAGGGCCAGACATAATGCGCCAATTAAGGCTGTTCTGAGGTAACTTTTTACTGAGCGAGGAAGAATAAGGGAGAAGCGAGAGCGCGCGCCAAAAAAAAAAAAAAAAAAAGGCGGGCCCAGCTCGAGCCTAGAAAGAGCGCGCGCAGTGCCTCGCTGGGGAAGGAAGCACCAAGCTCCGCCCACTGGTTACCAGCAAGCGGCCGCGGCGGAGGCCTCCTAGCAACGCCGCGCGGGGGGGGGGCGGGGCAGGAGCAGAGGGCGGAGCCACGGCTGGAGAGAGAGAGAGAGAGAGAGAGAGAAAAAGAAGCAGCAGTAGGAGATGCCGCCGCCAAGTCTCGCGAGAGGCGGGCTTTGGCGCCAGCGGCGGCAAAAAGGACCACGGCGAGCCTAGCCATGGCGAGCCCTGAGGAGCGGACGGGGGCCGGGAGGAACGCCAATTTGCCTTGGTATAAAAGGAGGAAAGGGGTGGGTGCTGAGGGATGCTGGGATTTGTAGTTTTTCGGGTCTGGCTGCCTCCAGACTGGAGAGAGAACCCGGTTTGGCCCCGCTTTAACTCTTTGTCTGGCTCAAGGCTGTGGAATTCTGGGAGTTGGAGTCTGTTGTGGGGTCCAGAGCGGAGCGGAGCTCCGCTCTGGACCCCACAACAGACTCCAACTCCCAGAATTCCACAGCAACTGACCTAAACAACAAGTTAAAACGGGGCCAAACCGGGTTCTCTCTCCAGTCTGGAGGCAGCCTCTGACAGAGACCAAAAAAAACAACCCCCACTGCAGAAACACAGCGCTTGAACTGCCTTGGCTAAGGGATGCTGGGATTTGTAGTTTCTTGCTCTCTCTCTCTCTCTGGCAGAGCAGCCTCAATGGTCCAAAACCCACTGTGCAGAAACAATAATCTGGGTTGACCCACATATGAATTGCCTTGGCTCACTGCTAGGGGAAATCTGGGATTTATAGTGTCTGTGAGCCATTTAGCCTCCTCTGGTTTTTCAAACCTCCAATTGGAGAGCGCGTGAACCACCCTGGGGTATCTTGGGATTTGTAGTTTGTTGTTTGAGTGCTCTCTTGACAGAGAAAGCTGAACGCCTCACCAAACTACAATTCCCAGAATCAGTGGTTTGGGAAGCGCTGATTTAAAGCACGGCCCCGGCCGAGCTACGGACAGCTTCGCTCTGGGAATAAAAAGGGCTTCACCCAGTTTGCCATTTTCATACCCTTCAACTTGCAACGGGGGTAAGAAGATGGCAAGCTGGGTTGAGATTCATAGTTTCTGATGGAGCCTGAGCTGGAGACGCCAAACGGAGCTATATTCTCTTCCGGATTACGGTCTTAAAACGGTATTGTTGATCCCAGATCAAATGGTGCAAATACAGGGCTGGAAAAACCCCATCGCCTTCGTTTGTGAATGCGGATATTCTGACCCACAAGTATCAAGCCTGGGTATGTTGTTCTCCGAAAAAATGATCAGCGTTTTAGACTTTGAAAGAATTTCCAGCGCTATATATTGCGAGGCTACTCTCCTTCGTCTTCAAATACCTTCCGTTGCTTTATCTCTTCGGGTACCTCAGGTATAAATGACAACATTTGAGAGTGGTCCAGCCATCTGGACTCTGTGCTTGCAAAACGCTTTCTGATGTATCTTTTCTCACCAGGGTAGAAAAATACCGGCCTCAGACGCTAAAGGATCTGATTTCTCATCAGGACATTCTGAGCACCAGTAAGTATTTGAAGGTGGGCAATGCCGCTTTTTGGTCGGCCGTGTCCAAGCCGTTGACCCAGTGGCCTTCGGAGGATTTCTGATCAGGGAGGTTCCCTAAAGGAAAGCTGTTTGGGACGTCTCCAAAGTAGCAAGGAAAAAAAAGGGCTGTTCAGCTTGTGATACCTGTTTGTCATAAGATGTGTCTGCAAGCAAACAAAGTATGTAGTGGTGTATCCAAAGGGACTAAAATGGTGAAGGGTCTGGAAATCGTGCCCTACAAGGAACGCCTTAGGGAGCTGGGGATGTTTAACCTGGAGAAAAGAAGGTTAAGAGGTGATATAATAGCCCTGTTCAAATATTTGAAGGGATGCCATATTGAGGAGGGAGCAAGCTTATTTTCTGCTGCTCCAGAGACTAGAACGTGGAACAAAAGATGCAAGCTGCAGGAAAAGAGATTCCACCTCAACATTAGGAGGAACTTCCTGACAGTAAGGGCTGTTCGACAGTGGAACACACTCCCTCAGAGAGTGGTGGAGTCTCCTTCCTTAGAGGTCTTTAAGCAGAGGCTGGATAGCCATCTGTCGGGGAGGCTTTGATTGAGAGTTCCTGCATGGCAGGGGGTTGGACTGGATGGCCCTTGAGGTCTCTTCCGACTCTATGATTCTATGATTCTCTATGATTCTATGTGGTGGGGGACCTAGATACAGAGCCAAAGGCAGAGTGACATGGTCCATGAAAGGTGAGAAGCATCCCATTCCTGCTCTGTTATCTGTCACTGCATTATATTCAAGGTGCCCAAAAGGAGTAATTGCCTTGTGATAAACCTTTGGCTGTGTTCACAAAGCACAATAAATCCACATTTTTGCTCATTTTGAACAGCTAGGCTTGTTGATGTATGCTGCTGTGTTTGCACCCATTTGACTTCGGTGAGCCGCAGTAGCTAACCCCTCCGCCCATCTCTGGTTTCTTGCGATGTCTGAACATTAGCTTGTGCGGGAAGAGGCAAGGCACAAGCACAAGTCATGGTTTGTTTTTGGCTTATGCCTGGCTAGCCAGGGGAGTTCTTACCTGGGATGCCACAAGAAGCAAATCGCGAACAAAAGGCCCATAGCTCATTTAGCAGCTCTGCTTTCAAGCGGGAGCAAGTGGGCAGCACATGCTAGCTCTCTGGTTCATTCATGATAAGGCAGATTTTTGTTCCTGTTGGTTTTGGCTACCTCATCACTTGAACCTTTCAATACTTTTTCTTTCCAGCTTCGTATTTAAGGTTTAGCTTGGAAGTCCATGTCAGCAAGTTAGAAGGCTGGTAGAGAGGTGATGTAACGTTGTATTTCCAGTGTAGAACTAGTTGGGCACCCAGATGAGGGAAACAGTCTCCTTTCCCCACCCAACATAGAAAAGCAGTGGCCTACTGCATTCCTCCTTTGCCAGCCCCAGCAGGCTAGTAAATGTGTGTGTGACTTGTATGTAAGGCCGATGTAACATTATATAAGGCAGCCAGCCCTAGGCTAGCACCCTCTAGAGCACGTTTGAAGGGTGTCGAATTGGGGAAGGGCTGATACCCTGCTTATTTTCGTCCTTCCTTCCTGATTCCTTTTGCCTTTTGTATCATGCCTACTGGATTGTAAGCCATTATTTTAAATTGTGAACACCCTTGAGCGCCACGCGTGAAAGAGTCCTTTTCGAAAAAGGACTCATTTTGCGGTTCATTAGAAGCACTATTGAGAGTAACTTGTCACAGTTGGGGAAATTTTGCAACTTGTGTATGTTGCTCATTACTTTAAAAGAAGCTGGTGGGGAGGGGCAGAGGACGAAGAAAGTCAGCTTTCTATATTTCAACTGTATATCTCTAAATCCTTTCTCCCTCTCTCTCAGACACTCACAAAACTGTGTAGGAATAGCTCTGGCCAGTCTACATTTGATGCTTCCAGAACAAGAGGTGCTCCCACCGCAGAACCAACCTTGATTTCCACATCCCCAGACATAATCCAGAGAGCAAGTGCAGTGCTTGAACTGGCACAACCACACAATAGGCATCTGCTAGGAGGGGAAGAGGCAGAATATGTAAAATGGGCTGGGAGTCAAACCCCCCCCCCCACTCCTCCCATAACTGGTTGAGGAGGCAAAACAAGGGAGCAGAAAAAGTGTGGTGTAGGATGCCACCGGCAGGTAATGCTGGGTCAGAGTAAGGTGACAATCTGAGGTAGTGTCTTGCCCCTTTCCATCATAGCATGGCTAGTTGTGCTGTATTATGTACTACAGCCACCCTCCTATACTTTGGATCCACTGGCCTACAAGAACCTGGCATCTCCGTTGTCATCTGTGTTTCCAGAAGCAATGGCTACAGATTCCTTAATACTGCGCCATTGCAAGCAGGAGCAGTGATGGCAGCTGAGCAGCTGCATGGGGTTGGGGAAGAAAGTTTGCATGCTTGGCTTCAGCTCTGCTTCCAGTTGTGCCTTAAGCAGATCCTAAGACGAGCTGTGGGGCTTCTGTTCCTTGGTAGCTTTTTAGGCAGCAGAAGTGGTCATGGCTCAGAGGCTGTACTGGGTGAGGTGGTGTAGTATGGAGTCAGCACTGAACCTTCCTTGGAGATTTTTAGACAGAGGCTGGATAGCCATCTGTCGGGAGTGCTTTGACTGTGTGTTCCTGCATGGCAAGGGGCTGGACTGGATGGCCCTTGTGGTCTCTTCAAACTCCATGATATATATGATACTCTCCTCACCACCACCACCACTTCTACACCACAAAAGGGGTAGTTAATCCTCCATTATATTAATAAAGAAAGAAAGAAAGAAAGAAAGAAAGAAAATAATGGCATTCCGTGTTGGTGCTAGAAGCAGGAACAACTTACCAAGCAATGAGTTGCTTCTAATTTGTTACTTCCAAGCTCTGCTTGAGTTTACTGGCTGAAAAGCTGCGTATAAATATATTTGCAAATGATGCCGAAATGTCATTTCAATTTTCCTACCAGTTCAGAAGTTCATCAGTGAAGATCGATTGCCTCATCTTCTCTTCTATGGGCCTCCAGGAACTGGCAAGACTTCCACCATTTTGGCTTGTGCTAAACAACTTTACAAAGAAAAGGAATTCAACTCTATGGTTCTAGAGGTAAATGAAAACATTATTTGCCTTTAATAAACTAGGTTTGGTGGACCTGTGCCTTGTTAGACTTTCGATTCCACCAATGCCAGCTAGTAAGGTCAGGGATTACAGTGATAGGAAGTGTTCTGAAAAGCCACCTGTTCCCTGCTTATGCTCTGTTATCTTGCTCATTTTGAATACAGGGAAAAGGAAGAAAGCTTTCTGAGCTTATTGTTTATTCCTCATACTCTAGCAGCTTTTGGACTGAACTACTCAAATGTATTGGGGCTAACCTTGAAGATGGCATGGATGTTTCATGTAGTTCAAAATAAAGCTATTAGAGTTTTATCTGGAACTAGTACACTGGATATTATTACACTTACGTAGTACCAGCTTCTCTGGTTACCAGCTTGTTTCTAAGCCCAAATGATCTGGGATCAAAATATCCCAAGGTTTTCTTTCCTTCATGTGAATTTGCTTAACAGGTTTGCTGTTTCATTCTCCCCACCCTCCACAGTTGGTAAAATGTGACAGGTAGGTACCGAGAATGGGACTTCTTGGCTGTGGTGCCCAGAATGTGGAACAGCCTTTCAGAGGAGGCCAGCGGGTCCCTAATGCTGCTTGTTTTTAGATGGGCAGTAGCAGTTTTCCAGATACAAGTTCTTTGCACTTCTGTTATCAATGTGCTTTTAAAGACACAGGAAGAGCCCTGCTGGATCCAGTCTAAGGTCTGCCTAGTTCAGTGTCCAGTGTCCCTCAGTGGCCAAGCAGTTGTCCACAGCAAATCTGAAACAGGACAAGAAGGCAATAGCAGTGGTGTTGCAACTCATAGTCAGTGGGATACTGTCCCTAAACCTGAAGGTTACATACCTGATGTGTCGATCTAATGCTTAAATACAAGGCTGATTTTTAGGAATCAGCTATATATGCATCTCTTCTGTGTGTCTGCAGATATTTCCAGTGTGTTTGTTAGGAGGCTATAGCCTTTCCTCGGCATCTGCACCTTCTCTTCGTGTTGTTATGTTTGTTCTTGTGTCTGCACAGCCATGTCTTAATGCCACTTGCCTTTCTCTTCAGCTAAATGCTTCAGATGACCGAGGTATTGACATTGTTAGAGGGCCTATCCTGAACTTTGCCAGCACAAGGACCATCTTTAAGTAAGTGCCCTGAGGAGCCCTCTGAGCTCCTTCCTTTAGAAAGTGGTGCAGGGAGAATTCCTCTGTTTTTGTTTGTACCAAATCATGAAAAGTATCTATTGGGCTACTGATATTCAGCACATGGCTTGAAGTGGTGCAGCAGAGGAAACAATGTTTTCTCAAAGAAAGCTTGCTTTTGAAGTGCCAGTGTGTTTTAGGCATTTGAGTTTATTCACCATCCATCTCAATGAATATAGAACAGGGCAGAATTAGATAGTAGGCTAGATTTTACCTGTAAATTATCCCTAGATCTACAAGTAATCAGTAAGAACTGGAATCTTAGTTGTTCAGCTATTTTATTGTTGTGTGCCTTCACCCTAAGGTAAAGTTATTACAGGATTTTTGTGGCAAAATTTGTTCAACACCAAATTGGTGTTCAATAGCAGCACCAAAATGTTTCCCTGTTCTTGCCTAGTAGCTTTCAACCCTTGGCCCTCCAGGTGCTGTTGGGCTTCAGTTTCCAGAAGCCCCAGTGGTAAGAGATTCTGGGAGTTGTAGTCTAAAATATATGTCCCTTCAGGTTGGGAACCACTGCACTACTGAAATTTTAACGAAATAGAAGAAGACACACTTAGAAATGGGTTTTATTCAGGAGAATACGGAGCACCTCTCAATTCTAGTAAAAACAAATTCTTGGACTGGGAATTATTTAATTTTAACAGTATGTCTTCTCCACCTAGTTTCAGGTAATGGATCTCAGAGCTTTAGTAAAGTTAGTAAAAAAGAAACAGGAGCAGATCTGACAGGTCTAATGTCTGCCTAGTCCTAGGTTGTAGAAAGCCTTTAGGCTCCTGGTTTAGAAGGATGTAACTAGCTGAAATGCATCTGAAGATGTCACACCCATCTGTGGTTGGATCCAGCAACAAAAGAATGAGGGATGCTTCAAGATGGATGTTATGGCTTTGTTTTTATATGTGCAAAAACATGTGTGTAAATCCTGTATATGCAATACAATGGAAAAAAAAAACCTTAAGAATATCACTTTCCCAAATAGGTATGGAAAAACAAGCTATAAAAAGGGAATGGTCACATTCCTTGGCATTTTTATTTTTTGAAAATGATAAAGCATTAATAGACTGAGAACCACCAACAGCATTCATGTAAACTAGACAAAAACCACAACTACATTATGCAAAACAGATAATATTGTGAAAGAGGCTCTCGATTAACTTGTAATCATACAAAAACTCTTTTCTTGTTTTGACAGTGAATGGAATGAAATAATCATGTAGGCAGAATAACTTTAGTCTCTTATTTTAAAAGATGCAACCAGCTTGATGATATTCTTGCCCCACCATCACTCAAGTGCCCCAGATGCCTGTTGCAAGTTTTACTGGGACTACTGGTATTTCAAATTTACTGCGTAGCCTTGTCAGAGGCTAGCTTTCTTTGAATTTATCTCTTGTACCTATCTTTGTTGTAACTAGATTGCTTTTGATGGTGGCTGAGTTTTTCAAGCTCTGTGTGAATTTGAAAGGCTTCAGTTCCCTTGTCTGTTTCTCTTTCCTATTAGGAAAGGCTTTAAGCTGGTGATTCTGGATGAAGCAGATGCCATGACGCAGGAGGCACAGAATGCCCTCAGGCGTGGTAAGTTTACCACATGCCAAGGGAATCATGGTACAAAGACACAACAGCTCCTGTGGGTAGCTCTTTGTCAGGCTGGCCCTGTTCTACTACAGAATATTGCTATTTGGTGTCCCTGCTAACCTGAACTGCTTTTTGGTCTTGGCATCATTAAACATCTTGTTAAGCGAGATGTCCATGAAGACCTCAATCTTATAATCTCCCTCACCCCAGCATTTGTGTCTCTGTTTTATTGCCTTTTAAGTGTATTTTTTAAACTGTTTTTAACCTGTGTTTTTTAAATAGTACAGTGGTTTGTTTTTTCAACTTCTGTGTTTATTTATTTATTTTTTAGTTGTACTTTGCTTTAAATGTTTGTAACCTGCCTTGAATCCTGTGGTGGGAGAAAGGCACGATAAAAATGAAATAAATGTTAATTCCTTCTTTAGAAATCTGGCTGTTATTAGGGTTAGGATTTAAGAAGCAAGCCCCTGCTTTGAGGGACGCAGCCCATCTCACGGAACAGACCAGAGTATTTGTTCGCGGCCCATTTAAGGAAGAGAAAGTGCCAGTTTTGACTCTCTAGAAGTTCTCATTTATATGTAATTCGATCTATTTTATTATTCTTTGTTTTTATGTCTATGCTGTTTTCATAGATTTTGCTGCCTTTCATGTATGTTTCTTTCTTAACTTGTTTTTGTTTTGTTTATTTAGTAAATGTACCTTATATCCCACTTTATTTTCAAGGATCTCAGGGCAGCGTACTATAAAATGAATATAGAACAATCAATAGCAGTTACTTGAAAGATTAAAAATAAGTCATCACTTAAAAACCAGACAATTTAGAACCATTTAAAGCAACACTGACCATAACACGTGGGCACATTGGATCAAATCAGTTCCCAAAGGCCTTAGGTAACTTTAGCATTGTCACACTTGTGCATTGCCTTTCCAGTAATAGAAAAGTTCACAGAGAACACCCGTTTTTGCCTGATCTGCAACTATCTCTCCAAGATCATCCCAGCCTTGCAATCTAGGTGCACCAGATTTCGCTTTGGTCCTCTCACGCCAGAGCTCATGGTTCCTCGGTTGCAGCATGTCATTGAGAAGGAGAAGTGAGTAGAAAGCGCTTTTGGGTGACATTATTTTTTTATATTGTGTCTGGCACCTGTCTCCTTTTCTCTGTGCAAATGCAGTATCCATTCCATCCATATGCTGTTGGGAATTTCAGTCAAACTGTGCTCAGTTATGGCAAGTTATTATCCTCACAAGTATATGGTTGGGGGCACTTTGAGTTTTATGGAATGGAATGGATCTAAAGATCATCTAGAAGATGAACCCTAGCTCAGTAGGATGCTTTGTAAGTGTGCGTAGGAGCTGCTGCAAAATTGGGAAGAGGAACAAAGGCTAAGATGTTCCAACCAGTCTGGTTTATTTTTTTCCATATTGGAGTAGTCCTTTATATAAAGTGGATGCAGAACATTTTGGCTGGATAAAAAGAAGGAAGGAAATGGGAAGAAGAAAAGGAATGTGGCAGCACCTTTAAGACTATCTGGTTTTTCTTTTAGCATGAGTTCTTGTGGAAATAAAGCCACTTCTTCAGATACAGTACTGGTATTAAGGCCTCTGGTATAAAACATATTTAAACAGTTGTGGGAGTGAGAGAGAATGTACAAATCCTGGAAATAAATAAATTACAGTAATAGGATCCAGAAAGATGCAAATCATGGCCCTTGCCTTAATTTTTGAATAAGTTTTTCAGGTCTTCTTCTTTATTATTTTATTTCAAGGATTTATTTCACGCCTTTCTCCCGCAATGGGATTCAAGGTGGGTTACAATAAATTTAAAAGATAGAAGTAAAAGCATTGACTACAAACGTTAAGGCTGTCTTCGATGTCCTTACCAACTGCACCTGCGAAGGTGGTGGGACTGAGAGAAAGCCCTCTCCTGCCAATCTTAGCACTTGGGTTGGCTTGTATAAGGAGATATGGTCATTTACAGATTGCTACAGTGGTCAGTAATGATGTGTGAAAGTCAGTTTCCCTTGGGTTCAAAACTCTCTCTGAGAAGATTCCTTTGGTTGTATGTGCAGTAGTGAGACTCTTGCACTATGTGAGCCTTCCAACATAACTGTTGAAATTTTACTGCAAATCTCACTGCTGAAACTGAATAGCAAACTTGTAAAGGCCCTTGAAAACAAGTATTTGATGCCCTGAAGGATGACTTCATGGAAGCAGTATTGTTCTTGGTTGGCTCCACAGGCCTGTCTTTTTATCTTTCAGAGTTGATGTAAGTGATGATGGAATGAAGGCACTGGTGACACTGTCTAATGGTGATATGCGCAGATCTCTGAACATTTTACAAGTATGTATGATTTCATTTTTCTGACAAAAATCTTTTCTGGCAGGGATGGGGAATGTACGGCTCTGTAAATGTTGTTGGGACTGTTATCCCCCATCATCCCTCACAATGATTTGTGCTTGCTAGGGCTATTGCAGTCGCTGGTGGCCATAGATTCTTCCTCTATAACCTGGCAACTGATTCTAAGGCCTATAGTAATTTTGACTGCTTAAGTGAAACAGGTGTTCCTCTCCTGTTTCCCTACCAGAGCACAAACATGGCTTTTGGAAAGGTGACTGAGGAGACAGTGTACACTTGCACTGGGCAGCCACTCAGAACTGACATTGCCAACATCCTCGACTGGATGCTGAACCAGGACTTCACCACTGCCTACCACAGTATCCTTTGAAGTTCTGTTTTGGAGTTAGTGTAGGAAACTGTCTGCAACCGTTGGATGCATATGCGCTCCTGACAGCCTGTTCTTTGGCCATCACATGGCAGCAAAGCTTTTAGACTGTCATCTCAAAGAAACAGCTTCTTGACAGTCGCAAGGAGCCTGGGTTCCTACTGCTAGCAAAGACTAAGGATCAGTTGGACTTGTAGGTTTTTGCACCATCCTAGCCAGGATCTAGCTTCAATATTTCTATTACACTTCACCCCATCACTTCTGCTGTTTGGATGCCCCAGTTAACACCTGGATATTGGAGAAACAAGTGCATCCTGCAACAAAAGGTTGCAGTTAAAAGTGCTTCCTCTTCACCTTTCAAGTACTCCACTATCACCCACTGTCATGGTCAGTATTCTGTGGCCACAGATTAAGGCCTGAATCCTCTGAGTCACAACCAGAATTGGTCCACTGAGTCAGTAGGGTTTACCTAGGTGTTGCCTCACCATTCAACAATTAATTTAATAGGTCAAGTATGGTTGGGACTGATCAGCCTTTTGAATCTTCTGCAAACCTCAGGGTTTTCCCTCAGCCATCTTGTGTATGGGTATGCAGTTTTGGCTTTCTTAGCAATGGGGCTCGCAGACTGAACACAACACAGAAATGGAAGGATGCTCATATCCTAGCATTTCTGCCTCCTTGAGAACAGTTTGTCAGAACTCTTTATCTTTAGAAGAGTATCACAAATTATGAAAATCTGCCTACTAGGGTTGCATAATGGGCATGGAGGTTTCATCGTTCTGAAACAAAGTCCTCTGTCAAGAAAACTACTCAGTTGGTAAACTCGGTCAGTAGAACTAATGCAAGTGTGTGCTTGTTCATATAATGCTGGAGGTTTTCCATGCCATTTTAAGTGTTTGCAAGAGGTTTATTTCTTGATATACACAGTGCTCTGTTCTTGCTTGGCAGATTATTAAGATCAGTAGAACCTGCATAGGAAAATGTGCTAGTAGTTAATGCCTCTAGTATGAGAGTTGTCTTTCTCCTTCTCTGCTGCCCTTCATGGGCTTCCTTTATATCCATTACCTAAGGCAGTCTTATGGGTGAGGGGTCTCACTTTGCATCCATCCTAAGACAGTGATAGTGATGGCTAGCAGTGGTTTAAAAGCAGGATCACTTGGAATGGGTAGGAAGGGTGCAGACCATATGAAACAACACATGGGTCACCTGTCTTTTCTAACTTGCTGTAGTATGGGATAGAGAATTTTAAGTGGTAGTGGGGGCTAAATTCTGATTTAGGAAGGATCCCAGAAGCCCTTATTCAGCAGTGGGTGAGGTAAAAGGCAGAGGGTGGGGGTGGGCCAGCGTGAGGTGGACCAGATGTAATACTTATCTGCCAAGTATATAACCCATAGCTCAGTTCTATGCACACCTGTGCAGAGGTAAGTCCCAGTGCAACAGCTTTCAGACATAATAGCACTTTGAATTTGCCGTTCTCCTTTTGCAGCCTTTAGGTCTAGAAGTTTGAATCGACCTTCTAAAAAGCTGAAGCAGACTGTGTCATCTGTAAATGGTGCATTTGCCTTCCTCCCTGCTCATCCTGTCAGTAATATCAGTGTGTAAGTCACTGAAAGCTGTTTCTCTTAACAGCTGTTCCTCCTGCGTGCCTCACAGGGAGAGGTGAGACAGCGAGGTCTGCTACATCAGCCTGGCTGGGACTAACTAATATTTGGTTCCTTGTCTCCTAGAACTGCCTCCTGCAGTCCCATTATATAACTTCATTATGTAAGAGCCTAAAAGAGTTGGTACCTTGAACTTGCTTATTTTTCCCCCCTCACTTTGTCCTCCCCCCTCCCCCCTTTATTATCTTTTCTCAGATTCCATTTCGATCAACTCCCTTTTAAAAATCTATTTTAACCTGCAAATTGCCTAGTGTTTTGGCAGAGAGGTGGTATATAAATGTAGGGGGAAAGTGCATTCCTGGGAGGTGGCCTCAGAGAAGCTGTTTTCTCTCCATCTCTGCCTCTGCAGTTCTTTTCTCCTCCAGATGTGGTAGTGGCCTTTGCTTTCAGAAAATGCTTTCTCCTTGAAGGCAATGCGGGTTACCATGGGCACCCCACTTCCATAAGCTGCGAAAGGCATTCAATTAGTAGCTGACTGCATTAGCAAGCATCCTCTTGGCACATATCTCACCTTGATGCTGTGCTCAGATATCATGGAACTGAAGACACTGAAGGGGCTGGCACTGCATGATATCCTGACAGAAATTCACCTGTTTGTCCACCGAGGTAAAAGTACTTTTGAGTTTGAAATACACCATTGGCCGTGTTCTTTTGTGGCTCTTGCCAAATGTTTTGCCTTTAAGGAAAAAAAACTAAGAATGCAGGGTGGGGGTGGATGCCTGGCTGCTAAGTAGGACCAAAATCTTTGCTTCTGTAGCCAAGCTCTACTGCAGAAATGCACGTTGTGTTGCAGAGACTGAGGGAAACCCATGTGTCCGTATGTCTAGAATTTCTGGGTAGGGAGGAGAAACATGCAGTAGTCTAGTTTTATATTTTTATTCTTCCTTCCTTCCTTCCTTCCTTCCTTCCCTCTCTCTGTGTACATGTATTTTAAATTGTACACCTTTGGCAGGGCCTGTTGTTTATTAGTGGTTTGCTTGTAAAGCACCATTTACGTCGATAGCGCTATATAAATAAATGATACATAATGGGAGCTGTTCTCTAGCAAAAGGTGCAAAATAACACTAAAACTACCTTCAGACCATTGTTTACACACTGTTGAGCAAGATTTATAGATCCTTTGTAATAATAAAAAAGAATTCTGCGTGTCTACATGTGGCTGTCATAATTCATCAGGATGCTATGCTAGACGCCTCAAAACTGGACAGTGTTTTTGGTTGTAATCCAAGTTGTAGTGCTGGGATTCAAGTCAAAATTCCAAACTGAGGGTTTCCTAGATGCAAATAAAGAGGGACAGCCATAATTCATCAGATATCTTTAAGACGGTCTTGTAAACAGGAGACAGCTTTCTGAGGGATCATTGCCAAGGTTGCTAAAGCGGGGAATTAAAGGTAGGAAAACAGATATAAGGCACAGTTATTAAGTTTCATGAGGTTAAGAAATCGGGGGGGCAGTGTTAGGTATACTTCTCCTAGTTCCAAGTAGGTGTAGAATAATTAGTAAAAACATTATAGTCCTCTGTAAAGGATTGCTGTTGTTGTCTTTACTATCCTGCAGTTGACTTTCCATCATCTGTTCGAGTCCAGTTGCTGATCAAGATGGCAGATATTGAGTAAGTGCCTTTGGGGAGAAGGCTACAAGTTGGAGGTACAGCTTTCCCTTGCACCAAAAAGCATTGGCTATAGCTGCTGTGGAGCTATGGGACTTAATAGGCATTTTTCTTGGATTTGAAATTCCTGCTTTTCTCTCCTGTTAAATTGAGTATGGATATGGTTAGCCTCTACTTTAACTGGTATATTGTTTTACAACTGTAAAACTAAGAGGCATTTACAAATATGTGGTATTTTTGTTGTAGGGAGCTTTGCACAATATGGAAGAAGGAAGCAGAGGCAGGGATGAGTCAGGCAAGGGATGTGCGCAGTATGAGGTTCAACTTCAGAATGTTTTTCTGTGCCATGGGGGCTGGTAAACTACCTAAACTGAAAAGCAAGATTGGCCTGGGACTGCAGGAATTGACTACATAGAGCTGTGGCTTGACAAAAGTCTTTCGCTGAGCTACTTTTAGAAGGCTTGTCCTTAACAACTCTTCCTCCAATCCAAAACTGTTTTAGCACCTTACTAGGCTGTTTGTTGTATCAAGCAGGGTTTTTTTGTTTTTTTTTTAAAGCAAATGCCTGTCAGCTGGAAAATTCATCCGCCATTCTCTTCTCTTTCAGGCATCATCTAGCTGTGGGGACAAGTGAGAAGATCCAGTTGGGGGCTCTTGTTGGTGCCTTCCAGGTCACCAGAGACCTCATTGCAGCTGAAGCTTAGTAAAGCTGTTTTTAGTGTTTTGGCTACTTCCGGAGCCCCCCAGCTGTTGTTGAACTGCAACTCCCAGCATTCTTCTGCATAGGCATTGCTGCTGAAGGCTGTAGTCCAAGATATAGAAGGCTGAAATTCAACCATTTGTGGCCTGTAGTGATCAGTGACATCCCTTTTGGTGTCACTAGGGTGGATTGAATGGAATGACAGATGAGTGTTAACACCACTGTACCCAGCATTCCAGCAGAGGTTTGAATTTTTAAACTCTGGTTGTCAAGAGTGCTGAATAAAAAAAAAATCCTTGCTTATTGTACATGGCTTCTGCTTCTGTTCCTTTGGCCTCATCTCTCTTAAGACTTGGATAAGTTGCTTTAAAAATAAAGTCCTATGCTGTCTGAGGAATCAGGGGAACTGTAGTCAACATAACATTTTCAACCTCTACTATTTGTCTTCACTTTTAGTGGAAGGCTCACAAAACCAAAAAGAACTCCTACACTGCTAATCAGAATTGTCATTTTATATTATGATATAGATAAGCTGCCATGCTGGAGCAGAAGAGTTCTTTGGTGGACAGTGGCTTGGAGACCTTAGCAGAGAGAATGATCTTCCCCTATGAAGTTTGACCAAAGCAGGATACAGCAGTTTACTTCCCTCAGTCTAGACCCCTGACGGCAAACCTATGACGGATGTCAGCACTGACACGCGTAGCCATTTTTGATGACACACGGCCACTGAGGCGGCCGCATGCCGAAAAGGATGTTTCATCCTCGGCTACTGCACTTGGCCGTGCTGCGTTCTGCTGCTCCCTGCTCTGCTGGTGGAAGTGAGGGCAAAGATCCTTATCAGACACTCTGTGCCAGAGGTCTGTAGGCCAAAACAACAGAGGTCCGTCACAGAGTGTCTAGTTTCGGGACTTACGGTTAAACCGGGATCTTTGCCCTCACTTCGGCTAGCAGAGCAGGGAGCAGCGGAACACAGCAGGGGACACATCTCTGGCGGTGCTGCCGTTATCAGTAACCAACAGTTAACCACAGCAACCATTATCTACTGTTCTGGGGTGTCATGGATTTCTAATCCATCCTTACTGAGATAAGTGATCTAAACTATATATAAACTATAAAAATAAGTGATTTAAACTATAAATATCGTGAAATAATGTTTTTTCTTCAAAGTGACACACCACCCAAGTTTTGCTTAGTTTTTTGATGAAGTTTGACACACCAAGCTCAAAAGGTTGCCCATCACTGGGTCTAGACGATATACTCCTATTGATGCAGCCTAGAATTGTATTGGCTTTCTTAGCTGCCACATCACATTGCTGCTGCATGTTTCAGCCTGTGGTCCACTAAGTCTCCTAGATCCCTTGCATCTCACATGTTTCATTGGGCAAAGATTGCATCTTTAAAAAAAAAAAACATGTAGGAGTGACAGTCATATAACTTGCATGGGGCTTCTTTGAAATGGAAAGGTCTGTATAGACTCAAAGTAGGCCACAGCTCCAGTGGCCATGACCTGACTGGGAGCAAAGGCAGTAAGAAACAATAAAAGTTTGGTTTTCTGTTGCCAAGTATGAAGTATTTGAAATGTGTTGTAACTGCCAGAAGGGGCAGGCATTGGAGGCTTTTAGGTATTGTATTAATCCTTTTAAAAACATCTTAATTTTAGGGAAGCTGGTTTCTGGGGGCTAGTAATGCTTGTTTGTGACAGAATTATTACAAAGTGCTGTAGAAGAGAAAGGCTTTGCATTCAAGTCCCATGTTTTTACTTGACCACAGATTTGTATTATTGAAGTATCTTTTTTTAAAAAAAAAACATATTTCAGTAGGAAATATGGCATTTGTATTTGCTGAAATACCATTTTTATTGGACTCTGCCAGTCCAAACATCCCAAGGTGAAAAAAGAGAAAGAACAGAGCAAGTTCAGTCTAAGCACTTTATTGCAGTTTGGCTAGAGGGACTATTGAAGCATATTTTAAAAAACAGGTCTGTCACCTCCAGAAGCCATTTAAGTTTCCACCTACTGTATCCTGAAAAATCAACAGTTGATCATTTATTTTCCACATTATATTCACCAGCACCTTTTCAAATACACTTTGCATCTTGATGCATTTTCAGTTGTGTAATTTCAAAAGTGACATACGACAGTACCAGAATATAGTTGTACAGCCCATTGAAAGCAAGGGTATGGTTTAAAGCAAAAAAAGCCTCCACACTGGGCTACAGGCGGTGATTTATGCCTGTGCTGTAAAATGGCAGGTGATAATTCCCCACACCCCATGCAGAGCCAACATGGTGTAGATGAGTGTTGGACTAGAACTGGGAGACTTGGGGTCAAATACCCAGTTAGCCATAGTAACCCCATTGGGTGTCCTTGGGAAAGTCACTCTCTCAGCCTCAGAAGGGGGCAATAGCAAATCTCTGAAGAGATTTTACCAAGAAAACCCTGTGATACGGTTCACTTGAAGTCACACAACATTTCCCTCATGATTATCAGAAAATTCAGATTGCCTTAAGTGGTCGCTACCTAATCCTTCACATCACTGTTCCTAAAAGTATGGAACGAAAGCCCTGCCTGCGTCTAACCTGAACATGATTGGATTCCTAAAATATCAGGATCCTTCCAATGAAAGTAAATCCATGTTGGGATGCTGAGATGTAATCGCCTGACTTCTATATGCTGAAGAGGACTGCCTCCATGGAAAGGAGAGATGGGTCTGGTCCTCCAGGCCATTTTCGAATATGCCCAAAAGGCACAACAGCAATCACTAAAGATTCTGGGCATGCAACCAGCTATTTTGTTGTATTTGGAAGCCACTGAGGAGGGCCGACCTTCCTTAGCTCTAGGCAGGGCTTTTTATTCCAAACAGGAATAAAATAATTGGTCATCACTCACTTAGAAATAAAGCCAGCTGAGGCTTGGAACAGGTATGGGGAATGTAAAAAAGACAACACAGCAAAGTGGCCATTAGTACATCCGACAAGCTGTGAAGGGGCACTACTGGCCAATTAGAGAGCAAATTTTTTTTAAAATCCCCAAACTTTTGTGGGGGAAAGGGGCTTGAAAACGGGGGTGTAGCCCTCCACAGGGGCCAACGTGTACTGTAAGGGGATTTTATTTGGGATCCTCCTTGCTTGCAGATATGGGTTTGTGTGGACATGCTGCCTTGCCTCATCACTGAACCCAGTGGGAGAAGTGCTGCAGGATTAAGTCAGGCTATCCAGAGCTTCAGCAGGTGATTCTGTGAGTACGGTAGCTTGAAAGCTACCCCAATAGTTCTGTGCAACCAGGTATGTGCAATACACCCTTCCAAGCCTGAAGCCAACATCTGGTAAGATCAAGATCCTTGTAAGATGCATGAAAGGAAAGCTTAGAGTGAACACCTTTGATCACCAGTGAAGGGGAACCTTCATCCCCTATGAAAGCTAAATTATCAGGTGCGCTTGTTGAAAATGTCAAAGTAGAAAGGATGAAACAGTTTCATCTTCATTCAGCTTAAAGAAAATGATACACAGCAAGTTTCTCTTAAACCTCAAGCAGCCTCTTCACTCTCAAATAATAATAATAATAATAATTAATAATAATAATAATAATAATAATAATAATATCCAAATTCATGGAATATGTGTATTAAATACAGAAGAGTCCTGGAGAAACTTATAGCCTATTGTTTGGAATTTTCAAGTGAAATGCTGAAGACCAATCCATTTTTTCCTTGGGGCTCGTGCAAATGAGATCTGGGTTTTTCTGTAGCCAACAAGTGTAGCCACATCCATGGATAGAAAAGGTGCCTTACCACACAAGCCTTCACACCTTTGCGCTCTCTATGCTGCAGAGCACATGGCTACTGCACGAGTCTTGGTAAGGCCACAGGCCACTGCTGAAAACAGTCAGTAGCTGATAGGACACCTTCCTCAAACCGGTTAGCCTCACAAAGTCCTGTAGGTGAGAAATTCCTTCATTTTCTTTGGAATGGGAAGTGCCAAGACTTGGTAAGTTGAGTAGCATCCCCGGAGAACTTTGCGGCACAGGTGTTTAAGGGAGGAAAGCACCTGGGGGGCTGTCCAAAACTGGATATGGCCATCTCTCGTCCTGTAATGAGAAATGGGGAGCAGAGGATGCTTAAGCAATTCTTGGAATTAAAAGCAGAGCTATCTCAAGATATTTTGCTACCTAAGGCTGAGGTGCTTAGTAACCCCGAGCCAGTTTTAAAGCAGAGAAGCACAACCAGAGGACCGTGGTCAGCCCCATTTTCCTCCCACAGCCCCACTGCATCTGGCCAACCTGTAGAAGGGAAACCAGTTGGGAACCCTTGGACACGATAAAATTAGGAAAGTATATAAATGTACTAAGTTAAATGTAAAGTCACTCTGCTTACATATCATGAAGGCCAGTAAATAGATCGGTCCAGTACACCTCTCCCCACAATTGATGCAGATCACAACTATTTCACACTGTCATTGTGTGGACAGTGGCCATGGCTAATTCATCACCTAGTGGCCAGCCTTCTGGTAATGGGATTCTCTGTACTAGTCCTCAGATGGTGGCTGTGCACTCCAGCAGTGTAGCAGTGCGTAAAGGCTTATCAGCTTGGTAAAATCAGCTAGATTTTATGCTGCACTGACAAAGCCTTTGAAAGCACTACACCAAAATGAGATTGCAGACTCGAACTTTGTACACAAGTTAGACGAAAGATTTATGGGGTGGGAGCAGCAACCAACAGGTCCATAGACTTAATGTAACAATAACTGAACTATGTATTACTCTGGCTGCTTGGTTCAGAACATACCCTGTGGCAATGATCCCACCATGTGGATAATAGGTGCAACACAGACCATTCTTCACCGGGGCAAAGGCAACTGGGCTCCCAAGCTCTAAGGCCCAGATCCTCAGGAGTCTAAAAGAAGATAAAGGAAGCTTGAATAGCCAGTTATACCATTTGGAGAACTTACATTTTTAATACCAGAAGTCTCAGAATTCCCTGGCTAGCATGTTTTACCTGTCATCTGCCACAGTTGCAAGATAGAGGCCTTCAGGTGAGAAGCACACGGATCGCAGCGAGCTGGCATGGAAGTCGCTGTTGTGGTCCAGAGTGGGCTGTAATGGAATGTGGCTAGGAAGGAAGAAGGACAGGCAGAGAGGTTGGGCCATTTTATTAGCTATCCTGGCTCTTCATTAGAGACCGCCTAAGGTAATCTGTCCAATCCAATCGAAGCCCTATACCCACAACTATCCCAGTCTCTGAAGGGAGTGAGTGAAATCCGTTGATCATTTGGTTCCTAGCCAAAGCACTTGGTGGAATTTTTCACCTAGCCCTCCAGCCAGGGAGTACCATTGCTCCTCTGCCCCTCTCTTGCATGGAAAAGCACTCTCCTCCAGTATTTCCAGGACCTAATCATTTACTATTGCTGAAATCGAGAGGAAGAGAAAAACATTGCTTTCAACCCACCTCCTCCAAACTATGTCTAAATATAATAAATCTTATCATTCAGTTAAACAAGAGCAGAACCACTCAATCAATGAAATTTACCTATGTGTTGGCTTATTCCGCCTTTGAGTGGATGGGCCTATTCTAGTAGAAACTAACCAGTAGGATTCAGATCCTTAACTTTCCTCACGCCCCACGCCCCACACCCATTCTTAACCCAAAAGCAATCCAAACACTAGTCCAGGATCATGAAGCCTTCCAGACATTGTTGGACTGCAACTCCCACAACATCTCACTATTGGCCATGAGGGCTAGAACTGATGGGAGTTGCAGTCTAACAACCTCTGAAGGACTGTGTGGTTTCCACCATTGCTTAGTTTTCCCATCTGGAAGGAAGTGATGGGAGACAAGCCAGGATTGCACAAGATGCATAGAATAGGAAGAAACAATTCTGTGCAAATACTAACAGGCACAATGGGAACTCTCAGGCAGCTTGTTTGGAACAACATGAAAGACTGTCAGTTGTTGTTGCTGCATTTTAGCTACCAGGGGGAGAAGGGCTTCTGAGATTTTCTGCCACAAGTCTCAAAATAATCTGAAAACTCTTGGATACTAGGTTCTTGACTGGGGTACTAGGTTGCCATTGGCTTGTCCACCTCAGGCTGGCCTTGCATAAATGGTTATTTCTTCTCCCTCTACTTGAAATTTCAACTTCATTGGCAAGGTCAAATCTGTACCACTTCTCCAAGCCTTCTAGTAGGTTGCTGCTTTCCTTACCATAGGGATCTCAGCTGTTCCCCTGTACAGGGGTCCCAGAGTATCACAAATGTATCATATGAGGCAGTTGCTAGAAGAGCTGAATCTGGTGAGAAGTCACAGGACACTACACAGCCTTGGTGGCCTTCTAATCTTCGGAGGAGGCTGTATGAGTGCGTACTCCAGAGCAGGGCCTACCATAGCGGAAAGGACAAAAAGGACACAAGTATGAATCAAACCAGGTGGACTTTGGAAGAACAGGAGAAGAGGCTGATCAACACTTGAATATACCTCACAGAAAGACCTGGACCTCTCAACCATAAGAGGCAGCAATAAAGAAAAGCAGATCATCATTTTTCTGCTCCAGAATTGATCTAGAAATAGGACAGGATGGAAGGATGCCTGAGGAATGTGTGTTAAAGTTCAAAATTAGGTCACTTGGCATAAAAATGGGAACCATACAAATTTTTTCCCCTATCCGTGGTCTAGTTCCAATGTAGGTTCCTTAAGCATCACTGGATAGCAATTGCTGTCACTATGGGATTCAATGGGCCATACCTGTTCCCTTGCCCTCCTTCCCTTCTGGAAAACAGACTCACAGACTTCTCTCCAGCAGCAGAGCACAACATCTGACCGTCGGGAGAGATGCAGCAACAGTAGACCCATTGCACATGTCCAGACAGCACCTTCAGTTGCTTCCCTGTGTAAAATATTGAGAGAGGGGGCAGGCATGAGCATAGCTTGTAGAACAGTATCATTTTCACAAAGCCAGCATAGAAATTGCACTAACACTGTGAGCCACGATTGACTGAAGCTCTTTTGTGGGGGAATACAAAACACTTTTCTTCGGTAATCCTTACCGTAGCCCTGAATAATATCAGTATGCTTGTCCCCATTTTAGAGAGAGAATGTTAGCATGAGTGAGCATAGGCACCATGAGGCAATTTTAAATCTTTCAAGTAGTATTCCAAACGTTATTGAACCTCTACTCTTGAGAATGTTATACTTGTAGGATACCTACATATTCTGCAGCGATTAAAGGCACAGAAGCTGGGTGAGGGGAAAAGGTGGTGAAGAAAGATCACGGGGTGTACAAAACACTGTGAGCTATAGGGTGTGCACCTTTGTATTACACAAAAAAAAGTTAAGAAAACTCAATCTTTTGTTTCATAATAATAATATTTTAATGTTTTATTTATACCCCGCTCTTTAGCTAAGGCTATCAGAGCAGCTTACAATTTGCTAACTAGACATTTCCCTGCCCTCAGGCTTACAATCTAAAAAAGACAGGACACAAAAGGAGAAGGGAATGGTGGTGGGAAAGGGGGAAAGTCCAGCAGATCTTCTCTCCCTCCGAGGCCTGGACCAAGGCAGATGGACAGGAGGGAGGGCTCTTCTTCTTTTCAGGCAAGGCCGGTTAGAGCTGGCTTGCCTTTCTCTCCCTCAAGATGGTGGATGGAGGGAGGGCTCTTCTTGCTTTTATTAAGCTTGAGTGTGAAACTAGTAGGGACGTGTGCTGGTCAACCTTTTCACTCTGTTCGCAGTCTGGGGTACTCCTAGAATTGTCGCTTCACATGACTAGTCAGGTGAATGCAACGGTCAGGAGTGCCTGTTATCAGCTTTGGCTGATACGCCAGCTGCGCTCTTTCCTGGACATGAAGGACCTGGAATCTGTGGTACACGCTTTGGTAACCTCACGACAGGATTTCTGCAATGCGCTCTACATGGGGCTACCCTTGCACTTAACCCAGAAACTCCAGCTAATTCAAAACATGGCAGCCAGGCTTGTCACGGGAACATCGAGGAGAGAGCACATAATACCGGTGCTTAAGTCTCTCCACTGGCTGCCGATTAGTTTCCGAGCACAGTACAAGGTGTTGGGTTTTAACCTTTAAAGCCCTACGTGGCTTGGGTCCATCTTATCTCAGGGACAGCCTCTTCCAGTACGATCCCCCCGCACACTCCGGTCCTCTGGGAGGAATCTGCTACAGCCCATGAAAACCAGGTTGACACAGACCTCCCAGAGGACCTTCTCTGCTGCTGCTCCCAGGCTATGGAATGACCTGCCGGATGAGATGCGTCTTATTACATCTCTCGGTTGCTTTAAAAAAGCCATAAAGACGCACCTCTTCTGGCAGGCCTTCCCAGAAATCCCTTAATCTCCCGGCTGTATTGGTGGGTCATGCCTTCTCTCTAGCTCCCAACATCTTGACTTTTGATGTCCATGCAATGATCTGCTGCCTTATTTTGTTATATTTTTAATTGTGTTTGTTTTTAGCTTGGTACTAGTTTAATTTAATTTTAAGGGGTGGGTGCTTAGGCTTGGGTTACTGTAATTGTTTTATCTTGTGCTTTTTAATTACTGTAACCTGCTCCGATTGGTTTGAAAGAGGAGCGGGCTATAAATAAAGTATTATTATTATTATTATTATTATTATTCACTATCCATTACATGATTTGCACAATGAACAAATAATCTGTAAATAATCTGCAAATGTGGCTTTCTGGATTGGGGAAACTGGAAAACAGCAAGGGAGAAATACATTTCAGGTGTCTGGTAATCGTGGGGTGGAGAGTTAGGCGCGACGAAAACTGAATCAGCAGGGGGAAGACCAAGAAAAATTGACAAAGGAAAAAAAAGGTTGGGAGGGAGAAGAAAGTGCATAGAAGATAAGAGAAAAAGCATAAGGACTGGCTGTTCACGTGATTACTAAACACATGAGCACAGTCCAAAGGCAGCAGCTCTTGAAATATGATTCATGTCATGAAACCCTGACCTTTAATTCTAAAGATTCGTCTGCTTGCAGTCTTTTGCACCCGCCTATGGTTGCTGTGAGAGGAAAACATGTTATTTGCAAGTTTCATCAGTCTTACGGTTTCCAATGGCTTCTTAGCAGCCTTTAAGTTTCTTACCTGCATACATGTGCCTGAAAAAGCCTAGTCAAAGTATTTCTGGTCTTCCCAAGCGAAAGCAATCTGGGTGTTAGGAGACTGCCATGAGAAGCTTCATGCCCATCTCTACACAAAGGCTTGAGTTCTTTTAAAAATTTTGTTGAACACTGGCCAAATAAAATATGTCTGTCTGTACAATGCTGCCCTTTAGTCAGCTTGCTGCCCCTAGATATCTTCACAAAAGTACAAGGGATGCAGAAATGACAATTTAGAAGGGACTTGGTAAAGCTGGCACCCCTAAAATACTGCCAGTGCTGCTTTGCTATTTGTACAAAGGATGTTAGCATATTTTATTTTCATGTAATTATGAAATGTATAAAACCATAAGAGAGTGTATTTCTATATTACTCTGTTTTATATTATTTCATTGTGTATCGATTGGAGTTTATTGCCACACTTTGTATAATGTTTTGTATCTTTTTAAATCTTGCTGGTCATTGACCAGATAAAACATTATCTATCTATCTAATACTAAAGCTTTCCCTATATTATGTGTAACTAAACCCATCCGTTTAATTTGGTGTTAAGTCTGTTGGCCATTTCTTCACATGCTGCTCTATCTGGTTTTGTTTCAAAGGCTCTGGACCATTAGGTGCATGTTTGGCCCTTGGTTCTAAGAATCTTACATTGGCTAGTGTAGTTCTTGGTTTTCCTTGACTCAGGCTCAGTGAATGTAAAGAGAGTGACAGCAGTTTACCTTACTGGATCAGTGTTGATGTTGGTAAGCTGTCAGAAGACTCAGCCCCACCACCCTCACCTCATAATGTACAACTAAAATGCTGAGCTGCTCTGTCTCCCCAACTAACCAATCCTGACTTGAGTTGGAAACAACATCCACCTCGCATCCTAAAACTGTCTGTTCTTTGATCAAAGACCACATCACTTGCTCCTACCATTTTGACTCAGGTCCCAGACGCGCAAGGTTTTGTCACGGGATGCAGAAACCAGGATGGAGCCATTCTCGCCAGGTATGAAGCTTAGGTCCCTCACCACATCTTGATGCCCTGAGAGGCTGAACAGCAAGCAACCTACAAGCGGCAACAAACAGTAAGCCATCACCAACCAGACAAAACAAATCTAAATTGGAAATATATTATGATAAATCTTTAGGACAGGATCACTTAATTGCTTGTGATAGGGGCAAAAGAATCAACCTAAGACCTGTCTTTCAGTCCCTACAATTTGGCAGCAATTTGAGGTAGCCAGTTGTGGAAGGTCTAGAACTGCCACTATCCATGTTAAGACATCACTGGACACCTGATGGACACACTTGGCCATTTTTAAAAATTGTGATTTTGAGTCTTTTTGAGGTGTGTGTGGGGGGGGGAAGGGGACAAAATTAATGGAGAAACACACTCCCTGGAGGTTTCTGAAGTACAATTCTGGCTTCGCCCAGAATTAAAAAAAGGAGAAGGTGTGTGTGCAAACAGCTGTAGCAATTACTCTTGGCTGCGTGTGGATGTGGGCTGCACAATTCTCACCCCAGTTCAAACTCTCGTTTAGCTTTTGCGATCTCTGATGTACTTCATAGCACGAAGGCGGTTGATCAGTATCTACTGGTAGTTTTCCAAGTGATTTCCTGTAAACCAACAGATTTCTATCTCCAGTGGTTTAACAAGAACTAAAACAAATTGCTCCCTCCCTCAGTATAATGAAAGGTGGAAGTGGGTAAAGGAGTCCATTTGTCTCCAAAAAGGGTTTGCTGTCCACATCCCAGTACTGCAGTGAAAATTAATTCTTGAACTGAGTTAGTGGATGGCCAGATTGCTTGGTCAGACTATGTTTCCCAGAATTCTCTCATCATCTTGATCAATGGCCATGGTGCTGGACGATTCTGGGACACATCATCCAAAAAGGTAACTTCCCAGCAGTGGCCTGAGCACGTGCTTGCAGGCACCCTGATCTTTAATTCTAAGGCTTCATCCGCTTGCAGACTTTTGCACATGGCTATGGTTATAGATTTCTACCCTCTGAGGGAAAAGGTAGATCCTGCAAGCCAGAAATCTGCCTGTGCAATGATGGGGGAAAAGATTCTTCTGACTTGCAGAAAGCTTTGGTAAAGGACCCATAGAGCCTTGCTGTTTCTATTCCTTCCAAAGCTTCATGCATGGAAGAGAGATCTTTGTCAGTCCTTCCAGCAAGAACACAAGGCTTCAAAGAGACACAAAGTCTTTCAGAAAGCTTTGGAAAAGGACAGCAGGGGTTTCTCCCAGCAGGTGAGCTTCTTGCAAAGAAGAGAAGACCCCACCTCTCCGTTGAGTAAGCAGGAAGAGCTGGGGAGAGAGGTTTGGATGCAGAGAAACAACAGGGGAGCTCCTCCACCCTGGTTTGTGTTATCTAAGCAGCATACTGGTGAGAGGCTGCCATAGGCTCAGTGAGTTGCTCTCAGCAGGGAGCAATGAATGACTGTTTTTGGAGGCTTTAACTAGATGCACTGCCAGTATATTAAGGGAGGGGAAATGACCTTCTGAAGTTGTCTGTCCAGCCCACTGATCTGTCTCTCCTTATCTATGATCAAAAGTAAGAAGGTGTTTAAAAGCATTAGAAAAGTTTTGGCAAGGACAAAAGCTCTGGTTGGGGTCAGGATTTGTGCTGGGACTTACTCCTGAGAAGACATCATAGAACAGATTATCATAGAATCATAGAGCTGGAAGAGACCCTAAGGGACACCCAATCCAGCCCTGTTCTGCCATGCAGGAATACACTATCAAAATATCTCCAACAGTTGGCCACCCAGCCTCTGTTTAAAGACCTCCAAAGAAGGAGACTCCACCACTCTTCGAAGTAGAGTGTTCCACTCTCAAACAGCTCTTACTGTCAGGAAGTTCCTCCTAATGTTTAGGTGGAATCTCTTTTCCTATAGTTTGGATCCACTGCTCCGGGTCCTATTCTCTGGAGCAAAAGAAAAAAGCTTTGCTCCAGCCTCAATATGATGCCACAATATGACACACATATAGAAACGAATTATGCTTTGTGCACCTTAAAGCTTTTACACAAGAGCACACTGATAAGATATCATCTATTCCATTTCCCACCCATCTTGTTTTGGCTTCACACCATGCCCTTAGTGCCATCCAACACTAGAATGCCCCCCTCCCCAATTTTTCCCCAATTGGAATCCAGCCCTTGGCCAAACAAGGGCCTCTGCTCCTGTATTACAAGTTTTCAAACACTTTGAAAAAATCTGATATTAGTGTTTATAACAATAACATGTCATGTCCGCAGTGGGCAATGATCTTTCCTGTCTCTCTTAGTTGCAGGATTAAAAGACACAGCATATTACACTGGAACAAATTCTAGAACTATCCCAGTTTCCCAGAAAATGACAACAAAACCATTTTACCTGTCTGTACCTCCCAGATTTTAATCTGGCCATCGTTCAGTCCTGTGGCAAGGACCAAACACGTAGTACTCGGGCCCCGTAGGACGTGCTTCCTTGAATGGGTAGGGAGCCATGAGCTGAAGGCCAAGCCCCAGACGATCTTCCCACAGTCCAGTGTCTTCTCCTTGGACCCACCTCGCCCCCTGGACTCTGATTTCGTGTATTGGTTCTTGCACTCTAAAGCTTTGCAGTTCCTGTGTGAAGCAGATGAGAGGGAATATCAGTGAGTTGGAAGGGAACTCAAACGCATTTTATCTCATTTTCTCCACATCTAAACAGAAATGCTCCTTCTCACCGATCAGCCCACACTATCAAGAAGGCATTATGCCACGCTGGTGATGCAAAATCCAACCCGTTGCCGCAGTGCAAAGATCTGGGCAAGCAGTTCACATCCCCTTCAAGTCCCTGTCTGGAAAACGGGAACAATCGCACCCAATCTCACTGAGTGATAAGGCGGATCATTTTGCAGAGAGCACAGGGCAGTCCTTGCTAACAGGACAAGGTAGATATCAACTATCCTTGTTCAATTCCTGGTTCAAAACTCATGAACTGTGAGTGGCTCAAGGCAAACGGCTGTGTAAAAGCTTGACTGTTCTGCACCAGAACCAAGGAACGTACTTTTTGGACTGTCACTCCCAGAATCTCCTAGCATAGTAACTGGCAATGCTGACTAAGGAATCCAGAAGTTACAGTCCCCCACAAAAAATTCTGAATTCTGCTCTGCAAAGACAGTTGGGCCCCATCGGCAGGATAGGAAGCTGCCTTGTAGTGAAACAGACCACTGATCCACCTAGAATCATATCTAGCTTAGCACAGCTGCCGTATAATGCTATGGGTTCAGCTTGTGCAACCAAATCAAACAAGAGCTACAACCATTCAATACCACCACTTCCCTGCACTCTCAGAAATCTGTAAAACATGTTATGGGCAGGTCTGGATCTGTCTTGGTACCAGGGTAGCTAACACTTACTTTCTCCATCTGTCTGGAATACAAGCTCTTCAACAGTTCTGTGGTCAACTACAGTACTCCAAAAGGCAACACTGGTGAACATATGAGACAGGGCTTTCTTCACAGCAAACTCAATTACGGAGCCAGGTCTCAAGAGAAACCAACCTGGTTCCATCCTTGTTCAACCTCTAGCAGATAGAAGAGTTTTATTCTGTCTGGCCTTGGGTTTGAAAATTGGCTTTTAACCCATTTCTAAAGAATCTTTAAATATACAATATATCGTATATATTTGACTATAAGTCGACCTCATGTATAAGTCGAGGGCAGGTTTTGGGACCAAAATTATGGATTTTGCTATAACCTGTGGATAAGTCGAGGGTAAAATTTAGGGGCGTATAGCAAAGGATCTAAAGGATGAAAGAAAGCAAAACAATGTCAAAGAACTTATAAAATTCCAGCAGGCATTAACTCTATGTGCTTACTCTTAAGATTGGATGGATGAGAGAGTAGAGATGGTCAGTGCTTCACATATTATACTCTTGCTTTTCATCAGGAGATGGTTCCTTCTTTTAAATAAGAGTTAAGATACAGTACTTACATTGACCCGTGGATAAGTCGAGTCAGTTATTTGGAGGCCAATTTTTTGGACCTAAACTTCTAGACTTATATATGAGTATATACAGTATTATGGCATATCACTCTGGGAGCCTTGATTAATACACCCTTTAAATTGACCCTTTAAACCAACCATTTTACAGCACGGCAGCTGCATTTCCGATTCTTGGCTCGACAGTAACAGCCACGAGGCTCCCGTCAACGTCTTTCAAAGCCTAACTAAAAGGAGAGAAAGAGAAGGCCCAACTTCTCTCCTTTGGGAAGCGGTTTCACAAATGGGAGGCCGCCACCGAGAAAGCCCTGCGACCCCTTTTGTCTGGATTGAGCGTCCGTTTGTCGACCCCGATCAAGCCCGTGCTCGCCTCCTCCCGGCTGAGAATCCCAACAGACTCCCTACAGGCTGGAAGACCAGCAATGAGGATGAAAGCCAGTGTGGTGCAGCGGTTCGACTACGACTCTGGAGACCAGGGTTCGATTCCCGCTCAGCCACGGAAACCCCGTGGGCGAGCCACATCCTCTCAGCCCCAGAAAACCCCGTGACGGGTCTGAATTAGGGTGCGCCGTAAGTCACAACAACAGCAACAGCGACCCCAAACCCCACGCGGGGACTCACGGCTCAATCCCCTCCAGCGGCCACGGAAGCAACTTGACAACGCAGTGGCCCTGAGACCAGGCAAACCAGGCGCCGTCTTGGGAGAAGGCCACGCTCCACGTCTCGCAGCTCGACTTCCAGTCGTATTGCTGAGGCCGCCCCGGTTTCAGCTCCGCCACAAGGAAGGGCTCCCCTGGGGAAAGAGAGCGCGAGAGGCGTTACCAAGAGCCGCGCAATCTTCCGAGAGATCCTTTCCCAGAATGCCCAACCACTACGGCCAACGGCGGCTGGGGACCGACAATACCAAAGGGAATTACTTACCCTGGGAACGTAATAAATGTTCTGCCCCCCCCCCGCAAACTACAACGAACTACAAATCCCAGGAGTCCCAAGCATGGAGCCCTGGCGGTTAAAGTGGTCTCAAACCGCCCCTGGATCCATGCTAGGGGATTCTGGGAAGGGTCGCTTTGTGAGCCGCCGAGCCCTCCTCTGTCTGAGAGGAGGGGCAACGGTGAACTACAAATCCCAGGACTCCTTAGCCAGGGAGCCCTGGGGGTTAAAGTGGGGTCAACCTGGAGACGCCTTGGGCTGGGGAATGCTGGGAATTGTAGTTCGTGGGGGGGCTCTCTGACAGAGGAGGGCTCCCAAAGCGATTTGCTATGGATATATTGGCTTGACAGCCCGCCTTTCTCCCCTGAGGGGACCCAAGGCGGCTCACAAGGCGGGCTTATTTCGGCTGGGACCGCTTTGGGCCCCGCTCTCACTGCTTCCCTGGCTCAAGGCTGTGGAATTCTGGGAGTTGGAGTCTGTGGTGGGGCCCAGAGCTCGTTGTCTGACTCACTCGCTGTGGAATTCTGGGAGTTGGAGTTTGTTGTGGGGCCCAGAGCGGAGCTCCGCTCCGCTCTGGGCCCACAACAAACTCCAACTCCCAGAATTCCACAGCCTTGAGGCAGGGAAGCAGTGAAAGCGGGGCCAAAGCGGCTTCTTTCCCCAGTGTGGGCCACAGTCTCCCAGGCGGCCTCACCCTCCTCTTCCTCGCCTTCTTGTCGGGAGGGAAGCAGCTGCTGTTGGCGGTGCGAGTCCTGAGGCGCCGGAAGCCCCTCCATCCTTCAGCCAGGGCCGGCCGCCGCGGGGGGGCGTGGCTTCCTCCGCCTCGCCCCGCCCCTCCTCGCGTGACCTATTCCGCCAAGGGGGGCGGGGCGAGGGGCGCCGAGGGGCGGGGCTTGAGGGCACACAGGGGTCACTCACTCTCCTCCCTCAGATGCCTTGGGATATAGTTATTAATCATATAAGATATATTAATCCTATTATATATTAATAATAATAATTAATAACAATATTAATGTAGAGAGACCTTGCAGCCCCCTTGGAGGCTCCCTGGATGAAAGAGGTTGGCAGTGATCTCTCTACATCATCATCATCATCATCATTAATATTATTATATCCCAATGCACCTGAGGAAGGAGACTGAAGCCTAGGGAAGCTCCTGATGATCTCTCTACAATTATTATTATTATTATTATTATTTCCAGATGCATCTGAGGAAGGAGATTGAAGCCTCGGAAAGCTTCTGCTGCCCATTTCTTCTTTTCAGTGAGTCTCAAAGGGGCTACAAGATGATCATCATCATCATCATCATCATCATCATCATCAATATGATTATATCCCAATGCATCTGAGGAAGGAGACTGAAGCCTAGGAAAGCTCCTGCTGCCCAGGTCTTTCTTTCAGGGTAGTCTCTAAGGGGCTACAAGGGCTCTCTACATCATCATCATCATCATCATCATCATCATCATCATCATCATCATCATCAATATGATTATATCCCAATGCATCTGAGGAAGGAGACTGAAGCCTAGGAAAGCTCCTGCTGCCCAGGTCTTTCTTTCAGGGTAGTCTCTAAGGGGCTACAAGGGCTCTCTACATCATCATCATCATCATCATCATCATCATCATCATCAATATGATTATATCCCAATGCATCTGAGGAAGGAGACTGAAGCCTAGGAAAGCTCCTGCTGCCCAGGTCTTTCTTTCAGGGTAGTCTCTAAGGGGCTACAAGGGCTCTCTACATCATCATCATCATCATCATCATCATCATCATCATCATCAATATGATTATATCCCAATGCATCTGAGGAAGGAGACTGAAGCCTAGGAAAGCTCCTGCTGCCCAGGTCTTTCTTTCAGGGTAGTCTCTAAGGGGCTACAAGGGCTCTCTACATCATCATCATCATCATCATCATCAATATGATTATATCCCAATGCATCTGAGGAAGGAGACTGAAGCCTAGGGAAGCTCCTGCTGCCAACTTCTTTCTTTCAGGGTAGTCTCCAAGGGACTACAAGGGCTCTCTACATCATCATCATCATCATCATTAATCCCAATGCATCTGAGGAAGTAGACTGAAATCTAGGGAAGCTCCTGCTGCCCACTTCTTCCTTTCGGGGAGTCTCCAAGGGGCCTCTCCACAGACCATTTCTCCATGAGTTTTATTTGGGACGTACTGAAACAAATGACAGGCCGTGCCCCTAAGAGAATCATAGGGGAATGTTTGCCCCATAGAGAATCCCTGGCGCACACTTGCCCATAGGGAAACGTAGGGGAAGACTTGCCCGTAGAGAATCGTTGCAGAAGACTTGCCCACATTGAATCTTTGCCCAATGTTTCCCTATGGGAGCATATTCTCCCATCTTTCCATATGGGCTAGTATGCTCCAGTGATTCTCTATGGGCAAGTATTCCCCAATGATTCCCTATACGCAACTATTCCCCAGTGATTCTCTATGGGCAACTCTTCCCCTATGGGCAAATATTCTCCTACGTTTCCCTATGGGCAAGTACTGTCATTTGCTTTAGTATGTCCCATTTCGTTTGTGTTGTGGTTGTTGTGTGTCTTCAAGCCGTTTTTGACTTACGGCGACCCTACGGGGGACCTCTCCTGGGGTTTTCTTGGCCGGGTTTCTTCAGAGGAGGTTTGCCATTCCCTTCCCCTGAGGCTGAGAGAGTGGAACTTTGCCCAAGCTCACCCGGTGGGTTTAGAACTGATCTGGAATTGCAAAAAAGTGATATTTGGATATTATTTTTATGTCAGCTACAAATGACTTGAAGGCAGTAAAAAGGGTGTGGGATTCAAACCGTTCAGATTAAACTATATGTCTATTTGACTTCACTATTTTATTTCATTTTTATGCTGCCTTTCTCCCAAAAAGGGACTCAAGGCAGCTGACAAGATACAAGAACTAGGCGTCCATTTGGATACACAACCGCTACTTAAGATGCCTCGGTTTCATTGGATTATAAAGTAACTTTTTGGCCAAGGTCCTACCCACGCATCAGGGCTGCAAGGCATAAATCTCCACGTGGATTGTGCTGCGCAACTCTTGGGCTGAACGGCAACGTTGTGCCACAACCCAGACGACAATTGTGAAGGCGTTCATGCGCAATGGTGTGTAAGAACCAAGACAATTGTGAAGGCACAATGTGTGTACAATGGCACTGGTTGCCCAAGTCCCACACCTGTGACCTTAAACAGAACGGGACTGGTACGCATCAGACAAAAATATCCATCTACTTCCATGTGTAAGTTACTTACGGATAAAATACCAACAGGCCTCGGTATTATTTTATGGATGCACCTTTTTCCCTGTATCTGTTTTCATTTCTGTAGGCTGCCTTCAATCCCTGAGTGCAAGACAGGATGCAAATAACAACAGACGTGGAAAGTAATGCTGTTGCTAGTCATTAGTATGATATATATTAATTTACTTCCAGTTACTAGTTCCGCTACGGGTCAGTTGCTGTGGAACATAAGGGGACTGTTGTGCCCAGATCTTCCCAAGCAACTGGCTGAACATGAACCGTTTTACCATTAGCAGAGCTGAGAATTAATCCAAAAGAAACAGTATCTCTCAGGTTTGGGAAGGGACTGAAACTGAAACGCATACACAGCAGGTATATGAAAATCATCATCCAAAACGCAAATGTTTATTCCGTAAGCAAAAGGCCACCGCCACAGTTGCATAATTTACAGTAAAATAATCTCCATCTCAACAGCCCTTTGGAAAAAATGCTTGCCTTAAGATAACATTTCTTTCCAGGCAAGGAGCTTGCCAACCTCCGTGGCCCAAGACTGTTTACAGCAGAAGACGGTGCTTCTCAGGCTCTCTCATCTGGGAGACTGGCAATTTGTTTTCCTCAACACACCAGGGACTGGCACCATATTTATGCCTACTGGGTACAATGGTGTTTTCCCTTTTTCTTTCCTGCAAGCTTGCCAGGAACCACCAGCCCAGTAATGAGTGAGGGGCCAGCACTTCGAGTAACACTGGCCTAAGACATACAGGGGCGGGTTGCGTGAACTGCAGGGATCTGTGTAAAACTTGGGAAAACTAAGGCGAAAAGATCCACACTCTTAAAAGGCTCCTCTTCATTGCCATGGAGCATAATGCAAACCTGGATGATTGTGTCTAGCCAGCCGGTAAAATGGCTTGTTTTCTTACTCATTTGCAATATTGCCCAATAGTGATTGGATGCAGTATTTTAGCGACAGATTTTGCTCGACTAACCATCACCCATCAGGACAGGGAAAACAACAAACCTTGCACTGAATGAGTTGGTGGTGATTTTCGAGCCCCATTAGAATCCCTTGCATGCAGTGAGGCTAACATAGCCTTCGTGTATTTTTCCCAACCAACTGAAAATTCTTAATTCCCACCCACGGAGCCAACCTTTTGACAATCCGAGTATGTCACTTCCACTTCTCAGTATCATGGGCCACTGAAAAATTGCCCAGGACTTATTTTTGTCCCTGTACATTTCATGGGCAGAGACAAAAACTGCTTCCCCATAACAAAAAGCAATAGATTTCTTGAGACCATTTTCACCCTAGCCAGTTATGTCTGCAAAAAATCTACGTATGGCGCAGAAACGTGGGGACACCGTTTGCAACAGTGCAGGTGGTTTTTTTTTTTTTTTTTGTCATCAAATGCACACAGTGTAGGCTTAGGTCTAAGTGGATTTTTGCGGCAAAATATACTCCAGCCTAGTGCACGTTTCATCCACTGGATGGGGACAAGTCACATTCATTTACTTATATCTGTGCCTTCATTTTCAGCTAAGATTAGTTACTCAGAAGCAATCTGAAACCTACTGAGGTAGATCAGGATTTACTGGTCAACGTCTTGTGGATATTTCACAAGATTGGCAAAGCTCTCTCACTCCTAATAATGTAACAGTAAGAATTAAATGTTATATTTAAATAACCCTGTTCGCAGCCACATCTGGCTCATTATGACCTGCTAGTAGTGCAGGAGTGGTGTTGCTCCCTTACATAATGCAAGTATAACACAATCGGACTTGAGCAGGGATGCCTGCAGATGAAGTGCATTAAGTTCTCTAACTCACATTATTTTACAAGGTGGGAGTAAACATCATCTTCCATTTGTAATCTTCCCATGTTTTCCTTTTAGTTACAGGGTTGGGTGGGGACAGGAAGAGAGAGTCCAGCACTGAAGTGTTACCTAACAGATTTCTGTGCAGCATGTGCTTGAAAAACTCCAACAAGGGAAAGCTACTTACTTTCTACACAAAGTGTTCCATCCTCAGTCTGCTCTCACCCTCAAGAGGTTTCTCCCAATGTTCACTCCAAGTCTCTCTTCTCTAATGGCCATTAGATCTAGTCCTGCCCTCTTGGACAGCAAAGAAAAGGCTTTTGCCCTTTTCTTTGAGACACTACTTCAAGTATTAGAAGAGGACCACTGTCTCTCTACTTCCTTTTGATCTTTCCAAACTAAAAAGCTTGTTTCTTCAACCTTCCTTCAGAGGATTTGCTTTCCATCCCCGAACCTTCTGGGTTGTCCTGTTCTGAACCCACTCCAAGTTGTCCACATTCTTCTTAAACTGTGGTTAAAAAACAAAACAAAACTGTGGTACCCAGAACTGGATGCAATATGCCAATGGAGGATGGATAGGAGAATGGAGGAACTCGGGAACGAATTGTCCCTAGATAGGACTCTATAGGGGGCTATCCATGTGTTTCCTAGGTGTCTGAAGAGAGCTAGCATTGGCCTCTTCTCTGGGCTAAACCATACCCCACTTCCTTCCAAGAATTTGTCTTCCTGCATCAATGTATCAGCTTACTCCCATTATTATTTTGGGCACCCCATTATCCTGACATTCATCTAGTGCTAAGGATCCCAGAAGAGAGGAAATGGGGCTGTCACTTGCTTAAGGTCACGGCAGAAACAAAGTCCTTCTGGCCACTTCCACTTATCTGCAGATACACAAGCTGATGTTCAACCTGGGATGCAATGGACAGGAAAGCATCAACTACAGTTCATAAGCAAGATCCCAATGGGACAAATGGAACTGTGGTCCATATAGAAAATCCCACCCTCTCTTTCTCCAGTCCTTCCTGATGCTCAAGGTACTTCTTGCTCACTGAAGCTCCTTCCTAAAATGATCTTGATCTGACTTCATGCTTCAGGTGAAGAAACCACTGTACTCCTGTCCTAGACCTGTTTCCTACATTGTGGTTGTTAAGCTGCAAACACCCTCTCCAGCAAGGAGACAGAGGTAAGAATTAACATGTAGGAGAACCACAACATGTAGGAAAGACAAGCAAAGGATCAAAAAATGACTTTGAGAGTTGCATAAGCTGGATGCCAATAGTACTAGTCCGTTCCTCCTGGATCAGATCTGGATGGAACCATCTTGTGAGGATGCTTTGGTTATTAGCATGTATGATGGAGAACTCCCTTACACTGTGGGTTTTGAATCCCTTTTTATTTCTTCCAGTGAGATTTCGGTAGGCAATTTGGCATGGGAATCTGAAAGAAAAGCACAAAAGAACAAGGTTATAGCCAGAGTGTGGTGAATAAACACACTGTGCCACCAAGGTGTCTTGCTTATTGCTTTTTAAGCTTGTCTGACATCCTGTTGAGTGAGTTATGATGGCATAAATCCAATTTATACCACCACGACCTACTTTTTTGGTGACTGTGGAGGTTGGAATTCTGTTCCAATCGTGTGACAACCAAAATCCACCTCCTCCCCAGCAATAACATCCTCAGAGATCCTCAGGAGGTCCATGTGGATGCCATCATTGCTGTATATCAAGCTAAAGGAAAATATCTGGATGCACTTCTGCTCCTGCCTCTGCTCTTCACTGACAGAGAAACTGCTGTCTTTGAGGGGATGCTGCCCCACTGGAAAGCTGGGTTGGAGGGTATAGCATCTGGAGATGTATGATAGCTATGCCTTACAGATAAACATCCCAATGCAGAATCTCAGCCTGGGATTTAAATATGTGAGTTAGTGATTTTCCTTTAAAGCACAGGTGGAAGACAAGTGGCCCTCCAAATGTGCTGGGCTGTAACACGTATTGTTTCTCTCCAGTAGCTAGGCCTGATAAATGCTACAGCCCCACAATATCTAGAGAGTCTCACATTGTTCAAAGAACAAAAGCTTTTTCAAGCAATGAGGACAGATCAGTTTTCCAACACAGTCAGTGATGGCGATGGTGCCCCCTAAAACAATGGTTCTCAAACTTTTGTCCTCCACACGCTTGGGATTTCAGCTTCCAGAATTCCTGACCATTGCCCATGCTGGCTGAGACTCGGAGGAGTTGAAAGCCAAAAGCTTGGGAGGATCAAAGACTGAGAAGTACAGCTCTAAAAGTACTGTACTCCAAACTAGGAAACGGGAGAGAAATTTTCACTTAGTATTTTAATGCAAATTTAGGAAATGTGTACTTCCCAAAAGACTGCATAAACTGAACTAAGGTGCTACTTCAACACGCACACTTTTCCACATTAAGCAATGTTATCTGATCAACAAATGTATACAGCTGCAAAGATATTGGAGAAAAATACATTACAAAGACAAAACAGTGGGATTTGGAGCTGTTTATGTTTTCTACATTTTTTTTGGCACCTCTGCAAATGTATGGATCCTCCATTCCCTACAACATCCCAACTCCCCCTTCCTTGTTTCTCTATGGGCCAATTTTGGCTCCAGTTTTACTGGCCCTCACCACATCTACTGCAGGAGTAAGCCCCAAAGATATGGCTTGGGTGCCAGAAGGCTTACTTTCAGAAGGCCTTGGAAAACAGCCATTTGCCACTGCCTGATGCAAAGCAGGCTCCCCGGTTGTTTCCATGGGTAGATCTTCTTCCTCTGAGTCCATCAGTACAAGAATGTCACTTGCATCTCGATTCCTGCAGTCAGGAGGAAAGTGAGATTGAAGAATGACCAAAAAGAGATCTTTCCCTACCTTTTCCTGCCACAACCAAATCTGAGAGGGAAAATATAGGGCCTTCCAGGTGTTGTTGGATTACATTTCCATCAGTTCAACCTAGCATGGCCATGCTGGCTAGGACTGATGGATTACACAGTCCCACAGCATGTAGAAATTTATTTGATCCCCACACTTGTTGGAACAGGAGACTGCCAGAGATTGCACCTGGGGTGTCTATGTACAGATCCTTGCTTTACCACTGAGCTACATGCTCCCTGCCCTACTGAAAACACTTGCCTCAAATTGCCATCTAAAAGTCTTTTAAGAATGTAGGTGGCCAAACCAAGCAATTGTCTATCTAGCTTGCCTGTTGCCTGTTCTGTGCAGGAGTGGCTCTCTGTGGTCTTGGGCAGAGATTTTCCTTGCTGAACCTTTTAAGTTGCAAAATATGCACTCTATCACCCCTGGACCAGGCGTGAAGCTGGATTTTATCCATTCAAGAAAAGTACACACTTACCTGAGCATGTTGCCTGGAAGGGAGAAAGAGAGAAGGAAATTTAACTGACAATGAAACATTTGCTTCTTTGAACACAAAGCCAACCCAGGGCCTATTGCTGCCTGAAGCAATGAACAAGATAGCAGTTCCCTCTGTTACATGTGCAGAAGGTGAGTGGGCTGGCAACTGAAATCAATGAAATGCTAGCCAATGGACAGGCTACAACCCAGTTTAAAGTGTGCATGTGTGGCACACATAGCTCCGGCCCTCAAGGCTGAGGGGCTCAAGAGAAGCAGCTTCGAGGTCACCATTGCTGCCCAACATTGGTTGCCAAAGATGGATGCCTCATTCTGTCTCCAGACTGTACAACAAGCATGCGTTGCACTTTTAAAGGACGCCTGGCCTTAATCTCCTTTTCCATTATATTTAAGAGACCAGTTTTGTGGTGTTTCAACTCTTCTGCCCAAAGTCTGACTGGAGATCAGATTTTGGCAAGCCATGTGAATAGATCTTGCCATTTGCAATAGTCAAAGATAACTGTCAGATTGCCTCTACTTACTTCTTTTACATTTCCTTTTAGAACTTAGCCCTTTATTTTTATCTCCCTCATGCCTGCAATTTTATATCTATTTCAATGCCTCACAAAACTACACATCCCAACATTCCATAGCATTGACACATGGCAGTTAAAGTGGTGTCAAACTGGATTATTCCTGTAGGGTGGATGCTGGCACATGGGCTGCTCCCTAGAGGAAACACTACTTCACTGTTCTTCTGGGTGTCCCCCACGCCACTCCCACTTCTTCTAATACAACAACCTGCAATCCTATAATTTGCTTTTCCTGGAAAAAGCTCCTCTTACCTTTGGGGCATAAACGGGGTCCAGTGTACAAGATGACTCCAGAAAGGATCAGAATACCCAGAAGCAATAGGACGACAACTGCTCCCACAATGCCTGCAATGTTCACTGGCTCTGCAGGGGAAAAGAAACCATGATGGAATTGCAAATTTGGGATATCTGAAGTCAGCTTAGTTTTCCCCAACCTTTTTATTGCAGCTCGAACCTGCAACTAGAATGATGCAGCATTACATGGTTGCATGAGGAGCCAGCCAGCCAACCATGCCCATTTGCAAGTTATTTTGTTTCTTTAGGTGAGCTTTAGGATTCTTGTGCTCTTCAGGTGTTGCCGCTTGGACCAATTCCTCTCTCTCCGCCTGAACTACCTCATAGGACTGTTGGAGGACAGATCAGGACAAAGAACTATACATGTAATTCTGAAGTTACACAAGGAAATGCAGGAGAGAAATGTAATGAATCCATAAGCAATGGAAATTTAGGTATGTGGTGGGGCCCCGTGTAATGGCAGGGGTAGGACCGCTGAGAAGGCCTCATTTTCCTTTATCCACACATGCCCACTACACACCACTGCTAGCTAGGACTTTGGTCCCCACTTTTATATTTTGCTTTCCTATATATCATAGCCAAGGCAAGGAAGTAGACCTCAGGTTAGGGCCAGCATGGTGTAATGGTTTGAGAATTGAAATAGGACACCAGGTGACCAGGGTTTGAATCCTGGCTTAGCCATGTAAACCTGCTGGGTGACTTTCGGTGAGTCCCACTCTCTCAGACTCAGAAGATGGCAACGTAAACCCCCCTTAAGAAACCTGCCAAGAAAACCTTTGGTTTGCCTTAGGGTCACCATATTTCGGAAATGACTTGAAGGTGCATAACAACCACAAAACCATTAAGAAGATGCCGTCAAGCAGGAAAGACACACAGTGTGGTGCACAATGGTTGAGACAATAGCTAGAGAAGCCAATACAATGTAGTGGATTTGACAGCCGCACTGAGACTTAGGCAATCCTGGTTGAAGCATCCACTGAGCCATAAAACTTGCTGGGTGACCATGAGCCAGTCATGCACTACCTCACCATACTTGTCCTACTTCACAGGGCTGTTATGAAGATATAAATTAAATTAAATAAAGGGGGAAACACTGCTCTTCACAACCCTCAGGTATGAATGGTATTGCCCACAGCTGTTGTAACTCAGCCACACAGCTGGCAAGCTTCTCTGACCTGGCATCCCAGAGAGATGGGTGCCTCTGTACTCTTGCCTGCCGCAGGAGAAAGCAAGGGAATTGTGTGATGGCACTGCCAATTCTAAACAGAGCCAGCTGTTTCAGTAACTCCTGGCTCTAAGGGTTCTTCAGAGCCAAGGCACAGTTGATTTTCCAGCTCACCCCTCTGTGGCAGGAAGTACTAAAACAGCCAGCTTCGGAGAGCTACCCATTGTGGCACTACAATCCCTGGGGCAGTCACAGTGGAAAGGAATGCAGTTGGCCCTCCTTATCCATGGATTTTTTTTTATCCACTGATTCAACCACCCATGGTTTGAAAATATTCCAAAAAAGATATAAATCCGAAAAAAGAAAACCTTGGTTTTGCTATTTTACATAAGGGACAACATTTCACTATGCTATGTTGTTTAATGGGATTTGAGCATCCATGGATTTTGAAATCCATGGCGACTTCTGGAACCAAACGCTGGTGGATATAAAAGGCCTACTGTAGTACATTTGGTCTCACAGCATGTATACCACTCCAAGATGCTAGAAACCAATCCCTTTCACACATTTAAGGCAGCAGAGGAATAGCGGGTCACCAGAAGGTCAGAGGCAGAAGTGTCCCTTTTCTTACTGGCAAACCATAGTGGCTGGCGATATACGTGGTGCTTGGAGAGCATCCAAAAGAATTCATGCAAACACTGTCAGTACTCATTTCCCTGGCATGCCAGCACACTGCAGTTCCAACGTCTGTCTCTTACCGGTCACAGTGAGTTGAACATACACCTCCTTCAGCCCCAGGGGGTTCTCGGCTTTGCAGACGTAGTAACCCTGCTCAGTGCCATGGGAGCAGTTCTGGATGACAAGGGTGGAGACACTGCCGTTTTGGCTGATGAGAAACTTCCCACCAGACCGGATCACTGTCTTTGGCTGGGAGGCGTTACGTAACCAGGTGATCTGGGCGGGTGGGTTGCCAGCTGTTGATTGGCAGGTCAGGATGGCAGTTTTCCCTGCAAAACAACTCCGCATTGGGTCAGATGTGACCGAAGGGCTCTCTAAACCAGGAAGAAAGCAAAGGACAGATTTAAAAACAGTGCAGAGGTTAGGGTCGGCCCCACCATGAGACAAAATGAGGCAGTCACCTCTGGTGGCAGATGGGGGGAATGGATGGTAAAAAGCTGTTGAAAGCCTAGTCTGTGTGTGCCTGGCAGTCAGTCCAGTGCCCCCTTAGCTACCCTAGCCTTGCCACCCTTCTTGGCTAGAAGGAGATATTACACAAGGTTTTGCATTTCAGAAGAGCAGCTTTTGAATTTGTAAACTAGCTTGAGTGCCATTTTGGGGGGGGGGGGGGAATGCAAGGTATAAATAAAGTTAACAGCAACAACAGCAACCGTAGGGAATAACAACAACACTAGGGTATTAAATACCCTAAAGACAGCAGATCCCATCTGGTCTTGGAACTGATTAATACTTGGATTGGAGGCTGCCAATGAATCCCAGGGGCTGTAGGCTCTATTTCAGAGGAAGGAACTGGCAAAACTACCTCCTTGCCTGAGAAAACCCTATGAAGTTCACGGGGTCGCCATAAGTCAACAGGCGACTTGAAAGCACATACACACATAACAATAACAACAACTGCAGGGAATGGACCAGGGCCAAACTAGGGCTTAATGGGAGAGTGTCTACTTCGTGAGGAAGATATTCTGAGTTCAATCCCTGGCATTCCTATAGAAGGGCCAGGGAATCTTGGACAGCCACCACCAGTCAGGGCTGAGGAACACATGGCTTTCCCAGTGGTAGTGAACACAACTCCCATCAGCCCTATCCAGTATATCCAATGGCAAAGGATGAGGGGAATTGTGGCCCAATAAATATCTGGAAGTCCCTACATCCTTGATAAAAATTAAGGATGCAGTTTGGAGGATTATCCAGGGTTATTTACCACATTGAATAGCACTCCTTTCTCCACCTGCTCATTGCCACTCAGAGCTGCAGTAGGAAGATTTCCATGAAATAACCAGAGCTTGGGAATATTCCCGTTTAAATTACAACTCCCAGAATCCCCCCACCAGTGTAGTCACTGACCAGGCTGACTGGGGAATGCTAGGAGTTCTGATCTAAAGCAGAAACCTTTCTAAGCTCTGAAAGCAAACAGATTTAACGTTTAGTCCTTCACACCCATTTAACTCACAGCAACAAAAACAACTGGTGTGAGAAGGGGCAGGCCGAGATGGTCAGTTTCTACCTAGTCTTTTCTGTATCAATTGTCTTTCCTCTCCCATTCTCCGGCTGCCATTGTTAAAACAAGAGTCACTTGGCTTACTTGCAAGCACTACCTGAAGGACATGATCTCTAGCAAAAAGTGCAAACTATTCTCTGCATTTCCTGGCCCATGTTGCAAAGGATGGCCTGCGGAGGCATATGGGCAACCAGTACTGCTTGGAGTTAGTGATCGACATTGGATGGGCTCTGCTTACTCTCTGTTGTTCTATAAGCACATGTCACAACAAGAAGGGGTGTGGTTTGTTGAGATTTGACTTGTTGTAATGTTTAAGCCCAATTGTGCTAACAAGCCATGTTGTGTTTTTTTTTACCTATGACGAATCGCAATCAGGTTTATTGTTGGTTTATGAATTTTGGCTTGTTGTGATACTCAAAATTACAACCTGGCTTGACACTAGCTTGTTTCCCCATCTGCCCATGCATGAAACAGAAAGTGACAAAAGGGATGGGAAGAGAAACAAACCAGGAACGGGAAAGATAAACCTGAGTTTGCTTGAGTGTCAGCTGGCAATTAGGGGCTGAAGGAGTAAGCCATGATTAACATCAACCATAACTTTATCGGAACATGTGAGCATACTCCATGACCAGAGCTTTGTAAAGTTACTGTCTGGAATATAGCTCTTGGAATCTGCAGCTTTGTTGGCTGGTGAATTATGGAAAGGACAGATCAAGAAAGTTACTTTTCTAAGTTCTGCCTGCAACTTCGGTCCTCTGGGAGGAACTTACTACAACCTAAGAAAACTAGGCTGGCGCAGACCCCCCAGAGGGCCTTTTCCGCCGTTGCTCCCAGGCTATGGAATGGCCTGCCGGATGAGATGCGCCTTATTACAACCTTAGATGGTTTTAAGAAAGCCACCAAGACGTATCTCTTCTGGCAGGCCTTCCCAGAGAATGAGTAAACTGTCTGTCTGTCAACTATAGTCCCTTCAGTTCTCACTTATTGAGACCTGTAATACTCTTGAGGCCACCCACTTTCTAATTTTAGAGCTATCAATGTTTAATATCCATCTTTTAATGTTTTACTGTTTTAAATTCTACTCTTAGTTTAATCTGTTTTTAAGGGGCGGGAGGTTAGACTGATGTTTTTTTAAGTGTATGTATTTTTAAATGTACTCCACCCCGATTGCTCACCCAAAAGGGCAGAATACAAATAAAACATTTATTATTATTATTATTACTCACCCAACTGGATTGTACAAGTTTGGTTCTCCTGATTTAGGATATGGCTTCCGTGACACACAAATGTCTTCCTGTACAGCAGGTGCGTGCTGTTCAATGTCACCACAACGGTGTCTGTTCTATCAGTTGTGTTGATAGCCCAAGTCAGGTTCTCATGGTCTGTCCACTGGAGTGTGGGGTGAGGGTAACCCCCAGGCCAGCTGCAGAACAACTGCACCCCTCCAGATCCTTCTTTGGAAGTCTGAGCCCAACATCGGGGCAACGATGGTGGAGGATCTGAAGAGAGATGTTCATAGTATTAACTCGAAGAAGAGAAGGATACCCTGCAACTTTCAGAGCCCTGTATGGAAAGCCATGAACAATTAATACAATTAAATATGCACATCAGAAGACAGACCAGGCTTGTGGGTTTGGGAATAAAAGCTTCTATGGAAAGTTTTCCTTCAATCATACCTGCCAATTCATTCAACCAGTTCCTGTACTTTGAGTTAAGCTTAAACAAACTTCTCATCTAGCCTTGCTAGCATTCTTCTAACTCACTTGATCCTCCTAAAAACAACGAGATAATTACTTCTGTGTTCTTGCTACTTTTTGGAGTTTGAGTAACTCTCTCCTTTGTTCTTGCCCTATTTTTTCTGCAAATATCACTCTTGATGTCACCTTTATAGTTGTGTGGGGAAAGATACAGTCCTCATAATATAATTATCCATAAGCTAATACTCGGCCTCAGTTTTAACGCTGCATAAATCAAAAGGGAAAATAATATATGCCTCTTTTGCAAACAAGACCTGCACATGAACTTCTCTCAGCCTCACTTTTATCAGCAAGAGGCGAGCCTGGACAAATGCGAAGACAATCTTTCAAACAAGAGAGAACAGGCAGTGCAATTTGCCAAATCAAACAGCCAACTGCAAATTGGAAAAAAAATATGACTAATTGAAAAGACGATAATGCTGGGTAAAGTGGAAGGCAGTAGGAAATGAGCCTGGCCACATTACAGACGAATTGATTCAATCAAGGAAGCCATGGCTGCCATAGGTCTGCAAGACCTGAGCTGGTCTGCTGATGAGTGAGCCTTTTGGAGGTCTCTCATTCATTCCCAGAGTTACCAGAAGCCATAGTTGACTTGACGGAAACAAACACGAAATGATCTACAGTGCTGCTGGGTTCTCGTGGGGGGAAAAGATCCAGACTTTAGCGGCTTTTACACAAAGCTCTGCTGAGCTGCAACTAATCTGGGATCTTGACAAGCCATCAGCATTTTAATCTGCTTTTTGATCCCTTTGTTTAACTCTGTTATGGGTGGGTCCCCCTGTCATTCTGTTTAACCACATTGTTGCATGTGTGTTGTGGGTCTTCAAGTAGTTTCCTACTCCTGGCAATACTAAGGAGAAGCTATTGCGGGGTTTCCTTGGCAGGTTCAGAGGGGGTTTCTCATAGCCATCCTCTAAGGCTGAGAGAGCGTGATTTGCCCAAGGTCACCCAGTGGGTCTTAATGGCCAAGCGGGGAGTCAAACGCTGGTCTCCGGAATCATAGTCCAACACTGGCTCTATCTCACTTTTCCTTAAAGGAACTCAGGGCAGCACACAGGTCTTCCTTATCCTTTATCTTCATAATCCTCTGAGGTAGACATAGCTGAGATAGCTACTACTCAGTCTGGCTGAATGAGGACTTGATTCTCCCTGTTTGAAGTCCAACACTGTAAGCAAATCAGATGTTGGTGGGCTAGACTTCCATCCATCCCCCCCCCAGCCAGTAAGCATGCTTATGTGGGCTAATGGGAGTTGTAGTCCAACACTACTTGGGAGGCAAAGCTTTGGGGAAAGCTGCTCTAACCACTACACCACACTAAACCCCACTTTACCTTCCAAGCTTCATGGCTGAGCAGATCTGACTATTGCAATAACTTTTAAACCATTTTTAAAGTGGTTGATTAGAATTTGGTCACAAATTGTGTCCCCCCCCCCAACTCTGCCTCACTTTTTATTGCAATTTATTTATAGTGCTGCTCAACATACGTACAATAGATCAAGAGTTCACGGGTCACAGTCTGTCGGCGGCCACTGAGTGGGTTGGTTACCAAGCATGAGTAATTCCCTTGGTACCTGGGTGAAATGTTATAGATGACAAAGTAGCCCAGGGTGTCATTGACCTCTGTGAATGGCTCCTGCAGGGAAGTGGACTGGTTGAAATCCCATTTGGTTATGGGTACAGGCCAGGAGTCACTGGTGCAGGTGAAGTTGAGGATGTCATGTCTCTTTGCATACAGCGTCCCATTCAGCAATGCTGTGGTGGGGTAGATGTTGACATTCACTTGGCGAGGTCCACCTGGAAGGGAGACAGAAGTGGCACTGTTGACTCAGATGCAGCCTTCCAATCCCATCCAGGGCCCCAAAGCCGCTCATAAATATGAAACCAAGAAACAAGCCACCAAATTAGTCCAGTTTAGAAAAACTGGACTAACATCATTCTGCTCAGAATTCTGATCTCCAAGGAAGCCCATCAGAGCAGATTACAAAGTTCACATCCTTAGCATTATTGCCATGGCAGCCTCACTCCCATAGGATATGAACTCTGTAATTCTTAGTATGCTTAGAGGAAGCCCTATGAACTCTGAGATGCACTTAGGATTGGGCTGCAAGCTTTCTCTCTAGGATAACACGATGACACCTTAGCTCAGGAACATGGAACTGTTTGCCTGTCATATGTTCTTTGACTACAGCTCCTATCAACACTAGCAAGCTCAGCCAATGGTAAGGAGTGACGGGAGTTGCAATTGTACAACATCTGGAAGGCTACCAGTTCCTCACTCCTACTGTAGCACCTCCCAGAGTGATGGTCTGAAACAGGAATGACAGTCCAGGTGTTTCAGATAATTCCTTACCAGTGGCCATGCTGAATGGAGCTGATGGGAGTTGCAGACCAAAACATCAAGAGGGTCGAATGTTCTCAGCCCTGGTTTGAAGGCCTGCAACACAGTAATCCTAAGGAAGCTAAGCAGGTCTGAATGTAGTTTGTGCCTGGATGGGAGATGACCTGAAAACTTCACATAGTTGCCTTAAGCTTTACAATTGGATGAAAAGACAAAATATAAATACTGTAAGTGACTTTTTAAAAGATTAACCTGCTTTCAAATTACAAGATCACGTTCCATCCCCTGGACAATCCTCATGCTCATGACTTCAATGAAGAAGAATCCATGAAGTCTCCTAAGCATTCCCACTGAGAGATTCTCTATAACAACTGTCCCTTTAGGATCTCTGAAACGCAGGGGTCCCATCCAAGGGCTCCTTCACCTTCAACGGACACCGCAAGGAATCAACAACCCCAATCTGTGGCATATAGCAAGAGGTAAGCACAAGAAGCTGCCCTTTGAAACTGTGACATAATAGAGACGGGGAACTTGTGTCTCAAATATTGTACACACAAAGCAGGTGCTTTAAGCCTGAAGCTAAGGGCTCTCTCCTCAAAAAGGAAGGCGCTTTTATCCAAGTTCATTTCATCAATTCCCAGTTTGACCATGGAAACCCACTGGGTGACCTTTGGCAAGTCTCCTAAGGGGAAAGGGAGGGCAAACCTCCTCCAAAATAATCTTGCCAATAAAATTATAGGAGTGGGTCACCGTAAATCAGTTGACCTGAAAGTACACAGCAAGAAGATAAGGAGGCCTGCTCCTCCCAGGTTGACAGAGGCCTGTGTACTTATTCAGCTGTAGCAGAGGGACCCCACAGCTTTAAGGTTACACCTTTTCTGGAGCTGTTTGGAGAAAGCGGATGTAACTCACTGCTCAGGACATACTTGCCGCATAACTGCCAGCCTACCACACCTTCAAAGCAAATAGGAAACTATACTGGGAACAGAGCCAGAAAGCAGGTGTGGGGAACAAGAGAGGCCATCTGATCTGTGAAAAAACACCAGATCTCCTATAGACAAGGGAGCTAGAAGAACAAAAGAAGGAGTTGAAACCACTGATTTCCAGTATTGGGCCAGGTAAACAAATAGCAGCCAAGATCCTGCATCACTTCAGTTTAGTGTAAATATCTGCTGGTGGAATTACATTACACAGTCTCTCTCTTGAATAAGAACAGAGTGTAATGAATACAGATCAATGGCCAACAGTCAGGACTGACAATCCATTGTGCAACTGCAATGCACAATATATAAAGAGGCACTATGCAGTCACACACTACCTTGTGGACTTTAATGTGCTGCTGCAAGTGCAATGGTCTCACATGTACAACTCTACTTATGATAGAAAGCAATGTCTTACATTGCTCTGCTGTATTTGTTCACCAAACAAGCTGTCTCTATGCATCCTCAAGCTACAGAGCAAAACAGAGCGGCCGACAACTTACTGGCTATGAGCAACTGGATTCTGTGCAGGCTGGCTGTTGCATTCAGTGTTTCTTTGCAGGTGTAGTTGCCTTCATCCTCCAGGCGCAACCCTGAGATGTGCAAGGAACTGTTCCCCACTAAAGAGAGGCGAGCATCGGAAGGGAGCTTGCCATCTGATGAGAAGAGGATGGGGATGGCACCTGGTTCGCCATGAAACCAGTCCACCTGGACCGCTTTCCAAGATGCGTTCCGGCATGTTAGGGTCACCTCCCCTCCAACTTCCCCAACCACCTGTTCTTCAGTTCCTATAGAGAGAAAAAAGGAAAGTCAGCACCCACACAGACTAGCAATTCATTGCCATCCTCCTCCTCTGTCTCAAGTATTTGCAACACAAAGGCATTGGAATTCTCCAGGATGCAGGACTGTTAATCTTGAGAAAGATTATTTTTGGACTACAACTCCCAGAATCTGGCTAAGTGGGAGCTGTAGTCCATAAAGTGACTTTTCAAATCCCCTGCATCCCCTCACCAACTCTTCTCTAGCAAGTACCGACAGGCTGGTAGCCGGCATTGAGAAACAAGTGGAAAGATTCCTTCAAGGGGTTTCCATCAGAATTTCAGTAACTTTCACCCCTACCATCAATGTAAACCTAGAAGAGTTTTCACAATGGGCATCTAAGCACTATGTTATATTTGAAGCCACAGAATACTAAAGGCACTTATATGGCTCCAGCTTCCACTTTGTCCTTATGTTGGGAGAAAGGTGAGATATAAGAAAATAAAATTGCAGTAGGCATTTCTCAAACTACAATAAGCACCCAATGATGGGGAAATAAAACAGCTGGACAAGGCAAATCTGGTACCCAGGAACAATCTACTGCCATTCTACATCTACGCAGGAGAAGAAACAGGCACAAATCTGAATTCAGACATGGCAATGCCCTCAGACCAGAGTCAGTAACACTTCTTTCTCCCAGGATACTCCGTCTCTGACTTAGGGGTAAGTGTTGTGTAACAAAAGAATTTCAAGGGAAAGTTAGAAAGGGAAACAAACTGAATCTGGATACATTCTCAAATTATGATCAAATTGCAGAGATTTGAACAGAATTAATGGCTTCTTGAGAGCCAGTGCGGTGCAGTGGTTTGAGCGTTGGACTATAATTCTGAAAATCAGGGTTCAAATCCCTGCTTGGTCATGGAAATCCACTGCGTGACCTTAGGCAAGTCACAATCTCTCAGCCTCAGAGGAAGACAAAGGCAAAAAACCCCTCCCTCTGAACAAATCTTGCCAAGAAAACCCTGTGATAGATTCGCCTGAGCGTCGCCATAAGCTCGAAATGACTTGAAGGCACAAAACAGCAACACACACCATGTACTAATGGGCTGTTTCCCATTATACTTGTGTGTCTTAACAAAAACATCTTTTGCCAAAAAGTAAAAAAAGAAGAAGAAGAAAGGCTGCCTTCAGCAGAACGAACCTACCTGAAAGCAAATGGCTTGCTTACACACTTTACCAACTGGCAGATCTGTGTGTTAACTTACAGATCCCAAAGCTGTTTAAGAGAAACCAGTTTTTTGAACCAGTCTTTTTGAGCGGTGAGAGCATTATCCTTTTCTGCACCCTATTTTGCTATCACACACTTTCCAAACGGAGACTTCCATCTCAAGCTGGACTATTTGTTCCATCAATGTACCTCAGGAAGTGGACTCTGTTTCACAAACGTTCACGCTAAAAATAACTGGATAGCCTTAGACCTGCCACACGATTCCCCTTCTCTCTTTTTTAAAGGGGGTGGTTGGGGTGGGATGTGATTGTTGTTTTTACTCTGTATCTTTTTATTCTGCTGTACCCTGCTCCGAGTATTTATTAGAGGAGCGGGCTATAAATAAACTATTATTATTATTATTTTTCTGTTCTCCAACTAGGAAACCCAAAAAACTGCAAAGCTCAGGGAGGTGGACCAAACCAAGTACTGCAGAGGAAGGCTTTGGCTGGTTGTCGGCCACCCAAAGCAGGAGACGTAAGAAGACACTTGACCTTATCAGACGTTGGAAATTGGAAGTATAATCTAATGGCAATCTGAACACAATCATGGGGTTTCACGTTGTTGCAAATTAAAGTATCTCACGCAATTTCGGGCCAAAGGGAAGTCATTCCGAACGCAATCATGGGTTTTACGTTATTGTGAATTAAAGCATCTCACACAATTTCGGGCAATGGGGGGGTCATTTTTGGGTAATGGGAAGTCATTCTGAACGCATTCCGAACGCAATAGGAATCCACGTAAATTCGCTAAACTGACGAATTCACGTGAATTTGAATTGGCTCCAATTGGCTCCATTCGCAATAAAGAGAAATTCCTCCCGTCTGATAAGGTCCACTGCAACATTTGGTAGCTATTATTAAGCGTTTGTATGCTCCTCTCCAGAGAACTCAGGATATTGCAGATGGCTATTAAGGGCTATTATTGTTCCAGCTTCTTCCTAGGCTGAAGCTCAGCTCTGCTTAGAAGCTTTAGCTTTATTTATTTATGAATCTTATAGGCTGCAACTTTCTACACGCTCGCTTGGAAGCAAGCCTACTGAATTCAATGCGGATGTTGTCGTGTGCCATCATTGAGTTGGCTTCAACTTACAGCAGCCCTAGCGAATGAGAGACCCTCCAACAGAATAGTCTTCCAAGTAACTATGCCCACGACTGGACTGGGTGCAACTTCTTGGGGCAATCTCCAAAGCAAGATTCAACGTCGAAACCAAAGTCGTGCCCCGAACTACAGAAGGAAAGCTACGGTTACCCCGCAGTCAAGCGAATGCGCTCCGAGCGGACCTATAATTTGGACAAAGAAGTATGTCGCACCTCTTGGCATTGAGTCACGGCATCCAAAAGTCGACCAAGTTCTGCTTAGTCCTTGACTAAAGAGGACTAAAGAACTCTAGAAGAGCAACGGTTCCCAAACTTGGGTCCTGCCTGCGGCTGGTTTTTTTTGGGGGGGGGACTTCAACTCCCAGAAGTCCCAGCCAGGTTAGCCAATGGTCAGGAATTCTGGGAGCTGAAGTCCAAACTATCTGGAGGATTGCAAATTTACTGGGTCTAGGGAGCCATAACTTGGGTTCCTGCTGCAGCTGTTTTGGACTTCCTCAGCTCCCAGAATCCCTGAGAGTGGGCCAAGCTGGCTGGGGCTTCTGGGAGCTTGGAGGAGCTGGATCTAGGCTAGAGTAGAGCCTCTCTGCTTAGAAGAAGAGACCCCGGGGCCCCTCTCAAACTACAACTCCCAGGCTCCTCTGGGAGGGAGCCAAGGCAAGGCAAGCAGAACCCGTGTACTGTGTCGGCCCATTCTCACGTGTTTCCCCGAGCGATCGCGTGTACCTGCTGCAGCGGCCTCGTCGTGGGCCCAGATCAGGGCCAGCAAAAGAGGGAGGACCAGGGGCCCCACCGGCCCGATCGCCATCCCGGCTCCGACTGGAGGAGTCCCAAAGTGAAGCCGAGGAGGAGGAGGAGGAGGGCCGCCCCGGCGGAGGTGGAGCTGCTGCTGCTGCCCAGGAGGAGGAGGAGGAGGCCCGGCCCGCCATCCGCACCGGAGCCATCACCCTCCGCTTCCAGCCCGCTTTAACTCCCAGGCATGGATTGCAGGCGGTTCCGATCCCCAAACTTTGGTCCTCCCGGTTGTTTTGTTTTTGGACTTCAACTCCCAGAAACCCCAGCCCCCCTTGGCCCAACAGCCAGCAATCAATCCTGGGGCTGCATCCGCACTGGAGAAAATAACCCGCGCTTGGACTCTTTTTTGTCTGGCTCAAGGCGATGGGATTCTGGGAGTTGGAGGTTGTGCTCCCCTCGGGGCCCCACCACCACATACTCCCAACTCCCAGAATTCCATCGCCTTGAGCCGGATAGGGTTTCTAAAGCTCCAGCTCCCAGAATTCCATCGCCTTGAGCCAGAAAAAGAGTGAATCCTTGAGCTCTGGACCCCACAATATACTCCAACTCCCAGAATTCCAGAGCCTTGAACCAGAAAAGAAGTTCAGCCTTGAGCTCTGGACCCCACCGCAAGCTCCAACTCCCAGAATGCCATAGCCTTGAGCCAGAAAAGAATGAATCCTTGTGCTCTGGACCCCACAATATACTCCAGCTCCCAGAATGCCATAGCCTGGAGCCAGAAAAAGAGTTCAGCCTTGAGCTCTGGACCCCACAATATACTCCAGCTCTCAGAATTCCAGAGCCTTGAGCCAGAAAAGCGCAGCCAAACCGGGTTATTTCTCCAGTGCGGATGCAGCCTGGGCGCTGAAGTCCAAAACCTCTGGAGGTTTGGGAAACTCTGGTCCTAGCAGTCATCCCCAAACTTCAAGTGTTTTGGACTTCAACTCCCAGAAGCCCCCCCCCCCAACCAGCTTGGCCAAGAGTCAGGGATTCTGGGAGTCCAAAACCCCTGGAGGACCCCAAAGTCTGGGAGGCAGTGCTTGACAAGAACCCTGGCCCAGGAAAGAGAAGGGATGGATGGGGATGGGTATAGCAACCCACACATTTGGGAAGACTGAGTCCCTTTCTCCGGAAACCAAAGCAGAATAGAAGTAAACATCTTCACAATGGGCCCAGATCCATCATTCACTCTCCCCTTCCTTGGCCCAAGAGAGAGGAAAGAGAGAGAGAAAAACAAAGACACGGGTCCCCTGAAGCCACCATCTTACAAGTCCCTTGGGGACAAGGAACAAACCAAGAGGAGAAAGAACAAGACGATGATGGAAGGTCACCAGGGAACAAGTTCCAGGGATCTAGCCGTGCGAGTCTACATTTGCAGCGAAAAAACGAAATCCCGTGGCACCTTCAAAATGAGCAAATCTTCTTTGCCATAAGTTTGCCAAGTTTGATCTGACGCACCAAAGGAATCTGTCTAAAAAGGAAACGAACGGAACGGGCAAAGGATGGAGTTGGCATTTCCGAACATATTGGACAAGTCGAGCCAACAAAGACAGCGAGCCGCCAGAGGAAGCCAAAGGGATGCAAAAGTCCAAAAGGAAAGGAAAGGAAAGACAGGATCTGAGAGGGAAAAAGGAAAACGAAAGGACTAGGATTCAAATTTCTGGGAAATCTTGAAGATGGCAGACCAAGCCCACTGAGAAAAGGAGGAAAAAGGGGTGAAGAAAGACCACTCCCCAAGTAAAAACCCACAGAAAGGGCAGCTGGGGCATGATTCCAGGTACAAAAGGGACCAGAGCCAGTGTGGCATAGCAGTTTGACTATTGGGCGAGACCTGGGTTCAAATCCCAGCCATAAAACCCACTGGGTGACCTGGGCTAAGTCCCACTCTCTCAGCCTCCGAGGATGGCAAGAGCGCAAACCCGCTCAGAAGAAACCAGCCAAGAAACCAGAAGCCGAAAGTGACTCGATGGCAACACAAAAGGTTTAGCCCTTTGGGCTTCTGGAGTTGAAATTTCATGTTTGAACAGTTCGGTGGCATCTTCCAGACTGGTTCCAAATGCAGGGTTCTTAGTGCTGTCGGACTAAAGGCCCTCTGGGGCTCATTTTCTCTCCTCCCACTTAATGGATTTTATTTCCAAATCGGCCAAAAAACATGGAAGAAGCGGTAGGAAAACATAAGAGGGTTATAAATGGAAGCCTGAATCGCTTGGCAGCAACTTCTTTCTATCCGCCCCCAACCCATTTCTGAAAATCACCGGCGATTGCACTTTAAAAGTCTTGTTTGGAAGCCGCCACTCCCCCTCCAGTTGTGTTAAAAGTTGCTGTGTTTGATTGCAAAACTAGGGAAATAGAGGTCAGATTCACCTGTCACATCCCAGTTGGGACAGATCTCAGGACGGTTCCTTCCCGGAACAACTATTTTTTTATAATTGTTAGCGGGAAAGGTGGAAAATTATAGTTCCAGAAAGGAACCTTTTTCAATCTCCGGTCCTGTCTACATGCTGGGCAGCGGAGAGCAGGCTTGCTGTGTCTGTGCATAAAGCAGCATGTGAAGAAAGGGGTCAGGAGCATACCTTAGTAACCCCACCGCTGGAGAGCGGAGATTGTAGACCATGTGCTTCCGGCACGGAGGTCTTTTGAGAACACCTGGCCCTCTTCCTCCTCCTCCTCTGCACCTAAACTCCTTGGCTGCAACCATGGGAGATGTAGCCTCCCATCTTAATCCGAGGCATGTCCCCGCAAAGGTCAATCTTGTTGAGTGCAAGGAAGTTTATAGCAAGAGTGTTTTAGATGGGATTATGCAAGGCTAAGTTTACTTACATAGCGGTAACACTGAAGATGTTACTCATTTCTTTCCAGCGTTTCCAAGAACACAGCAAGAACCTACAGTGCCATTATACATGGGCAGGAATCATTGAAGTTTATTAAAACTGGGGCTAACTTCAGCATTGAAGAGAGATTAAAGAGCATTTAAAGCATCCCGCAAATGAAGCAAACATGGCGAGTAATGGCGTGAATGATTACCACACGCAATTGGGCAAATAAAATGATATTGGAAATGCTGAAATCTCCCAACATTTCACAGAAGGAAAATGGGATGTATAGTCAAGAAACATCTGAGTGTGGTTTGGATGGTAAAGGTCATTAACAAGGAAGAACGCACACGCTAGAAGGTGTAACAGTTTGCTTTTGCCTGAGTCTACAGGGAGGGCCAAGACTCTCCCTTCTCCTTTCCCCACTGCTGAGCTAATGGAGTGCAAGTGACTTTTGTACCTTGGGTCCAAAACACACTGTAGAAATAATCCAGTTTGAGACCGCTTTAACTGCCCTGGGTCAGTGCTAGGGAATCTTGGGAACTAGTTTTGTAAGACACTTAGCTTGCTCTGGGGCCACCATCAACTACAATTCCCAGGATTTCCTACGCACTGAGCAAGGGCAGCTCAAAGTGGATCATTTCTGCTGTGTGTTTTGGACCTTGGACTTAGTTTGCAGCAATAGAAGGCAAATGAGGACATGGGAAAGTGGAAGGAGGAGAGAGAAACAAGGACATTTTAAAAGCATCTGAAAAAATGGGATGACAGTGGATTAATTGGGACTGTCCATGGCAAATGGAGACAGTTGAAGGATATGAAACTGGCCACCAATACAAAGACTTTTCTTTTAGCATCTTAAAACCTATATCCTGCTTCTCCTTTGGATTCCCTAAAAAGTAACACATCTATTACGGCATCAGCTTTTGAGCTCATCCAGACTGTCAGAAAAGCCCCAGATTTTGGTCCCACTCCAGATTTTGTTCTTGTTTTTTCTGATTTTATACTGGGTTAAAATAGCCCAATCTAAGAAGATGGTATAAATAGCCTCTGATCATACCGGGGAGCTGACAGAAAATGTTCTGGGTTAAGCAACATGAATCTGGCTCTCCAAAATAAAAATGGAAAGAACAGGAACAAAATCTAGGACTTTCTGTCTTTTTAATCACTTTGGAGGCGCTCATAGCGTGACCTCGTGAAATGCATTGTGCTGGATTTCTGTGCCATGATGTGTGTACGCACCTCTCTCGAGACCTACAAGGGGGGGACCTAGGGAGGTAGGCATGCTTAACCTGGAGAAGAGATGGTTAAGAGGTGATATGATAGCCCTGTTTAAGTATCTGAAGAGGTGTCCCATTGAGGAGGGAGCAAGCTTGTTTTCTGCTGCTCCAGAGAATAGGATTTTGTTTGTTTGTTGTTGTTATGTGCCTTCAAATCATTTTCAACCTATGGTGACCCTAAAGGTTTTCGTGGGGTTTTCTTGGCCAGGTTTGTTCAGGGGGAGGTTTGCCACTGCTTTCCCCTGAGGCTGAGAGCAGGTGACTTGGCCAAAGTCACCCAGTTGGTGACTTTTACAAACAAAAACAAACAAACAGATTCATTTATATACTGCTTCATACCGCCTACTTGCCCCCAACAATCTGGGTACTCATTTTAGTGACCTCGGAAGGATGCAAGCCTGAGTCATAGAATCATAGAGTTGGAAGAGACCACAAGGGGCCATCCAGTCCAACCCCCTGCCATGCAGGAACTCCAAATCAAAGCATCCCTGACAGATGTCCTCGCCACCTTATGGTTTTGAGTGAGTGGCTGCAGTAAAGGCATTTAACCACTGCGCCACCAGGGCTCCTGCGGCCGAGCTGGGGATCAAACCCTGGTCTCCAGACTTGTAGTCTAACACTCAAACCGCTATGCCCTCCTGGCTCTCATATCCCTTGAAAAAGTGGAAATTTAATGGATGAGGTGTAATTTGTAGCATGGGGGAAGATAGCATGCAATGATAGGAAGAAGGCAAGTGACGCAGAGTCCCCAGAGTTTGCTGGAATCCACTGTAGCTAGGAAGCCATCTTATCGATTTTGTGCCTCTTTCTCCCCAGGTGTTGCTTGTTTAAGGCCGTCGTAAGTCGGGACACGTGGCTTGCTTACCTGATCCTCTTTCAGCAGATATCACCTTACCGGTGTCATAGGCAGCTCAGTTGCATGGCCAGGGCAGTTCCTTTAGAAAGAGAATACATTTTTGTTTTCAGACAATCACGCTGGGTCTAAAATTTAATACCAACACAGGCTTGCCGCACAGCTTGTAACACCCTCTCTATGAACCCAAGAGTTATGGTATTAATAATAATAATAATAATAATAATTTTTATTTATATTTCCTGCCTCTCCCCCTGGATCGAGGCGGGATTCCATCAGATAAAATACACATCCAATACAGTAATATACAATTATAAACATCCAATATAATATAAAAACAATTAAAATATACATACTTAATAAAAGACATTCCATATCTGTCATCAATTGGTCTCTAGTTATCAATTTATGATAATCACAGTCATCATAGGAGATCAGATGGATAGGCTCGCCGGAAGAGATCCGTTTTTAGTGCTTTTTTAAAGGCCTCTAGGGTAGTAATATGACGGATCTCTTCCGGCAAATCATTCCATAGTTTAGGAGCCATGGTGGAAAAAGCTCTGTTCGATGTTGTCGTCAATCTAGTAGTTTTTACTTCCAATAATTGCAGCGGAGTCACCTCGAAGGCACATAACAAGCAAAGCAGTACAATTGGGGAAAGCTGCTTTATGGTGCTGTCACATTCAAGGTGCATTTGTTGCTATACAGAAATGTAGCACACTCATCCTGCCATATTTGCGGCTTTGACATTTGTGGCTTTGATTATTCACGGATTTGATGAATACGTTCTCTCTAGGAATATCTAGACCCTCCAGTGCAGCTCTTATGGTCAACTTTAACCAAAAGTTGCACTGAAAGACCTACAGATTCCTAGAGAGAATACTCCACTAGGCCTTTGTAGCTCCTCCGGTGCAGTTTTATGGTCAGACATTGAGCACAGAGTTGCCCTGGAGGACCTAGAGGCTCCTAGAGAGGTGTCCTCTCTAGTAAAAACATGGTGCTTTTGTTATTTGTGTTTTTTCCCCATATTCATGGGGGTTTTGCGCCCCTAACCCTAGCGAAGATGGAGAGACAAGTGCAATTCCTCCAGCAGTACATAGAATATAAGATGGCGTTGTTGTTGTAGGGTCAGAGAAGGGTTGGGAAAACCCTGGATTGCAGTGCTTGGAGCAACTTGCCGATGTGAGTTCAAACAGGGATTTTGGAGGGCACTTTGAGCAGAATTGTTCACAGTTTATGCAATCCTCTCTTAAATTCCACAGTGTTTGAATGGTAAGTGAACAGGATACCTATGGGGGGGGGGGTTGTTAGAACTAGGACTATCTCTAAAAGTTTCAGTAGGTGTTTTTGGTTCTCGATGTGTCTACTGTCATCGTCTATATCAAATGTGTAGATATCAAATGTGTAGTTGTAACCATCAATATTGTCTAGAATCATAGAATCATAGAATCATAGAATCATAGAGTTGGAAGAGACCACAAGGGCCATCCAGTCCAACCCCCTGCCATGCAGGAACTCCCAGTCAAAGCATCCCCGACAGATGGCCATCCAGCCTCTGCTTAAAGACCTCCAAGGATGGAGACTCTACCACACTCCGAGGGAGTGTGTTCCACCGTCGAACAGCCCTTACTGTCAGGAAGTTCCTCCTAATGTTGAGGTGGAATCTCTTTTCCTGCAGCTTGCATCCATTGCTCCGCGTTCTGGTCTCTGGAGCAGCAGAAAACAAGCTTGCTCCCTCCTCAATATGACATCCCTTCAAATATTTAAACAAGGCTATCATATCACCTCTTAACCTTCTCTTCTCCAGGCTAAACATCCCCAGCTCTCTAAGTCGTTCCTCATAGGGCATGGTTTCCAGACCCTTCACCATCTTAGTTGCCCTCCTTTGGACCCGCTCCAGTTTCTCCACATCCTTTTTGAATTGTGGTGCCCAGAACTGGACACAGTATTCCAGGTGAGGCCTCACCAAAGCAGAATAGAGAGGCACTATTACTTCCTTTGATCTAGACACTATACTTCTATTGATGCAACCTAAAATAGCATTGGCCTTTTTAGCTGCTGCATCACACTGCTGACTCATGTTCAACTTATGGTCTACTTGGACTCCTAGATCCCTTTCACACATAGTTTCATTCAGCCAGATGTCCCCCATCCTATATCTGTGCATTTCATTTTTCCTCCCTAGGTGCAGAACCTTACATTTCTCCGCATTGAATTTCATTTTGTTAGCGTTGGCCCAGCTTTCTAGTCTATTCAGGTCATTCTGAATTTCAATCCTGTCTTCTGGAGTATTGGCTACTCCTCCTAATTTGGTGTCATCTGCAAATTTGATAAGTATGCCCCCAATTCTGTCATCCAAGTCATTAATAAAGATATTGAATAGCACTGGGCCCAGGACAGAACCCTGTGGGACCCCACTGGTCACTTCTTTCCAGGATGAAAGGGAGCCATTGTTGAGCACCCTTTGAGTTCGGTCAGTCAACCAGTTACAAATCCATGTAATGGTTACCTTGTCTAGCCCACATTTTACGAGCTTGTTTGCAAGAATGTCATGGGGAACCTTGTCAAAGGCCTTACTGAAATCAAGATATACTATATCCACAGCATTCCCTTCATCTACCAAACTGGTAATTTTATCAAAAAAAGAGATCAGATTTGTCTGGCAAGACTTGTTTCTCTGAAACCCATGTTGGATTTTTGTGATTATGGCATTGGCCTCTAAATGTTCACAGACTCTACGAATCTACGAGTCTACGAATGCATGTATTGGAAACTTATTAATATATATATATAGAATTAGAGCTAGTCTACACCTAAGTGCATTATAGGCAGCCCTCCACATTTGCAGCTTTGAGGCCTGTGGATTTGATTGTTCACGGATTTGAGGAATATGTTCTCTCTAGGAATCTCTAGTTCCTCCAGCATGGCTCTATGGTCAACATCAGCCAGAAGGTGTACTGGAGGACCTAGAGATTCCTAGACTGATTCCACTTCTCTAGGCATTTGTAGGCCTTCCAGCACAATGCTATGGTCAACCTTTTGCAGACGTTGACCATAGAGTTGTGCTGGAGGACCTAGAAAGTCCTAGAGAGGTGTGTTCTTTTAGGTTAAAAAAAATAGCTTGCTTTTTTAAAATTTGTGGTTTTCCCACTTTCACAGGACCACTGTCTATGAATTGCTGTGGATTTTCACACCTTCGCCTCGGCGCTGAATAGCCTTTGCTTTCCTGGGAAAAATTCGCAATCTCTTGGGCCTCTATTTTAAATTTTTTAACTTTCTTGTGTTTTCATTTGGTTATTTTAATCTTTTTTTAAAAACAGTTTTGATTTAAAAAAAAATATTGTGAGCCGCCTTGAGTCCCTTTTTCGGGAGAAAAGTGGCATAGAAATCAAATAAGTCAAATAAATAAAATTTATATATATATATATATATATATAAAACAAAATAAAATATATAAAATAAATAAAATGAAATAAATAAAATAAAAATAAGATAAAATATATAAAATATATATGTTGTGTATTGTTCAGATATTTAATTTATTTGCTTATGTAAACTATTTATGTATTTTTTTGTGTATTTTGGGTGTTTGTTTATCCACTTTTGTAAACTGCTTTGACTGTTTCGGTAAGGCGGTATATAAAACAAATTTATTATTGTTATTGATTATTATTATTATTAATTATTATTATATAAAATAAAATATAAATCAATAAAACGTATTTGTTTGGCCCGTACATTTCCTCGCAACGGGATCCCCGTGAGCCACTCCGCCTGCCTTGGCGTCCCAACAAACTACAAATCCCAGGAGGCCACACAGCACGGAGCCCTGAGAGTTGAAGCGGCGTCGAAGCGGATTAATTCTTTCGGACGCGTGTGGAGGCGGCCTGTGAGGGAAACTGGAAGCCCAAAAGGGATTTCCTTTCTCCCTGCGAGGCCTCTCAACCTGACTCTGAAGGAAGAACCCCTTGGCTGCCGCTAAAGGGAGCCCCCCTCAGCCTCCAAACTTAGCCCTCGTCTTCTTTGGCTGTGTTCACACTGGAGAAATAAACCGGTTTAATTGCCATGGGTCAATGCTGTGAAATTCTGGGAATTGTAGTTTGTTGTGGGGCCCAGAGCGGAGCTCCGCTCCGCTCTGGGCCCCACAACAAACTACAATTCCCAGAATTTCACAGCATTGACCCATGGCAATTAAACCGGTTTATTTCTCCAGTGTGAACACAGCCTTTGTCTCTGTCAAGAGTGTGTTTAACAGTAACACCAGCCCGGGCTTAGACAGGCCCCTCGGCCTCCCCTCACTGAGGCGGACCAATGAGAAGCCGGAGCGGGACGCTGGCGCCTCCGTGATTGCGGGAGGGAGCTGTCACTCAGCGGGAACGCCCTCCCTCTCGGCCCTGGCGGTTTTTGAGCTTCTCCTCAGGCCTAGTCAGTCGTTTTAGCGCCAGTTGAAGCGGCGAGGCTGAGGACGATGCCGGTCGACCTCTCGGCCTGGGACGGGCCCTTGAGCCTGACGGAGGTGGAGGAGAAGCCCAGCCAGCCGCTCAAGGTGGCCTACGGGGCGGTGGAGCTCGACGAACTGGGCCTAGTCCTCACGCCCAGCCAGGTGAAGGAAGGAAGGAAGGAAGGAGGGACAGAGAGAGAGAGAGCGGGGCTCTTGGGAGGCCAAGTGGGGAGACCCCCGTGAATATGGAGAACCCGCACATAACAAAACCCCCATGTTTTTACCAGAGAGGACACCTCTCTAGGAATCTCTAGGTCCTCCAGAGCAACTCTGTGGTCAATGTTTGACAGAGACTGACCATAGAGTTGTGCTGGAGGAGCTACAAATGACGAACAGAGTATTCTCTCTAGGCATTTCTAGGTCCTCCAGGGCAACTCTGTGATCAATGTCCGACAGACGCTGAGGATAGAATTGTGCTGGAGGAGCTACAAAGGCCTAGGAGAGAGTTCTCTCTAGGAAGGAATCTCTGGGTCTTTCAGGGCAACTTTGGGTTAAAGTTGACCATAGAGTTGCACTGGAGGAGGACCTCAATATTCCTAGAGAGAATGTATTAGTCAAATCCGTGAATGATCAAATCCACAAATATCAAAGATGCAGATCTGGAGGGATGAGTGTATATATTATATATACACAGCCATATATACATATGTGTCTATGTATTTATATACTCTCTATTATATATATGTATGTACACACTATATTATACACACACACACATATCTGCCCACCCATATATATATATATATATGACATACACACACATACATACACACACATATATATGTGTGTGTGTACGCACACCCACCCAGATGTGTGTGTATGTGTGTGTGTATATATATATATATATATGTATATACACACACACATATATATATATATGTCCACCCAGGTATGTGTATAGACATACACACACACACACACCGTGTTTTCCCCAAAATAAGACAGTGCCTTATATTAATTTTTGCTCCCAAAGATGCGCTAGGTCTTATTTTCAGGGAATGTCTTATTTTTCCAGGAAGAAGAATTCATATTTATTGTTGAACCAAACAACAACAAAACCCAAAATGAACATTTATTATATACAGTACTGCACATATATTTATACTGTATACAAAAACTTTGCTAGGTCGTATTTTCGGGGGAGGCCTTATATTTAGCAATTCAGCAAAACCTCTACTAAGTCTTATTTTCTGGGGATGCCTTATTTTCAGGGAAAAAGGGTATATGTGTGTGTGTGCCCACCCAATGTGTGTGTGTATGTGTGTATATATATATATATAGAGAGAGAGAGAGAGAGAGACATACACATACATACAGTGGGCACTTGTTATCCGCTGGGGTTTTGGTTCCAGGATCCCCCATGGATAACAGAATCCATGGATGCTCAAGTCCCATATAATATAATGGCACATCAAAATGATGTTCCTTAAATAAAATGGAAAATCAAGGTTTGCTATTTGGAATGTATACCTTTTTTTTGAGTATTTTCAATCTGTAGGTGCTTGAATCTGTGGATAAAAAATCCATGCGTGTGTGTGTGTCTATATGCATATACCTGGGTGAACACACACACACACACACAAATGGATGTTTGGTTGTTAGAACGTTGGACTGGGACTGAGACTCATACGGTTGGAAAAGACCCCCAGGGCCACCCAGTCCAGCCCCCTTCTGCCATGCCGGGACTTTGGAGATCCAGGTTCTGGTCCCCACTGAATCATGAAACTCATGCAGTTACCTGGGGCCAATAATTCTCTGTTTTCAGTCTCTCAGCCTGGTCTGCCCGACAGGGTTGTTGTGGCTGAGATTAAATATAGGGAAGAGGAGCACTTCTGCTGTCTTGACCTCTCTGGAGGAAAAAGGGGGTATAAATGCACCTAAAACAATACAAAACTATCCACTTTCATTTGTGCCTCCTTGGGCAGACACGAATACCGGGTAGAGACTTGGTTTTCAAACTGACTTTCAAGGTTCTTTTCTTTGGAGCCGAACGTTTTGATTTACAAGCTGTTATCTTAAGGGACGTCCTTAGCCTTCCTAGCAGTCCCCCTGTTTGGATAATAATTGTCAAAGATCAGGTGATGGCAGTGGCAGAAGAACAGTTTGATCAAGGATCTTTTTTTCCCCCCCATGGTCAGTTACAGTCCCGGAAACTGGAATGGTCTGTCTGTGCCAGCAGCCTTGGGCGGCTGTGTCTTCTGCCAAGGCCCGCTGCGCCAACAACGGCCCTGGGCTCTGCAGGCCAGCTCTGCAAACGACTGTCTTAAAATTCCCACAGGGACAGTCCATCCCAGTATAGGGACGATGTGGGAAATTGCAATGTTGGCTTCTAGCTTCGGAGGAGGTACAACTGTGGGACGCTTCCCTGGAGGAGACCCTCTCTGATAAGCCCTTGGAAGGGACCAGTTTGAAAATAAAATCAGGTACGCTTGCCCCTCCATATTGGGCACAAGACCCCTGTGAATATGGAAAAAATACAAACAACAAAAACACTGTGTTTTTACCTGAGAGGACACCTGTCTAGGAATCTCTAGGTCCTCCAGTTCAACTTGTGGTCAACATCCGACAGACACTGACCATAGAACTGTGCTGGAGGAGCTACAAAGGCCTAGTTGAGTATTCTCTTGAGGAATCTCTAGGTCTTTGAGTGCAACTTTGAGTTCAAGTTGACCATAGAGTTGCACTGGAGGACCTAGATATTCCTAGAGGGAAAATACTAAAACACTAATAACCAAATCCACAAATATCAAAGCCGCAAATATAGAGGGATGAGTGAACTTGCATGCTGTTGCCCTTGGGGGCTGTGGCAAAGACATTGAGGGAGTGATGCTGGACCAGTCACTTTTTCTCAGCTTAATCTATCTCACAGGGCTATTGTGAGACTAAAATGCGGAGGAGAAGGAGACCGCTATGTCTGCCTCGGGGCCTTTTCATCATTCACAATTGCAGTATTATGATACGACTTCAACTGACAGGGCAGTGTCCTGTGGAATGCTGGAATCTGTAGTTTAGAGGAGTATTTGCATTCTCAGCCATTCTTCCCCATGCTTCAGCCATTCTTCCCCATGCTTCAAGCCCCAGGATTCTTTTAAGTTACTCTACACAATTGTAGTACTGGGTTTCCACTTTTCGCTGCCATGGTTCTGTCCTGTGAAATCTTGGGATTCGTAGTTTGGTGAGGGGGATTTTAAACATTTTAATGGCTCCCCAAACTACAAACCCCAGTTAAAGTTGCATTATAATTCTGTAATTATAATTCACAATAATTGTATTGTAATTATATTGTGTGTAAGGGCTCTTAAATTTTCAATAAATAAGTGATATGAAGCTGTTGTTGGGAGCAAGGGGTTTAGCTTGGTGGCACCCATTCGATGAAATACCCTTCCCTCTGATATTAGATATGCTTTCAATTTTTTATTTTTCATTTTTAGGCAAGCATTGAGCACTTACCTGTTTTTGCATGCTGTCCTGGTGTAGTTCAGCCTACTGTGAATTTTACTTTTATGGGCAATGTAGCTATTGTATGTTGTTATTATCTGCTTTATATTGTCCATTCTATTATGGTTGTACTGACTTCAGGTGTAAGCAGCTTATAAACCAATACATTAAATGAATAACAATGTAGCTGGCAACTTGATCTATTTCTCTGGACGATGGAGAAAGTTGTGTCTTTTCCCTTTATGCTATGAATAATGGAATGCCTTGCCGTTTTGTTTTGGCAGGTGAGGAATCGCCCAACAAGCATTGGATGGGAAACCTGTAACCCGGAGAAACTCTATTCTTTGGTTCTTACTGACCCTGATGCACCGAGCAGGAAAAACCCCAAGTTCAGGTGAGAGGGAGGCAGGGAGAGTTTGAATCATGTGGTGCCATCTAGAATTTCCCTGTTGTGTTTGATCCAGTAAGAAAACTGTATTTTGCATGTGAGGAGCATCACATGCATTGACAGCATGGCAAAAGAGTTGGGAATGAGCCTGCCTGAGTCTAAAGATCCTCAAGGGAGGACTTTCGCTTGATCCCACTATTGTCACAGGCCCATCCGCTGGGGACAGAAAAGAGGGCCTTCCTGGTGGCTACTCACAGGCTGTGGAGTCCTCTTCCACTGGTTGGCTAGGCTGGCCCCTCTGTACTTTCCTTCCTCCAGCATGTAAAGAGTTTAAAGCCAGCACTGTGCTTTAGCTTGCAGAAATATTTATAGCTGCCCTCTGGTGCTGGTACTGGTAACTGACTGATGTACTGGCTGGTGCAATCTCTTACTCTGAGCTTCAGCCGAGCTGCGTTTGAGTCTCTTATCAGTCAAGGCTGACTCAATCCAGATTTTACCTGGGACATCTCCGTTTAGTTCATAGTGTTACTACAAGATTTAATCTGGGAAAACCAAGGCAGATTTTTTCTTCTTCTTTAGGGAGTGGCATCACTTCCTGGTGGTCAACATGAAAGGAAATGACATCAACAGTGGTAGTGTCCTGTCAGACTACATTGGGGCTGCCCCTCCAAAAGGGTCAGGTAGGTAACCTGTAACTACCTTGATTGCTGTCCATTAGGGTCAGGACACCGCTTGGGAGGAATGTTTGTTCACTCTCTGACTTTGTTGAGCTGTTTTTCTGGGTAGAAACCCTAGGTCTGTCTACCAAAATATGCTGAAAAGGAGAAGCAAAAGAAAACAGTCAAGTAGAACAGCTCAGTTTCAATGTCCTGCACCCCATTCACCCTATGCATCAAGAAGAGGAGCTAAAATAAAAATGTAAAAGCATTTAGAAGGTCCTGCCAACTATTTCTTCATTGGCTTCCCCAGTGAATCATAGATTGGCTCAGTTATGCCTAAGCCGTTGTTTAACTGTGCCCTACCATTGTGTTTTGGCTTTATATAAAATATAGTGTATTTCTAGTACCAGAGAACAGTGGTTTGGTGCTGGGCTTGTATCTGTTGAAAGAAAATAAATGCTCTGGGAGATTGCAATTAGAAAAAGGAAACTTGCCTTTCATTTTTTTGCTAGAAATTTATTCAGGGATAGATCAGAAAAGAAACCTTGATATTGTTTACAAAAAACCCAGGGCTGGCTTTCTCTAGCATAGGTCTGCAGGTCTGTGAATGTCTCCTTCTACGACAAAGAAAGAACAACATCTAACTTCTTGGGGAAGAAGTAGGAATAGTGTAGAATCTAAGAATAGCAGTCCAGGTATCAAGAAGAGAATTACAAGAAGAGAGAAGATGCTTGGGTCTACCTGAATGTCTTTCTTGCTTTCACCTGGCAACACTGGTTCAGATTACTGGTTACACGTATTAGTGGCCAGCTTGCAACAGTCTTGGATGCTGTATGACAGCCTTCCCTGCAATGTTTCCCCTCCAAAGAGATGAAACTGCAACACCCATGAGTTTTGGTCATCATGGCCGGTGGTCAAGGATGATAGGAGCTGTTGTCCAAATCATCTAGAGTGTGCTCACTTGCTGTTAGCACCCTCCATATACATTTCATAGAGTACACAAAGAGTATACACTTCCTAAGTTAAGTTTGGAGACGGCTGAAGATGGTTTTGAATTGCCTAGTTACATTGGAATGTGCAAATGGATTTTATTCTGTTCTCTTGTGTCTGATAGGGCTTCATCGCTATGTGTGGCTAGTGTATGAACAGCCCCAGCAACTGACGTGCGATGAGCCCATCCTCAGCAACCGCTCCGCAGATCAACGCAACAATTTCAAAGTGGCTTATTTCCGGAAGAAGTATAAGCTGTCAGCTCCCGTGGCGGGTGCATGCTTCCAGGCCGAGTGGGATGACTGTGTGCCAAAGATCTATGAGCAGTTATCTGGAAAGTAAAGTTTTTGTCCTGTTCCGTTCCCTGTTCTCCTATACCATCCCTTCCGTGTAGTGTTACATAAATTACTGGAACAATAGTTGAGATCCCAGACTGCTCCTGGTGCTTGCATGGGGGCATGTCCTTTCACTTTGCTTGGCTGTATTGGCTAATTGGTAATGTGGCCATCACAAATCTATTCATATAATCTGTTATAAGGAGAGGTGGCTGTGTGGCCCTCCAGATGTTGATGGACTGCATCATCCTTTTGCAACGGCTAAGCCTGATGGGTGCTGCAGCCCAGCTATTTGTGGAGGGCTACATGTTGGCTTGTCTTTGAGGAAGGGCTTTAGCAAACTTCCCTTTCACAACTCTGCTGACAGACTCTGAAAGTATTGGGGTTGTATTTGGACTCTTTTTGCAGGACTGAAGGTAAACATGTAAAGGGAGGCACAAAGCTTATTGGTTGTCCCTGAGATCCTCTGTTTTGCTGGTGTATTTAGTTTCCCCTTAGAACTATGGTCTGTTGTGGGTTTAAATGTGCCGAGCATCAGGGAGGTACTAGGTGGACTTGCCAGGGAATTTTACAACATGTCTGAACCCCACTCCATGAAATGCAAAGAAACGTGGGTAGTCCCCTGCTTCCAGCTTTCCAGTCCTTGTAAAATGTATGCCAGACATCCAAATATTTACAAGTTTGTCAGCAATGTAATGAAAGAGACACCATCTTGGAGCAGTCTAGTATCTTCCTGCTCTGCATTCCCAGCAAGCACTGAAAATGCAATTTGGAGGAGCAGCATTTTCTTAAACTGGAATTGCTGTCCCCGTTTGTTTGTAATCTAAACTTCCAAACACTAATTTCCTCCCTTTTTAAATTGAGGATTAAAGCTAAGATTTTTCTTGGAGAGAGAAAACATGTTCCTTTGAAACCAGTGGGACTCCATGCCACATAAGCTGCTTTACCCACAATTGCCTCTTATGCCACATTGGTAATATGTGTCAGTATCTGTTCTCAGTATATTCAGGTTAGCTAATTTGGGAATTACCCATGTGTTCCAGCCAATGTGCTATACCTTTCCATTACTAGTGCGACATGGAGACCAAGTAAGGGAACAGAATGTAGTAGCACTAACCACACCACAAAGGCAGTATATGAAATAGAAACAGTGTTGTGGGTCAGGGCTGTAATTGTGTGACTTCTCCATTTTGTCTTTACACAGCCTCTCTAGGAGTCACCAGTATCCCTCTCATCTCAGACCGATGGTCAAGGCTCAACAAGGGTGGGGGGACCTCTTGTCCAGTTTTTATTGGACTGCAACTCTGTCCTAGCCAAGAGATGCTGGGAGTTGCAGCTCAACATCTGGGCAGCCACAACATTCCCCATCCTTGAGATAGCAGAAGGTCCAAACCAAGGCGGTCTCCTTGGGTAGATGATCGCTTCCCCAAAGAGCCTGCCAGGATCTGTTCAGTGGTGATCATCCTATTTAGACAGGAGTAGAGTTGCTGGTTTGATAAGCTTGCCTCATTTTTTTTTTCTGTTTAGGGTCATCTTATTTTTGGTTGTCTCCATGTTCCCACGAGTTTTTAGCGTTCTCACATCCTGTTAGAAGCTTGTTAGAGAAGCTTTGTCTTTATCAGTATTGGAGTCTTGTCCCCTCCCTCCAGGCAGTCTTTCCCCCCCACCAGTATTGTTCTTATGGCCACTAGATGTTCTTAGAGATTTACCAGCTTGGTACACGCACCTTCACCTGTCTTGTAGCACTTTCTTGATAAGGGAAGATGTGTGCCTGCTCTTGTTTCTGTTCGGAACGTTGAATTAAACCTTTAGAATTGAGAGTCGCGTTTTGCTTTTATTGCTGTTCCTTGATAGGGTCATATTTGCTTATTAATTACATTTGTACCCTGCCTTTCCTTTCGTGGGCCCGAGGCAGCTTACATGGCTCTTCATCTCCCCACTTCATCCTCAAAACAACCCTGTGAGGATGGTCACAATGAGACAGAGTTACCGGCCTATGCTTATACAGCGTATTTCCTGGCTCCGTGGAGACTTGAACCTGAATCTTCCTCATCCCAGTTGAGCCCCCTGAACCGCAGGTGAATAACTGGTGAGTCTAGGGGCCGGTTTTCTGCCAAACAAACCCAACAAAGTGACCCGATGTCCACTGACCTAGGCTGCATCTGCATGGCAGAAATAATTAACACCTTTTTAACTGCGCCAGTCTGTGGCATTCTGGGATTTGTAGTTGTGTGAGACACTTTGTCAAGGAGCTGTGGTGCCACGACACAAATTGCAAGTCCCAGGTTTCCATTGGATGCAGCCTTGATGGTTAAAGCAACGTCAAACTGCATTAATCCTGCAGTGTGAATTAAGATTTTAGAAACATGGGTTTCTGATGTTAAATAATGAGGGTATCTGGGATCTATTTAAAAGATGACTTTCCACTTAGTGCTGGCACTTCATAGCTCTTGATTTTACTAGAGCATTTCGTGATTTTAAAACACGACTGACGTTTAATGCCGTGCCACCTGTTCACAGCTTTGTGCCGCCCACCGAACCTTTCGAAATTGCCACCGAGCGCTGTCTTCAGATCAGCAATCTCCGATCCCATCCTTAGGAATCCCCGGGCTGCATCTCTTGCGTTTGGGTCAGGAAGGCCGTCGCTTTTAAGGGCACGGCGGGGCTCGGTCTATTGAAGAAAACATCGCCCGGAGGTCACAGAGTACAAACTGGGTCACCCGGTGCCAATCTGATCGGAGCGACTGGAACTGAAATAGTCTCCAGAGCCAAGAATATTCAGAGAATGCAGGATTTATGGATAGTTTTTGGCCACATCCGCACTGGAGAAATAACCCGGTTTGGGAGTGCTTTTCAGCATCCTGGCTCAAGGCTATGAAATTCTGGGAGATGGAGTTTGTTGTGGGCCCGGAGCGTCCGCTCCGGGCCCACAACAAACTCCATCTCCCAGAATTTCATAGCCTTGAGCCAGGATGCTGAAAAGCGCTCCCAAACCGGGTTATTTCTCCAGTGCGGATGCAGCCTCTCGGAAAACCAACTTTGGCTCCACTCTATAGGACTGGCCTCCCAAAATGACCTCACGTGCCTGCCTGTAGTCAAAATAACCAAGCCTCTATAACAGACCTCTAAAACTTCAAGAGAGTCCCAGGCACTTCCGGAAAGCTCTAGAAGGCGGAAGTGCACGCAGACCGTAGAGCTATGAACGCCGGAAGTGAGAGCTTCCTTGCTCACAAGGGCCCTTAGAAACTCCGGGAGAAAGGCAACACGTTGCCTTTGAACCTCAACTAACGAGCGCTGGAGAATGAGGGTGGCTCTAGGGATCCTTGACCGAGCGGGCTCCAAAGCAAGCTGCGGTCGCGCGCTCTACAATTTCCTAGCTCTAGGGGGACCCAAGGGAGAGCGCCGGAGCGAGAGGGCAGCGGGGAGACTGCGCCTGCGCAGAAGCGGCGTCCTGATTGGGCCGGAGGGCACGTGGCGTAGTCTCCTTGAAAATAACGACGCAGCGTTGGAGCTCAAGGAGAGTCCGTTTGGCCTTCGGTCGGGGAGGAGGAGGAGAAGGAGAGCGTCGCCGTCGCCATGCCGCGGGGCAGCCGAAGCGTCGGAGCCCGGACTCCGGCCAGGTAGGAGCAGGAACAGCCCCAGGTCACACTCTCTCAGCCTCAGAGTCATCCTCTCGGCCTCAGTCGCACTCTCTCAGTCTCAGAGTCACATTCTCTCAGCCTCGGTCACAGCCTCAGAGTCACACTCTCTCAGCCTCAGAATCTCAGCCTCAGAGTCACATTCTCTCAGCCTCAGTCTCTCAGCCTCAGTCACCCTCAGCCTCAGTCACAGCCTCAGAGTCACACTCTCTCAGACTCAGAGTCACTCTCTCTCAGCCTCACACTCTCTCAGCCTCAGAGTCACACTCTCTCAGCCTTGTCCTCTTGCCTCCCGCCCATGCTCAGGGGCCCTGTCTTCTTTAAGGCGGCCTTTCCCGTGTATTTTTTTGTGTGTGGATGCTTTGTCTTTTAATTGTTGTCTTTTCTGGCCTATGGTTGCCCTCTCCTGAGGCTGAGAGAGTGTGACTCGCTGAAGGTCCCCCAGCGGTGTGAAAGCCTGGTCTGCCAAGTGCAGTGCTGAAACCGCTACGCCACACTGCCTCTCTGCAGGAGGCTCTGCTCTGAGGCTGAGAGGGTGTGACTGCTGGCCCAAGGTCACCCCCGTGGGTTGCCGTGGCTCGGACCCTGGTCTGCAGAGGCCAAAGCTCCGGCCTCTACACCACGCTGGCTTTTTTATTGTCTTTTCATTCTGGGGCCGAGAGAGTGTGACTTTGTTTGAGAGAAATGGGGGGCCTTCCCACCAACAAGCTAAAAAAAACGCTGGCGGGAATAGATCCGTGCGCGTCGCTTAGCCCTGCTCAGAAGGGAGGCCTGTGTGGAACTTGGAGGACAGGTCCTGGAAAAAAAGGAGGACGCCTGGTCATCTTGGACTCGGCCAAGGTCACCCAGTTGGCTTCCGTGGCCGAGCCGGGCATCCGAACCCTGGCCTCCAGAGGCCAGCACTCCGACCACTGCACCTTGCCCTTCTCCTGCGGCTGAGAGAGTGTGACTCACCCAAGGTCACCCCAGCAGGTGTCCGTGGCTGAGCCGGGATTCGAACCCTGGTCTCCAGAGGCCCCACGCTCAAACCACAAGGCCACCCTGGCTCCTTTTCTCTCTCGCCTTTCTCACCATGTTGTCGCCCAGGGGTGCCTTTGTGCCCGCCTCTGCCTCGCGACAACCCGGTTGTGTCGGTTGAGAAGCCGTGCCAAAACTCAAGGTCACCCCAGGGATGCGGAGGTTCAGTGGCCTCGGGCCACGGTTGCCTCAATTCCCATTCGCTGCAGCACCAGACCGGCCTATATTGGATGAAAGATCAAATCTCTTTTTACTCCAAAACATCTCCAACAAATGCGTATGTTTCTTTCCCTTCTCTTGTCCCTGTTAAGGGGGCGCGAGTGCGAGACAGTGTCCCAAGGTCATTTCGGGAGTCCTTAGTGTAGAGTCAGAAGGCATTGTGGGCTTCTTCTTTTTTTCCCCCATCCCGATTCCTTCCTTTTTTCATTCAGCAGAAAGGAAGAAAAAGTATTGGATAACGCTGGCAGTTTACGAGTCGAAAAAGACCACCCGAAACCATTCTCACTGCTTACACCACAAAAGCCTTGCCCGAAACCACGTCAAAAAGAGCGTCACACGCCACTGCGCATCTCTCTGGCGTGTGCCGAATGCTTTGGCACAGAAAACCTTGGGCGCAGCCTGGGATGACTTTTGGATTTGGGTGAAAAGCTCTCTGCCTCCAGGTTGAGCCCGTGGGCCGACAGCGTGGCCTAGTGTTAGGACTTTGCGGGGGGGGCAGGGTTCGAATCCTGGCTCGGCCGTGTGGAATCCTGTCTTGGGCCAGTCACGCTCTCTCGGCCTCAGGGGAAAAGAAAGGGCAAACCTCTGAATATATCCCCAGGATAGGTTCCCCTTAGGGTTGCCAGAAGTCGGATACGACTGGAGAAGAGTGCTTCGGAGCCCACGGATAGCCAAGAATTCAAATCAATGGGTCCTTGAACAGAGCAGAGGTCTCCTTGGCAGCCAAGATCATAGAATTCTAGAGATGGAAGAGACCCCAAGGGTTCCCCGAGGGCCATCCAGTCCAAGCCCCTTCTGTCATGCAGGAACTCTCAGTCAAAGCATCCCTGACTAATGGCCATCCAGCCTCTGTTTAAAAACCTCCAAAGGAGGAGGCTCTACCGCTCTCCAAAGGAGAGTTCCTCATAGCATTGAAGTGGAATCTCTTTTCCTGTAGTTTTGAACCCATAGTTCCAGGTCCTATTCTCTGGAGAAGCAGGAAAAAAGCTTGACACCCCTTGAAATATTTAAACAGGGCTGTCATATCACCTCTCAACCTTCTCTTCTCCAGGCTAAACATCCCCAGCTCCCGAAGTCGCTCCTCATAGGGCATGGTTTCCAGACCCTTCACTGATCCTCCTCTCTCACAAAACTCTGGTGCCACAGTAAACTCAATTTCCCTGGATTCCCCAGCACTGAGCCAGGCCAGTTCAAGCAAATTCTGGAGTGTGATTTGGACCTCCAAATTCTGTAAAAGGCTGGAGGCAGCCATTCCGTCCAGACTGTTTTTTCTTCACCTCTCAGATTCTTTGAGGATGTTGGGGGGGGGGGGGGGGCAAATTCAACCAAAGATTTAGGACTCGCATCCTAGTGCTACGAAAGAAAAGATTTGGTCCTGTTCTTCCGTCTTGGATGCGACCAAGATGGCTGGCCATCTCAAGGTGAGGCACAGGGTCAACCGGCCTTTGCTGAAAAACATTTGGCAAGAAAGTGAACTCTGTCCCCTGATGAGTTGTAAAGCAATAGAGGATTGTGTTTGTAAATCTGTACCTTGCTTGCTGCTGACCAGTCTCACTGGGCCATGGTCCAGCTGACAAAGAAAACCAGGGAAGCCAATTCCCTGGCAGAGACCTTGGAAGATTTCCCTCCCTCCCCTCTCTTGGACCGGAAATGTCAAGGATCGAATTGTGAGGTTTGGGGTACGAAACAGGCATTTGTCACAGAGCTGTGGCTCTTGCCAAAGCTGTCGGAGCAGGGAGGGTAGAAACTTGGGCGAGTGGATTGTATTGTATTGAAAGGCGTGGAAACCTAAATCTGGTTGAAACAGAAGGTGGGCAAAGTGTGGCCGTTTCAGGTGTGGTGCTGTACCTTCCAGCATTCTTCACCATTGGTTAGGCTGGCAAAAGGCTCACAGGATTTGTGTAGCATAAAATGCTTCAGAATACATTTCTGGAGATTATGGCGTAGTGGTTTGAGTGTTGGATTAGGACTCTGGAGACCAGGGATGATGATGATGATGATGATGATGATGATGATGATGATGATGATAATAAAAATAAATCTTTATTTCTAGCTCGCTCCTCTGTAGAACACAATTGGAGCAGGGTACAACAGGATTAAAACATACAAATTAAAGTAGTTCAACAAGACATTCCTAACCACCCACTCCTTAAAAATGAATTAAATTAACAATGATTTAAAACCATCAACAAAATTAAAAACATAATATATCCTTGACATTGTTCTTAAACGCGGAGGGAGATGGCACCAGAGCAAGGGATCAAATCTGATGATCAGATCCAGTTTTGGAGCTGGAAGCTAAGAGGTTTCAGGAAAGGCCTGTCGGAAGAGATGCATCTTTAGAGCTTTTTTAAAGCAATCAAGAGATGTCATAAGATGCATCTCATCCGGCAGGCCATTCTAAAGCTTGGGAGCGGTAGCAGAGAAAGTCCTCTGGGAGGTCTGCAACAGCCTAGTTTTCACAGGCTGTAGCATGTTCCTCCCAGAGGACCGAAGTGTGCGGGGGGGGGGGGGGGGTCATATGGGAAGAGGAGGTCCCTTGGGTACTATGGACCCAAGCCATGTAGGGCTTTAAAGGTTAAAACCAACACCTTGTACTGCGCCCGGAAACCGATCGGCAGCCAGTGGAGAGCCTTGAGCACCGATGTTATGTGCTCTCTCCTTGATGTTCCGCTAACAAGCCTGGCTGCCATATTTTGGACCAGTTGAAGTTTCCGAGTTAAGCACAAGGGTAGCCCCATGTAGAGTGCGTTACAGAAGTCCAGGCGTGAGGTTACCAAAGCATGTACCACAGATTCCAAGTCCTTCATATCCAGGAAAGGGCGCAGCTGGCGTATCAGCCGAAACTGATAACAGGCACTCCGGACCGTCGCATTCACCTGACAAGTCATGTGAAGCGACAAGTCCAGAAGTACCCCCAGACTGCGAACAGAGTCCTCTGAGGAGAGTGTGACTCCGTCTAGGACCTGAGACTGTATTCCCAAGCCTGGTTTCAGGCCTGTAACTGTCAGTACCTCCGTTTTGTCTGGATTCAGTTTCAATCTTGGCAACGAAACCTACTGGGTGGCCTTGTACAAGTCACACCCTCTCAACCTCAGGGGAAAGCAATGGCAAACCTCTTGTGAACCAAGCTTGCCAAGAAAACCCTAGGATAGGTTTGCCTTGGTGTTGCCTTAAGTTGGAAATGATCAGCAGCAACAATATCCGGAGCGTTATGTTACACAACTCAGATGTAGAGTCTGATTCAAAGGGTCTGGGTCCCTAACCACTACATCATGCTGGCTTTGTAAAATGCTATTAGTTATTCATCAAGAATCACCCCCAGCCTGAGAATTTTCTCTGACAGGTGTAGAATAGTCAATTTGTTTAAAATATAGTTATTAAGTGTATTTCTTCAATCCAACTTGAAAAATCATGAATTCAAAGACATAGATTGAAAAACCACAAGTTCCCAATAGTTAAAAATAAACCACATTGTCACTTAATTCTCTGAAACATTCGAGCGCCTTTCTTACTTTTGGTCAAATCAGATTCAAGCCATGTAATCCATTTGACAACGGACCCATGGCCAAAATGCATGTGCAAACTCTGACGCAAAGAGGATTTTCCTGGATTCAGTGAAGGCTCACATACGGGAAGCAGGAAAGACTAGAAAATCACCTTTGGTGGCAGCATCAATGTTACTTCCCTTCTTCTTTGCCTTTCTTTCCTCTTCCAAGGATTCCCATAAAACATTTCAATCAAGATTTGTGCAGCCTAGAGAAACCATATACAAACCTATTCATAGATGGTATTTAATGCTGGTGAAAATATTAGAAATGGCCTGCCATAGCTCCCCAAAACTTTAGAGCAGTTGCATTTCCTTAGGCAATGATTTTCATATGTGGCGGAAAATTGTGTGACATTTTCCCTGTTTCAGAAAGAAAACTTTCTGGAGTTAGGTAATATTATTATTAAACAACAAGTTCAGTCTGTTCCCAGCTTGGTTGAACTTTTATTTTTTTTTCTGAGCCAAATGCTAATTTATCTCAGAAAGATCTTATTACAGTTTTATTATAAGAAGCTTGGCAGTTAATCGCTTATCATTGGAAAACCGCTGTTCGTTGAAATGCTAACAAATGGTACACGAAAGTCAGAGATCCTTCTGTACATGTACTGGAAAAACTAACACAAGAATATTAAAGAACTGAATGCAGACACAGGCTACTTTACAGAAGTGTGGTTTCTTTTTTATTAACTTATATAATCATGGGGATTATATAAGCTCCCACAACCCAAGGAAACATTTGACATGATGCATTTGAATGCAGAAAATGATGGTCGTGGATGGTTTATTTGTTCATATGTGGGTGTTATGGTGTACTCTGTGCCCACTGATGTTGATTTTATGCTATCTGTTGCTCATTTTTGTGCTTGTACTTTTTGCATGGCCTAGCGGTGGGAGCGTTGGACTGCGTCTCTGTAGACCAGGGTTCAAGTCCCAGCTCAGCCATGAAACTCACTGGGTGTCCTGGGGCGAGTCGTACCCTCTCAACCTCAAGGGAAAGCAACCGCAAACCTTCTCTGAACAAATCATGCCAAGAAAAACCCTTGATAGATTTGCCGTAGGGTCGCCATAAGCCAGAAATGACTTGCTGGCACACAGCAACAAAGCTAGCATGAGGAATTCTCCTTTCCCTGATACTTCAACACTCAGAAACCTGAGCCAGAAGTTGTAGATGTGGAAGTCAAAAAGATCTGGAAGGAGTAAAGGTTCTTCACCCTTGCAGGGTTTAAAAGTATGAGTCCTGTTGTACCTCTATATACGTGCAACTGCCTTTCTTTTACATCTGTTTTCTCTCTCTTGTGCAGCAGTCCAGCTCCATCTCATGCCCACCCACCAGCTCACCCTCCTCCATCCGCGGTGGCTACCCCAGGTCAGCCCCAGCAGCCTGGATTGATGGCCCAAATGGCTACTACTGCAGCAGGAGTGGCTGTTGGCTCTGCCGTGGGGCATGTGGTTGGCAGCGCTCTCACCGGGGCATTTAGTGGAAGCTCGGAGCCAGCAAAACCAGCTAGTAGCCCAGCTCAGGTATAGCTGTTATTCCTCCATTGTGTATAAATGTGTTAAGAGCGGGAGGACAACTGCTAGTCCCGTGAACAAACATAATGTAGGTCCAAAACACAGCGCAGAAATAATCCAGTTTGAGACCACTTTTATTGTGGCACCAGAGCTCTCTGACAGAGAAGGCTAAATGTCTCACAAAACTACATTTCCCAGTAGTTCAAGCGGTCTCCAACTGGATTATTTCTGCTGTGTGTTTCGGACCATAAATTTCTTATTACTTAATTGCTATTCATATTTATAATCCATATGTATTTTGTCAAGCACAATGCAAGAAGACAGATTCTCCCCGCTGGCATCATAGATTCTGAAATTCAACCCAGGAGGAACAACAGAGTTTCAGTTTTGGGTGATCTTCTTTGATATTTAATGGTTTTGTTTTCAGAAACAGTTTGAGTTCCATAGATGGATCACATTTTAGCTGTAACGTCTTGCATGTCCCAGCATGTGTATATGTATTTGTTTTAATTTTTGGAAGTGCCGTTAAGTCCCAGATTTGAGGGAAAGGCGGGCTATGCAAATAATAGCACTAGTTATTTTTACTAATGCATTTTTGAAGGTCATAAGCTAGCTCAAGGATGCTGTTGGATTGCTGGCCGCTTTAGCCAGCGGTGAGGAACGATGGAGCTGTAGTCCAACATCATCTCCTCCCCAACATGGAAAAATGCTCTTTGTGTGCAGAGTGAGCTTGAGTTCAAGCTACACAAGGCCTGCAGGAAGAGGGTTAAGATACACAGACTCATATATCCTCTGGTCAAGACTGCTGTTTTTAAAGATAAAGCAATCAGGAAAATCTATAATAATAGTATTACACATAGCAGGTAGTTGAGTCTTTACAGAAGCGGGGAGTTTGGTTTCCTTTTATTGCAGCTGGGTCCTGCAGTGAACTCTGCCTAGAGAGCCACCTAAAAGGAGAAATGGATGAAACGCCATTTAGCAATGGCTTTTCTCAAAGATTAGCACAGTAGAGCTGTTGTTGCTTTAGCAGGCTGGCATCACAATCAGAGGGCATTTACCTGCAAAGTTTGCACCTCCAAAGTAGAAATGAGGGGCATTGCTTCCCAAAAGATGCTCCCTGTAGTTGACTTGATGGCCTACATAACCATCCAAGAGAGGATATCATGTCAGCTCTGGCTCTGTCTTGAATTGGATTTAGCAGTGTTCTGTATTTGTATTTATACCTTAGCTTTCTCCCAGAATCGGGACTCAAAGCAGCTTACAAAATTAAATAAAATTCAAGTAAAAAAACTATGTTTTGGACTACACCTCCCACCATCCCGGTCACTGGCCATGTTGGCTAGTGTAACGGGAGTTGTAAACCACAACACAGTTGGAAAGGCTGGGTGAGAAGAGTCTGGGCTACATGAGCTCCGGGTCTGTTCTAACACAATACAGCTCCCTCTATTGAGATAATTGTGCCAGCTCTGCCTGGCATCACTTGAGCTGACTTTTCCTTTTTCTAGGAGCCCAGGCAGCAGCCAGCCTATCAGCAACCCCAGTATGGACTCTGCCACTATGAGATGAAGCAATTCCTTGACTGTGCTACAAACCAGAGTGACTTGACTCTGTGTGAGGGCTTCAATGAGGCCCTGAAGCAGTGCAAGTATAGCAATGGTGAGTTTTGACATGGGGGAAGCACTCCATAACCTTACCCACAGTTGAAGTAGTTCTGTTGGCATCCCTGATGGTCCATCCCCATTGCCCCCTGTGCGTTGTGGCATAGCAGCCTCCTGCCTTCAACTTGATGTTTCCCCAGTGTTTTGGACTCTATAACTCTTGACTGCTGAACAGATGGACTGATCAGAATTTTAGTTCATTTCCTTTTGCATGGCACCAGGTTGTGAGAGGCTGGGAAAGAAGGTCTGAAGTACAGAGGATGTTGTATGGATGCAGGTTCTCAGTGAAAAATTGAACCATACACAATCAGGGTCGAGAGCAAGATGAAGCTCCTGTATAACAAGGCAAAGCATTGTCCCACCTACATCAGTACTGCCTACATTTTCAACTATGCCGATGTATAGGACTTCAGTTCCTAGAAGCCCTAGCCAGCCTGGCCAGTGGTCAGGGTTTTGAGAGGCAGTGTCCAAACAACTGGGCGACTAGAGGTTGAAAACCACTGGTCTGCATCAGTCTAATTTGGAAAGCTTGCTGCAGGCAAAAAGCCTATTCAGGCAAGATGCATTGCCCCCCTTCACTAGCGACTGCTGGGTGGTAGGGCAGTGAAGAGGCATATGTGAGATGCAATAGTTGAGAAAGGCCTTCCTTTGGCTCTATCCATCATTGGCATATGCCCCATCCTGTGTATTGAGAATAAGCCTGTCTTTTTTTTCTCTGTAGGTGTTGCTTCTCTCTTGTGAAGACATTTTCGTACCAAAGCACTAAGATCAGAAGAATGTGGAAAGGAGCCATAAACTTGAAGGGACTGGAAGGGCAAGTGACCAGTGGATGAGAAAGGATCAAATCTTTTTAGTGCTATTCTCAGCTGTAGGTATTAAGGGAGGAGACCTCAAGTTGAAATCCCTAGTCACGGAGCTCTTAGGATCCAAGTCTCAACTGACCTCTTACAGAGTAATGTAAAATAAAAGGAGATGGTTTATTTTAAGCTAGAACATGCTTGTATGTTTCCATTGATTAAATATGCGTGTGTGCACCGGAGCTTGGAAAAATTCCTTTTTTTGATAACAACTCACCACATCCCCCAACCACCGTGACCACTTTCCCAAGCCCTGGTAGCCCAACAGCTACCCTTACTTACTAAAGTGTAAGACTTACTGGGTACAATGGAGCTCTCTTACTTCGGAGCAAACAGGCTTCGAATTCTACTGCTGGTTACTGGGGCCGGACAATCGATACGGGCAGAGACAAATGCTCTTTGGCTTGCAAGTTACATCTCTGCTTTTAAAAACTTTAAAAGTAAATTGGGGTAAACTCGTGATGGTGGAGGTGCACACACAGATCAGAGCTTGAAAGTTACTTTTTGGATTGCTCTGTCAGTGGCCATACTAGTTGGGGGATTCCAAGAAGTTGTCCGCATTTGGTATCCTCTGAAGATCATGTCCTGGCTGGAGGCCCATTGCTGACCACCACTGCTTCCTTGGTCTCTGTTTCCATCTTTTTCAAGCTGCCCTTACTGCCCATTAGTCTTGAACTTTGCTGACGACACTCCGGATGGCTTTTTGCCTCTTTGGACTTGACAGGGTTCGCAATGCTTAACTACCCAAAATTCAGCAAGCTTGCCTACCAAACTCAGCAAAAGATCAAACTCAAACAGAATCATGGCTTGCTCCCCGCCCCCAGTGTGCCTATAAATCAGGTTTCTGGAAGCTGTATGCGTTTCCTTGAGAATTAGTTGCAAAATAAATCCCTGGTAGAATTAAGGGACAAGATCCAGAATCGGGCTTGGATTAAGAATTTGGTTTCAGGATGAGAATTACCTTTGATAGACCTTTTCATGCAGGCAGCAGATGCTGGAGGAGGGAGATGTGCACTAATAAACCTGTACTGGATTCCCAAAGGTAGGCGCCTACCTTCAAGTATATTAGAGGATTGTGTCCCATTGCAACAGTTGATAGACTGGGCAGCTTTGGGGCATGGAAGCAGCCAAATGTCTTGAGTTGGGCACAGGGGTCTGGCAAAGTCTGGAGAACTGGATAAAGAAGTCGGCAGCAACATTTTATTTTGGTCACTGACCAAGACAGAAACAATGAGTACATGAGTACATGAACTAAAACGAGGGACAAAGTTAACCTCAGCCATCTCTAACATTGACAACTATTAACCATTTGAAGACGTATCTTAAACATAATGCAGCAAAAGTTTGCTTCTTTGCGGCCCTCCATATCCATGGTCTCTTTATCCACAGATTCAATCATCCACGGCTTGAAAATATTTTTAAATAATAAATGCCAAAAGACTAACCTTGGGTTGGGGATTTTTATACAAGAGACATCATTTTGCCATGCCTTTGTATTTAATGGGATTGGAGCATCCCTAGATTTTGGTATCTGCGAGGGGTCTTCCCTGTGGATGCAAAAGGTCCATTATATAACAATTTGGTTCTGATTATCCAACAAATTGAAAACATCAGAGTGTTCTGGAAATTCAGTTAAAAGCGTGTGTGTGTTTAATCAGTTGGTGGCAAATGTCCTTATAAAATTGACAGTACAAAAGTACATGAGCTGTAGTTTCTATAGCACCAGTGTCGCAGGGACAGAATCAGAATTCGTCGGGCATGGAAATGTGATCGATGCAATTACCCGACTCCTTGTCTGTCTTATTTTAGATCTTAGCAGCTTACATAAGATGCTGAAGGTCATTCACATTGGGTTGAGTTCACTGGTGCTCATGAGGAGCTTGGAGATTAAATTAGAGGCGGCTTGGGTTGCTAGAAACAGATGCAGCCAGTCCGTTACTGATACCAGCTCAGGGAGAAAAGTTTCTTTTCTTGGAATGCTAGTGGTCAGTCGGCGGCTTCAACAAAGTGATGGGCCCATCTCAACATGTCTCTGTAATGCGTTGCTTCTCCCGTTTTCGGTTTCTTCAAGCTTTGTGGCTCAAATACGACGGCAAGGTGTAAACATAGCTACCTTTTTCAAAGCTGCGCTAAAGTAGGTAACAGCTCTAGGACAACAGGGAGAGCAAGCATGGCATGGGGGTTTGAGCACTGGAGACTCTGGAGAGCTGGGTTCGAATCCCAGAGCAGCCATGGAAACCTACCGGGTGGCCTTAGGCGAGTCGCACTCTCTCAGGCTCAGAGGATGGCAATGGTAAACCCTCTCCGAAGAAACTTACAAGAAACCCCCTGATAGGGTCACCAGAAACTGGAAACAGCTTGAAGGCACACAACAACAAACAAACAAACCTAGGATGACAGGCAACTGTCAGGGACATCTACACTGACTCATTCCAAGCATGACATTTTTCTTTGCAGATTTTTTATGAATTCTTGTCAAATAAAGACCGGCGGAGGGGGGATAACACACAAGGTTCCATTTTAATGATGTGAAGCTGCTCTGAGTCCCAGACCTGGGAAAAGAGCAAGATAACATAAATATAATAAATACATTTTATCCATCCAAGCTTTTAATGGAAAAGAATGTACCTGTTTGTCCTAGGGACGTTTATTCAGAGACGGTTTGAATAAAAGTTGGCCACGAAATCACAATTTTGGGGAAAAAGGCAAGATCAAAATACTCCTTCATACGGGGAAGCGCTGTTTCTACAACAATTTAAATACATATTTCTATTTCTACCTCTGCCAGGCTCCCATCTAATTGTGGCACTAACTTGTAGTTAGTTATTCCTCGTGCACATATTTTTTCCCCACACATAGTTCCTCGCGAAAGCATTTTAGCGTGATTTCCCCATTGACTAAAAGCATATTGGGCTGGTCCCCCCCCCAACCAGGTTCATCATTTATACACTTTCACATCATGCACGCATTCTTTCATATGTGTTGATTTCTCCCGTTTCTCACGCTCTGCAGATTTCTGAGGCCCAGTGTGCTTTGTCACTGAAGGTATGGGGTGCAAAAGAGTTTTGCTGAGAAAATGGGATTCCAAATGCAGTCAATTCTTTTCCATTCCTTCCATAGAGAAAGGGAATCCTGCCCAACAGCATCAACTCCTGCTTTTCCCCCCTAAACTACACATGGCAATGACAAGAGTGCCACCCAGCGGGTCGTCTTGTGCCCTGCACAGCATAGACAAAATACAGCCAAGTTTGATACCATCCCACAAAAAAGATCCATCTTACGCCAAACAGCACAGAATGGTAAATTTCTAACAGACCAAACCAACCAAATTCCCAGTTATGTATGCCTATCTGGGAGTTGTTAGTAAAAGTGGTTGGGCAGCGGAGCTGTCCGATCCAAACTGTCAGATCGACTAAGGAGCTTGCTTTCCCTGGAACAGAATGACTGTATACCACGCCGGCTTTGTTCAGAATTTGTCACTGTCATATGCCTATTTCCGACTTATGCCGAGAGGAAGGGAACCTATTGTGGGGTTTTCTTGGCAAGGTTTGCAGAGTGGAGGTTTGCTGTTGCCTTCTTCCGAGGCTGAGAGAGTGCAACTTGCCCACGGTCCCCCCCCAGTGGGTTTCGTAGAAGTGACCTTTTATTAAGTGACACAAGGGCAAGAGCAAGCCTATTTCTAATCAACCAGTTTGACCAGTTTGACCCTGACCCAAACTGCATCCAATAGTACTGTGTCCATTTTGTTAAGATGGTCTCTAAAGCCCACCCCAGCATCAATATTATCTGTTCTATTCTTGTCTGAGAACACTGTGTTCGGGAAGCTGGTTTTCAATGGCTGCAATGCAATTACATACATATATATATCTGGAGACTCAGCGATTGCCGATTTTCAGAGGTCACAACGAACAAATGCGAAAGAAACATACATGCCTGAATCCGGCTTTAAGTTCTCCAATGGTCTTCCCAGGTCTTACCTTTCCTTCTTCCTCCCTGCAAGACCAAACTACAGTTTCTTTGCCAGAACCACCGGGGCAATTTGCAGCTCATGCGTCTTCCTCACACCGTCTGCTCATTCTTCCTGGCTGCGAATGAGAAAACAATATTTTCTTTTTCCCAGCATCACCAACAGGACAGCAGAACCCATCATCCCGCACTGTTGCACATATGCTCAAGCCTGTTACGCAGATGCTCAAGCCCAGCAGTTAAACATGGCAGGACCGCGCCTGGAGCATGATCCCCGCAGCTTGTGAAAGCTTCAGCCTTATATAGTGGACGGGTCACTCATTTTTAAAGTTACTTTTAAATAACAAGGCAATGGTTACTTTAAAAATATAACTGAAGAGAACTACTTTGGGGGATTTTGGAATTGTAATTGGAATCAACAATAGCCATTTTTTCCAAGCTGTGATCAGAACACATCTGATATTCTTTTTCTTTGATTGTTTTCTCTCTCCGTCTCTTTTTAACACCCCAAGTTTTCCTGGGTGGCTGTTTTGAACAACCTCAGTTACTATAGAAACATTTTTGCACTTTGGTGTGGAAAAAAAGTATTCACGTATCCCAACCATCTTATATAATGGCTGGAAATTTATACCGCTGGGTTGTAAACATTGGCACTTTCTGCGGTTACCATGGCCACCTCTGTCATTAATGTATTTATAGCCGTTTTAGATTATCATTGGTAATTATTCATTAAGGATGCGGATAACATCCTGGTGTGTCATTCAAATCCCCAAACGGAGCGATTCGGGGGAAGATCTGCCAGTGATCCAAGACCAGCTTTCGCTCGCTGCAAGTTACCGGCAAATATTTTGCTCACCATCCCTGTGTCACGGCTAATTCTTCCAGCGATTCATCTTCATTTAGCAGGCATGACTAAACGGCAGATGGATATTTTTTAGAGCCACTAAAAACAACCCCACAAGGCAGACCAAGCCCGAGAGGAACAAAACAGAAGCGAGTCATTTCTGGAATGAATCTCAAGTGCAAACAAGATGCTTTGGCATCTGATGAGACTGTTTTCTACCCGGGTCTGGAGAATCTGTTTCTGCTCTGTTTGGGCACCGAGGTGCGGAAGGAGAGGAGGGCGAACAAATTAGATAGACTCAACTCAGGCTGTGTCCGCATTGCAGAAATAATCCGGGTTGACCTTACAGTGGCTCAATGATGCGGAATACTAAGAATGGTGGTTTGTTGAGGCGCCAGAGCAAAGCTTCGATTCCCTGTTTTTGACCATGGAAACCTTGGGCAAGTCACAAGCTCTCAGCCTCACAAGAAGGCAATGGCAAACCTCCTCTGAACCAATCTGTGGGTATGGAGGGTTCGTTTGCCCATCCTCTAATGTGGGGACAGACCACATCTAAATGGCAGGTTTCTCCCAAGATTGCAGAGGGCTCTAGTATATCTAGTATCTAGCCGCTCTGATAATCTTTAGGGCTGAAGAGTGGGGTATAAATAAAGAAATAAATAAAATAAATACTATAGTATTTACCATTGTGGGCCCTAGTATTTACCAGTGAAGGTAAAGTGGGCCCTTGGTATCCACTGGAGTTTGGTTCCAGGACCCCCCCTCCCATGCATACTAAAACCCATGGATACTCAAGTCCCATTAAATACAATGGCACAGTAAGATGATGTCCCTTGCATAAAATGGCAAAATCAGGGTTTGCTTTTTGGAATTTATAGACTTTTAAGATCGTTTCAAACCATGGCTGCCTGAATCTGGGGATAAAAAAAATATATATCTGTGGATATGGAAGGCAGACTGGACTGGACTTTGTTCTTGCCATGTTCCTTTTGGGATGGGCCTGCAAATGTGGAATACAAAGCTATAGCCATGTCAGTCTGTAGGATTAGTCTGTAAAGAGATCTTGTTGCACCTTTGACACTCACCGAAAGGAAAAAATTGGCAGCAGGAGCTTTCGTAGACTTCAGTCTAATTCCAAAGATGCTTTTGGTCCTTGGTGGATGGATTTCCACTCCATTCGGCTAAATTTGGCATTTTCATAGTGGTCTGCAGAATCAGTATGTGGAGAGATCTTGTCTCACCTTTGAGACTCAGTGAAAGAAAGAAGTTGGCAGCAGGAGCTTTCCAAGACTTAGCCAAAAGCATCTGAGGAAGAAGGCTCAAGTCTAGGAAAGGTCATGCTGCCAACTGCTTTCTTTCAAAGGACCTTATCAGACGTCGGAAATTGGAAGTATAATCTAATGCCAATCCGAACGCAATCATGGGGTTTCATGTTATTGCGAATTAAAGTATCTCACGCAATTTCAGGCAAAAGGGAAGATATTCTGAACGCAATAATGGGTTTTACCTTATTGCGAATTAAGGCATCTCACGCAATTTTGGGCAATGGGGGGGATCATTTTCGTGTAATGGGAAGTCATTCTGAACGCATTCCGAACGCAATGGGAATTCACGCGAATTCGCTAAACCAGCAAATTCACACGAATTCGAATTGGCTCCATTCGCAATAAAGAGAAATTCCTCCCATCTGATAAGGTCCAATGAGTCTCAAAGGGGCTACAAAGATCTCTCTACACCTGAAAATGTGGCAGTTCGTCATGGTGCCTCGAAACTGAAAAACAAAACACAGAAAGAAACAAAAACTTGCAGAAAATGTGCTGGAAGGCTAGGAAGTCCAAGTGACTTAGGTAGGAGGTTTATTAATTTATTTTCGTGCTACGTAGGTCTGCTTTGGCTGATACCAATGGCCCTGTGTGCCCGCAAAGCGTTTGCAGTGAATTAAGACGTTCAAAGTAGTTCCGTGGCATATTGCAATGCAACCACTGCGTGGCAGTGCAGAACAAAATGGTACAGCATCCTCCTCCAGAGAGTAACTCAGCCAAAGTGAGATGAGAGTGACCCTTGGGGTCCCTTCCAAATTGCCCATTTTATGACCTGACATTTACCAAAATAATACACACACAAAAAAACCCCTATGTATAATGAACTTCTGCATGGTAACTGCTTGATAGATAGCTCCATTTTTCTTGCTCTGTTTTTTAAACTATTTTGTTTAAGAACCCTGGGGGAAAAAATATTGGAGATGTTAGTCCGATGCCTGCATTGTGTTTCAGTCCTTAGTAAAGATGGTAGTATGGAACATTGTGCAGCGACAATGCGGTATCTCACAATACAGATGGGCTTCTTCATCCGGCAAGGCAGGCATCTGAGTAACATCTCCAATTGTAGTTTTTTGTGGAGCTTTTGGGCTATGTGGCCATGATCTGGAAGAGTTCCTTTCTGACGTTTCGCAGCCTCTGTGGCTGGCATCTGAAGATGCCAGCCACAGAGGCTGGCGAAACGTCAGAAAGGAACTCTTCCAGAACATGGCCACATAGCCCAAAAGCTCCACAAAAGACTATGGATGCTGGCCATGAAAGCCTTCGACTCCGCATCTCCAATTGTGTTCCCCGTTTGGTTTGTAACCTCTTGCCTGATGAAGAAGCTCATGGAGCTCCGAAAGCTTGCAACAAGTACTACACCACCACCACCACCACCACCACAATAACCATCATCATCATCTCTGCATGTTTACTGGGGGGAAAATGCTGTATATGGTAACCAAAGCAAGAATCCTACACTCTCAATATTGGAAATCGAATTATCATTCCACCAACAAGGAGATGAATGGTTACTGAAGCTGACAGAAGCTATACAGATGGACAAGCTGACATGTTGGATTAATGGTAAATTCTCTGCTAGTGATAACAACCTTGCCATTTCTAGGTCCCCATGTGGATTTATTATTTTAAAAAACGGCACTTCAGGTTAGAAACAATGATAATCTTAAAGGGTTTAAAGTAAAGTGTGGTTCATGGTGGCCCTAAGAACGAGACCCCACCAAGGCTGCATCCGCATTGCAGAAACAATCTCGTTCGACCCTGCTTTAACTGCCCCTGGCTCAGTGCTGTGGAATTCTGGGAACTGTAGTTTGTTGTTGTACCAGAACTCCAGCACTACATTTCACATGACTTGATTTTCCTCCGATCAGATTTCTTCACTGTCCAGCTTTCACAACCAGAAGTCAGAAATATCTGACGCTGGTGTTCAGAGAGGATCTTTATTATACCTGAGGATCTTAAGCTAGTTCTTTCACGGCTGTCCTTCCACATCATAGACTTCTCCTGATTTATTTATTTTTTAATGACTGAGCCAAGGTGTAGAAAGTTTTTAACTAATTCAGTGTCTTTATCCTCAAAATCATCTGTGGTTATTATTTTTGTTTGCTTACCATTGAGCTTTTGCACTTTCTTTCTTGACTTTCGTCAACAGTTGCTCCAAGTCTTTGCTATTTTCCGCTCGTAATGAGATATCATCTCCGTGTCTTAAATCATTGATGTTCCTTCCACCAATTTTCATGCCAAGTCTAATCCTGCTTTCTGTATGGTATGTTCTGCATATAAATTAAACAAATAGGGTGATAAAACGCAGCCTTGCCTGACCCCCCCCCTTCCCCGAGAACTGGAAACCATTCTGTTTTTCCATTTTCTGTCCTGACAGTGACCTCTTGTCCCGAGTATAAGTTATGCATCAATAAACTGTACCCAATATAAACTCAGGCTCTTTTCAGATGGCACTGCATTAAACTAACAACGTCTGAGAAGAGTATGAAAGATGTAGTGGAAGAATTTACCCTCTCCGAGGCACAGCTTGGTTTCCCAATCTATCATAAAAAGTCCGGAATTTTGCACCTTAATTTAAACGAAATACCTTCTATGGATTCACCATTAAAATTGTGAACCACATTGTGTAAGTCGATTTTTAAAATGCCAAGGAGTTTAGCTAGCTGTTCATGCAAGGCACAAAGTAATGCTTAACAATGCTACACTTTTGATTTCATGGATGACAAAAAAGGCTTGAAAAACTGGGTTAAAATACATAATGAATATGAAAGCGATCGCAAGCTACTTTTTGCACTCAACAGTTTGTACTTGGAAGAGCGCCCCCCCTTTGCATTTTCTTTTCTTATACCCTTGTTCTTCCATCCATGGTTTCACGCCAAAGAGAATATTTCTCAACACATTGCTTTAAATATATCTATCAGTCTAAATAAGTCACATCTAGTTTACTTAGACTGCGATATTTGATTACAGAAGTCACAGAAATTGGACTTAAGGAGCGACTGCAAAATGGTTCCAGCATCACCCAGGCAATCCTTTTCTGTCCCATTCACAGATTTTGAAGAGTGAACGCTTAATTCAGAATTTGAATTATCTCAATTCCGTGATATTGAGGCTTGGAGAGTCAACAAACTGAGTCTAAAAGTAATGAGCTGAATTTGAAAAGTCTGATGACAATTGTCAGAATAAATATGTGGCCTGAAAAGTCCATCCCATTTCGTATCGCCATAAGAAAGGGAAAACCCCACCGAAGTTATTCGCGAGTGGTATTTAACCTCAGTCGCCTTAAACTGCATTTGCAACACATCACCAATCTGTTCGCGATGGTGCGGAGCGCATGGTGCTTATGCCTATATGGTGGGGGATGCGAACAAGCACATTCATTCCAGAAGGAGGTTTTCAAACACTGCAATGCTGTTTTTAAAAATGAGCTAAACATAGATCCCAAATTAGCCCCGTTATTGATTTTTTGTGTGTGGCCACAATGAACAAATAATGTTGTCCTTCCTAATGGTAGGTAGCTCCACAGTGGCAGGAAACAATCTGTCATGGGATGTATGGGATGCATATGTGGGGAACCCAAGATGTAATCTAATGCCCACCTAAATGTCAAAGAACTTTTGCACACATTTCCATGTTTAATGTCTATCAAGATATATATATTCATATGCTCTTTTCTACCGGCCCCAATCCACACCCCTGCCATGAGAAAGCAAGGCAAATACAGGCATTTTCTCTTTGCTGTTATCACTGCTTGCACCTTTCCAGTTTCTGGGTGTTTTTTAAGCTGAACTATTTTTATTGCTTTATACAGTGGACCTTCCACATTTGCTGGGGTTAGCGGATTCCATGAAAGTGGAAAAACCACAAATACAACTCTATTTTTTTTTTTTTTACCTTAGAGAACATCTCTCTAGGAATCTCTAGGTCCTCCAAGATCTGCCAGACATTGACCATGAAATTGCACTGGAGGACCTACAATGTCTAGAGAAGTGTTCTCTCTAGGACCTCTAGGTCCTCCAGCGTGACTTTTGGCAGAAGTTGACAACAGAGTCATGTTGGAGGACCTAGAGATTCCTAGAGAGAACATATTAATTAAATTTGTGAAAAATCAAATTCACAAAAGTTAAAGATGCAAATGTGGAGGGCCAATTGTAAACTATATTTGTAGCTCCAAGTCTTGTTGCTTTGTGGTAAAAGTTGTTGTCTGCTATGCTGCAGAGCTTATTGCTCCTATATAGATTTTCTAATTTTCTGTTGCCAAGTTCTCTACTGGTGTTCTCAGTCTCAAGGAGCAATGTCAAAAAAGGAAAAGATCAGCCACAGTAATGTCATATTTTACTTCTCTTGCTCGTCCCAGTTTCTATCCTTCCATGTTTAAAAGGAAAAATGGAAGAGGAATCGCTTGAGACATTACTAAAGTGAAAACTGAGCCCACTGGGAAAGGTCGATGGGAAACGTCAAATTGTGCGTGTGGAATTCCAAAACGCTGGTCAGCGAAATACATTTTTATGATCTCATGCCAGGTCTGAACCCTGAGATGCTTTAGGAGAAAAATCATAACGTCTAGTAGGGCACACCCCAACACCACCCACTGTATATACACATCCCTCTTCAATATGAACAAATTGGGGTACATACCTATGTGTCATTTGGGCAAGTTAGGTTAGAGAAGCTGCTTTGGCAACTACGTGAGGCTTACCAAGTGCCAAGGTAAATACTGCTTGAAACACCATTGCACACATTATTCCCATAATTTCCTGCTGCTCGGAGACTGTCATAATTTACACACCCGGTTTCCCACATGTTTCTGATTTATTTCTCAGGAATACAAATATTTCACAGCTACCCTTTTACCACACTCTTGGAAAGAAACTCCAAGGCTCTGTAGCATACTAGAGACCAGAGTGATGTTCCTCTGTGTTCTGTATGGCCAAATTGCTCTCTTGGCAATAAATCATGCCAAAAGTAAATATCAGTACAGCAGAACAATGGCTTTGTAGCCATAACTGGGTGCAAGGGGTTTGGGGTTTGGTTCCAGGACCTGCCGTGGATAGCCAAATCCGTGGATGTTCATGTCCCATTTTATACAACGGGGTTGTCCAATGGTGCCCCTTATATAAAGTGGCAAAATCAGTTTGCTTTTGGGAATTTATATTTGTTTGGAATATTTTCAAGCTGTGGATAGTTGAATCCGTGGGTAAAGAATCTGCGGATATGGCGGGCCAACTGTAATTGAAATTTTTTAAAGAATCAAACAAACGGGGGTGGGGGGGGGTGGGGGTGGGGAACAAAGATCAAACAGACCATTATTCTTATTAGAGCTCCCAAAGTTTTAAACCATTATAGAATACCTATAATGTTTTTTTTTTCTTTGAAAGAGAAGAAGCACCTCCACGCAGTGGTTTAATTTGAGGCTTTGGCTGCTTTCTCTTGGCTAAATATACCACGGATCAATTATTCAGAATGTATGTTTTTATGCCTGAACGGTCTTGCACATAACTGTTGAGCCCCAATTGCTACAAAAGTATTTCTAATTGGAGGGCAGCGCTGGATGCTTCCCAGAACCAACAGGAACTGCACTGGACCAGCAACACTTTTAAAAAAATATTAGGCCTTATTAAATGTGATATTGAATGTGCATAAATTAATGCAGAGTGGCTTTCTTTCAGCACAGGCTAGGAGAAGGAAAAGAGGTGTTCAGATCAATATGTTCCTGGAATACCTGAGATCCAATCTGTACTTGGCTGACAGCAACGTTGAAGAAAATATTTTGCTCCGAGAATTCTCATTATAGAGTGGGAAGTGTTTTCTCCTTCTTACATCTCCCTACAGTCAGTTATCAGCATAAGGATCAAGAGCAAAGCAAGAAACACAGTGACAGACTGCTAGGAAATGATAAACTGCAGATGATGATGATGCAGAGAAGAAAATAAGTGTCAACAACCTGCTGGTTAAAATCCAGCAACAGAGTTAATGTTAATTTCATCTCCCTCTTCCAAGAAAACAGCCTGCCCATCTCTGTAGTTTTGGAAAAACAACAGCATGGTTATTCAAGAATATCTGGCACCTGAAAATAGGAAGACATCAAGCCTCTCCTCATGTATGAAATCTTGGACTTGGCTCTCTTGTTGCATTCTGTTCAGAATACAGTCATAGCCACGGATTCTGCACCCACAAATTCAACCATCCACAGCTTGAAAATCTCTTCCCCCCCCCCACCCCCAGAAAAAAAAATCCAAAAAGCAAACATTGCTTTTCCATTTGATTTGTTGTTGTGAGCCTTCAAGTCATTTCTGACCTCCGGCAACTCTAAGGCGAATTTGTGATAGGGTTTTCTTGGCAAGTTTCTTCTTTCTTCACATTGGCGCATCGGTGTGCCCAGTATAACACTGGCAATCATAGAGGACCCCCCCCGCTTCATCCCTCCTTCACCCCATGCCCCTTCTTGGACTGTCCAGTTTGTGCATGTTGTAGTTACATCCATTGGAGGTGTCACACGTTCAGTTTTTTGAATTGCTGCCTCAACCGCTTGGGTACAGCGGCTCCATCCGTTTTTAATGCACACCTGCACTGGTGCGTTTATATGCAGCTTTAGGGTTAGGGTTAGGATAGATCACTCATTCAGAACCGCTCTGGCATTGGGGTGTTTATATGCACAGTTGAAGGTGCGCATTTTCTGGGCTAAGTTGGAATATCCTCTTTGTTCTGGTTTTTAGCCCCGGACCACAGCTTCAATCCTTCAAAGCGGTTTGAGACCACTCTATTTGGCTCGTGTGTTTTACCCCAAAGACAAACAGTAATAGTTTTCTCCTCTTTCCTTATTACAGCAGAGCCCTGGAATCAAGTTAGACTTTCAAATCCACATATAAGCATACCCTCTAATTTTCAGCCACAAAATATTTTCTCATCATCTTCCGACTGAAGTACTCTTGATTAATTACAACCTATATCCATTCTTGTTTTATTTGACTTCTATATTACTATTGTAAGTTCAAACATTACCGTAGCATTATGCAGGATAAAGACCATCAAAGAAACACGTCTGCAGAGCAAAAGCAGCGATTAAAATACCCAGCTGAATTCTGACACTGAATTCTGGCTGTTTCGCACATGGTCTCGTCCCACCAGTGTTTTCTTATCCTGCTTTTGTCCCTCTTCCTTGCAAATTCTTTCCTGGGCTTGCCTGTAAAGCAGCTTCAAAATGATGTGGACATAGCTATTCTGAAGAGGGTTAGAATTTTTCTCTCCAGAAACACTTCACTGAAATTAGACGCCGAAGCATGTCGACTGATTGCATCCCATGCGCCTCCCCAAGTGCTGTTTTTCTCTGACAGATTCCATTAAAGAGTGTCACGGAGAATAAAAGGAGGGAGGCTGGGTCAGACAAGGTTAAGCAGGTCAGGTCATGTTTCTCTTTCTTCCCTATTTCCCAAAGCCTAGGGATCATTGCATAGAAATTATGCCATTTAATCAGCTGTTAGCAATTTGAGCTTGGCACGGGAGGCAGTGAAATCAAAGGAAGGGATGGCTCACAAAGGAAGAGAGGAAAGGCTAAGAAGAACAGTTGCATTCAGAGAAACACAGGTGGTTAGCCTGTCACAGGGCAAAGTGGCAAACCCAGACCAGAAACCTATTACAAATGGACCTCTCTTTTATATAAGGGACACCATTTTACTATGCTGTTGGATTCTTGATCCATGGATTCAACCATCCGTGGCTTGAAAATATTATTTAAAAATATAAATCCCCAAAAGCACACCTTGATTTTGACATTTTGTATAAGGGACACCATTTTACTATGCTGTTGTATTCAATTGGACTTGAGCATCCACTGATTTTGGTATTCAGAGGGGGATCTGGAATCAAACCCCAGCAGATACCAAGGGCCCACTGTACTCAGAGCTTGCCTAGCCTAGGAGAGTATCCATAATGACACAATACTAGTCCTGGGATACCACGTTGTCATGGCTCCTTTCTATGCAATCCTGGGATTTGTAGTTTGGTGACGTACATAACATTCTCTGACCCAGAGCTTTAATGCTTACTTCAGGTAAGTAGAGGGAAGCAGTGGTTCCCAATCTTTGGCTTTTCATATGGGTCTAGACTTCACTAGGATTGCTTGTATAATTTTTAAAAAGTTATTATTAGACTTTTGGATGTACACTCGTCCCTCCCAATTCACGGGGAATCTCTTCTGGACCCCCCCCCAAAAGGAAATATTGTGGCTATTCAAGCTTATTGGTTCTAATGGCGACGTGCCATTTTGTTCCTCTTCCCTTGCCGTCCGCGAAGGACCAAAACCGCGGACTCCAAGTCCGCGAATGGGGAGGGAGGGAGTCTATTTTGTTTTAATCTATAAGACACCTTGGTCCTCATGTTAGGAGGAAGACAGAGCATAGAATAAATAAATAAATTCAACTCCTAGAAGCACCAGCTAGCATGGTCAATGGTCAGGGGATTGTGGGACTTGAAGTCTAAGATATTTGGAAGACCAAAGTTTGAGAATCACTGGACTTGAGTTTTCTAGCACAGAATGCTAAGTATCTCACCAAACTTCAATTCTTATAATTCCACAGAGTGGAGCAATGGCAGATACAATGGTAACAAACTACAATAACTTACAAACTTGCTATAACTGTAACTGTGCAGTATGTCATAGCTCTGCCCCATCAATAACTGGGAAGGCTGCATATGAGCAGGCATATGTAATACACACTGATGTGGACAACCTCCTATGTATCAATATTGATGTCAGTGGCAGTTCTTTTCAATAGGATCCTCCTTCCCACTGCACAGTTAGAGTCACTAAGCTCTTTGGACATACTTTCCAGCACTGTTCGAAATCTACATCAAATACCCCCATTTGAACAGTCAGATCTGTTGGTACATTCCAATGCTAGCGGGAGAGAAATTGAAATACTCTTGGGGCCCTTTGGCCTGATACTTTTGATGCCAGCAAGAAAAAACAGGAATTGTGTGACCGAGGGATGAAAAGATCCTTCATAGCAGCATCTCATGATCTTCCACACTGAGCAATAGGATGATTTCTGAAAGGAAGCCAGACAGAAGACACATGCTTTGCTTCAGTACAGGCACATTTAAATACGGGCTTTCAGCAGATCCTCCAATTCGCCAAGAACAGGCAGTATCTCTCTGTAGTAGCTTAAAGACGTAGAAAGTAGGTTGTGGAAATTAATCCTGCTGGTTCCAGCAATTAGAGTATACAATTGGGTCGAAAGTTCATGCTGAGCCTGGGAATGCAGACAGAGATGGAGTTTCTGTTTCCGTAGGAGCAGATGCGGTTTAGTCTCTGCACTGCTACTGGGCAGAGATCTAATTTACATTTGGAAACGGTTGTTTTCCTGCATTATTTCAGAGATGCAGGGGTGTAAAAGAAGTACGATACAACTTAAGGGTGCAAGAGGTTCTTAGAAGATTAATCTACTCGAGCTTGAGTTGATGAAGAGATCAAGGCCCAGGCTACAAACAGGGTTGTAATGTTGCGCCCCCAAACCAATGAAACGTAAGGCATTTGTTAGCCAAAGAAAAATCCAGAGAGAAATCCATTTGCAAAGTGCCTGAGTTGCTTAAAACACACTCAGTGTGTTTCATAATACACAATATACGCAAGAAACTATATAAAACCAGGGCGGCCAACTGTTGGGAGCAGCAACCAAGATTAGATGTTTTGAATTTGCAGTTGAACAGTACACTTAACAAACAACCAAAAAAGTATTGGGGGGGGGTGCTAGGGTTATTGCCCAAGTGGAAAGGGGGCAGCAGCCCCCAAATGTTTGGGGACCACCACATTAAAGGGGCAGGAGCCCTCTTCAATGTTCACTCCGGCAACCCTGCGCATACCTGACCTAGCATGGTTGGCGAAGGCTCAGCTATGCCAAGGGGAGAGCTGAATAACCTCCCCCCCTTGTCTTTGCCACCTCCACATCCTCCAACCAGCTCAGCTGAGGCTTCACCAACCATTCCAAGTGGCAGAACCACGAGGAACTGGTGGCAGCTGGCACAGGTCCACAACAGACTCAGCAAAAGTTGTGAGCACTGCGTTGATGGGAGCTGCTACCCCGGGAGAGGAAGGAGGATGTTGGACCCAAATTTCAGCTTTGAACTGCTGTTGGGTATGGGAAAAGCCTTTTTGGCAGCGGAAAGTGACCCAGAAACCACCAGCTCACTTCTTGTTGGAAGACTCAAACTGACCAGGCTCTACATGTGAAAGGGATCTAGGAGTCCAAGTAGACCACAAGTTGAACATGAGTCAACAGTGCGATGTGGCAGCTAAAAAGGCCAATGCAATTTTAGGCTGCATCAATAGAAGTATAGTGTTTAGATCCAGGGAAGTAATAGTGCCACTCTACTCTGCTTTGGTCAGGCCCCACCTGGAATACTGTGTCCAGTTCTGGGCACCACAATTCACAAAGGATGTAGAGAAACTGGAGCGTGTCCAAAGGAGGGCGACTAAGATGGTGAAGAGTCTAGAAACCATGCCCTATGAGGAACGCCTTAGGGAGCTGGGGATGTTTAGCCTGGAGAACAGAAGGTTTAGAGGTGATATGATAGCCCTGTTTAAGTATTTGAAGGGATGTCATATTGAGGAGGGAGCGATCTCATTTTCTGCTGCTCCAGAGACTAGAGCGCGGAACAATGCAAACTGCAGGAAAAGAGATTCCACCTCAACATTAGGAGGAACTTCCTGACAGTAAGAGCTATTCGTCAATGGAACACACTCCCTCGAAGTGTAGTGGAGTCTCCTTCCTTAGAGGTCTTTAAGCAAAGGCTGGATGGTCATCTTTCAGGGATGCTTTGACTGGGAGTTCCTGCATGGCAGGGGGTTGGACTGGATGGCCCTTGTGGTCTCTTCCAACTTAGATTCTATGATTCTATGATTCTACTCTCCAATTGGATCGTGAAGTGAATACATGCCAAAATTACTTTCTGCATCTAAGAGAGCATTTGGCGCATTATAATGAGCCTACCTTATGTAGCCTCCTGTGAACTACAGACTGTATTCACCCCATGCTTACACAATACACACACACACACACACACATATATATATACACACTGTATAATTTTTAAAACCCTGAAGTAAATCAGATGTCACATTTAACTCCTAGCGTTGTTGTCCAAACCTCATTACAGAAATAATCCAGTTTAATATCTCTTTAACTGCCCTGGCTCAACGCTAGGGAATTCTGAGAAGTATAGTTTTGTGAGCCTTCTCTGTTAGAGAGCTCTGGTGCCACAATCAACCACAATTCCCAGGATTCCCTAGCACTGAGCAAGGGCAGTTAAAGTGGTCTCAAACCAGATTATTTCTCCAGTGTGTTTTGGACCTGTGTCTGAAAACTAAAAATACCCGTCATTCTGCTACTGTAAGGGGTAGAAAGAAGCTAGTAAAGGTGTGATAGTATGTAGTGATACCATAGGGTCTATGGTAACCTGAAGACATAGCTGGTATCGCCACCCTTTTTCCAGCCAGTCCATCTAGTAGTTTCGGGGTGGGACACAGGTTCCTGGCAAACACGATTGGCTTTGGGTGGTAAACAGTGAAATCAAGAGATCTAGATTAAACAGTCACCACCAATTCCCAAATATGGCAGCCCAAATACTGAGGTCGGCAGGAGAAGCCTTCCTCTGTGTCCCACCAGTTCGACCAATATGAAGCAGAAGGACATTGCAGAGGACCTTCTCTGAGTTGGGTCCCCTATTGTGGAATGCCCTTCCCTTGGCAACAGCGGTTTCCTTCTGGTGCCAAGCCAAAATCTGGCTTTTTAAATTAAAGCCTTTGGGAACCAATTTATCTCAAAGTGTACATTTACATGATTTTAAATTGCTGCAATGTTGCTTTAACTGCCGGGCCGTATGTTTCCATCTTGTTTCAATTATTGATGGTTTTAATCTGGAAGTGTTTTTAAATGGTTTGCGTCGTACGCTGCCCTGTGACAGTACAGGATGGAAATATTTGAATAACATAAAAAATTTAATAACTTTTGAACTCCCTACACTCATCATGGGAGACGAGGTGAGCCAAAACCTTTGACTTCTGGACCCCACGTCCGCCTTACCTTGTATTCAGGCTGTATATGCTGCATCTTTCCTCCCGCCCTCCGCTTGCTTTTGCTACAAGTTGAGCTTGGTGTATTGTTGAAAGGCCACGACGAACAATCTTGAACTCCAGAGGAAGCTGCCAATAAACGGTGGTGTCTATAAAAAGAAACATGTGGTCAGGAAATGGTTTCCTACACGAAGGCAAGGCAGAGCAGGCGTGGACTCCAACCAGCGAGGTCAGAAATGCTTCCAAGATGACAACCATATGGGGAGCAGTCTTGCCCCTCCTTTCCGACAAAAAAACCAAACAAAAAACACCATCTTCCTGGCTGCGCTATTTGATACCACTTTCTCCTGCACACCATCCTCTGCTTTGCACTACATTTACAAGAGTGAGAATGACTCAAGGAAAGAGACCTTGCTCCAGTCATTCTGATAGTAATGATCAATTCATTGATGCGCTGCATCGTCTGGCACAAACTCTGGAGAACAAGACTGTTCCTTCCCCTGCCTATTTGGAGACAATGCTATGGGATACTCAAAGGCTGGAACCTGCCATCCCTCCCACTGTCTGCACTCTTAACTACTACGGAGTTATTCAGATGGTGAAAATAATCTGGGTTGAATCTTTGTTGTTCAGATGCATTTCGAATGCATCCGATTTAAGTAACCCAGTATAATCAATACCGGTCCCCCCCCCCACCGAGTTTTTAATAAAGATTTGCACTGTCAGCAGTTTGAATAACTGATGCAAATAGACCCAAGATATACTGGGATAAACTGCATGCCTTGAATGTATTTTGAAGACATTCACATCATCGACTCCATCTTTATGTGAGTGTTGGTACATGTGAGCAACAGGACTCACAGAGATGCGCAGAGATGCAGCTCCATAGTGTGAGTAACAAACCCTGAGTGAGATTATTCGCATAGTCGTGCTAAAAAAGAAAGAAAGATGTCTGAATGACTCCTTAGTTATACTCCAAAATGGCTCGATTTATAGAGAGAAAGCCCTGAGAAAAAGCATGCCCTTATAAAATGCAGAGATATCATGTTCTGAGTTTTAACTGACTGGATATTTACTTTGCAATGGTTACAGGAGCATGCCACAGTTGAAATCCTGGCCTAACCCTATCTTCCCTGGGGTCACACTGATGATGATCTCTTTACCCACCGGTGGTTCTGTCCAATCCTGGTCTTAAACTGTATGTTCCATAGCTTTAAATCATTCCCCGTGGTTTTCCGCTTTTAAGGGATTTCAGCGTTTCCTTTCATTTTGAATAATTCTAGCTGTGCAGCTGGATTTGTTTCTGGTAGTATCAAATTAACCAATGCTATCATTACTTGCTGAACTTAACAGGGAAAGCTTTGGCCTGGTGATGAGTCTTTTAGTAGATGGTATAAATGTGGCATTTAACTATGGTTTGTTTTCCTTAACCATGATTCAACTGCATGCGGCAGTAGGCATAGTTTAGCCAAACACCAGGATGTGAAACCAAGGGGGCATGCTTACAATTGTTTGAATTAACCACGATTAAGCATTCCATCTGCCTTAAACAAACCATGGATAAGAGCTTCCAGTCTCTCAGCTTTACAAAGTGATATTTAGACACTCCAGAGACGTTCTAATGCACACAGGCAGAGCTTAGCAAAGGAAGCCAAACCATGGTTTTTCTATGTGTGGGAGTTTTTACTATGCACACGTTAACGGCTAACACCTGCAGAACGAACGTTAACAACTATTATTGTTATTAGAAATTCATTTATAGCCTACTTTCCTCCTGAACTGGGACTCAGTATGGCCTATAAAAATGAAAACAGAGAGAAAAGTAAGTCCACTGTTGTCTCTAGCAGTGGCAAAACAAAGGCCTTACCCAGTGTGGCAGTTTAAGCTTCTTCAGTTGCAATTCCCAAGAAATTCCCAAGGATGTCTGTCTGGTATGCAAACGCTACGTTGCTCTCCCTAAAATACCACTAGCCTATTTAGTCCTGAACTCTCTTCAATACTATATTGGCAGTGACCCTTTCAAATTTCCTAAAGAGCCTGGACACAATGAAGGGAGGGAGGGCTGAGAAGTGCTCTTTGTTGGCCATTGCACCAAGTAGCTCATTAGTAATGCAGGTCTAGCAAATTACCTACATGCCACATTCCCCAAAGTAACCCTGCTGTTTTGAGCTCTTTCAGCTGGAGATACTCAGACCTTTTGCAAGCAGACATGACAACTGAGTTTATAGCCTTTCTCATGGAAGAGGCTATGGGCTAGGTAGCGGGAGGATCCTTAAGAATATTTTCCTAGTTACAACCTGGAGGTGGTTTTAAGAAGAATCAGATCCTTTCCATCACACCTTTTCATTGCAATTCAAGTATTTTACTCCCATCCTATTCCTGATATTCAGGAAGAGTGGAGAGAAAAATGCTTGGAGCGTGATTCGATAAAAGGGAGTTTAGCTGAATTTTTAGGAAGAGGGTTCTCAGAGAAGGATCTTTCTAGACAAAATAATTTCCGTTAATGTATTGAAACAATGCCCCAACATTGTTCTCTAATTACACATCAACAATAATTTTGGTCTATTTAGCTAGCTGGAAAATGTGTGTTATAGGCTGTTTGAGGTGTTGTTTGTTTGTTGTTGTTGTGTGCCTTCAAGTCATTTCCGACATGATGACCCTAAGGCAAACCTATCAAGGGGATTTTCTCAGCAAGATTTGTTCAGTTTAGGGGGTTAACGAAATAATATTTGATGGGTTGTAGTTCTCAGATATTATTCTCAAGTCCATCCAACATATCCCGAAGTTTTTGATATAAAATCTTCTGATAAAGGCTATGTTCGGGCTCATTTTATTCTGGGTTTTACCCAGTCTCCTGTTATCATGGCACATAAAAATAAAGAATCACAGCAGATGATTGCAAAACATTTTGTTGCTTGCATCTTAATCTTACGTCTAATTAAGAATAGAAATTTTAGACGCTGCTGAATGTGCCACCCTTCTTCTCCAAAACGTCCAATCCTCTGTACCATCCTATCTCCGCTGGAGACTAAAACAGTACCTTACCATGTCTTTGACTGACAGCTGACTAAATCTGTCTGATTAAATTTCCATTATCACCTGCTGGATGGGCTACTCTCATCTAGAGCTTCTTTATGTTAAAATTAGTTGCATAATGTTTTCTTCAAAAATAAAGGTGGCCGTTTGAAGTGTGGGACAAACACATTAACATGTAGTTTGCTTTTACGCTTCTCTACTGAGAATGGCACCTGATGCATTTTTGCATCTCTGTAGCACTGAGCATGCTATGCCTATTCATTTGTGTTTTTGCTTTTTGCATTTTGACATTGGGAGCAAAGCTGCACCTTGTTGTGTTTCTGCCTTTCCCTGCTGCACAGGACCTTTCGGTACCGGAAGAAATCTGGTTTTTGTTTGTTCGCTTTGGCATATCAATATTGGGAGAAATATATACCTGGTACCATTATGCCTCTCCCTACTGGAAGTAGCTGCACCAGTTGAAATTCTACACTGTACTGGAAAAGCTGTGTCCGTTCAACGCCTGTCACCACACAGCTGTTGTTAAAAGAAAAAAAAATAAGAAGAGAAGAAGAACACATTTTCAACTTGGTTTGCTCCTTCTGTTGGCATGCAAAAGTACTTTGGCGGGGGCATCCTCTTATGCACGCTGTGCCAGTGAATGTAGGGGGAGACCAAGGGCGCACGTGGACCAGATGGAATGAGACAGACATAAAGAAAGAAAAGTATTTTGCATGAGGGAAGTTGGCAGGGAGGCTGGAATTGTGGGTTGGGGGAGTGGGAAGCAGGAGTAAGGCCAGGATGAGTCATATAATAACACTTGTAACAGTCCGTTTCTTTGAGTGGCAGAGAGCCTAGCGATCTGTTCTTAACCCAACGAAACACAGTGTGTAAATGTGCTTTTGACCTGTCCCCAGGTCATTGGCAAAGTTGTCTAGGGCAGGGACCCCTTAAAGGTGGTGGTCCCTGGGCCAGTCTGTGGTTCCTGAGCCTTTGGCTGCCAGTCCTCAGACAGAAAGGAAGGAGTTGTAGTCAGTGGGACAAATATAGTGCTAGGCCGTGGCACACTAGGGGAAAAAGTTGCCAGTCCCCCACATCAGACGGCCTGAAAAGCACTGTTCTAGACAACAAGCAACAGTTGGACCCTTTCCTGGATCATGGAGAGAGAAAGTGTGTGAAAAGCACCAAGGCACTGGTCTTAAAAGCAAATCTGGTATGGAAATAATCCAGAGCTACACAAGAATGCTTTTCTTTGTGTGGTAGGTTCCTGCTCCGATCAGATTGTTGGCTGCTTCAAGACACTTTAAGAATCAAATTTCCTAGGCAGAAAGGCAAAAATAGCAATGGGGGTGGGGGGAAAAAACCAGTCGGTCACATTTGAATTGCCGCTGATGCTTCTGAGCATCTGTTTCACGCTTTGTACATGGCTGGGAAGTGACCACCCAGCACTGCTAGCTGGCCACTGAAAGCAATAATACAAATCCATGGACAGATTAAGATGGTGGCTATTTGCGTCTACTTGTACAGGTTGTTTCTATTAATCGTTGATAAAAATATAAAAAACAAACTCTTTCTGCTCAGACTTTGTCAAGACTCAGGTCTGTAAAGCCCTGCTGGACCATATAATCCAGCATCCTATCAACCAAACCGAGAAACTCACAAACAGAACATGGGTTTCACTTCTGCAAACACTTCAGTGGCAGTGGGTCTCATTGAACTTAATGGGGTTTACTTCCAAATGCAAAGGGATCTTGTGGCACCTTTGAGACTGTGTGAAAGAAAGTGTAGCATAAGCTTTTGTTTACTTGGTTGACTTCCTCAGGTGCATTCCAATGGGCAAGCATAAGGCTGCGCTGTCATGTGAATTGTATCTTCTCTGGCCATGCTGTGCTTTGCTACTTCTATTGAAGACACTTGTGGTATTTTTGCATAGGAAACAGTATTTTGTTCTGCTCCCTTTTTCTGCACAAAAACGCCACATATGAATTTCGTGCAGAATAAGTCCCAAACTAAAGATTCTCATCCATCCAAGAGTCTTTTGGTCAGGGTTTCAAATAGTTGATAAAACACATTTTTAAAAACCATTCCTTGCATGTCTCTCCCTGCATTGTTGATACCCAAATGTTTTCCTTTAGCAAAAAAGAAAAGAAAAGAAGTCCCTTCAAAAGCCTAAAGGTAAATGCAGGGTTGATAGTCTCACTTCATTTCCCTCCCCAGGAATCCACTCTTCCCTTATGAGAGGCTCACTGTCTTGAAACCTAAGAGAAATCTGTCAATGCTGGAGCCTTGCCAAGCGCTGGAGTGTGAACTGACATCCTTTCCAGGTTGGAAGGTTTGGAAAGAAAAAGCAAATACATTCAAGTCACTACTAGTTTCTTTAATAATTAAATTGCAAGTACTTTCACTTCATTTAATTCTTCCTTAGACTAACATATGAAATTGGCTGCACCAGCATGTGCTAATGAAATATCCCCCGCTCCTTCAAAGCCGAGGCTTGTGAAGGCTTGAAGGCCTGAGAAAGAACATTCCATTTATTGGAACAGGAAAACTCTCGCGTCAGCCCAGGGCACTGATGGAAAATTTCTTCTTCTCCATCCATGCAAACTCCCAAGACTCCAGGTTCATCAACACTTGATGAATCACAGGCAGGCTTTTCCATCAAAGAGCACTTTTCTTCAAAGCTATCCAGCCAATTCTTTTCATGGGAGAGTGGGTATCGTGCTTTACGTAACCTCGAGAATGAGCTTTTGGTATTTTGGCTTTTGCTATTTGGTATTTTGGTTGGCTTTCATGTGCATGTATGTGCCTTCAAGCTGCCTGTCAACTTATGGCGATCCCTGGAATTTCATAGGGTTTTCTTCGGCAAGGAATACTCAGAGGTGTATTTGCCAGTTTCTTCCACTGAAACAGAGCTTAGAGCACCTGGGATTCTGTGGTGGTCCCCCATTCAAATACTAACCAGGGCTGACCCTCCTTAGCTTCCAAGATCAGACAGGATCTTGTGTCCTTAGCTTATATTTCCTCTTTATTCTGACCTCCTATCCAGGCCAATCTGAATTGTGGCCCAAGATGTGTGGTTCTTAAAATTAGGGCATATTGCTGTAGAGTTCTATAAGCAGCGTCAGCAAAAGTATAGTAAAAGAAAAAAAAATCTAAGTTTTCTCCTGGCATTATTCACTGAGCCAGGCAGCTATCTGTTCCTAGGGTGGCCACTTTTGCATTATTTTATCGTATTTATAGCCTGCCTTTTTCCCAGCCTGGGACCAAGGCAGCTTACAAAACAGGTAAAATAAGATAAAGTGTAAAAACCTGGTAACAAAAAGGTTAAAAGACAATTGACACAAGTTATCATCTTAAAATGCCATTACATGTTTAAAAAGTGTGAAATCATTTAAAAACAATGTTAAAAACACAACACACACCATGAGAAAAAGAAGACCCCCGCAAGCAACTAAATACCTACTTGAATAAAAAGGTCTTTGCCTGGTGGGGAAGGAGAGCAGAGAGGGGTTCATACTAGCATCCCATAGAAGCAACCACTGAGAAGCTTGTCTTTCCTTTCCTCACCAGATGGGCTTGTGATAGTAGAAAGCCCTTGGTCACATCAACCGCCCCCCCAAAAGAGAACTGCATTGCCCCCCCCCCAAAAAAAAGAGGGCAAAAGAAGATACAAATCTGCATAACATTTGCCTGTGCTAATTCATTTATATATATATATATATATATATATATGGAAATTACAAAACACTGACATTTAAATGGCACTACAACAGACCTTATTACCTTGTGTGCCTGCACCATATGCGGTCAAGGTACAATTCTAAGACTCTCACTCTTCTTTCCACTTCTTTTATCTTCAACCCACATTTGGATGGACGGGCCAGCCCTTCAAATACAGAACACCTTCAGATAAGAAGAGAAGAAGAACCATGGTGGATCAGACCATAGACTTATCTAGTTCTACATTCTGTTCATGCAGTGGGCAGTCAGTTGCCTATAGGAAGTCCACCATGAGGACATGCAATTGTACTCCCTGTCCCACACTCTCCAGTAGATGATACATAAAGGCATACTCCTGGTGATATATAGCTATCCTGACTAGCAGACAATTCTGCTTTGAGTTCTTTAGGAACTCTCAGGTGGATATAATTTGGATCCAGTGATCTTTTTTCGTCTGTAATTTGCCAATGATACCTTCGCCTTTCTGTCTTGTCACTACAGTGCGCCCTTGCTATCTGCTGGGATTTGGTTCCAGGACCCCCTATGGATAACAAAATCCGTGGTTGCTCAAGTCCCATAGAATCGTAGAATCATAGAATCTTAGAGTTGGAAGAGACCACAAGGGCCATCCAGTCCAACCCCCTGCCGTGCAGGAACTCCCAATCAAAGTATCCCCGACAGATGGCCATCCAGCCTCTGTTTAAAGACCTCCAAAGAAGGAGAATCCACCACTCTTCGAGGGAGTGTGTTTCACTGTCTAACAGTCCTTACTGTCAGGAAGTTCCTCCTAATGTTGAGGTGGAATCTCTTTTCCTGCAGTTTGCATCCACTGTTCCACGTTCTAGTCTCTGGAGCAGCAGAAAATAAGCTTGCTCCCTCCTCAATGTGATATCCTTTCAGATATTTAAACAGGGCTATCATATCACCTCTTAACCTTCTCTTCTCCAGGCTAAACACCCCCAGCTCTCTAAGTCACTCCTCATAGGGCATGGTTTCCAGACCTTTCACCATCTTAGTTGCCCTCCTTTGGACATGCTCCAGTTTCTCCACATCTTTTTTGAATTGTGGTGCCCAGAATTGGACACAGTATTCCAGGTGGGGCCAGACCAAAGGAGAATAGAGTGGCACTATTACTTCCCTTGATGTAGACACTATACCTCTATCGATGCAGCCTAAAACAGCATTGGCCTTTTTAGCTGCTGCATCGCACTGTTGACTCATGTTCAACTTGTGGTCTACTTGGACTCCTAGATCCCTTTCACATGTTCAGCCAGGTGTCCCCCATCCTATATCTGTGCATTTCATTTTTCCTCCCTAAGTGCAGAACCTTACATTTCTCCGTATTGAATTTAATTTTGTTAGCTTTGGCACAGTTTTCTAGTCTATTCAGGTCATTTTGAATTTTGATCCTGTCCTCTGGGGTATTAGCTACTCCTCCTAGTTTAGTGTCATCTGCAAATTTGATAAGTATGCTCCCAATTCTGTCATCCAAGTCATTAATATATTGAATAGCACTGGGCCCAGGACAGAACCCTGTGGGACCCCACTGGTCACTTCCCTCCAGGATGAAAAGGAGCCATTGTTGAGCACCCTTTGGGTGCGGCCAGTCAACCAGTTACATATCCACCTAACAGTTGCCTTGTCTAGCCCACATTTGACAAGCTTGTTTGCAAGAATGTCATGAAGAACTCTGTCAAAGGCCTTACTGAAATCAAGATCTACTATATCCACAGCATCATACACCATTATCTGCCATTCAAAGATTTAACTTCTAGGGCAGTGGCAGGTAGCATTCAGTTCTAGGACTGCACCTGGGGATCCACACGGCTGAGCCCACGACACCCTGAACTCTATATCTAGAACAGTATAAACTGATATATTGGATCACTGAGAGAGAAAGAAAAAAGCATTACAATATTCATACATTTCCCATTTGTAATACAGTCCCGGTAAACAAGATTACGGTATAAAGTAAAGCAAGTCAAAATCTCCTGTCTGTTAAGTATATCCTAAAAGAGCATCTTCTAAATCTGACTTGATAAAAATAGGGACAGAGTTTTAGCAAGGGAAGGCACAAGTCAATACAGCTATACTTAGTAAGTACAGATATGTGAACCATAGACACATAAGGTGCGTTCAGATATACAACTCCCAGCTTCGATAGTCTTGTGACAAAAGTTAAAAATCTGACCATTTCTGTCTTACCAGCTCCGTCTATGTAATGCATAGATTAGCTCTGAGATACTTGCTTTATCCTGTTTATAATTTTTGACCTGAATAAGTGCTCTCAGAGAAGATTACAAGAGAACAGTTGGGAACAATACAACCAAGGGCAGAATTAAATGGAAAGCATCATCAAAAGCCTAGACAAAGCTTCTGCAAATAAAACAAAACAAACGTTTCCAAGCCAGTTTACACAGCATGGTGCTGGTAAGCCAATGTGGTTAGAGGCCAGGCAGCGCACTGGCCTCACCCAGGGCTAATTTTGGTCACACTCACCACTACTACCAGCATGTTGCCTGCAACAGATTGTCCCCAAGATAATGTAGCCCCTGGCAGAAAAAGGGTTCCATGTCCCTGACTCCATTTGGCACTTCTTCTGAAGGAACCCAGTCTACCAGTTCTTTGAGTGTGTTAATACATGAGCTCTTTACAGATCTAAAGCTTGTGCGACTACATGTGTGTTCTGCTCATGAAGCCTTCCCCCACAGGGCTCCCTCCCCTCTTTGAAATGCTTTTATTTAAATGGAAAGCCCAACCCATTCCTAAAGCTTAGAGTCCATTAACAGTTCAATCCAAAAGAAAAAGAAAAAGAAAAGAAAATACAGTTTTGGAGCTGGTTGGGACACTGAGGAAATCATTACACAAGACACTTGACAAGTTCAGATTTGTTTTACAAGGGGCTAATAAAGATTTAGAAAGATGCCAAAAACTTGCAGTGGAGGGGGAGCATGCTGTGGAGAAGGAGGGGAAAGTAGAAAGATAGGGGAAGAAACACGGGGAAGGACAGATACCCTTTCTGTCTTGTGCTGTTAATAGGTAGAAGCATACCAGGGGGGCCACTTCTCCATTGCTGCCTCTGAGAAAAGCTGGAGTGTTCTGTCCGTTCGGCAGTCATTTCAAAGTACAGGAGCCCTGGAGGGGAAGCAGACAACAAGAAATTATGGCTACCAGAACACAAAATGAGGAGACATGATGATCTGCAGGTGACTAGGGAAATAAAAAATCCTCAAATATACCCTTACATGTTATAAAACTCCACGGTGGATATTAAACACCCCAAATCCTACTCCCTTTCTTTATACCTCTATTTCATACATCATAAATTCTCAGGTTTCAGCGTGTGTGGGGTTCACCCTCTCTCTCCAAAGAGGGTTTTTATTCTGTCCAGCTGCTAGGTTTTGACTTGCACAGTCTGCTTGATCCCTTCACTTTTTAGCCTGGGAGTTTGTGTTCCATTGGCTATTTTCTGTTATAATGCTTTCAAGGACAGGGACCATAGTTCAGCTGCTTTGCATGCATAAAAATTTGGGGCCGAACCCCAAGCAAGTCCACTTAGGAGGATCCACCGATGAAGTTGTAAATTTTTCAATGTAACCGCTCGTCGTGACAGTCTAAAGGAGAACCTGAAAATGTCGATAGCTAATAGGGCGTCGCTGCCTACCAAGTCAACCCAAAATATGCATAACAAATCTAAACTGGTTTGTTTGGCACAGGACAGAAGAGGGGTTAGTCAGTGACTGCAAAAAGAGCGCCCCTCAAGCCAAAGCACTGAGCCTGCATGCACACTGCAAGGAAATGAGGAATGTGACTCCATTAACTACTGCCACTGGGGGGTGCGAAGAATACTGATTAAATTGCTGGATATGAGTGAATATCTCCAGGCAAAGAGTTCTGTCTCCCAGCATGACATCCTGCAGCTGGCAAAGAATGCCTTATGGACAGGAACATCACACTGATAAGAAAAATCATCTTAGGGCAGGGCTCAACTTTTCTCTCTTTTTAAGAAAAAGGATCTCGGGGCAGGGCTCAACTTTCCTCTCTTTTTTCCAGTAAAAATATGGCCACCTTTCCTCCCGTCTCAGTGTGGTTATGTTTAGTCGTTCCGGCAAGACTTCCAAAGGTGCAAGCTGGATGAAAGTGGCAGGCAAAGCTTAAACATACTCCAAGCCCCAGACCGCATAAAAGACTCTCGAGGACAATGCTTCATTCGGGAGAAGGGGTCTCTCTTTGCTGCTTCTCTGTTTAACAAAGAGCTCTGATTCTGGGGGAAAGCTTCCTGCTGCCTGGTCTTGGCTAGGCTTTGCCGCCCTAGACTCTTCTGTGATACCACAGAAGCCTGAAATTCTAGACTTTGCTGAAATCATTCTCCGTTTCAGCCCCCACTCCTGAATCTTGGATATCGCCAGAGTATTTTGGTAGCTGTCTCTCTTAAGGTCCTGTCGCTGGCCCAGAGGACACTGGCTATTTAGTCTCCCTTTTCTTCTCGCTGTTTCAAGTACAAGGCTCCCCAACTCTTCTCCTGAAAAATCTGGTGAGGCTAAGGACAGATAATCTCTGACAACCCACAATCTATTTTTTAGGGAGTACTGTCTCAGCTCACCCAGCTATTCGTTCTTTGCAGGATACTGGCTGAGTACCTTCAACACCTCCCTTTTTACATTTTGTACAAAACACACTCTCTCCTCCTCCTTTCTCTCAGTCTCTGAACCTCAGATTGCTTAGCCACAACCTGCCACCTCTTCCAGTCTGAACGCAAGAATAGCCATCTACCCAACAGACAGACTTCCCTTCTAGGATTCTGCTCACATGGGGCTGGAACCCATAGGGAGACTTGTCTTCAGCTGGGGTATCGGAGGTCTCAAGTACTGAATTGGAGGGCTGCATGCTTTTCGGGATGGACCCCATTTCCCAGAAACACTTTTTAGAAGTCTCTGGCCTGGGCACATACACAGGAGGGAAGTTATGTTTTTGCTCTAAAGGTCTTAGAATATTGCTGCCATCGTGGCCTGTGGCTATTTTGTTTTAATCCCCAAAATAAAATTAACAATTCTTGCTTCTGCATCAAAATCAATGTGGAGACGCACAATGTTGTATTCAAATCGCTGAGCAAAAAGGTTACAGCAGATTTTTGAAAAAAAATCCAGGCCTACATTCAACGGGAGATGTTAAGAATCCCTGGGCTACCTGGAAGGGCTCTGCTGGACAGCTACTTAAGGATGCAATGGAAGCTGCAAAATAAGACTTTTTCACTGCTCTCCCTACCACATAATAGGCATAATTTTCTGCTCTTAACATGTGTTTAGTCAGCTTCACAGTGAGTCTTGTGCCATTTGCACTCTAGCCATCATTTGGCTTGCTTCATTGCTCACAGTTCTCTGGAATACCAGGGCACTCAACAAACACTACAGTGCTGGAGAAGGTACATGTTAAATTAGAACAATCGTGTCAATAGTTTTGTGTGCCTCACAATCCCAGAGCGAGACTAAGGATTCAACAGGTTCATCAACAATAATCCACCAGTATATTCAGGAATCCATCAGATTCCATGTCTCTGGGGTGAACCATCCAATGTTGCAGGGGAAAACGGGTGCCTTGAGTCCAACCCTTGCCAGGAAATGATCTATGACTTATTTGGAGCCCCGCTCTCCAAATCTTTAGACTATTTGTTTCAAATCTTGGGTCAAAGCCTAAATCAACAACCTATCTGGGTTGTCAGGAGGCAAACCATGCATACTGGTTTTTTGTGGGTTTTTCAGGCTATGTGGCCATGTTCTAGAGGAGTTTCTTCCTGACGTTTCACCAGCATCTCTGGCTGGCATCTTCAGAGCCTGAAGATGCCAGCCACAGATGCTGGAGAAATGTCAGGAAGAAATTCTTCTAGAACATGGTCACATAGCCTGAAAAACCCACAAAAAACTATGGATGCCAGCCATGAAAGCCTTCAACTTCACATGCATACTGTGTTGGGCTCCTTAAAGGAAAGGTGGGTTACAATTGTAATAAACATATTACATTAAGTGAATATGATTTTTGATCTCTAAAGAAGCATTTTCCTGATGTCAAAACAAAGAGGATTTTTAATCTGGATCAAATTAAAAAAAAAAATGGAATGATGCTCTGTGAACTGCATTGAGATTTATGGGCCATATTTTGCAACCCTGGCAGCCAACAATAACAAATATGTTTGTGGTAACTGCAAAGACAAATAATTAAAATTTGCAGTAGTAATACTGTGAATATTTTTGTCGCTAGGACTCACACACCCGTGTCCTTTGCCTATCTCAGACTATTTCTGTGGTAACACTGTGGTACACTTGTGGTACATTTACCACCGGTTGAAAATCACTGGGTCAGCTGAGAATTCAAAGGCTAAGTGGCCACAATAATAGGTTTTCAGATGTGTCACGTATATATTCTTTATAAATAAAGTGACGGATGGATGGATATTCTTTACTTAGGATGTTGTTTACCTTTCAGTTGTCAGTGTCTTTCTCCTTCCTTTTTTTTTGGTGTAAAAAAGGTAAGCGTTACCTGCTGTGGAAGGGCTCAGCCCCCTACTAGTCCAAGCAGACATAACATGTGCTAAGTGGCTGTGGAATGAAGCATTCTTTCCTCTGAGATCAGCCATGACTGTGTTTTGAATCTAATTTTGGAATCTGTCTGGAGAAGCAAGCAACTGGCTCATTTCTCAAACACAAGGCAGTTCAGGAGCATGCCAAGAGGTGGGGGCAAACTCAGTACGATCGCATTCAGTCTCCAGCAGCTTGCAGCCTTCTGCAACCTAACAAAGAAATGGTAAGGGCTTATCCGTATGACATCTGCCTGCTTTTAGCTCCATTGGCACATTCTCGTCGTTTTGCTCCTTTCTGAACCCAGAGCGGCGTGAGACCTCTTTTAGAGGTGCCTGTGGGCTGCGTTCTGGTTTTCGGCCTGGAGTTATTCCCCCAGAAGCAGAGAACAAGGTATTCTGACTGGCTGTGTTTACGTTGAGGTCTGTTGCTTGTTTTAAACCATTTCTGTTGTTCCCAGCTATCCAACAGCTTTAATTTCTTTACTGTTGCTGTTAACTACGTTTGAGTGGACTTTGACTCATGGCGACCCTGGAAATGAGATACTTCCAAGCCCTCCTGTCTTCCAACAGCTCTGCTCAGACTTCCTTGATTCTGTCTCACCATCTGGTATGTAGTCTTCCTCTCTTTCTATTGCCCTCCATCTCTCCTAGTGTTATGGTCTTTTCTAGTGCGTCATGCCTTCTCACGGTGTGGCCAAAGTACAACAGCCAGAATTTAGTCATCTTGGCTTCCAGGGAGAAGTCAGGCCCGATCTGTTCTAGGACCCCACTGTTTGTCCTTTTGGTCATCCACAATACCCACAGCACTCTTCTCCAGCACCACGTTTTTGGTTTTCTTTCGTAATTGGTCCAGGTCTTTCTTATTTTCTGCTAGTATTATGCTGTCAACTGCATATCTTAGATTGTTGATATCCCTTCGTCTCCTCCTTCTTCCGAGCCTAAACCTGCTCTGCATATAGTAATTTTGGCAAGCGAGTTGAACAAGTAGGGTGATAGAACGCAACCTCGCCTGACTCCTTTCCCAATTGGGAACTGCTCTGTTTCTCTGTATTCTGGCTAATAGTAGTCTCTTGTTCCGAGTACAGATTTCTCATCAGGACAATCAAATGGAGTGGCACTCCCATTCCTTTAAGAGTAAGGATTTTCTTTACTACTTTTAAAAGTACTTTTTAAAGTACAAGCATACCTCAGTTAACATAGCCTCTGGCAAAGAAGCTCCTTTTTACAAACTCCTTCTATGAACTGCCAGCCATCCTTTGAAATAAACCATGCAATAAACTAGAAAAGAACGGGCTTGTTTTAGCATCCTGCAGCTGTGCGGTGTAGTATAGTCTGAGTGTTGGACTATGACTCTGGAGAGCATGGTTCAAATCCCTGCTTGGCCATGGAAAATTGATGGAGTGCCCTTGGGTAGGTCACACTCTCTCAGCCTCAGAGGAAGGTAAGGGCAGAAAAAAAAATTCTTGCCGAGAAAACTTCATGGCCTTAAGGTCACCATAAATTGGAAACAACTTGAAGGCGCACAACAACTTGTTGGGAAGCAATTTAAGCGAGCAGTCAGATTTTAATAAACTTCCCAGTCAGTGGTACACATGAAAAGTCAACAGGCATCTCCGGTTACAACCTGGAGAAATTTCAAATATATTTGGAATTTCGGAGTCCAAGTTTGTACTTCGAGTACTGTAAATGAATTCTAAAGTAATTTTTCGTAGGCCATTCAGAAAACAGAGAGAAAACTACACCGAGCCTTGCAGTTAAAACATCACAAGATAATAACCATACAGTAGTTAATGAACATCTCCTCCTCAAAGTGCTGAGTAGAAACAACTTTTATTGTCTGCAAGCTTGCTGTTCTGAGACCAGATACTATGAGGAGCCATACTTTGTCCCCAGCTGCTCTGGTTCATTAAGATATTGCTGGTGAACATATGTACAGAACATAAAGCAGGTGTGGGATGACAATAGATTAAGATCGACTGGTAGATCCCTTGCAGTAGGTTGGCAGGGGTTCTTGACTCCTAATTGTTTAGCAATATACACAACAAAACATGCAACAAAAGGTTGCGGTGTGGCCTGAGACTGTTCATAGCTCTAGCCGCTCTGTTCCGTTTCCTCACTCGCTGAGTTTCTCCCCAAAAGAGCCAGTCAGCGTTCTGTGTTTACTTTCCATTCGACTGTTTCTTCCACCCCTCATGTTTTTTTCCCCTTCCATTTAAAAGGTACTTTGTACTTCTGCAGACACTGGGATTTCCCAGGCCTGTACATTCCCAGTGTGGATGGTGCAGATTTGGGTATATAAGGGGTGACAGTCACAGACTGAACACTAGAAATAGAAGGTATGATAAAACTATAAGCCTGTAGCTATTTACCTGTCAGTAAACCTGATGGAGCTCGAGAGCTCTTACTTCTCAGAAGACATATACAAGGCTGTAAAAAGACTCCCCACCCCATCAAAATTAAGCTGTTCACATACACACACACAAAACCCCGTGTCTTTTTGACGCCGATTTTCCCCGATAACTCGATTCCGTGCAAGTGAGAGTCAGATGCGGATCGGAATCGATTTAAATTTGCCCTTTGGCCGGCCGGAGCGGGTCCATTTTCAATCGATTCATTAGTCAAAGTGAACCACAAGTGGGTTATTTTATTTTATTTTGCAGTGAGAAAACGTGATCAGGGCAGTGTGAACTGCACTCCACTGCCGAACCAGTCCATTGCTTTGGATTGCAAAGCGATTTATTTGTAAGTGGGAATGCAGCCCAGGAGATTTGGTATGAATGAACTGTGAACTTGGTTCTTGTACAGAAAACAAATATCTAAGAAGATCCACTAAGGAGATACCTTTTTTCCTTAAATTCTAACTATATAACATTCCTCCTGAGCTACTACAGTATTTTGAATGGATGGTGGACCTTGGGATTGTGGTGAAAACAAAGGGTAGATCAAGACTTAAAAATCCTTAAGAATGGACCTGCTGGAATCAAGTTGCTCCAGGTATAACTGGGTCCACATCCAACCAAAATAGATTCCACGAGCCTGAAATCTGCCCACACTTGCCATAATGGGCATTTGGTACCCAGGACACTGCCATCCTCTAAAGACAGGAAAGAAAGATAAGAGCTTGATGGTCACGTGCGGAAAGTGGGACAATAAGAAAAAGTAGAAGAGGTTAAAATAGAGAGGGCTAGGGTGGAACGGCAAATATCAATAATAAGAAAAGCGGAGCAGATAGGAAGAGGAGTCTTGATCTACGTAGGATTTGTAAAAAGAAGCACCAGAAAGCTCTAGAGAATTTTAAAAAGAATAATACAGTCGCTGGGAGGAGGACCAGGTGAGCTGTGTCAGAAAAGGACGCCAAAGGCAGCGGCACAATGATCGCTCAGATGGGAAATGTCAGAAATCTACCTCCCCATTTGCCACGATTAATTTCCTTTTGCCATTGCTGCCTGGATTTTTTCCCCCTGGATCGATCTACTCCTTCTGCGCAAAGGAGGAACCTTGTACTGGTAACACGCTGTTCCAAAGCCTTGTTAAACACACATATGTATTGTGCGTTTGTATTGCAAAAAACATGGGACTCTCCAACAGTTTTCCATATGGCTGTCAGTGATGATTTGCTGTCAATTACATGCTTCCGAGAGGAGCTTTCTGCCTGCCACCACCTGCCTCTTTCTGGTGGGGTGGGGTGTGTATGTGTGTGTGTGTTTGTGCGTCTAGGGGAACATAAGGCAAGCAATGTTTGTTTGGGGTTTTTTGCACCAAAATCTAATCAATTCACCCGTCCCATAGTTTCTGGAGGTGGAAGGAGAGGAAAGAAAGGAGAGACAGATAATAATAAATGAAACAAACAAAGGCCTTGCCATTCAACAATAGACCAACACACAGAATAACATGTAACTAACTTCCTTGCAACCAAAGGTCACACCGTGTATATGTGTATGTGTGTATATAGTCATGGAAGAGAGTTGGGTATATATATATATATGTATGTATGTATAAAAAAACCAAAAACAAACAGCTTCATTTATGTATTGCTTCATACTGCCTAAGGAGTGTCTAAGCGGTTTACAACTGTAAGCTAATTGCCCCCAACAATCTGGGTACTCATTTTAGCAACCTCCTCGGAAGGATGCAAGCCTGAGTCGAGCTTGAGCCCTTTTGCTGGTCTTGAACTCTCAACCTTATGCTTTTGAGTGAGTGCCTGCAGTACAGGCATTTAACCACTGTGCCACCAGGGCTTTCATGGCCAGCATCCAGAGAATGATGGCATGGAAGAGAGTGGGGGATATATATATATATATATATATACAGTAGAGTCCTGATTATCCAACATTCGGTAATCCGACATTCCGGCTGAACTAGGCGGTGTGGCTTTAGGCCTTTCCGCGCCCCCAGAATGGTGGCCACGATGGGCAAAGAGCCACAACAAGTCTCAGACAGTGGCGGCAGCAGCGGTGAGCACCATCAGGCCTCAAAAAGGGTTTTCAAAGTGATTGCAAGATTTTTCATAGTGATTGCAAGGCTTTTCTATGACCCTCTGGATTATCTGACATTTTTGGCTATCTGACTATCAGCCGGTCCAGTTTATGTTGGATAATTGAGACTCTACTGTGTATATATACACACTGTGTGACCCTCGGTTGAAAGGAAGCAATTTACATGTTAATCTCTGTGTTGATCTGTTGTTGAATGGCAAGGCCAAGACCCTCTCAATCTAGAGTCACACAGTATACTCACCTCTTTTCCATGCCAGCATTCTCTGAAGATGCCAGCTACAGCTGCTGGCGAAATGTCAGGATTAAACTATTCTACAACATGGCCGCACAAACTGAACCCCCCCCCTCCCCCAAAAAAGCTATGGATGCTGGCCATGAAAACCTTTGGCTATATACCATGTTTCCCTGAAAATAAATCCCCAAAGATGTGCTAGGTCTTATTTTCAAGGGATGTCTAATTTTTCCATGAAGAAGAATTCACATTTATTGTTGACCAAAAAAAAAAAAAAAATAAAAAAAAATTGAACATTTATTATATACTGCAGATATATTTATATACAAAAACTTTGCTAGGTCTTACTTTTGGGGGAGGCCTCATATTTAGCAATTCAGCAAAACCTCTACTAGGTCTTACTTTCGGGGGTTGTCTTATTTTTGGGAAAACATGGTGTGTGTATATATATATATATATCCCACTCTCTTCCATGCCAGCATTCTCTAAAGATGCCAGCCACTGATGATGCTGGCGAAACACCAGGAATAAACTCTTCTAGAACATGTCTACATGTCTACAGAGCCCCCCAACCCCATAAAAAAACTATAGATGCCGGCCATGAAAGCATTTGACTATATACCCCACTCTCTTCCATGCCAGCATTCTCTGAAGATGCCAGCCACAGATGCTGGGGAAACATTAGGAATAAACACTTCCAGAACACAGCCACACAGCCTGAAAAACCCACAAAAATCTATGGATGCCGACCATGAAAGCATTTGACTCTCTCTCTCTCTCTCTCTCTCTCCCATTCTCTTCCAGGCCGGCATTCTCTGAAGATGGCAGTCACAGATGCTGGCAAAACACCAAGAATAAACTCTTCTAGAACATGGCCACATGGCCCGAAAAACCCACAAAAAATGATGGATACCGGCCATGAAAGCCTTCAACTTCATATATACCCCCTTCTCTTCCATGCCAGCATTCTCTGAAGATGCTGGCCACAGATGCTGGCGAAACTTCTGGAATAAACTCTTATAGAATATGGCCACAGAGCCTGAAAAACCCACAAAAAAAAACTATAGACGCTGGCCATAAAAGTATTTGACTACCCCATTCTCTTCCATGCCAGCATTCTCTGGAGATGCCAGCCACAGAGCCCAAAAAACCCACCAAAAAAACCCCACTGCCTCATAGCCCCATAAAACCCCCCCAAAGATACTGCCTCAGGGATAACCCTTCCCAGAAGAAGGCCCCTGGAGACAACACAAACCCTACCCAAAAAGTTTGCTCCCAAACAGAAAAAAAAAAAAAAGAATCCCAGGTCTGAGAGAGAGCTTGAAGCGCTATGAATGCTGGCCTACTATGAGCCTCCCCTGTTGTTGTCAGTCTGAGAGAGCTCTGGCGGTGGCGCCGCCGCCACGAACTACACTTCCCAGAAGCCCTAGCGCCGAGGCAGTTCAAGCGGCCTCATTAAAGCGGATAGCCCTCTCTCGGCACAAGGCCCCTGAAAAACCCTCTCGTCGAGCGTACCTCTGAAAGCGGCGGCCTCGTCGTCTCTTCACGCCCTTCCCGGCCCCGCCCCTCAACTCCTCCCACGTGACCCGAGGCGGACCAATGGCGGGGCCGCCTTCCTCCCTGAGGGAAAGGCGGCGCTGAGGAGGAGGAGGAAAAGACTAGAGACTAGAGTCAGACTGAGGAGGAGGAGGAGGAGGCCCGAACGCGGAATGCGGAGGGAGGGCGGCCGTTGCGTAACTTGCGTTGCTGCTGCCGCTGCTGCCTCCCGCCCCTCACGGACGACGAGCCGCGAGCCGCCCCTCAGTCGACGACGAGCCCAACCGCCTCCTCCTCCTCCGGTCCCTTTTCCGGCTCGGCTGGAGCCCCAGGCGCCTTTTGAGGCAGCAGCAGCAGCGGGGCTGACTGGAAGCGAAGGAGGGAGCGAAGGAGCCGCCGCCGCCGCCGCCGCCGCCTCAGAGATGCCCCGCCGAGGTGGACCATGACGGCGGCGAACGGGGCGAGCCTGGAGGACTGTCACTCCAACCTCTTCTCCTTGGTGAGCAGCAGCAGCAGCAGCAGCAGCAGCAGGCTCTGGCCCCGGAAGGGCGGGGGGGGGGGGTCTGCATTCCATGGGAATCATCATCATCATCAATAATAATAATAACAATAATAATAATGTAGAGAGACCTTGCAGCCCCTTTCAGACTCCCTGGAAGAAAGACCTGGGCAGCAGGAGCCTTCCCTAGGCTTCAGCCTCCTTCCTCAGGTGCATTGGGATATCATAGTAATAATAATAATATATATGAGTAATAGAATATATTAATAATTAATAATAATGATGATGATGATGTAAAGAGATCTTGGAGACTCCCTGGAAGGAAGAAGTGGGCAGCAGGAGCCTTCCCTAGGCGTCTTTCCACTTCCTCAGGTGCATTGGGATATCATAATAATAATAATATAGAGGGAGCTTGCAGTCCCTTTCAGAGCCCTTGGAAGAAAGACATTGGCGTCAGGAGCTTCCCTAGGCGTCTTTCCACTTCCTCAGATGCATCTGGGTATAATAATAATAATAAAGTAGAGAGATCTTGCAGCCCTTTGGAGGCTCCCTGGAAGAAAGAGGTTGGCAGCAGGAGCCTTCCCTAGGCTTCACTCTACTTCCTCAGATGCATTGGGATATCATAATAATAATGTAGAGAAAGATCTTGTAGCACCTTTCAGACTGACTGGAAGGAAGAATTGGGCAGCAGGAGCCATCCCTAGGCTTTACTCTGTTTCCTCAAATGCATCTGGATATAGTAATAATAATAATAATAATAATGTAGAGAGACCTTGTAGCCCCTTGGAGACTCACTGGAAGGAAGAAGTTGGCAGCAGGAGCCTCCCTAGGCTTCAGTCTCCTTCCTCAGATGCATCTGGAAATAATAATAATAATAATATTAATAATACAGAGAGATCTCGTAGCCCCTTTCAGACTGACTGAAAGAAAGAAGATTGTATGTACAGCACTGTGTAAATTTACAGCGCTATATAAATAAAATTATTAATAATAATAGGGCAGCAGGAGCCATCCCTAGGCTTCAGTCTCCTTCCTCAGGTGCATTTGGTTATAATACTGGTAATAATAATAATAATAATAATAATAATGTAGAGAAATCTTGCAGCCCCTTGGAGACTCGCCAAAAGGAAGAGATGGGCAGCATCAGCTTTCCCAGGCTAAAGTCTACTTCCCCAGATGCATTTGGATATAATAATAATAATAATAATAATGTAGAGAGGCCTTGTAGCCCCTTTGAGGCTCGCTGGGAGAAAGCGGTCCCAGGCGCCAGGTGCTTTGGGTGGAGTGGAAAGCCAGGCATAGCCCTCTCTCTGCCCTTGGGATGTGAGGATGGCAATCCCAGTTGCAAGTCCTTTGTGTATGGCTTGAAGCAGCCAGCCTCCAAGGGCCCTTGGCACCCTTTCGCCCCCTCGCCATCGCTCCCAGGGCGTGACGCAGGGTATCTCCTGCCTTCTGTTCAGTGCGTTGTGTCCGGCGTATTCGGATTACGGGCATAATGATTGCGGAGTGTGCGTTGCATGATCTCCGGTGTATTATGAAGTCCACGCTGGATTCTGTCTGGTACATTACAGGGGATTCCAGTGCATTGTGGAGTACACACGCTATTATGCCCAGTGTATTGCAGAGTATACGCTGGATTACGCCCAGCGTGTTACAGAGTAGACACTGGATTATGTTAGGAATATTATAGAGTGCACACTGGATTATGCTCAGTTTATTTGGGAGCATGCATAGTATTGTGTCCTGTGTATTGCAGAATATACACTGTGTTAGGTCCAGTGTATTAGAATTATGGACATAATAATTGCAGAGTATACACTGTATTATGTCTGGTGTATTACACAGTTTACACTGTATTATGTCTGGTGTGTTACACAGTATACACTGTGTTATGTCCAGTACATTACAGAGTATGTCCGGTGTATTACACAGTATACGCTTTATACGTCCAATGTATTACAGAGTATATGCTGTCTTATGTCCACTGTATTATGTCCAGTGTATTACGGAGTATATACTGTATTATGTCTGGTATATTACAGAGTATATGCTGTATTATGTCCAGTGTACTATAATTATGGACATAATAATTATGGAGTGTACACTATATTATGTCCAGTTTATTAGGGAGCATACACTGCATGGTGTCCAGTGTATTATGGAGTATGTGCTGTCTTTATCTCCAGTGTATTACAGAGTATACACTGTATTACATTCAGTGTATGATGAGTGTATTATGGACACCATATTATGTCCAGTGTATTATGGAGTATACACTGTGTTATGTTGCATGTATTATGATTATGGACATAAAAATGATGGGGTATCATATCCAGTGTACCCAGGATGGCTTCTTCAGCTCCCTGGCTGGGTTCAAATGGGCATCGAGAAGGCCATGGCTAACTCTTGGGGTGAGCCCCCTTCCCTTTTCTTGGTCTGCACAGATCAGAGGTTGAGAAAAACACCCCACTGAGCTTACACATCCATCCACCCCTCAAAAAAGGTGGTATTTTGCCCGTGGGAGCCCTGTTAAGCAAACTTTTCTATGGAAATCTTAATTTTCCACCTCCCTGTGCAATGCTTGACGTCGATTTCCATCCTTCGAAGGAGATCCAAATAGATGCTGCCCCAGATTATCCCCCTCCTTCCGAGCTTAATGCTGGCAGGCCTCCCTCAGCAAAGCCTTGGAGGAGTCTCAAGATTCCCTCCTTGCATAGCTATCCCTGCAAAGAAGAACGCACCACAGGCCCTTGAGAAAATGCAAGCCTGTGACTCACATCCTGCTTTGATCATGTTCTTCCCCCTCCTGTAGGATTTTCAGCCCCTTGACGAAGAAGCCGGTAGAGCTTTGGAAGCTGGCGCCGTGTATTTTATGCATGTTGGTTGGCCCCATAAAGGGGTTTCTGATTTGTGGATTTGGGATGTCCTTGTACTTTCCTAGAGGGCCAACACTGCTAGGTGTTTCCAAGATCCCTTGGCATGCTGCTTTCCCAGGAATGCCTCTTCTCCCCCCCCCCCGCCAGCTTCTTGTCCTGTGCCTTTTCTTCCGAGAGACAGACTTTCGGGGTGAGGGGGCACTTGGATGGGCCAGGCCTTGCATGCCTACATCCCTAATTCCTGGGGGGGGGGGCATCCAGGTTGCCCCTTGGGCACCACCAAAGCCCCAGCTGCTTGCAAAGGAGCCAGGCTTGACTAAGCAAGCCTTGTGAAAGGGAGGGCTTAGCCAGCATCTGGCCTGCCACAGGGAGCAAATTCCTCAGCCTTTTTCTAAGGCGGGACCCCCCCCTCCTTCCTTTTGCCCCCCCCCCCCCATCCCTGCCTCTGGCCCACTGAGAGATTGTGCCCTATAGGGATTCATGCAGGTGGAGGTCCCGCTTCGCTGTGCCCCCTTAGTCACCAGCTCTGCTTTCTCTTTTGCCAGAAAAAGAGGGCGTCAAAAAGAAGGCAGACCCCACTGCTGCAGCCTCCCTTGCCGTCTGAACTCAGAGCTCTGATGGTTTTTATTTCTTCACAGACATGTACCCTGAGCAGGATTTACACGCAAGACATGGTGGGGTAACTGGCGAGCGGCTCCCTTTGCCATAGCTGCTAAGGCAGCCTTGTGCCCCCCAACATGGGCAGGGTGTTCGTGAGAGGAGATGTAGAAGAAGACATCCCCCCTTTCCACCTTTGATTTGAATTTCAGATGAAGAAGAAGCATCCCCCCCTTCATCTTTGGCTGGCAGTTGACATCTTTCATTCTTAGTATTTTGGGTTTTTTTCGGACTACAGTATGTGGTTGTATTCTGGGGGAGTTTATTCCTGACGTTTCGCCAGCAGCTGTGGCTGGCATCTTCAGAGAATGCTGACATGGAAGAGAGGTGGGTATAACACACACACGCACTGTGACTCTAGGTTGAGAGGGTCTTGGCCTTGCCATTCAACAACACACCAACACACAGATTAACATGTAAATCATTTCCTCTCAACCGATGGTCACACAGTGTGTATATATTATAGATACACATACACACATACCCCACACACCTCCATGCCAGCATTCTCTAAAGATGCAAGCCACAGATGCCAGCGAAACTTCAGGAATAAGCTCTTCCCGAACATGGCTACAGAGCCCGGAAAACCCCACAAAAAAACTATGGATGCCGGCTGTGAAAGCCTTCGATCGCACAACTTTCATTCTGTACTTGGATTGCATTCCTGGCTTTGAATGGCGCTCTGTGGGTCAGCTGTTCAGACTGGCAGCTACCTAGGGATCTTTTCAAAGAAGGTCAGCCAAACTTGAGGAAGCCCAACAATGCATTTCTGACTAGATCCCCCATGCTTTCACTTTTCTCCTTCTCTAGCAGGCAGGTGGGGGGGGGGGAAGGTCTGGGGTTGAAGCTTTGCCTTGTCAGCCTCCTGTCGAGAGGGTTTATTTAGAGCATTGTTTTGTTTAGATCCGAAATGAAAAGGAATAGTGCAGGTTACACCAGTTCGAGCCCAGTGTCGGGGGACGTGGAGCCTCCGGAGCACTTGATTCTTTGTGGGGTAAGTTTGGTAAAGGAGTGACTTTTCATGCTGTTGGGTCAAAATGGAAATGTACCCCTGTGTGATGCCTCCCAGCAACAGCCGCCACAGACAGTTCCCCTTTGAATAAGAAAGTGGGATGGGGGAGAGTTAGAACAAAAGGCCTAGAGAGACATTGTGAAGGTCCCATGCTGCGTTGGGGTTTAGAAGGGGGTTGTCGTGAAACTGAAGGTAGAAAGCTCCTCTAGAGAGAGAATTCGAAGATATAGCCATGTTAGTCTGTAGAATCAGTACGTAGAGAGTAGTACCTTTGAGATTCACTGAAAGAAAGAAGTTGGCAGCATGAGCTTTCCTAGCATCTAGTTTACTTCCTCAGATGCTTTGTACGTAGCTTGGATTTGTTATTTTTACCTCTGGATGATTGTCAAATACTTACTGGTTTTTTTTGTTTTTATAGATATTCTTGTTGGCATATTTCTGTTTAGGGTCTTGCAAAACAGAGACCTTTCTGTCCTTTTGAAACAAAGTGGTAAGAGATATAGCATTTGTTAGTTTATTTTAAGCTTTTCCGATTTTGCAAAATCAGCGAGACTTGCGTCTCACGTGGAAGGAATTATGTGAGAGTGGTTTTGTTGAAATTTGCGCTCTCTCTAATTTCCCTACTTTTCTTTATCATTGCTGGGCTGCCAGTGCAGCTACTGGTGGCTTGGTTAGACCGCGCTTTCAGTTCGAAAAGTAACTGTAGTCACATCCAGACTAAGAGAAATGGAATGAATTTGGTCAGGACCTGAAGGATCCGCACTTAACTTCAGCCTGGTAGATGTGTGTGCATGTGCCAGGGTGCTTTTGGTACGAAATCTGACTCACTAGCTTTTTAAAACTCATTTAATATAAAGCAGGGTAATATTTTTTAAAAAATGTTCTTGCTCCCATCTGCACTATCCCATGTTAAACTGAAATAGAATTTGTGCTTAAACACAGTTTTACAATGATCCGTTGTTGCAGAGCAGGCAGCTAATGTGATTGTTACAGTATTAAATATTTGAAATGCATATATCCTTCTAACTCATGAAACATGCTGCTATACACATATTTTTATTTTACCCACTATTCCTTTTTTTTGATGGAATTTCTGGCTCTTACTAGGTTTCTTGCTTATATTCGTGGGGTGAGGTCAGTTAGGTGTGTGTGTGAGAGAGACTAAGATGATTTGACTCCATGGTTGTGTTTCTATTGTTCAAAAGTGGTCCACTTTAAAGCATTAGTTGTTTGTAGTACGTGTGTACCATGCTAATCCAGGTGTGTTGATTTTTGCATATATGTACACATATTTTGCAGTTTTCTCTTTCTATTCATTTCAAAGCTCCTGCTTACAGTTCCAGAGTCTGCCCCCACCAAAAAAGTTGCACGTGGGATTGCTGTGCGTACGCTGGAGGTGTTGGATTTCTAATAAATTTTCAAATCCGGATTGCTTTCCAGAAACCTCTCTTTGAAGAAAACGCAGTGAGGGCTAATAAATGCTTTATGTTGTGTTCCTGGTGCAGAAGCAGGGTTCTGTGTGATGGTTTGTTGTATCACTGATACATAAAAGCCACTCACATAGGGGCAGCGAAGCGTAACCTGTGGGGCATGAAACTGCTGTCATCCAGATGTTTTGCACCTACCCCTGCTGTACTCGTATTACATACATATATTAGAGTGGGCTATCTGGGTGTATGGTAAGGCCTGTTGCTTCCTTGTTTTTTTGGCTCGAACCCACTCTTCATCTAGCTACACAAATAGAAACCGAGCCCCTGTACCCATTTACTGAGATGCAAGCCCCCCTGAATAAATTGGGATTTGCTTATGAGTAACAGTGCATAGGATTGCCCTGCGTAGCATTCAGATCTTGGAATAGCTGTTGCCAAGCATTCTGTAATATTCATTGTGGCCTAAACAAGGAAATGTTTTACTTTTGTTGTCATTGCTTCTTTCATTAGCATCGCAGTAGTGTCACTCTGTAAAAGATCTGCCTGGATTGTAGCATTTCTGTCGAGATACTGGTGTGCACATTTTTATTTTTAAGAAAGGGTTGTGCACTTGTATCTAAAGAGGCTTAAAAATCTTATTTGCTAGTATGCTTATCTCTTAGATGCCTCTGGCATCTGGAATTCCCCTGGGATGTAGCAGGTATTGAATAGTCTCAGGTCCCTTTTGTCATTCTTTCAACCATAACACTTCCTAGTTTTCTTTCTTGATAGATTTGAGCACTCTTAACTTAATAAAGATGTGGGTGCTGACTACAATATGTATCGCAAAACTGTCTCGCATTCTTTTTACCAGATTTATTTGGTATAGAAGATACTCTTTAACTCGTTAACCAATTAAAATAATATGTTTTCTGGAAAGATATGATGGGAAGCTGTGTCCTCTTTGCTTCAAAATCCAGTTCTGAGCACTGGAGTGCATGTCACAACAGCTTCTTGGGTATTATGGCCACTGTAGCAAGTAATGTTTGCCTTCAAGGGTTACCGACAGTATTTTATACAGGTCATTTTTCTTGTACTGTTGGCCCTTCATATCAACGGTTTCTTTAGCCACGACTTTAACCATCCATGGCTTGGAAATATTTAAAAAAAAATGATATATGTTCCAGAAAGCAAACCTTGATTTTACCATTTTATATAAGGGACAACATTTCTCTGCGCCTCTGTATTTAATGGGACTTGAGCATCCATAGATTTGGGCATCCACAGGGCATCCTGGAACCAAAGGGCCCATTGTATGTAGCCTCAAAATGCATACTGAGCCACATCCCAGCACCCATTAGCCCTTGCGTGGCAAGCTTATGCAGTAGGAAGATCTGTTGGGTTTGTCTGTTTTGACATTATGCATGGGCATAAATGGGTCTTATGTGCACCGTGAAGCACCTAACCTTTATTACATTGCTCTTTTGTCCTTTCTGTGACAGGTAGATGCTAGTCATCATTTTGCATTTCTTTGTAGTGTTTCCTGACTAAAAGGGAATGGCCGACACTCTCTTTTGCAGCATCTGGTGCTGAGATGACGGCAAGTCTTTCAGAAGGGTGGTCTGCCCTAACAGTTGTGTAACAGTTAGACATTTTGCGTCTCAGAATTTACACGGAGGTGGAGGTGTAGGAATTCTCAGGAGGTTAAGCACTGCGCCACTTGCTGCTCCTCACCATGGAAAGGTGGGAGCAGAGGTAGGTGGAAACAATTATAAAGCACTTCAACGACAGAAGAGTTAATTGTGTATTGTTGCTGCTAATTTTTGCAGAATTAGAAAATGGTATAATTCAGAATTGTGGTACTCTTTCTTTTAGCTGAAATTGGTGGTACCCTGTTTCCCCGAAAATAAGATATCCCCATAAAATAAGTCCTAGTAGAGGTTTTGCTGAATTGCTAAATATAAGGCCTCCCCTGAAAGTAAGACCTAGCAAAGTTTGTGTGTGTGTGTATATACACACACACACACACGCACATATGCACACAGTATATAATAAATGTTCATTTCTTTTGTTCAACAAAAAATGTGAATTCTTCTTCATGGAAAAATAAAACATCCCCTAAAATAAGACCTAACACATCTTTGGGAGCAAAACTTAATATAAGACACTGTCTTATTTTCAGGGAAACATGGTATAGTGAGTTGATTCTCTACACATGTGTTTGTGTGTGTGTGTGTGAGAGAGAGATGGTCTTGGGTCTTTGTCAAAATGAATGTGGTCTGCCAATTTAAAATACCAGTAGAAATCATTGGGATGAACCTGTATAATGCAAGCGTGCTTGCGAATGTAAAGAACTTGTTTCTAGACCTTGAGCTGCAGATGTAAGAGAAGAACAACAACAGTGACTACTTACGTAAAACTGGAGGGGAGCTAATATCTCAGTATAAATGGTGCCCCTATGGTGTTTTGAAGAAATAGTAATTGGGACAGATACATGGGTTTGGAAAGATGTCTGTGGAAGCTGGAAATGGTTTGTTATGATGAATGATCTCATTTTACTGGATTTTCAGTTGAAAATAAAATCAGTTTAGTTAGGCCTGACACCACTGGAAATATAAATAGTACTCTCAGCTTACAGTTATGGAAATAAATGTCTGTACTAGGATACAACATTTTATGTTTCCAGAAAGGAAGGCGCAATGATAGCTAATTCGTAACATTTTTGGCATTGTATGGTTTCTGTATGGGACAGTTGGGCTTTAAGTACTCTTGCTAGACTAGAGGTGTGGAGGCTTGCCAGGCCCAGCTTTTCATAGGTGCTTCTTGGCTTGCCTTATTTATTTATTGTTTAAAAATCCTTTAAGGATGCTATCAAGGGTAGAATCCCACCAAAGTGTTATACTAGATAAAAACAGTATAATACAAATCCATTATAACAGGAAGGCCATAAAAGCAACTGAAATTAGCAGTAAGACTAGTAGCCCCCAAAGCAAGACATTTTTGCCTTGCTGTTTTTCCTCGCTTTATTAGAACTAGTATGCGGATGATACTTACAATGAAGTCCTTGTATGTCAACTGCAAAGGTACATATATGTGAAACTGCGTTTGTAACATGGCCCTATTAAGGCATTGCAGATTTAGGTAGAATAAACATATAAGAAGGGTTCCCAGTGTTCATTACCTTTCTTGTTTTGGCTAAGGCTGCTGGGAATTGCAGTCCGGCAACCTCGGGGGGGGGGGCTGCATGATTCTTTCATTCCAGATTTACAACTCTTCTCAAACTCTTGTAATGGGAAGATGCCATGTATTGAACCTGCAACTTTTCCCATGCAAACTGCTAAGCTGTGGCGCTTCCCCTACTGCAGTCCTTTTGCTGCGCGTCCTCTTGCTTATCTTTCAAGGTGAGATGTGCTGTTAGTATTATGAAGTTTGCGCAGTCTTTCGCCCACTCTCCCAAAAACAGGGTAGGTCGGGGACCGGGAAAGCTTGCACAAATCCTTTTTGGCTTGCGGACAGTAAACACGTTACAATGCAAAGAGAAAAACTTTTCGGTTACTTCTTTAAACCCAGGGCGGAGAATCAAACATGACAAAGCCAGGAGTCCACAGATCCCCTTTGGTGGGTAACCATTATTTCTTATTTGCTGACTGTGAAACCTTGTTTCACTGGACTTTGTAACCGTGCAACATACACTTTAAAACAGATAACAGTTTCATTTAACTCAATGAATTAATAAATAATGTGAACTTCATCTCAGCTAAAGGGAGCTCTTTAACTTTGTGATTGATTTCATGGTGTTTAACTTTTTCTTACTTCTAAGCCTGCTTTTGCTCTTCAACAGAGATATATTGTACAGGTATACGATTGTAAAATGATATGTCTTTACCTTTTGGGGTATTAAATTAAATATATGGGGAAAGTCTTGTGGTATTCTACATGAAACAGGCGGTGGAATAGATGCACTATAAGAGCTTTTCCCAATCTACAATTATTGGCAGTGTTACATTTTCATTGGCTAGAGCTTGCTTTTCCATGCAGCCAATTTTTAAGTCTAGATCACTGAAACTCTTTGCCTAGAGGGTTTAGAAAAATAGCTGTTGGAGATTGTTCAGTATTCCTGTACAAATTAGTTTTTAAGATACTTCAAGACTCTTAAAACTGTCCCAGATTTTTTTAAATGAATTGCTCTTGCTTTTAAAAAGGGAGGCGAAAGTATGCTGTATGATGAAGTGTCTTAACGTCCAATTGTTCTTGAAGATAAACTTGGGGTGAATCCACACTGCAGAAATTCAGCAGTTTGGTGCCACTTTGACTGTCCTAACAGTATCCTACACAGTCCTGAGGTTTGTAGGTTGGTGAGGCACCAGAGCTCTCTGTCAGACAAGGCTGAATATCTCACCAAACTCTGAATCCCAGGATTCCACAGGATGAAGCCATGACACTTAAAGTGGTGTCAAACTGTTTTCCTTCTCCTGTGTGGAAACATGCCTCAGCACACTTTCATAAGGCGGCAGTACTGTAAACTCTTATCTAGGAGTAAGCTGTGCCGTTCTGGTGGAACTACTTTTGCATAAGCATACACAGATCATGTTGTAAAACCTATTAAACATTTGTTTAACAAAAGCTTTTCCTGTCGCTGGAACGCGGTTTTAGCATTTCTAACAACAAACTAAACTAGTCTACAAAGAAATCATTCCATTTCAGATTGCTTGTCCCATCTTAAAGCTTTGAACCACTAATCTGAACTAAGAGCTCTGTCAGAGGAAGGGGAATAAATAGCCAGCCTGGACTTGTATGTTCTTTACCTTCCTTAAATGTTTCTTTACCTTCCTTCCTCGGTCTGCAAACCTTTACAGTCGGCATATGATGAGAAGAAGCTTAGCTGGTTGGTCATGCTCTCCTTCTCCTTTTTGTGTAGCCTGGAACGCTGCTTGTTCCAATAGTTGAGATAATCCTGCCTTGTCACACTGACTTGCTCAGTTTTCTGTTTCCTCACACCTGTGATGATCCAGACAACAATAACCTTGATGGGCTGCTTGCGCCTTATCTTACGCCTTTTCATTCTTATTGAAAGGGACACTTATTTAATAAAACATAAAAGAAAGAGACACGTCCTGCAGTTGGGAGAGCCAATTGCTATGGGGTCCATGGGGAATGCATTTGTGGATCCCAGGGCAAGGCATTGGTTTGTATTACCTGCAAACCATGTGCTTTATTGGGCCTTTAAACACAATCCTACAGAGGCCAAATATGCCCACAACCCAAGCAGAGAACATGCTCGGGGGACCTCCCTCTGGACTCTGAGAAGTACAGTACTCTGTTGTTGTGGACAGTCACAGGTTGTAGCCCATGCAGGAAGACTTTTTGGATGCCCACTTTTATGGCCTTCAGAACTCTTACTGCTATACTCTCTCTATATTTATATTATTGCCTGCTGAAGTCTTATTCATAAATGTGCATTTTCTGGACACGATAGATCCAAGTTGGGAAATGCGTGACCTTCCAGAGGTTGTTGGATTGTAACTCTCATCTGTCCTAGCCAGCGTAGCAGCAGTGAGGGTGAAAGGAAACGCAGTCCAAAAACATCTCGAAAACCTCATTTTCCCCATCCTTGTGATAGATGCGACTTCATTGCCTGCGTCTTAGCTTGTAACCTCAAGTATTAGCAGAAGGATTAAACTATAACTTTAATTGTTTGCTTTTCCCCAGTCTATGTTTAATTCTGAGAGTCAGTGCAGCATAGTGGTTTGGACTACAACTCTGGAGACGAGGGTTTGAATCATGGAAACCCACTGAGTGACCATAGGAGAGTCACACTCTCTCAGGCGCAAAGGAAGGCAAAGACAAAAATGCTCCAAACAAATCTTGCCAAGAAAAAAACAACCCTGTTTATATTTTTTCCAACTGAAGTCTAATTCGAGAAAACAAAAGTCTCATTCAAGAAAACAAAACAAGGATTGCCATACTTTGAAACGCATCCAATGGTTAATTCTAAGAATGATCTGAATAAAAATGCAGAGCCGGACAGATGCTTCTAAAGCTGTATGTGTGTATAAATATATATGTAATTCAGAGGAATCAAATAGTGAAGCTGTTACAGAACTTGAAGAACCCAAAGGCTGGCTTACAAAATTCACACACTTGGAGATAGTCTCTTTAACTTACTTTGTCAGCTCAGCTTTGTTCCCCCCCCCTCCCCATTGCTTTAAATGTGAAAGTACATTACGTTAAAAACAACAGTAAATACAGCATGCAATAATTAAAAATCTAAAAGGCTGACCGTGCCTTCAGTTGTTTTGGTGGCTTCTGTATTTTGGCTAGCTTTTAGAAATTACTGCACGCTTTTGTAGCTGAGGCTCTGGTTATTTGCTGAGTTGGCTGTACTAGTGTGAAATTTACTTCCCTGATGTGACATTTTTGGTATCCAGATAGCTGTTTGAATAAAGTTTGGAAATATTTCAGTTCTGTTGGAAGATTAAATAAAATGCTTCTGGTAATTATGGGTGAAACTTTGAATGCCTGCTGCCTTGTAACATAACTGCTTGGCTGCTATTCCCTGTGGGTTTTCTACTTCTAATTTTCGTACCTATTTCCTGGCATACCAACCAGTTCTTGCTAGAATTCCAAATGTGACAACCATTTTGAACTTAAGTACTCTTACAAGCACTTACAGAGCACTGACAGATTATTTGTCATTATGCCAAACATGTTAAATACTTTGTTGCTTGAAAGGCATCTTGGTGCTAACAGGCACTTAAAGCACTTTGTCAGGTACACTGATAATTTAACAGACCCTGAAACACTTACTTTTGCTTGCTCTGGGGCTGAGCATTGCTTTCGAGAAATGGTAGGCAAACAGTTCTGTCATAGGGGTCCAGAAGCAAATGCTACGGTACTACATTTGTATATTCACTGTTTTGCAGCAACACAAGAGACCCCTTGCCTTCCCTTCTTCATCTGTTTCCTTCTGAAAAATATTACCAGTTTCAACATACTGTCTTGGATCAAGTGAACTATGAATGAAATGAGAAAGTGTATTATTTATTAACTTCCTAGGAAATACAGGGACAGCTTGTACTATGGTGCCACAATGTATTGAGGTCTTGCTGTGGTGTGAACAAAGAATATAAAGCCTATAGCATATGGGTTCTGATGGGCCATCAAATGATCTGGAAAAGTTTCTGTGCAAGGGGAAGCACCTATCTGGATTTGGGACACTTCTCTAATGCAAAGCTCTTCGAGGTTGGAAACAGCCCTTCCGTGAGGAAAATAAGCGATCCACTATCTTCTGGGATAAAGATACTAAAGGGCTTTGTTGCTGTGAAACTGTAGGTACTCTTGAGTGAGACGGATGCTTGGGTTGGAGGCTCTGCCCCATAATCAAACATTGCCCATCTGATTCCAGGCGGCCTGTTAGGATTCAGCTGGATCCTGACAGTGTTTTGCTCTTCCTTCCCTTTCCATGTGTGCAACTCTTAACTGGCAATAGTAAGTTATAAGGAGTCTGAGGTCCTCTCTTCTGCATAAGAGAATGAGACATCCAGAGAGGTCTTATCTCAATGAACTGCCACCACTCATGGATTTGAATCCCCTTTGCATAGTAACGCAGTGGGATGTTGCTGGGATTCTACTTGCCCTTTCCATTTCTGCAGAGAACGTTGCAGTTCATTAGTGAAGTGGCATTGCACACTCATGATGTAGCCCTGTGTGTGCAAAGCTCTGCCTCTTCAGTAAAGCGTCTTGGTCACTGTCTTACCCTACTAAGACACTTTGTGATCGATAACAATGTCTGCTTTTACTGACATATATAAACTTTTTTCATAGATAAGGTTATGGCTTCTTTTTTTAGTGTGATGATGAATTTCATCACTTGTTCCAGTCTCGTGACTTTAGTGTTGAGAATAGAATTATTGCAACCAAACAAAGGACTATGTTTCTTTGTTGCCGATTTCGCACAATGTACACAAACCATTTTAAGCTCGTTTGGGCGGCGAAAGTTAAATGGGACTCCGATTCTTAAAGCAGCGGTTTCTGGGAATTTAATAGGTTTCCTTCCAATCAGATGGGACTTTCTTACCCTTTGTTACTTGACAAGGAAATGTTTAGGATATTGTGCTTTTGCCCTTTGGCGTGCCACCTGTCTCTTGGAAAAATGCCAGTGTTGTTGCTAAAACATTAAGGCGGGTTGGATTATATCTCTGTGTGCTGATGCGATTATGCTGCAGCCTGCAGTTGAGCAATGAGTACTGTTTGATCACGTTACAAATTACAAATACTGTCCCTTCCTTAGTACAGGTGTCACACGCAAATATAAATAGTACCGACACTGCATTTTACCTGAGCGTTGTCTTACCTATAGCCGTGATTTTTATAAAAAAATATTTGCTCTGTTAAAAACAGAAATGTGTCTTTTACAACCCAGCCTTTGAGTTCTTTAGAATGTTCCGTGGTACAGTCAGCCCTTCTTATCCACGGATTTTTTTGTCCTTTGATTCAAGCATCCACAGCTTGAAAATACTTTTACAAATTCCCATGATTTTGCCCTTTCATGCAAGAGACACCATTTTACTGTGCCTTTGTATTTAATGGGACTTGAGCGTCCATGGATTTTGGTATCCACAGGAGGTCCTGAAGCTGATTTGATAAGTATAGTTTCCCCACTAGCCTCAAATCCTATAGGGATTTCCAACTTACGGTGACCCTAGCAAAAACTTCTCACAGGGTTTTCGTGGCAAGATTTCTCCAGAGTGGTTTTGCTTTTGCCTTCTTCAGAGGCTGAGAAGGTGTGACTACACCACACTAGCTAGGACTCTTCCTCTCTTTTTCCCCATCTATAACATGGCCTAAAATGAAGCCAGTTTCTCATACTTTAGTCCGGAAGATAATCTTTTTAATGCATTCGGTGCACATGTGCATTTAAGGCACTGCATATCTAGGGGCCCTGCAGTGTGTGGATAGAGATTTAGCACTGAGCCTGGTACAATGGTATAATCACAGTTCAGTCATAAGTAAGCAATGATAAGGAATCCTAAGCAGTTTCATGTGCTTACCTCCTAGTATGTGTGTTTAAGATTATAGTCTCCGGCTTCCTCAGGTGAGGCATGTTGGCTTGCTCTCTATTTAGCACATAGCAAACGTATTAGCTTGCTTCGTTTTTCGGTGCGTGGAACAAACCAGACGGAGGTCAAAATGCTATGCTTCCAAATTAGCATTCTGCTTGAAATGTATGACATACTCAGTGGTGCATCCAAAGAACTCACTCACCTTGGGTTAAAATGTACAGTAACATTTTTAAAGGTGCTTTTATAGGGCTTGCCTGTGTGGTGGTGCCTGTCTGTTGGTTAGGAAACCATTTGCTTTGTAAGCTACAGAGGACTGAGGTTTTGGCATTCGTATGGTATCTGTTAAAATGAGATGCCATCAATAACATTCAGTGGAAGTGATTTAACTGGCTGCTATTAGACAGCTGGAGGCGTGTTTCATGCTGCAGTTCTGGGAACCTAATAAAGTGAGGCAATTTTTTTTTTTTAACCACAATGATGACTTGTAAAAATTATTTCGTAAAGTAGCGTAATGAAGTTAATGAAATCAATGAGTAACATAATAGCTGAAGGATAGCGTAGCATGAAAATTATTTTATAAAATAATGCAATTTAATACAATTAATCTCTAATATAATAATTGGATATAATACCAGACAGAGGGCTAAATCCAATTTTAGTCCCTGCTAAAGTAGGCCTATTGAAATCAGTTGAACTTACATAAGTTGCGACTTACCGTAAGTAGTTCCAATGGCTCTCTTCTGTTTGGGACTAAATTGGATTTTGCCTAGGAAGAAGATTTAAGAAGTTGTAACTAACCACTTTGAGTGGATTGTCCCGAAGAACATAATCTAACGTCCAAAGTTCAGACATACTTGAACATCTTTGTGTTTGCTAAGAACTTGGAACAGAAACGTTGATTCTTTGGTAGACGTTAGGAGAGGTTTTCCTGATGAACAGCAGGACTGAGCATCGAGAAAGGGTATAAGACATGAGAGGGAGGTCTTGTTTAATAGCCTTTTTTAAATTCATGTTTCCTTGCTTTTTTTACTCATGCGTTCGAGACAGAAGGTCCCTTTATGTTCCTCTTCATATTGCTTCCCTTTTGTTGTTTCTCATGGATGCAGCTTGGTCTCCACCTGGGAAAGGAGGAAGCACCCAGGAGCTTAGTTTATTGAGATACCTCCAAATGTGAAGTTTCTGCTGACAAATGATTTCTTTCTCGTCTTTTATTTTTATAATATGTTGACGCCTCCAGACCGGAAAGCTGTTCTGAATCCTGCCTCTCTGCATGGTACTGTGCCTGCCTCTTCATTTGAAAGGTTTGGGTCAGATGCCATGCCAGCTAAGGCGTAACAACCTCTGTTTTTTTTCCGTTGTGTTGTGTTGCAGTGTAGAATGGAACTTTCTGTGTTCACTATTGATAGGAGAAGTGCTCTTGTTTCTTTGGTTTAGGACTACTGTTATTATTTTAACTATTTGTTTTAACCCTCTCTTAGTAAAACAAGTGTGATTCGGTATAGTGACAGTTAACAAAGCAGCTGCTTTCAAGATGTTGTTGTGCGCGCGCGCCCATATGTTGGCATGAGGAAGCAGCACCACTGGATCCACCAGTTTAATAATTCCCATAATAAATTAGGATGACGGTGCTTGAGTTTCCACTCACATTTCTCATAGATTTGTCTGTGGAAATAGAATACAGATGCCTGCAACGTGATCTCCGAAGTAAGCTGTTAGTTGTAGAGAGAGAATTACTTTTTTGTTTTCCCTCGTTTGCTTAATTAATTTTTAAATATGTATTTATATATTCAAACTATTGACTGTGTAGGTTGTAATGATTAAGATTTGTAGCTCTGCATTTCTGTAATGTGAACAGGCTGTGCTATAATCCTTTCTTTTCTTTCTCTTTTTTTAATCTTGTGTTTGCCAGTAGCAGCTACGTATTTGCATGGATTGAAGCAAAATCATCTGAAGCCACGCTGATTTAAAAGTATAATTTCTGACTAGGGCACATAGTGAGCTAACGTGAACAATGTTTCTGTTTTTCGACTCTTCATTAACATAAAGAAAAAAATATCTTGAGATAAGAGAACTTCAATAAAGACCAAAAATTGTTTTCCTTTGAAAAGCTTTATTTATCGAATTTTAAAGCATGATGACAATTGGAAATAAAGCCCCAGTGTAGCCCCCATGCAACAATTAATATGACATCAGAAAAATAAGAAATAATGATGATCATGTTTATTTATAACACCCTTTTCACCAAAGGGTCCTACATCAGAACGTATACAATCAGCAACAAATGATAGAACACAACACTATAAAATGCTAAAATGCTAAAATAATATACAAATATGCTAAAAATAAAAACAAACAATCCTCATCATTTGCTACCCATCTTGGACACATTCATCAACTTTATCCGACGAATCAGAGAGGAAGGTTTTCAGCTCTTTCTGAAAGTGCGTAAGATTCTCCTCCAGCTGGAGGTGCAAAGCAAGACTGTTCCACGAACGTGGAGCCAGATCTAGAAAGGCTCGCAGCCAATAAATCCTTTGTCTGCGTACCTTAAATTTCTAGATGGTACAGAACTAATTCCTATCATCCTATTGATTAATATAATGTTATGTAGGTTGAGCAACCCTGAGGACCAGAGGTGTTTTGTATTTCAGATAATTTTGGATTTTGGAATACAGTAGAGTCTCGATTATCCAGCCTTCGGTTATCCAACATTCTGGATTATCCAACTATTGGGGCTGCTGTGATTTCTTTAAATTTTCTGTTTTTTCTGTGATTTCTTTAAATTTTCAGAGGACTGAACTGTTTATACTGTGCATCACAATGTTGATAAGTGATTTCTTTACATTTACTTTTACTGTTATTGCAATAAAACTTCAATACATTTGCAATTCATAGTGATTTCAAGGCTTTTCTTGGACCTTCCGGATTATCCAACATTTTCAGTTATCCAACTATCAGCCAGTCCAGTTTATGTCGGATAATCGAGACTCTATTGTACCTGTATTCACATACAATCTCTTGCCTCTCTTCTTATGAGTACTGACAGTTTAAATAACAGAAATGATGGAGTGTGTTCCCTAATTCCAAAGTATCTGAGGCACAGTCCATTCCCAATTTTTAAATTTCATTGATGATTCATTTCTTTCCTATCTAACTTAAGATTTCAAAATTAGTAGGCAAACTTCCATATCAGTTGGTTATAAAACTAAGTGTATTCAATAATGTATTTTTATTTTGCTTGTTTCCTGCAGGCGGAACTCACAGGTATCAAGTGGCGCAGGTATAACTTTGAAGGCCATGGAGATTGTGGCCCTATTATTTCGGCCCCTGCACAGGACGATCCAATTCTTCTGAGCTTCATCCGCTGTCTTCAGGCCAATCTGCTGTGTGTCTGGCGCCGGGATGTCAAACCAAATTGTAAGGAGTTATGGATATTCTGGTGGGGAGATGAACCAAATTTAGTGGATGTGATACACTGTGAATTGCAGAGTAAGTACTTTTTTTTTTCTTCGTTCAGTCCCTCTTTGCCACTTCAACTTACACTGATTCTACATGAAAGTCTTCAGAGTTTGTACACATTAAGTGGTATACAAAATGAAAATAAATCATTTGGGATACTTGTAGTTTGGGAAGTTGGTGATTCTGAGTACAGATGATAATAAATTATTTATATCCCGCCTCTCTGCACTCAGGCAACCAGGGCGGCGTACAACAATTAAAAATATACATATCATATTCCCCCCAACCCTCTCTCAATTAAAATAGAATTAAACAATTTGCAATCTAAAACATATTAATATAAAAGACAATTTAAAACAGTTAATAAATATACAAGCAAACAACAATATATAAACTAATAGGACAGGAAACAGGATCAATCATACATATGTACTGATCAAGTCTAGATCAAGGGAAGTAATAGTGCCACTCTATACTGCTTTGGTCAGGCCCCATCTGGAATATTGCGTCCAGTTCTGGGCACCACAATTTAAAAAGGATGCGGAGAAACTGGAGCATCTCCAAAGGAGGGCGACTAAAATGGTGAAGGGTCTGGAAGCCATGCCCTATGAGGAACGACTTAGGGAGCTGGGGATGTTTAGCCTGGAGAAGAGAAGGCTAAGAGTTGATATGATATCCCTGTTTAAATATTTGAAGGGATGCCATATTGAAGAGGGAGCAAGCTTGTTTTCTGCTGCTCCAGAGACTAGGAACCAGAACCATGGATGCAAGCTCCAGGAAAAGAGATTCCACCTCAACATTAGGAGAAACTTCCTGACAGTAAGGGCTGTTCGACAGTGGAACACACTCCCTTGTAGAGTGGTGGAGTCTCCTTCTTTGGAGGTTTTTAAGCATAGGCTGGATGGTTTGACTGGGAGTTCCTGCATGGCAGGGGGTTGACTGGATGGCCCTTGTGGTCTCTTCCAACTCTATGATTCTATGATTCTATGACCTAAAACAGAGGGAGAGACACATACATAGTGTCTAAAAGCCTTAAAAGCTACTGGGGAAACTATGCTTATACTTAATTCATATAGAGGCTTAAGTGTCTGTGTTTTTGTAGATATGGAGAAACTTTTCCTGCATTCTGTGATCAATGTAATTAAATAACCATCCAGTGGCCTTCTGTAATTTTTAATGTGTTTCTTCTCTGATTTCTTCTTTCTCTTTCTCTCTGTTTCTTTCACACTGTATAGAAAATTCAGTCAGATTTTCAGGAGACAATGAGCGTGTTATAGACTTTATATCAGATTGCGCTGGATGAACTTGGTGTGATCCTGTCATTAGCAGTCAGCGTTCCTGGGCCAGCTGGAATTTGCTGGATTGGATGTTCTGCTTGGAGTTGTGGGGGCCATCTGCTTGGCTGCATCCTCGGCTGTTGTATAGCACTACACCTGCTGTGGCCACGTTGCAGTTTTTTTAGCATGCCTTCTTCGTTGACAACTTGTGCAGCTGGCCCTGGGCCTGTTTTGCATGGAGGCCTCTGTTCTCGTGCCTTCCTCCCCCTAAAATCATGTGGCTGAATTGAGCCTACTATTTTTAATACTCATTTGTTTAGATGGACTCAGTACTGAGTTGAATCTGTGGGTTAGTGAGGGCGTGCTTGGGTAATATTCCTTTGCTTCCTAGTCCCCCCTTTTTTCTGTGCTTTACTTTCTCTTTTTTAGTTTTCAACTTTTGCATCCTTTTCCTTCTCTACATAAAGCTATGGTTCACCACAGTAGACCTATGGAATACCTATATTCCCATCTCTGTTAAGCCAAAATACTGCTGTTTCAGCCACTTTGCCCTGGGGACCAGCTCAGCGTATTTGCTGCCCCCAAGTTTTTTGTGAAGTGCATGGCACTTCTTACTACACATCTGTTAAGAGGAAATCTGTTTTCCTGTATGTAGACCACTAGTTGCTTATTATACTTATGAGTCTTCCTCTGTTGGCTTACATTGCCTTTACACTTGACCTGCTCAATAGTTCGGGCACCTGTGCCACTGCATTGAAGTCTCACTGTATACCAACTTGTCACCAAGCATTCATAGATGCTTTTCTGTGGCTGTTCGCACTTGTTCAGTGGAAGTTCCTGAACCTTCTTAGGTTTAGTCACTTACACAGATATTCGTTCGGACCGGTCTGCTTTTCAGATCCAGAAGGTGTTGGAGCTGATGTTATTCACAATGGCTGTCACTTTATTTGCATGTTCGAGGATTCCACCTCTCCTTGTACTATGTTTCTGATTCTTGCAGATTCTTCAAGCAATACATTTTCACATCCTTCTGGAAGTCCAGCACTGGGGTACTAATAAGAATTTTGACTCTGTGGAAATGTCCTCGAGCTACTTGCGGTCGTAAAATCATCCAGGGCATTTGACACTTTCCTGCAGGCTTTTTTTTTTTTGCTAGCTGCTGCCAAAACAGGATCATAAACAGGATGGCATGGGCTTCAGAATTGATGTAATTTGTGTCTTGCTTTTTTGGCAGGACTGAGACTCAAGACAGCTGACAGTGAAATCAAAACAGATGCAGACAACAACAACAATAACAACAAAATAACAAATATAAGACAACATACAAAAGGTTAACACGTTAAAACAACATTTCGACGATAGCATTTTAAACACTGTTGAGTTTAAAAACACATCAGTTTTAAAAAGTACAGCGCCAGTATTTAAAGCATATGTTCCTCTGAGCTAACAGACCCCCCCCCTCCAAAATCCTCACTGCATGTGACTCCTCTTAGGGTTGCCTTTTCCCTCTGCGACACGTGCTGGTGAGCTTTGGTCCCTTTACTCCGATCCGTCCCATTCAGCCCTTTGTAGGGTTAAAACAGTGGTCCAACCAGATCTGTTTTCTCGGCTGAATAGTGGCACATGAACCAGGATGGTGCCTCCCAGTGTTCTGGGATTCAGTGTTCCGCATTCTTTGTCAAGCGTGGAGTCCTCACCGCCTGTGATGAATGTGCATTGAGCCTTGGCGTTTTACAGCTGCGGAACGAGTGGCCACGGCTTTCCTCTGCTAGTCCCCCCTATGAGGGCCCCCAGAAAAATCTGGCCAGTGTCGATTGTGCTTTGCTTGTTGGATCTTGTTGACCGTTGAACTGTTTTAATGGCTAGCCTGTAGCTTCTACATGGGACCTACGCAGACTCAGTGAGGGCTATTGTATTTCTCAGAGGGAGGGGGGAGGTCCCTTCCTGAACTGTCTTTGGCTGACATCTGATTCTGGAAAAAAAATGAGTACTGGAAATTTGAGTTTGAGCAGGTTTGTCCTTTAGAGCTCAGTATGTATGTAATGCTTCCTGGCCTGGCTGGAGTCCTGATTTTTGTGTAGAATAATAAGTTTTATTACTATTTCCCGCCTCCGATTGGATCGAGGCGGGATTCCAACAATAGATAAAATACATTCAATCATATAAAATCTTATATGGCACAGACACCACAGAGAAGTCAGGCAGAACTCTTACCGGAGTTCATGGAGTAGTTACCAATGTGGTCACACTGTCTTCCCTTCTAGCTGCAGATGTGTCTTTGAAGGCGGCCTGTTTAAAAAATCATTGGAAAGGTTGTTTTTTAAGTGGGCACCTTCAGGGCTTCAGTGGTCCTCCCATAATAAATCATTTCATTTCCCATTTTCATTTGGTACACCCCATATATTGAACACCCTTTTCAGGCAGATTTGCCTGACGCCATCTTTTATTTTTGGTGTGAAGTGAATACGCATTTTTAACAGTCCTAATAATAATAATAATAATAATAATAATTATTTCTTACCCGCCTCTCCTCATGGCTCGAGGTCAGTTACAACATAATTAAAACACAATCGTTGTGTAAAATTATGTATTTAATGCTGGATTATATTTTTAAAAACAGTACTGAGTTGTAATGATGTTTGTTTCAATCGCTTGAATGTTTTTTCCTCCCACTGAACATTGTTAGATTTTATGACTTGGGATACTTTATGTAAGCAGTTTTGAGAGGCTGTGTCAGCTGACATGCGGAAGAGAAAGAAAGAAAGAAAGAAAAATCCCTCTAAAATAAATAGAAATAAGCACATTGTTTAACTTGTAATGTGCATGGTCAGAATGTTCAAAAGTCTGTGTTCAAATTATTCCGGTGAAATAGGCCTTTCATGTTAACAGTGGTCGGTGGGTTGTATCGCACTAGCCTGTGGTCATCGAAGTGTAGAGCGGTTGCTTTCTTACTTTCGTTTTTTTTAAAACCCTGGTCTGCAACATACCAGTGTTACGACTGCGTCTTAACAAAATGCATGTCTTCGCAAATCCCAGATTGTTTACTTGGCGTGGAACCTGAGAATTCTCAGCGCAAGGGATGATTTTGGTGTGCCTCTTGGCCTATTTTATGCAGGTAGCGATGTGTTCATGTATAATTAAAGCGATGGCTCCGAAGTGCCGCATCAAGCAATTCCAAGGATGTTTAATTTTTAATGAGGCACCTGTTGGGAGTGGAGGCATGGGTGACATTCCTACTTACCCAGCTAAGCTTTAATAATACGTTTTCTGTCCATGAAATCTAGTTTATTTGTTTTCAAGTGTAGTTTGCGGCTGAAGCGTGTTCAATGATCAGGCAAAGGAACTGCAGCTTTACCATTTCCTTTATTGCTATAAAAAGGTGTCTGTGGCTTACATGTAATGCTTTTAAGTAACCAAATTATATGACTTGCAGTTTCTGGGGTTAACTGCAAACTGGGAAAAAACAAACCCATACAACATCTGTGGAGCTGGGTTTGTCATTGCCTTTGTATTTCCGCACCTCATATGCGTGAATGTAGTTCTTCTCAAGGAAACAATTACAGCACCGGTTGGTTGCGATCTATGTAAGATAACACAAATGTTGCTACTAAGCATGTCTCTTAGGAAAGAAAAATAAATTCTCTAGAAATAGATTGGTGGTGAAGGCATCTGGGAACGTTTGCAGAAAGGGAGGAGAATGGAGTCCTGAATTGAAAGTTGTGAGATTAAAGAGCAAAGCCAAGTGTGAACACTGACTTTACTCCATTGAGGAGGCTAGGAAGACTTGGAGATGCTTCATTCACAGGGTTGCCATGGGTCAAGGTTGACGTGAGGGTAGATGATGAAGATGAAGATGATGATAATCATGATATTATTATAATATAATAATAATAATAATGATAATAGAAAGCAAGGTAAGGATAATCTTATATTTTCTACTTTTGAAGGGCTGTAATAGGAATCGTGTTTATGGTATATATCCATAGATGTAGGTGACAGTTTTTGTTCTGTTCTGTTCATCTGAACATTCTTACCAAACTTAAAATAAAACCCATGTTACTGTTTCCAATTTAGCCCTGGTGGCGCAGTGGTTAAATGCCTGTACTGCAGCCACTCACTCAAAACCATAAGGTGGCGAGTTCAAGACAGGCAAAGGGCTGAAGCTCGACTCAGGCTTGCATCCTTCCGAGGTCGCTAAAATGAGTACCCAGATTGTTGGGGGGCAAATAGCTTACAATTGTAAACCGCTTAGACACTCATTAAGGGTATGAAGCGGTATATAAATGAAGCTGTTTGTTTGTTTGTTTGTTTGATGTTCAGTTTGAACGCAACCGTGTGAAAAGCCAATGTGAACATGCGAACTCTCACTTGCGGGGCCTGTCCCTTAATCCCAGAAGTCTGAGGGCAGGCTGTATTTCAGTGATAAAGTGTATGGCGTATGCTAAGTGAGACTCTTGCTTATTGCTTTGCACCTGAAAGAACTGAAAGTTTGGAGGCTGTTAAGCTCTGACTAATGTAGTTTTACCATTGTTAATATGCCCAAGTCTGAAAGTATTAAACACAAGACTCACCTTTTGCAGATCCTTTATGTTATGGCCTCCTTAAACGCCTTCGACCTCTGCCTCATATTTCGGATGCAGAATAAGCGGAATTATCATGGCAAAAGTCTCTGTTGTCTTGGAGGGCATTTCCTGGACATCTTATTTATTTTCCATCTGTGGCACAGTTTTTGTACATTCCTGTACATGCATATTTAACTTCCTTCCTCAGAAAATGAGAACAGGGCATTTGCGAAGGAATTGCACTTACTCATAAACACTCCACCATGGTATTTGAAATTGTATTTCTTTAAAGTTTGTTGACCTTAGACAGTGTGTGTTGACTGTGCGTGTATGTGTGTGCAGCTCTATTCCAAGTTCTTAGCAAACACATAGATGTTCAAGTATGTCTGAACTTTGGACGTTAGATTATGTTCTTCAGGACAATCCACTCAAAGTGGTTAGTTACAACTTCTTAAATCTTCTTCCTAGGCAAAATCCAATTTTAGTCCCAAATAGAAGAAAGCCACTTATGTAAGTTCAACTGATTTCAATAGGCCTACTTTAGCAGCGACTAAAATGGGATTTAGCTCGTGCCTTTGTCCTGGTTATAGTGCACTTCTGCAGCTGCCATCTCTGTTGATCAGGATGGATTAAATTTCATCAAGGCAATTTAAATCACAAAGAAAAACTGCTGATTTAAATCACGTTTCTCACTTTCCAATTAATATATTTCCTGATCAAGCATGCCTATAATTGGTTGCTGTAACAATTAAACATGAATACATAAGTGTACCTTCTGCATTAGCAAAGTTCTGTTTCATCTTAATAAAGGTTTTACCTTGCTGTGACTTTTGGATTTAGGCCGTCAGTCCATTATTCGCTAAGCCTGAAACATGATCTCTTCTGACCGGCAGCTGCACTCAGGTATGGGGTCTTTCCTAGTCCCATTGCCTGCAGTCTCTTTAACTGGTCATGCTGGGAATTGAACCTGGGATCTTCTGGTTGCAGAGTTGATACTTCGTCCCTGAGCTGTGGTCTCTGTCTAAAACCTATATGCTGGCGAGTAAGTGAGGCTTTTTTTATTATTCAGGAGCATAATCCAGAACCACTGGGGCTTGCATGTCTTTTAATGTATTCTCTCAAAGGAACTACTGCAAAAATGAAGGTAACTCTCTTTACTGAAAAGTACACTAGGAAAGATTGATTAGCTTCCTTTTAAATGCCTTGAACTTTGCACAAGCAGGATCTGGTGTTTACATAGGGTGTCTCATCTATATGCTCGCTTGCTTGTATTGTTATATGTTCAGCTAGTCCCTGTAGTTCTGCTGGTAAAATACCGTTGGCGTCTCTTACAAAGGAGGCCTTCATAGGCCTCCCGCTTCAATCCTCTCACATAATCCTCATTAGCTTTCCTGGGCTCTGCCCTGTAGACTTTCATCCCAGCTCTCAGAGGGCATCAGATTTGATGATGCCACTCTGGATTTAATAGTCTTTGCATGAAATCACGTTGTCTGAACTGCTTACTGAAGTGGTTAGCGATGTTGTTGGGTTAGTAAAGTGGTGGCATGTGTACCTGGATCATGCTTTTTTTTTTTCTCCCCCTGACTTTCAGAACTGTTCCTGTAGAAATCTTTCTCTCTCTTTTACAGCCGCTCCAACAATTCTGTGGCTCAAGTGCGACTTCTCAGTAGTTTTCTTTGGACGCAGACAGTGAGTCTGATGACAGTGCATCAATTTCTCACTTTGTGGAAACTTTCCATCTCTGGATTGACAAAGAGACTGCCAACTGAGGTTCAAGTCATGTTAGAGCTAGGAACTGAGGATAGTATCCATGCGCCGATAGTTCTTCTCGTGACTGCTTTGAAGATCACCTTATTTTATTTGTCTACCATCTTGTGCTTTCCTATTTCTCATGTCACGTGGGTGCGTAGATTGTATCTTTGGCTCCAGTTTCAATCTCACTTATCATGTTTCATGCTGTTGGCTTTGATATCTTCTGAGCAGAGGGTCCCAATGACCTACCTTGTGTGGGGTCAGAGTAAAGAGTGTTTGCTTTAACCATGCCTACCTCACTTATGGCTATGATTCTAGTGGTGCCAGTGTTTATATTAACTGTAGTCTTGTATGTGAGTCCAGTGGAGATGTCAACTGTAGTTGTCTCCTTAATAATAATAATAATAATAATAATAATATTTATTTCTTACCCGCCCCTCTGTAAAACAAGTCTCCTTAGTCTTGTTGACTCCTGCATCCTTATTGCTTGAGATTGTCACACTAGATATTTCAGTATATTGGAAACCTTGGAGTTTGTTTATCTGAGTTTCCCATATCTGGTGATTTTTGTATCCTCTTTCACCGCAGCTGTCCTGTTTCCATTGTAGCAGTCAAACACCTCTACTGGGGACAAAAGTACAGTGGTCCCCCGGGTTACGAAGGTAATCCGTTCCGGGATTACCTTTGTAACCCAGAAGCTTTCGTTTCCCGGGGGACCGCTATATTCAATGGACCGCGTGGCCGATTTAAAGGGGCCGCGCAGTTTTTTTTTCCCGTATCCCGGGGGATCTTTCGGATCCCGGGGGATACAATCGTGGTCCCGCCGGTTTCGGATCCCAGGGTTTTCGCAACCCGGGGGATTCGTAACCTGGGGGACCACTGTAGATATTTTTCTGGTAATACTGTGCAAGGCCTTTTAAAATGTACATATTATATGTCCTGCTTTATAAATAGACTAATGCTATTTAAGGGCAACCTATGTAGCATACGTTCCATGCCTGTGTCCTGATGCAAGACTGTGGGAACTGGACTAGGATCCACTGTGCTTGTCAAACAAGCAACACTCAGTGTCCAAGTCTGGTTTATAACAGGGATCACTCTGTGATTTGGGAAGTATGCTAAATATCATCTCCCGTTCTCCAGCGATAAGTGTCTGCTCCATCAAAACCTGTCTACAAAAACATGTGTCCACAGCATATCAGTGCTGTTTCAGGGCATCAGTTCCAATGTTTGGTTGTGTTATAAGCCAGAGTTCTCCTAAGAGAGCTGCAAATTCTCATTCATATCAATCTGTCACTCTTGTGCTCTCTTCCTAGTATTTGGAAGTTGGAACTTCCTCCACTTAGAAGTGTGGTGGCATTTTCCTTTTATTGTCGTTTGACTCAGTTGTTCATTCTTTATGAACTGCCTACTTGGGTTTTGATGACTATAGCTTGTAATGACAGCTTTTAGAATAGTTTGAGATGGTGTTTCTTACAGCGCATGCCCCTTCCTTTACAAAGCAAATAGTTGGATCCCTCGTGTTAACGTTAATTTACATAACAGTCAAAAAAGGAGCAAATTCATCCCCACCATTTAAATTACATTCTGTCTGTTGTCTCCTAGGATCGGATTAACCTCCATTTTTAAGCCCCTCTTGTGCCAGGGCTAGAATAACAAATATGATGTGAACTGACATCTGGGAAAGCAGCGCTGAAGAAATTTCACCTACATTCTGAAATGTGGTTGTTATATGTAAAGGCCTGCTCCATTCAGGTTTCCATTCTTCTACTGAAATAATTGCTGTATGTGCCAAAACATGCATGCAGATGCGTGAAGTCAGTGAGAGTCTTTTGTTTTCTTTGTACGAATCCTTGACTTGGGAATGTTAAAATAAGCCTGATGCTGCAGCCCATGTGTCTTCAGCAATATATATTTGCATGTGAGTGTGTGTATGAGAAATCCTAGGGTTAGAAGAATGTCATAAAATCAAACTTTACAATTATTGAGAAGTTATCCTGAAGGAATGCGGTTGGTTTCAAGAAACTGCAGGGTATTTTTATTTGGTATGGATTTCTCAACTACCGGTAAATATGAATCGCAAGTGATCAGAGAAGATTCAGTATGAGTTTTCAAGGTTACCGGGACTGTTTTCAGTATTTAATCGACTCCCAGAAGAAAGTTATATTCCTGAAACATATACAGTTTGTATTTGTCTTGGTGGTGACCACTTCAGTCCCCCCCCAAATCCTTTCTCAAAACATCAGCAGTGCCTCGGTGAGAGCCCTTAAGGTGAATTCCTTTTGAAACAGCACTGGGATTTTCAAAATTTATTTTTCAGACACTCTGACAGAATCACCCTGAAACTCAAAGAAGCCCTAACAATTGCACTGAGAAGTGGAGAGATATTTTGGGAATGTTGACCCCAAAAGTAACTGTGGCTAGCCTGTTTTGTTTTGGCGAAGTTTTGCATTCAAGGACAAGATTATCTAGACTTGGGAAGAACTTTTTGGTGTTCTTTTCCTGGCAAATACACTACGAGATTTATAGTTGTAGTAAATATGATTGCATAGCTGACACTACTGAAATAAACGAAAATCAGAGTACTTTTAACCGCTTTTCCAAAATGTCATCCTGATACCTTCCAGACCCATTTGGTTACTGAGTCCAAAAAGTCTTCTGATGTAGGTCAGTGACAGTGTGTAGGTGGCAAATCTTCATTGCCACTTGGCTTCTGATTCAACTGTGACCCGTACTCGGGGACGGTGTCTATTGGGAAGCTCATTCTCACTCTTGCTCTCCGTGTTGCAAAACAGATACTCTTTCAGTGCCCCACAGGTAACTTCCATGCTTCCAGATAATAATAATAATAATAATAATAATAATAATCTTTATTTCTAGCCCGCTCCTCTGTGAGTACAATCGGAGCGGGGTACAACAAGATTAAAACATACAAATTAAAACACTTCATTGACCCATTCCCAGCCACCCACCCCTTAAAAATAAATTAAATTAGCAATAATTTAAAATCAACAACATTAAAAACATGATTCATCCTCCATAGTTCTTACATTGAGGAAAAGATAACACCAGGCAAGGGGTCAATTTATAGGTCCCATTCGGAGCTGGGATCTAAGAGGTGTCAGGGAAGGCCTGCCGGAAGAGATGCGTCTTCAGAGCTTTTTTAAAGCAATCAAGAGATGTTATAAGGCGCATCTCATCCGGCAGACCATTCCAAAGTCTGGGAGCGGTCGCGGAAAAAGTCCTCTGGGAGGTCTGCGACAGCCTAGTTTTCACCGGCTGTAGCAGGTTCCTCCCAGAGGATCGGAGTGTGCGGGGGGGTTCATACGGGGAGAGGCGGTCCCTGAGATAAGGTGGACCCAAGCCATGTAGGGCTTTAAAGGTTAAAACCAACACCTTGTACTGCGCCCGGAAACTAATTGGCAGCCAGTGGAGAGCCTTGAGCACCGGTGTTATGTGCTCTCTCCTTGATGTTCCAGTTACAAGCCTGGCTGCCATATTTTGGACCAGTTGAAGTTTCCGGGTTAAGCACAAGGGTAGCCCCATGTAGAGCGCATTACAGAAATCCAGGCGTGAGGTTACCAGAGCATGTACCACAGTTTCCAGGTCCCTCATGTCCAGGAAAGGGCGCAGCTGGCGTATCAGCCGAAGCTGATAACAGGCACTCCTGACCGTCGCATTCACCTGACAGGTCATGTGGAGCGATGAATCTAGGAGTACCCCCAGACTGCGAACACAGTCCTTAGAGGAGAGTGTGACTCCATCCAGGACTGGAGACTGTATTCCCAAGCCTGGTTTTGGGCCTGTGACTGTTAGTACCTCCGTTTTGTCTGGATTCAGTTTCAATTTGTTTTCCCTCATCCAATCCATTACCGCCGCAAGACAGTCATTAAGAGGAGAGACGCCATCTGAAGTCTGTGCTGACGATCTGGACATGGAGAGGTATATCTGAGTGTCATCAGCGTACTGAAGACACTGAGCTCCATGCCTCCGAATGACCTCACCCAGCGGCTTCATATAAATGTTAAATAGCATCGGGGACAGGATGGCACCCTGAGGGACGCCACAATTAAGCTCAATTTTGGAAGAGCAACTGTCCCCGAGCCTCACCCTTTGGGATCTGCCAGAGAGGAAGGACCGGAACCACTGAAGAGCGGTGCCCCCGATCCCTACCTCCCTCAGCCGATCCAAAAGGATGGAGTGATCTATAGTGTCAAAAGCCGCGGAGAGATCCAAGAGCACCAACAGGGTCACACTACCCCTGTCAATGCTCAAGCGGAGGTCGTCAGCCAGTGCAACCATGGCGGTCTCAACTCCATGTCCTGCCCTGAAGCCGGTTTGAAATGGATTGAGATAATCGGTTTCATCCAAGACAGCTTGGAGTTGGGAGGCGACTGCTCTCTCGATCACCTTGCTCAGAAATGGGAGCAAGGACACTGGTCTGTAGTTGTTCCTGTCCAGGGGATCAAGGGAAGGTTTCTTCAGGAGAGGCTTGACAGCCGCCTCCTTCAGACACGATGGGACCGTGCCCTCCCTGAGGGATGCATTGATCACATCCCGAAGGAATGTTCTCAATGAATCCCCTCCCTGGATGACCAGCCAAGATGGACATGGATCGAGGGAGCATGTCGTCTTCCAAATACTGCCAAGGAGCTTGTCCACGTCATCGGTACTCACCGATTGAAACTCATCCAGTAAACTGACAGCAACGGAGTTGCTGGACACCTCGCCAATGGATTCTGACAAAACATTGGCGTCCAAGTCGTCTCTTATCCGAGAGATTTTATCTGCAAAGTAGGTGTTAAACGCGTCACAGCAGGCCGTCGTCGGGTCAAGTAGGGGGTTCGGCGCAGGAGGAACCTGCGTCAGTTCCCCCACCACCCTGAACAGCTCTGCTGAACGGGACTCTGCAGACGCAATGCGTGCAGAGCAGAAGAGTCTCCGCGCTGCACGCAAAGCCTCCCGATAGGCGCGAAGATGCTGCCTATGGCGAGTTCTGTCGGACATGAGGCGAGTTTTCCGCCACTTGCGCTCTAGTCGTCGTCCAACCCGCTTCATCTCTCTGAGTTCGTCTGTGAACCAGGGTTTACGATTGGGAGCGGGTTGGAGAGGACGCTCAGGGGCGATCGCGTTGATAGCCTTGGGAAGATCGGTGTTCCAAGTATTCACCAAGGTTTCGACTGGATCACCGGCGTTACCAACCATTAATCCCTCTAAGGCCTTCTGGAAACCAATTGGATCCATTAGCCTTCGAGGGCGGACCATTCTAATGGGTCCACCACCCCCGGGGGGACGGAAAGTGGCTTTCAGTTCCATCTTGATCAGGAAGTGATCCGTCCGTGACAGTGCGGAGGTTTTGGTTATCTCCGCCCACGGATGCTCCTGTTCCGTACTAAAAATCCCATCGAGTGTGTGACCTGCACAATGGGTGGGCCCGTTGACCAACTGGGATAGGTTCATGGCTGTCATGGATTCCATGAACTCCCGAGCTGCTCCAGATAGATCAGAAGGGCTGGTCTCCAGAGGGATGTTGAAGTCACCCAAGACCAGAAGTCTGGGGGACTCCAACAGCAACTCAGAGACCAGCTGAGTCAGCTCAGTCAGGGAGTCTGTTAGGCAACGGGGTGGCCGGTAAACCAACAGAATCCCCAAGCTGTCCCTGGTCTTCAGGCTAAGGTACATACACTCGATGTGGACTGTTTTCCGGACAGGTTTCCTGATCAGAGTTAGGTTGGTTTTATGGACTATGGCCACACCGCCCCCCCGCCCACTTTCCCTTATCTGCTCGCTGACCGTGTAACCCACTGGGAGAGCCTGTGCCCATGTAGCAGCACTGGCATCTCCCAGCCAGGTCTCGGTAAAGCATGCCAGGTCAGCCTGCTCATCCACAAGAAGATCATGGATGATGTGAGTCTTACCTTTGGCCGACCTGACATTGCAAAGGAGCAGATTAAGGGATTGTGGAACGGTTGGTACGCTCTCCACATTATCCTGGGAAACAGATACTTTTAAGCCCGCTGAGTTCTGTGGAGATGTTGCTGGGATTTTCTGTGTCTTGCTCTTCTGAATTTCTGCAAAAGGCCAAGATTAAGTGTGTCTGTGTAAATCATTGGATTTGAACAGATCCGCATGAATAATGGCAATAGCAGTGGGTTGTTGGAGTCGCTTTTTGTGGCTTCATAATATGCTTAACAGTTTGTGTAAAAGGGCGTTGAAATTGGAAGCAGTGGCACTGCTCAGATTATTGCAAGCATGAGAAACTCAAAAGAATCTTGTGAATGGGTGAGAAATGTGACCCTTTTGTTGGCACTCTGTTGCTCTGCAGAGGCTTGCATTGTAGGCAGAGCAGACTCTCGTCTTGCTGTGTTCAAGAGGCATTTCATTGATTTCTGTCAAGAAGAAAAGCTTTTTCTAAAGTACTTGTCTTCAAGTCCTGTAGATTATTAAGATCTGTTAGTAGCTAGTTGCTCTTTCTTTGGGAAAACGGGCAAATACTAAGACTTCACCAGCTCATTTGGCTTAAGTGGAACAGTTGGGTCAGAAACCGATTTTTATCTAGCATTTTCCAGTGTTCTGGTGACTTCCTGGAGTAACAAAAGAGCCTGAGACTTGTCCTTTTCTTTTGCTACACATTGACGAAAACAACGTTGTTGCAGGTGTCGTGGTTTAGGAATGATACCGTTAACTTGTCACACTCCAAAGCATTAGTCCATACTGTACTACCATTCATACATCCTTAGTAAGAGCTCTTGGGCATTAACCTGTCTGTGCGCCCATTCATATTTGAATTTCAGTGCCTTTCTAGTCTCCCATGTCTTTTCTGTATAACATATTCTTTCCAGCTGATACTTCTCATGGTTTTGCCTAGAAATACCACCCTCCTGACCAACAAAGAGCTCATAATTATAAGTAAGATTTATTCAGGAAAAACAACTAAATAGCAACTCAGTAGTGCATCCCAAATATGCCTCCTAGGATGGAACTGTGCTGGAATTTCAAAGATCCATCTTCTGAGAGGACAACTTGGTTGGTCTTGATTGAAAGAGGCCTAATTTAATTCTGATATTTTCAAATACAGTCGACCTTCCATATCTATCCAAAAAATTAAAAAAAAAACCCCAAAGCAAACCTTTGAGTTAGTCACCATTTTATATAAGAGACACCATGTTACTACAACACTATACATAATAGTACTTGAACATTGATGGAATTTGGTATCTATGCAGGGTCAGGGAAACAAATCCCAGAGGATAGCAAGGACCCATTGTAGTTTCTCCGTCCCTCCCTCCTTCCTTCGCACGCTCTCTCAAATCCAGAGAGGATCTTGATTCAGATAGAACTGACTTCATACCTTTTGAAATGGTGTGCCACCGTAATCTAAAGTAAGGCCCTATGGCCAAAATGATGGAAGGTCATGTCCTTGAAGCGGCAGAATCAAAGACAAAAAAAGAAAAAAAAAAGAAAAAAGAAGAAACATCCAAAACCCACAAACTGAGATTCAGCGTCTCTGGAAAAAGAAAAGAACTGTGATTCCAGTGGTGATAGATGCGCTCTGGGAGCACAATAGCTCAGGGATTGACAATGGCCCTAAATGAAATCACCATAGATGGGATCATACTAGTACAATTATAAAAGAGGAGACTGCTTGGAAGGTGCCACATTATCTGATGATACCTCATTGATTCCTAGATTCTTGCTGGTCTAAAACGCCAATTCATACAAACCTATGTAATGTTCACCTTAGGGTTGCCTTCAGTAGGAAACAACCTGAAGGCACACAACTGCAGTAGGAGGCCACCGTCTCTCTGGATGAAAGATTTGCTTCGAACTGTGGAGTCTTTGGTTTTTGTTTGTTTGTTTGCTTGTTGTGTGCCTTCAAGTCATTTCCAACTTCACAGGGTTTTCTTGGCAAAATTTTGGTCGGGGGGGGGGGGGGGTTGGCCACCATGGCCTTCCTCTGAGGCTGAGAGAATGTGACTTGGCCAAGGTCACTCAGTGGGCTTACAAGAATGAGCAGGGAACCGAACCTTGGTGTTCTGAAGCCCTAGGCTGCATCTGCACTGCAGAAATAATGCAGTTTGACACCCCTTTAACTGCCATGTGGATTCCTGTGGAATCCTGGGATCTATAGTTTGGTGGGAGCACCGGTACTCTCTCACAGGGAAGGCTAAATATCTCAACTACAAACTGTAGAATTTCTTAGCATTGAGCCACGGCAGTGAAAGTGGTGTCAAACTGCATTATTTCCGCAGGGCAGATTGGGTCCCGGTCCAATACTCAAACCGCTACAGCACTCATTTTCATCTTAATATTAAAATCATAATAGTTCATTTCCACAGAGTGCTGCGATGGTCCATTGCAAAAAATGGTTTCAAATAAAAATTAAGTAAGTATACAGCAGATACACCTACTGGCTGCTGACAGGTCTAAGACTCATAGAAGAAATGGCATTTTCAGAAATTTGTAGTCTCACCTATCTAACTGGTTGGGCACCTCAAGGAGCACAAATTCTGGTTTTGGTTGGATCCTATTGTGTCTCATAAAAGTGAGCTGACGCCTCGTGCTGAAATCCTTTACCGATCCAGATTTGTTTTAACCTAGTTATTTCAAAAAAGATTTACATCTAGAGAGTAAAAGTTCCCTGAATGCTTGCTGCGAAAAATATACCATCCCTCTGGGCGCATGCCATTAAATAAAGATGTGTTTGCTAGTGCTCAGGAAAGAAAGGTTTTAAACAAACTGGCACACATGACAGACAAAAGAATTACTCTGATACTAATAAAAGAGCTCTGTGCGTGGAGCAGGGAGGCACATAAGCTTTTAAAAGTCTTTTAAGCTAGACTTTCCCTATCCTTTGTGTCAAAATTGCCTTTTTCGTGGTTTTTTTTATGAATGCAATATACATCTCATTTTAAGTGGAAGGCGATTCTTTTTTGGATGAGACTTAATAAGCTTAAGAGGAGGATCCTGAAATTTTTCTAATGTGTAGATGGACGCTATTTTAAGCTATCCCAAGTCTAGTGAAGGCAAAACTGAAAGTGCTGAATTATTAGATTAAATACGATCTGCAGAATTCGTGCCCATCTTGCACCTCCCATTTATTTTTCCCCCGGTGCTTTTCTTTTAATTCAAATATTGTACATTTTGAGTACCTTTTCTTTTGGGTGAATCTACGGAACGGGTTTGCGTGAAATACACAGGGTTAGTATGAGGGGAAAAAAAAACAGATTTTATATTGTATTCATTGGATTGTCTGGCTGTTGTCACTTTTCCCCTCCTCTGCCAAGCATACAGTACCTGTCATTCTGTTGGTCTATTCCAACTAGAGTGGACCCATTCAATCTATCGTCGACAAATAGATAAATCCTATTGATTCGATGGTTCTGCTCTAGACAGGACTTGCAACTGGATTTAAGCAAGCATGAGATGGTAAATCTACACTTGTCTTCACTTTGCTGTATCTTAGGCTGTCATGCATATACACTTTGATAGCTACTTTGCGTGACCAGATGAACTGCACAGATACAAGACGCTACTTCAGCTGTCTTTACAACGGCATTTCTCACTCATTTACCAAACATTCGGACCATGATCTAGTGGTGCGGTGCCATTGAATCCCACTGTTTCCACCAGAATTGCCTACCTGCCATCTTTCTGTTCTCTAAAATCTTGCCCTAGAAGGGTGAAATACTCTCTATAGTAGGTTTTTGGTGTCTTGGATGGTTGTGTGTGTGAGCTAGGGTGAGGGGGATGATAGACAATCCCATTGTGTTGGATATTGAAGTACACAGATCTTGGCTTTCTGTCCTACGTAAGATATCTTTCCGACATGTGACATATATAGGAAATCTTTATAGTCACACTGTTAATACTTTTATTTTTGAGATCTTTTGAAGGCAAAGTACTATATGTGCTCCCCCGTTTAGTTACAGGCCTTCTTTTTTGAGAACTTGCTCTGGCTGGTAAGCTCTAATAGGCAATATTGTTACTCAGCAGCTTGAATGAAAGGTTTGTTTAGGGGCTATGTTGGGGCAGTGCTTGTTCTTGTATACAAAATATACATATTTGTAGCATACTTTCATAAATGAAATTACTTTAGGTGACACTTAACTAACTGCAAGCTATGGGAACATGAATAATTTTGAGCATCCAAACAACGTCCTAATATGTTGCTGTTCTGGATTGTTCTTTCTAAATATTTAAAAAAATGTATTACCAGATCCGTAAATTACGGAGCAGTTTGTTTTGTTAAACGGATACCACCGTGTTTGAAAAAGGTTTGGACATTATCCCTGGTTTAGAATTATCTTTTGATCTTGGCTTGTTTGGAAGTATTTAACTATAGTCCCTGTTCTAGATGTAACTGGAATCTATGTTTAATTGTGGCTTTGTGGTTTGTTTACTGACTTGTCTGAAGGGAGGAGCAAAGCAAGAAGGAAGCTGCTGATGCACATTCTGGTATATTAAACTATGATTGATGGCTTAGCATGACATGAACATGATCAGTGCCTGAAAACTAGGAAAAATGCAAGTTAAACTGCACTACTCAATCGTCAATGGACATCCCTGCCAAGGTCTGTTGAGGTTCGTGGTAACAATGGGAATGGTCTCGCTTATCTTTTGTAGCTGCATTTGGGTGGTAGCTACAAGGATTTCCTTCCTGGCTTGACCTTTCCCTTCCATGAAAAACCATTCCAGGGCAAGACTGAAGCAATGAAACTCCTCTTTGGCTTGAGTTCTGAGCATTCCTGAGAGGTATGTGCCTGTAGGAAGTTCAGCATATCAAGTGGCGATAGTGAAACACTGTCTTTTACACATGACGGAGATTGTGGGTTAGGTTGTGCTGTTCTGTCATACTCAGACAGCACAGACTTGAACAAATGCTTCAGTGCTTGTCGGTATTTAGGGCAATACCCCTCAGTTTTTAGAGTTTCAGGGACCGCCATGCTGACATTGTCTTCTTTTACTGCTTCTGTCATGCCTTACCTAGAGGAAGAAGGAAAGGAGCATTGGCAAATCCGGACAACAGGCTTTTTCTGTTTCCCCCTTGGCCTTTATATCTCTTTTTCTGTGCTAAGCAAGTTATTGTTCCACCTTCGCGGTGGCAGTTGCTCTGAACAGACAACCAAATTTAAATAACGACTGTTGTTCAAGGGAGTGCTTGTGTTGAAATTTGAAAGTGCTACAGCAATCATACTTTTATGGGAAACAAAGTGCCCTCCCCCCTTTATGCACAATCTAAATGGAATCCTCTTAAAACTTGCCGTTAGCTTTTGGGTAGCTCTTTCCAAACGGAAAGTTTTGAGTGATTTTGAATTTCATCGAGCGAGAAAGCTTTTTCAATCGCTTGGTTAGGAACATGCATTGAGGAGGGGTAGGTACATGTGAGTTAATCTAACACGATACACCTTTTCGTAGTTTGAACTTTCATGCAGAGTTCTGACAGTGCAGTCCTATGCATGTTTGAATTTTGTGAGGATAATTCCAAGAGAAGGATGCCTAGGATTTTTGGCTCGATGGTTGAATACTGTATGGATACATTATCCTTCGTAGTACAGTGGTGACATTAAGTGTCTGGAGTTAACTGGCCAGACAGCTGGCTTGCCTGGAGTTCATTTCTCTGTGTTAATGTGGTCTCAAGAATGGGATGCATATCTCTACGTATACATGGAGTTAGGGATCAGCTAGCTAAAGTTTTGCCCTCGACACACTTACTTGGAAGGAATATTCCATTTACTTAAACAAAAGTGTGTAAGATTACACTTTGTTTACTGCTAGGTTGTGGAAGATACTTTTCCTGCCTTTTCAGCGGGGTATTGAACGCATATCCTCAACTATAAGTCGACCTCATGTATAAGTCAAGAGCAGGTTTGGGTACTAAAATTATGGATTTTGATCCTGTGGATAAGTCGAGGGTAAAACTTAGAGGCACATATCAAAGGATCTAAGGGATGAAGCTTTATATGTACAGCACTGTGTAAACCTACAGCGCTATATAAATAAAGGTTAATAATAATGAAGCTAAGCAAAACAATGCCAAAGAACTTACAAAGTTCTGGCAGTCGTAACTGTTTGTGCTTTTCCAATCCAGGCATTCAAAAAGGTCAGATGTGGGAGCCATGGTGGACAGAATAGAAAGGGTTGGTGCTTCTTTTAGGTACTCCTGGGATGGACTAAGCTCTCTTCTTTTTGCCACTTTACTCAAAGAAAGAGAGCAGTTCCTTCATTGACCAGTCAACCCAGTTTTGGGGGGGGGGGGGTCAATTTTTTTGACTAAAATTTCTAGACTTACATCTGAGAATATACAGTAATCTGTATTTGCTGAATTGCATGCTTAAAAGCTCTCCTTGTGTTATAAATTTGATAGGAGTAAAATATGCCACGTATATCCCTTCAAAAAATAAAATAAAATGTCAGCAGTAGTTAAACTCGCATCCGCTTCATTTACCGCTGATGTTCAAGGGAGGAATTGGCTGAATGGAGGAAGGAGATCTTACTCTCTAGCAGAAGACATGGCAAACCTGATGACTGTTAGGCATTAGCATCTTAGTCATGATACTGGGAGCGTGACAGTTCAGAGGCATCCAGCCCCCTTTGCATTCCTACTACTTCAACCGTCTGCCCTAGAGTGCAAGGCTGGAGGGAGCTGTTCATGATCAGAATATTTCCTTAGTTGTGTATGAAGCACAGGAACGGTATAAAAATGGCCCAGTAAAATTAATTTTATTAACCACAAGCTTCACTGTTTCGGTCGATCTCACTTAACTGTTGTTTTGTGGTTTGTGCTAACTGTTATTGACATGATGCTTGAACTGGGAAACAACAGCGGTGTTGCTCTTCCTCCAGAGGTCCTTTCAGTACAGAAATGAGAATGCCAAGCACATGGCAGTGAAAGCAATGAAGTGGCAGCTGTGAATTACGGTACATTTGGAATCTCAGAAGTGCGGCTTGTGATGTTAACTTGTGGCTAGTGCAAGCCACATTCTGTACGACGTTCAAACGGAGGCCTTTCAGTCAATGTGCATAGAAAGCAGAATGCCATAAAATGCGTATGGAATACCTTTCTGAAAGTTAATTCTTGATTACTTTTTTTGGTTTAGTTACTCCAGTGATTAAGTTTGGTTCAGATATCGGAGGATGGGCATTTTATCTGGCTGCACGGTATTAGTTTTGGAGATAAGAAATTATTTCAAGGACCCTGTGTTACACGTGGTCAGTAAAAATGTAGGTGTGTCTGCCCAAGAGAATCAGTTTGACTGTGAGCAAAAGCAAGCTTTAGCCCCAGGGAAATGCAAAAGGCTGAGATGCTTGCTGACTGAGTTATCTGAAGCTAATGTGCAATGACATGGGCTGCATGGTCATCCAGAACAAAAATATCAGCTTAGGGCTACACCAGGACAGCAGAGATGGCAGTGTCAGTTCTGATTCCAATTAAGTCCTTGTAAAGATGGTTGCAGATAAAGCTTTCTACTTGACTGTTAAAGTCTCTATTTTATATATATATGGCAAGGATGTAGTTTATATTGGGGAAAATAGAGTGAACATTCTTCACATCTGATGTCAGTTACTACACAATTGGCCTTAATAATATTGTAAGCAATACCTACAATGCCAGCTTGATCAGATAGAATATTGTACTGGACCTATTTTCGCGAGGATATGTTGGTCCAGGGAACCATTTGTTTGGTCTAACTTGGTGCCATTACACACGCGCTTCAAAAGAGGTGGCAAGATAGATTGGAAAAAATATTTTAGAATCCACATCTTAGGATTTATGGACACTTTAAGTACAGAGGCCAGCAATGCTAGAACTCTGTGGATTTTTCAAATAGTTGGAAGCAGGGGGAAAAAAAGCTGCTTCTTCAGGGTCTGTCAAAGTGGCATGCAATGATTTTCAGGGTCTGTCAAAGTGGCATGCAATGAGCTTTAGGTGCACATCCCTTTCATTTGGTTGCATTGCATACACATTTTGCATTGAGCATCTATGCTTGAGTGCAAAACCTACCATGTGAAGCTGTCCTACGGAGCTTAAATCTGAACCACTGTTTATATGTGATCCAATTTCCTATGCAGTCAAAATGTAGATGTTGATATCCTGACATCACACCTCTGCCTACAGATCGAATGTTATGGTTACATGCTGGCGACCGCTTTAGATTATGTGCATTTTACCTTGTGATACTGTAGAACAGGGCTGCTCTGTTCAGGGGTTTGCCTCAACATTTGGAGGGTTAAAAGTGTGGGGAGACATGGACCCACGTAAGCCCCAGCCCCAATGTCCTCATGTAACCAGCAGCATCACAAACCGTGGAGCTGAGTGTGCAAAAATCTAAAGAGAGCCTCGCAACCATATTCGTCTGATTGCAGTTACAAAGCTCTTATGACTGGAACCCTTATAATTTTACTTGTGAGATTTTTATCTTTCTTTGATTTTATTCCCCCCCCCCCTGCTTTTACTGGTTGTGAGCAGTGTCCCCCGAGGCGCCCGCCTGCTGAGCCTTAGTGGCTTCCACACTTTCTGTAGGCATTGGCCATACACTTCCAAACAGACCTTTAGCGCTCTGAGGATTTTAGAGTCTCAGCTTTCATCTTCTAAGGGAACGCTGCCAAATTCTGCATTGTGGCTTTTCTGTGCCTGTGCAGAATAATAACATGTGTGAAACTCTGATAGCACAGCAAATCTGTGTGTGTGCTGACTCTCTGTCAAAGAAATGCACCCCCCTAAAAAACAACAACAACCCTACTTGTTTCCTTCTATTGACTCTCTCAGATTTCTTTGATAGTGAAGTGATCTTACTTTATATTTTGCTGGGTGTCAGTAGGTGCACTTTCCCACCTGTCATCGCACTAATCCTGAGTGCTACTTCAGAGAGTGAAAGATGTAGATATGAAATCTGTTCTAGTGCAGCCAGGGGATAAAAGCTCTTGCTCTTTCCACCCACAGGTCCTGGTTTATTTTCCTCAGGAGAGGTATCTTGCTCATCTCTGAGCTTAATAGTACACGGCACACATTCCACTACTAGTCGTCTGGTATTTTGGTTGTTCTTTTTTTCAGAAAAGACACTGCTAGGCAGATGGTTTCAGGTTGTGGAAGACAGATTCTTACCTTTGGTCTCATTTTGATAAAGATACACAGAAACCCACCAAGGGAGGTAAATAGAATAACACAGAGTCTTTTGGTTACTCAGCACAGAACTTGATTTCTTTCTTTTAGCCGAAGAGTTTTATGACATTTTTTGGAGCCATACTGATACAGCAATTTCAAATAAAAAGGAGGAGTTAGGAAAGGGGGGATTGGATTAAGGGGACCGGGCAGTGGAATTACAGAATTGAATTTAAAAGTTAGAAACATGTAATTACTGAATGAGGTTGGTCACACTCTTTCAAACCTCCGGGGTGTGTTCCTCCCTCCCTTCCTTATTTCCTTCCTTCCTTCCTTCTTTCCTTCCTTTCTTCTTTCCTGGGATGCAGCCCCATGAATAGAATGGAACATGAGGCTAGGAGCTTCCTCCCTTGGTTAGAATGAACTTTTTTTGTGGTAGCGTTTTCAATTCATGCTCGATGATGATGATGATGATGATGATGATCCTGCCTTTCCCTGCAGATCACTTTGCTAGTTTACCCTTTCTTTTTCCTTCTGTACAGTTGCTGTTTGGGCTGTGGTGGCAGTGAGTCTGCTTGTGAAGAATTCCCCCCCCCTTTATCCTAGATGTTCATTTCTGTAGAATCACAGAACCATAGAGTTGGAAGAGACCCCAAGGGCCATCCAGTCCAACCCCATTCTGCCATGCAGGAACTCTCAATCAAAGCATCCCCAACAGATGGTCAACCAGCCTCTGTTTAAAGACTTCCAAAGAAGGAGACTCCATCACTCTCTGAGGGAGCATCATCCACTGTCAAAGCACTCTTACTGTCAGAAAGGTCCTCCTAAGTTTGAGGTGGAATCTATTTTTCCTATAACTTGCATCCATTGCTCTGTCTTCTGTTCTCTGGAGCAGCAGAAAACAGGCGTTCTCCATCCTCAGTATGACACCCCTTCAAATATTTAAACAGGGCTATCATATCTCCTCTTAACCTTCTCTTCTCCAGCACAGCCTCTTGGAATTTCTTTACCAACTTAGAAAAATCTTGGATGCTTTCAGCATGTATGTTCTCCCTTTCATGTTTACACAATCAACTGTATTAAGTGCTGCAGAAGTGATGAAATATTACTTGGGTATAGTTTTTCACCCCCTGCCATATCTTAACACTTAGACAGAAAGTACATTCTTGGACGACTGCGCATAAAAATGCTTATTAGGTGTCATAAAATGGATGGTTTTGTGTTAAAACCGATAAAAACCAAGAGGAGCAGATAAATAGAAATGGAGGCCTAGGACAAGACAGAGCTGAAAGCAAGTGGAGAAAGCAAACAAGAGGCATTGTTTTGAAGAGTTGCGGAGACAACATTTCAAGGGCAGCCAATTACTGCTAAACGTGAAAAATATTGGGGTAAATCAAGAGAATTGTGAGACCGCAGAGCTCTGTTTTTAAATGGAAAGCAGGTTAAAGATAAATGAGACGGAGGAGAGCCTCCAACAGAAGCTTTGTAACACACCTATTAAGAAGCATTTTATTGGGCTGTGTTTGGTCTCAGGGAATGCTGTGCCTGTGGGTCATCTACAGATTGAAAAGCTTTTTTTTAAAAATAAATATTTAAAAGGCGATCTTGGCTACCTTTCCAGTATAGAGAAGTTATCTCTTAATTAAAGGTGAATGCAGTTTTCCTCTCTGTACAAATTTGCTTGGGAGAATGCACGTTGCATTCAGCGCTCTATGGGAAAATGAAAGGCAGCAAAAAGGAGCTCTGCTGGTATCACTCTAAGCATGACTAATGAATTGTGTTTCTGTGTTCCCTCGGTCAGTCTGTAGAGTGCCCTTAGTGAGGGCTAAGTCTTCTGTAAAATGCTCCTTAAGATTATTGTTGCAAGTATAGAGCTGCTGGATGAGTGTTTTGTTGGTGGGGGAATGCTAATAAGGCTGTTGCTTTTCAGCCAGTACAGCTGCTGGGGATTTCTTGCTATTGCTCCAATAGTGGTGATGGACAACTGCTCTGTCTTGTGGTGTGAAACACTTTTCTTAGGGACATGGGTTGTCAAATACTCAGTTGACAATCCCAACTATCCCATTGTACAAACAAGCTTGGAGAAGAAGAAAAAAAATACAGCCTTTGACTCATTTGCTCAGAGGACCAGCAATGATGTAGACATATTTGTGCACAAGCCTAAAAGAGCAAAAGGTTGCTTTTTCACACTTGTTGGAAATTAAAAACTAACCAATTATATTTCTTACATTTTAACGTAACGTGCATTTTTACTACTTCCTTCCCTCTCAACTTTCTTACGAAACTGCGAAGCATTGTGAAGCTTGTAGAGCGCCAAGGATCTGATGCGATGACAACCTCATTTCCCCACTAAGGAATTCAAACCCAGATTTTACAGAGGCATCAAAGGCAACATAACAAGAGACAACCACTTGATGAATCGCTTAAGCATTGTGCTTAATTAGATATTTAAGGGGCTTAATGCAGTTTTTCGGAATCAATGCACAAATGTGCCCCTTTTCTACTGTTTTGTATATCAGTTTTCAAGCCATGTTGACTCGTCTGCATTTCTCACTAAATGGGTAACTTTAATCAAAAATAAAATTGAAAGCGCTAGTACATGTCTACGAGAAATGAATTTCCTGATATATTTAACACTGATATTTGCCACCGAGTCTAATTTTTAAAACATATCTCTTTTACCAAGGGAGAAACTTAGTAGTTGCCTTGCTTAGCTAGCTGAATCAAAATAATATTTAAAGAAGCCTCCTGTTATTTCAAGGATACAATGCTTTAATTGTCTTGAATTATCCCCCTTTCCCCCCGAATATTCTAACTTTTTCCTGTTTTTGCAGTGGTGGAAGAAGGACTTTGGGAGAATGGGCTTTCCTATGAGTGCAGGACCCTGCTTTTCAAGGCAATCCATAACTTGCTGGAAAGGTAAGAGCTCAAATGGGTGCTTTATATAGTGTTATATATTTGCAGGGGTCTATTGATGTGTTTTTGGTTTACCACTCTTTAATTTCCTCCCCTCATTCAAGTCTTCTGGTTTATACAGAGGACTTGTTTTGAGGATGTGGAAGAAGAAGTATCTTCTCATTGCATGGAGATATGGGGAAGGTAAGATGCAACAGGAGAGCTTTCAAACCTTAGTATGTTATGAGAGGAGATATTGTCTCTCGCCAAAGCCCTCTTAGATTGCTGAGACTTTGGAAGAGGAGATATTTGTGTTGCACGAGTGTGTTAGTCATTATGGGAGACTTTGGAATAGTGTCTGTGGAGCCATTTTTAGGGAAACATCACTGGACCCTCCATTTGTCTAACCCAGTAAACAACTTTCCCCACAGATCACTGTTGTATGTTGTGTTCACAAAGAACTTAAAATCTACCATTGTGGTGCTGTAGGGAGAATAGCAGAAAAAGAGATGAAGACATAGTTAAAGTCAGTGGTCTCACCGTACTGAGTTACCAAGCGAAGAACATGTATTTGTAAAAATGAGTTCATTGAAAAAACATTTTCCTATACTGGGCACTGTCTTGGGTTGTAGGGAGCGGAGAAGGAATATCTTTTCTGGGCCTTTTATATTATCAAAATAGCGGGACGTTATTGTTGTTGTTAACTGCCTTCAAGTTGACTTTGATTCATGGTGACCCAATGAGTGAGACACCTCTAAGACCCCCTGTCCTCAGCTGCTCTGTTCAGGACCCTTCAGGCTCAGGGCCGTGACCTCCTACATTGAGTCTATCCATCTAGTGTGCGGCCTTCCTCTCTTTCTTCTACCTTCTACCTTTCTAAGCATTAGTGTCTTTTCTAGTGAGTATGACAGCCTCAGTTTCGTCATCTTGTCCTCCAGGCAAAGTTCAGGCTTAATCTGTTTTAGGACCCATTTGTTTTGAGTTTTTGGCTGTCCGCAGTATCCTCAGCTTTCATCTTCCTTCCTTCCTTCCTTCCTTCCTTCCTTCTTGCTGTTTTACCTGTCACAGAACAGCTGTTTACAAACCTGATGGAAAAGCAGCAGTATTTGTATTATGTGAGTAGAACTGGAAGGTTCCAAGCATCACAGAGCAATTAATGTTAAAAGAGCAGTATAAAAATATTCTGGTCTGCTGTTCCTGTCCTTGCAGTCAGGAAAAATCAGCTGTATGCTATTCTCTTGTAGACTCTCCTTTTATTTCTTTGCTACTGGCAAAAGGGATATGGGATCGAAGCCACAAAAGGCATGAGCAAACACAGACCAAATATAATTAGGCTGTTCTTGTTGAAAGGCTCTTTACAGGCCTTAACTGTTAAGAACTTTCTCTTCAAGTTCCAATAACCAGGCAAATGTTTTTGAAGGCTTGAAATCCAATAATATCAACCTTCTGGAAGTCTTCTTGAGCTTCTTAAACTCTTCTACTTAATTGTTCATACCATTGGGCCTCAAGTCATGTAAAGAGACAACAGTTGGGGTTGAATGTGCTAAATCCAAAGAGATTAAAAGTAATATATTGATTTTTGTGCTAAATGATTAGAACAAAGGTAACATTTTGAAACAACAGGCATACTATAAGATGTATATTCCCAAAGAGAAAAGATAAATCAGTTTAAAGCAAATGGGTTTATTGTTTTCTAAACTGCCTTCAAGGCAACTCTGAATCATAGTGAGCACGTGAATGAGATATCTCCAAGACACCGTATCATCTACAGCTCTGATCAGGTCTTGCAGACTCAAGATCATGTCCTCATTGATTCAGTCTATTCATCTGGTATGCGATCTTCCTACTGCCTTCCACCTTTTCAAGCATTATTTTCTTTTCTAGTGAGTCATGCCTTCTCATGATGTGGCTGAAGTACTACAGCTTCACTTTGGTCCTCTTGGCTTCCAGGGATTGTCCAGGCTTGGTTTTTTCCAGGACCCATTGGTTTGTCTTTTTAGCCATCTGTGGTATCCGCAGAACTCTTCTTCAACACCACATACATATATAATATACGTAAACAACAACAAAGCTACAAATCCAACTAAACAACCAAACAAAACCAGACAATATTTACACGTACACTTACTTCCTATCCCCTAAATGATGGATATATTCCGCTATTACTATGCTTCCTTTACATGTTAATATAGTTATGCTTCTATGACATACAAACTGTTTATTTTACAAAACTGATGTATACCCCAGTGAGACTGCAAAAAAAGTAATAAACAGTTCCCAAACCTTCTAGAGTCATTGAAAGACTTCTCCTTAATCAACATTGTCAATTTATCCATTTCATTGTGTTTTTACATTGTATTGCTCATTGTGTATTTATTTGTTGTTGTTAATTGCCTACAAATTGTCTTCAACTTATGACGACCCTAAGAATGAGATCTCCAAGGCACCCTATTGTCAACAGCCCTGCTCAGGTCTTGCAGATTCAGTGGTTCCAATTGGGAACCATTCTGTTTCTCCATAGTCTATTCTAATGGTAGCCTATTGCCCTGAGTACATTAGGACAATAAACTATAGTGGCACACCCATTGATCTATGTAGTCAAAGGCTTTGCTATGGTCTATAAAACACATGCTGATTTTCTTCTGGAATTCTCTGGTGCGCTCTATTATCTAAAGTATGTTTGCAATGCAGTCTCTAGTGCCTCTTTCTTTTATAAAACCAACTTGTATCTCTGGAATGTCTTGCTCCATATATGGTATTAGTCTTTGCTGTATAATTTTGAGCATGATTTTGCTTGCATGGGAAAATTAATTCAGTCTCCTTTTGGGGGGATAGGCATGTATATTGGTAGCTTCCAATCTGTGGGCCATTATTTTATTTTCCTTGTTAGTTGGCAGATTTTAGTTAGAACAATTAGTTAGTTGATCTGACTTTGTACGCTGCAGCCGTTCTATCCGTCTGCCATCTGTTCCTGGTGATTTATTCCTCCCAACTGTTCTGAGTGCAGCTTCCCAAAATTTTGGGTTCATTTTTGTATGGTTCTTGGCGCATCCCTGCCTTGGTTCAAATTTCCCTTTGATTTCACAGATCCTGCCGAAGAGGTCTCTTGTTCTTCCTTTTTTTGGCTGTCGGCTTCTATTTCTCTGCAGTGATTATTATCGTAGTTCTTTATCCTTGAGCACTAATCATTGAACATTTGCATTCATGGTTTTGACACTACTCCTGCCTCCCCTGGATTTTTTTCTTTTCTTTTATGGTTCTTGTCTGTTCTTACTGTTTGAAGTGTCTGTTATCCATAGATTCTTCTCTTTCTTTTTGGCTACAGATAGTGTCTTTCTATCTGACTTCTTTTTTCAGTTCGACCCTGGCTTCCGTCCATAGTTCATTTGTCAGTTAGGCTAAATAGTACAAACCAGAAAGGTCACTTCTGATTTGCACAAAATGTTAGTGCTCTTTCTCTTTTCTCCCCCTCTTTACTCTTTTTCTTGGTCTTTCTCTCCATCTCCCTCAGTAGTCATTCAGCCTTTCCCTTTGCTCATTCTCATTCCTCCCACTTATCAGAAAGAAGCTCTCTCTTTTTGAACAGCTCTCTCTTTTTGAATTGCTTAAATAGTTTAGGGGCATCACAGAGGCAGTCACTACATGGAGCTTCCTAGAAGCTCTGTAGGAGAAATGGATCTTCCAGTCTTACTCCTAGCTTTGTTTCTAGTTAGGGAAGGCCTGGCACCCAGTGGTTTAAGATATTACTGCAGACCGCAAAAATACTTTGAGTATGGGTGGGAATAAGTGAAGACTTCTATCCTCACCCCTCATCTTTTTTTTTTAGCCCAGAAGGGACTTTATTTCAACCAGAAGGGAACTGTTTCATCAATACCAACAGCAAATAATAAAATAAAGGCACTCTCCTATGCTTGTTGAAAAATAAGTAAAATCTGTTTTTCTGAAACATTTTGCATCAATGAGGGCTATAATCTTGGGCAAGTTTAACTTGGAAATAAAACCCCTTGAAGATGACTACAGCTCAGTTTCAGCTTGATCCAATAAGTACTAGAGCATTGAAAGTGGATACAGACCAGTTATTTTAAGTCGTTCCACAGTCAGATAGCTTGGGGGCAGGATACAGGAAAGCAAGTGAGGCACTAGGTTGCTATCATTATTGCAAAAGAGCAGAACAGGCCATGGATGTGAAGAGTTTGGCATGTGAAATGTACAGTAGAAGCTTGGTACAGTGGAGATCGTGGGTTTAATATTTTCAGCACTTATTAAGTAATTATGATTTGTGTGTGTGTATGTGTGTGTTCTTTTTTTTTTAAAGATGCCTAATGGAAAAGAACTTTGTAAGGATTGGGAAATGGTTCATCCGGCCATATGAGAAAAATGAAAGGCCCATTAACAAAAGGTAAGGATCCCATGTGCCTTGACATAAGCTGCCAGTATTGATAGTACAGTCCTGATTCTTAAATTATTACAGTATTTTTTCTGTGCATATGTTGTATCATGCAATCTGTTCCATTCTGTACATGCTCTCATGGGTATGCACAAATCCCCCCTTTTGTGTAGACAGTGCACGATGACACTACACACTTGATCTTAGCCAAAAGGCCGAGAAGCGATGACACTTAACAAAGTCCTATGGGTGAGGTCAATGTTACTGCATTAATTCCCACCTCTGTTGCAGCAGCTGAGCAGAACTGGAACAAATTGCTTGCTTTAGGGGAAGTTTTTAGAATCTGTTGAAATCAAGGTGGATTTTCTTTCTTGATTTCTGCGCCGCTCTGGAGCCACAACAAACTACAATTCCCAGGGCTCCATTGCATTGAGCTTTGGGTCTTCACTTTACATTTATTAATGGAAGATAGCTTTTGTGTTCAGCCTTGTGTTCTCGGGTCACCAGAAACTCTTATGAAACACCTCAAAGCTTTGGCTAGCCAGCTGTGTCAGTGAATTGCTTTGATAGACCAAATATCTATTCTTTGTTCTTCTTTCTGCTGAATCTGTTGTGTGTTGCTTCTCTTGGTGTTTTCGCCAACTGTTCACTTGAATTCAGCAAGTTAGTGGAACTGGGGTCAGCGCAGAGCTGTATCCCCAGGATGGCAAGATTATGCATTTGACAGGGCCTCAAAACCAGATTGTATGCAGCTTAGGAGAATTCTCAGTTTGCGTATCCTTTTTCTTCTCTTTGGGTTACTAGGTCCAAGAGTCCCCAAGATCTTAGAGCCAGTACTTAGGTGGAGGGAGTTAATTTTTGTGTGTGAGAGAGATTTGTACAATTCATTCCATGATTGTGTGTTTAGTCTTTCTAGTATAATGTTGTTAAAACATGTAGGAACTCAGTGTTTAGAAGGTACTGGGAAACAGGACATCGTTGAAATTGCCCAACGTACTGTAGGTTGAATATGTGTATAGTGGTCTACAGAAAACTTTGTGTAAAATTACGTTGGAAAGTTCATTTCAATTCATGAAATACATTGAACAAGCAAGAAGTGATTTCTGAGTACAGTTTATTTCTACTGCTCTTCTATTCCTCCTCTTAACATTCCTATCATAGCAGTGGAGATGTGGGCTAATCCTAGCCATATAATACAAACACAATTGATACAGAAATACTGTGCTTCAGGAGACATTAATTGGCCACTCCAGATCAAATTATGAGCTGTTATTATTATTTAAAAAGTCTGGTTCTAGTGCTGTGCTTTTATTCAGAGGTTTGCTTGCTTAGCAAGAAAGATTCAAGTAAAAATGGAAAACTGGTTAGGTTTTTTCCCTTGGTTGCATGCTGCTGTTATTTGTATTCCCTGCTGTGAAGAAGGGTGTGAGTGTGTTCTGGTTTCAGGGATTCTGTCAGTCCAGCGTTTACTGCGCATAGCACTTGTTCAGTTTAAAAGCAGTGCTTTGCCCCTGAGACCAGCATTTCTCCATTACACTTTTGACTCCTGCATTGCATCCTTGGCAGCAAAAGCTGCCGCAACACACTTTGTGATTTTAACGTGTTTTGTTGATAGCGGACTTTCCCCACTAGTTTAGTTATGGTCAGGGAAAGCTTGTGGAGGCATTTGATGCACCGCTGAGCAGACACATGGTTCTGCGACATCAGAATATATTAGCCAGAGGACTTCAGCGTGCGTTCATACTTGCTCCATTCCTTAGCTGATATGTCACTTCCTTAAGCAAGCTGATGCACATTTTTGTAGATGGCTGTAACATTTAGGGTTAGTTTAGTGTATGGTATATTTGAGGGTTTTTTTACAATTAATTTGGGAGCTGCTCTTTACTTTTGGCTGTTAAGACAGCATAAAACTTCCTCCTTTAGAATGAGAGAACGATGTGGCCCTAGGACTATGAAAATGGCCATTCAATTTCTTTTCCCTCTCTTGGTGGTAGTTATGTTCCCTCCCCACATCCATTATCTATTATATGCCTGTGATGGTTGATATTTCCATGGATGGTGCAACAGCAGTTCCTTTTGCTCCTGCCTAACACAAGTGTGCCTAAATACCCTGAAGATCCCATCTGATTTTGAAAGCTAAGCAGGGTCAGCCCTAGTTATTACTTGGATGGGAGACAGTGTAGAACTTCACTGGGTTCTGTAGGCCAGATTTCAGAGGAAAACCATCTCAGTATTCCTTGCCTAAGAAAGCTGTATGAAGTTCATAAGGTCTCCATAAGTCGACAGTTGATTTCAAGGCACATACACACATGCAACCCAAGTGGCTAAGTTTAGTAGAGATTCTCCTTTATAGAAAGAGGTACTAAACTCCAAAAGTTTGGGTGGGTGTATTTTAGACATTTTAAGAACCCACTTGAAGTAGGCCATATTAAGAACCCAGTGAAAGAGCTGTTCTGATTTCCTCTGTTGTTTTTATTTAGGGAGCGCTAGCTGTCACCGAGATGCTGAGTTACAAGCTTCACAAGCTTTGTGCTATTCCTACTAGGAGAAAAATAGATTTGTTTTATGAACTGTGTCCACAGTTCGTGGGATTTATTTTTGAACTTCGGGGAAGAAATGACTTTTAAGAATATGGTGTGTCAACTTTCCTTCACTGTGGAGTTTTTTAGAGGCAAGGACGAGACTTACTCTGTTTCTTGTACAATTTTACCAAGAAGTCTTATGCTTGGTTTGTGGACTAAACACATGCAAGCAATGCCAAGGTGATTTTGATTTCAGTACAAGAAGCAATCAAATGTTTGATCTGGAGAGAAGAAGCAATCGAACGTATGAATTTGGTTGGTTGCGGTGTTTATCACTGATATAATATATATTGAGTTTGAAAGAGCAAGTGGACTGTTGCTGTTTCTAAAAGATCAGATCAACCTCTTGCATAATCCACGTATCAGGGTTTCCTGCGTGCGTGAGTTCCACGAAGGGTACAGAGAACACATATGCAAAAGGCATACTGTTTCATGTGTGAATGTTTTAATCATAAAATGCATGCTTTCCTTGTTTCCGTTGCGGCAGTAATACAAACAATGCATCGTTCGCAAGTTGACTGTGAAGAACGTGTATTCGCTTTCTGGCACTTCCCTCTTTGTCAGTATTGTACAGAAGTGCGCTAGTTGCCTTGACAGGAATGCCTCTGTTAACCCAAACATGTGAAGCATCTGAACATTGGTGATCATAAGGGGAGGACTGGTTGCAAGCTCTGTTGTCCAGCTACTGAAGTTCTAGGGATGTTTAAGCTGCTTTCTTCCTTAGACACTCAAAGCTGGCAGAGTATATAAAGGATAAGCAGAATACCCCGATGTGCTGTTAATTAGATTTGTCAGGAGTCCCAGTTGTGCATCCTGCCACACTGTGTTGTCACTTACTATATCCATAATGAATTGTCTTAAGGGCATTGGTAAACACTGAGAAGCTCCTTTTTAGTGTCTGAATGGCTATTCTAATATGGTTGCCTTCTGCATGGCAGCCTAAATTGTACACCAGGGGAAAAAACTTTGCTTTGAGAATAAGCCTCTTCTCTTAAAAGTATAAAACAAAGGCCTGATTCCCATTAGTAGTCTCACCTAATGTAAATCATTGACTCAATTGCTAAATAGTGGCACAACACTTGCATAAATCCCATTGATTCAGTGGGTTTACTCTAGTTAAGACTAACAATAGGGTTGGAACCAAAATACTGTAAAAATCTCCTCTGGAACAGGGCTTCAGAGCAAGGATATTACCCCTTTAGTTCACTTTGGCTGCATCTGCGTTGCAGACATGATCCAGTTTGACCCCACTTTAACTGCCATGGCTCAGTGCTGTGGAATTCTGGGGATTTTAGTTTGTTGTGGCACCAGAGTTCCCTGGTACCATTTCATGCTTTGCATTGAGCCTCTAATAGTTATGGCTTGACCTGCATGTTAGTGACATTATCCTCCAAATCCTCAGATGACATCTCCCAGCGGCTTCAGGGAGGATAGTAAAAAGAGAGAATAAAGCCTTTCAAGTTGTTCCCTCCTTTCTATCTAAGGAAGGTCCACTTGACACCAACTTTATCACATTTTTGATATCAGGTTAAGATATTTCTTTGCTTCTTGGCATTTTAATGCATGTGGTTGGTGGATTTTTAAATATATATACAATTGGCTGGTCTTATAATTTGTTCTTGGATGGTGGAGGTGTTCTATATTACATATTGTTGTTGTTTTGTATATTTTGGCTAGAATTGACAGGGTTTTACTCATGCATAATGTTCCCTGAGGATGTGGTTGGACATTTTTGTCCAGTACAGAATGTTTGCATTCAGTTTGTGGAAACAGAATTGTGCATTTTGGAGCACTGTGTATGCAGATGCATGTGTGGATGCTCATTCAGTTGCACGTTTGAGTGCACTTTTAAGTTGTGTAACATTGCCATTTCACAGAAGGGGTGCATAGCACAATGAATGCGCAACTCCACATGTGGAGATTTCTACTATTCAAACCTGGTGTACAGTGTCAGCCTTTTTCTTTTCAGTGACTTGAATGGAACTGTTCCCCTGGCTCAGGATTGAGGTCTGCTGGAGAGGGGGGAATTTAATGATTTTGCCCAAACCTGTCCTGGTGTATGGTTTTGAACTCTTCGTCTGTTTTAATTATTTAATATGTCTTGCGGCTGTTTAAATTAGTGGGTCGCAAACTTTGGTCCTCCAGGTGTTTTTGAACTTCAGCTCCCAGTAGCCCCAGCCAGCTGGGCCAACAGTTAGGAATTCTGGGAGCTGAAGTTCAAAACACCCGTAGGACCAGAATTTGGGAACCACTGGTTTTAATGATTTCTTACTGTTTTGAATTGTTTTTTTATTGTTCTGAATAGTTTTGAATTGATTTTATTTGTGTTTTATCCTGAGACTTTGGGTGGGATATGAGGAAAGACTTAGGGAGCTGGGTATGTTTAGCCTGGAGAAGAGAAGGTTAAGAGTCAAAATCTTTCATGGCCGGCATCCATAGTTTTTTGTGGAGCTTTCGGGCTATGTGGCCATGTTCTAGAAAAATTCCTTTCTGATGTTTCGTCAGCATCTGTGGCTGGCATCTTCAGAGAAGATGCCAGTCACAGATGCTGATGAAACGTCAGGAAGGAACTCTTCTAGAACATGGCCACATAGCCCGAAAGCTCCACAAAAAACTATAGAAGGTTAAGAGGTGATACGATTGCCCTGTTTAAGTATTTGAAGGGTTGTCATATTGAGGAGGGAGCAAGCTTGTTTTCTGATGCTCCAGAGACTAGAACATGGAACAGTGGATGCAAACTACGGGCAAAGAAATTCCACCTAAACATTAGGTGGAACTTTTTGACAATAAGAGCTGTTCGACAGCGGAAGACACTCCCTCAGAGAGTGTTGGAGACTCTTTCTTTGGAGGTCTTTAAGCAGAGGCTGAATGTCCATCTGTTGGGGGTGCTTTGATTGTGTATTTCTGCATGGCAGGGGGTTGGACTGGTTGGCCCTTGAGGTCTCTTCCAACTCTATAATTCTATGATTGAAATAGATAAATAAATATTTTATTAACACTTGGTCACTCACATTCTCATATGCCAGTGAGGGATAACTCCGTTACCTTGAACTGTCAGAGTGCTTGTTATAACAAGAGGAAGGGCAATAGGACAGAGCATGTTGTTTTGTTGCTGAAAGTTCCAAATTCAGCTTGTGACCCTTCCGGGGAGGGCTGCAAAAGATCCCTGTCTAAAGGGCTGACCTAGGCTTGGTCCACTGTGGATCCCTAAACTGTTATGCTTGGGAGTCCTGCAAAAGATAACAGGAAAAGATAAATAGGGTGATTCCTGCTCCCACAAAGTAGCTTCTGGCATATTAGTGCAGTTGTCCATGGTGTACTGAGCAGTCCGCTCACTTACTTAGGGAACCATTTGAGCGTATAATAAAACCCAGCCATGTCCTGATTACCATTAAATCATGTGAGTTGTAGAAAATGCAAACTCTGGCAAGTTAATTGCCCGATTTGAAGGAAGCCATTTCTAAAGACGAGGTGAATTACAGCATCATCTGAAGGTTTTTACTGCTTTGGCGGCTTTGATTTACACATTCAAGGGAACACGGCTACACCATGTAGAAGTTGCTGGCGCTTAGTATTAAATATTAATTGCGAAGGGTTTCAAAGAAAGGGAACCTCAATCAGTGTTGCCTGTCTCAAGATAAGTCAGATCATAGGTACCATCTTTTCTTTGTAGCAATAGCAGAGATACAAAAGCCTGAGGAAATTTGGCAGGGGGACACATTTTCAGTTTTTTACATTGAAAAGACTGGAAACTTTGGGGACTGTAGGGGAAATGAAACCTCATTTTCTTTTTTGAAACGAGTAAAGTGTTTTTCTAAAAACAAGATTGGAGTGATCCTGAATGCTGAGAACATCATAGTGTGAAGATCATTGTTCAAGATAGTCTGTATAGTTAAAGGATGATAATTCCTATTCATACTGTAGACATACCGTAGGCCCTGCTCAAGGCCACATATGGTCCATCTTTATGAGAGGAGCATATTGGGATGCCTTCATTGCATTAGAGATATAACCTACCACCTTCCTGGTAACTTCTGCTCTACTTGGTGGAGACAGTCACGGTAGGAGTAAGTACCCTGTATCTTGTTCACAATTAAAGTGTTATTTTAAAAAAACACAAAAACTTATGGTCATATACCATATAGAATCATAGAATCATAGAGTTGGAAGAGACCACAAGGGCCATCTAGTCCAACCCCCTGCCATGCAGGACCTCCAAATCAAAGCATCCCTGACAGATGACCATCCAGCCTCTGTTTAAAGACCTCCAAGGAAGGAGACTCCACTAAGCTCCGAGGGAGTGTGTTCCACTGTCGAACAGCCCTTACTGTCAGGAAGTTCCTCCTAATGTTGAGCTGGAATCTCTTTTCCTGCAGTGCTGTTCAACATCTTTATTAATGATTTGGATGACAGGATTGGGAGCATACTTATCAAATTTGCAGATGACACTAAACTAGGAGGAGTAGCTAATGCCCCAGAGGACAGGATCAAAATTCAAAATGACCTGAATAGACTAGAAAGGTGGGCCAATGCTAACAAGATGAAATTCAACACAGAGAAATGTAAGGTTCTGCACTTAGGGAGGAAAAATGAAATGCACAGATATAAAATGGGGGACACCTGGCTGAATGAGACCACGTGTGAAAAGGATCTAGGAGTCCAAGTAGACCATAAGCTGAACATGAGTCAACAGTGCGATGCGGCAGCCAAAAAGGCCAATGCAATTTTAGGCTGCATCAATAGAAGTATAGTGTCAAGATCAAGGGAAGTCATAGTGCCACTCTATTCTGCTTTGGTCAGGCCCCACCTGGGATACTGTGTCCAGTTCTGGGCACCACAATTCAAAAAGGATGTGGAGAAACTGGAGCAGGTCCAAAGGAGGGCAACTAAGATGGTGAAGGGACTGGAAACCATGCCCTATGAGGAACGCCTTAGGGAACTGGGGATGTTCAGCCTGGAGAAGAGAAGGTTAAGAGGTGATATGATAGCCCTGTTTAAATATTTGAAGGGATGTCACATTGAGTAGGGAGCAAGCTTGTTTTCTGCTGCTGCAGAGACTAGGACGCGGAATAATGGATATAAATTGCAGCTATATTGCTTTTTGCTGCTGCTGCTGCTGTTCCTCCTGCAGCCACTCACTCAAAACCATAAGGTGGCGAGTTCAAGACCAGCAAAGGGCTGAAGCTCGACTCAGGCTTGCATCCTTCCGAGGTCGCTAAAATGAGTACCCAGATTGTTGGGAGGCAAATAGCTTACAATTGTTACTGAAAGTATTAACTGTTTATTACATGCTATGTGATTGCCTGTCACATTGTATGTTTGTTGCTTTTACACATGTTTACCATGGTGATGGACTGTTACAGGGATGTAAATGAAGCTGTTTGTTTAACAAATTGTAAGCCGCTCTGATAGTCTTGGCTGAAGAGCGGGGATTTGCGGCCTTGTGGCCTGCCTATCCTTGAAGTGACAGATGTGGGACACACCTGATGTTTTGCCATAGCATCCAGGCCTGGGTGAAGTACCTCAGCTCAGGTGGTTGTTCACTGCTGTATCATGTTTGCACTGTTTCATGCATAATGTTTCTAAAGTTTGCTCTTTGGAGTATGGTGGTTAAATGTTTACTCAGTTGAGTACGATTGTTAATTCAATTTTTGAGTTTCTATATTAGAAACAAGAAGCACAAACAGGTGTTTGGTTCACTGTGCCATTTTATTGTTGATCAATAAATGTCATCTGTTTCATCTTACAACTGTTCTCATGACACTCCCTCTGCCGCTGACCTAAGCTTGTCAGTCTAACCCATATGTATGATTTGCAGAGACCACGAAGAAGAAGGACAGGTTGCTTACCTGTAACAGTATTTCTTCGAGTGGTCATCTGCGAATACATACAAATCCCGCACTTCCTCCCTTCAGCGTTCTGCTCATGATTGGTTCTGCTCCTCTCTTGCTTTGCGGCAGAAAAATTCAGGACTGGGGAAAAGAGTGGGAACTGGGCTTATATAGAGGAGGGGTGGAGCTACCGCCAAAAAATTGCAAGCTGCACTTTGCCCAGTGATTCCAGAAGGTTCTGAATTCGACTGTGCAGGTGTAGTAGAACCCATTTGTATGTATTCGCAGATGACCTCTGGAAGAAATACTGTTACAGGTAAGCAACCTGTCCATACACATCAGTTACATCACTGAATGCATTTTCAAAAATTAAAAGGTGTTATGCATCAATTCTGTCGATAAATTACTATGCAATATGGGTATACCTCTCCAGTCTTGGTTCTTGTGGTTCATATGGTAGATCAGGCCCAACCACACAGTTTTAAAAGATTTATTGTCTCTTTGTCTTTCACCTGTCTGATATGGTATGTCAGTTTCCACACTTTGTTGTGGCAGTTATTTATAGGTGTTATTGAATTCCCTTTCTACTACTTGTGGTGACATCTCCCTGCCACGGACAGGAGAAAGATAAGATTCTTGTTGGAAGTGTCTCTACTGGTATCATGATAAATCAACATTCTCAGCTAGCTGAAATTTCTGCATTTCTTTCAAAGCTTCTACCATGGAGAAGTGATCATAGCTAGTTTTTCAGCCTAAACGGAGAAAAGTCACTCTGGGGACTGGTAAACAAGAATACTATCAATGCTAAACATGCTTTCACAGGGGACATCACTCATTAATGCTCTTTGTATTAGATGAATGATTGATTTATTATTACACAGATTGTCTAATTAATGCTTTTAGGCCCTTGCGTAAGGGCTATTTCTTTAACCAGCAGAACATTACTGTAGAGCTAGGGCTGAATTCAGTTTTAGGTCTAAATGGAGTAGAGCCATTGAAATGAAAGGGGCTTGTTTACAACGTATGTAAGTCCTCTCTGTTTCAGTGGGTCTGTGGGATTTGGAACTAAAATCAGTTTTAGCTCCTCTAAATTTGGTTTCTGAGTTCTATATGGACACACACCGAGGTTACTTACACAGTGTTTGCGTTATAATTATGTCCTGGTAGTACAGCCTTTTGAAAGGTTCTGTTGCATGTAAGAGATGAGAAAATCTACTCATGTGGATCTCTGGCAAGCTGGCAGTGGAGCAGCTGTCGCTCTTTGTTCCATTTTGCTTTCTCTGTATACTGGCCTGTGGCACTTGTGCTCATTCTTCCCCTCTCAGGGGTATTGTCAACTCTAAATTAATGTATCTGACTATATGGTGCTTCTCCAGGGAAGGAGGCCTAATGACAAGCCACTTTTAGTGTGTATTTCCCCCCCACTGTGCTGCCTTTTTCTTGTTTGTATGATTAGAAAATGATTTCCAATTCCTAGGCACTGAGGTTGACTGTTTGTTGTTGTTGTTATTAAAGTGTCAGACCTTCGCAGGGTTGGTTTTTCTTTCTCTTTCTTACACTAGCACTAAATTTTAAGCTGCTGAGCCACCAGCTTTATCCTTTTGAACAAAGCTTTTAACTTGATTGGATATTCATGTACCCAAATGGCGGTCTGTACACTGTCTCGATATGGGTGCAAATAGGATTAAAGCACAGCACCCACCCCTCAAGCATCAGAGGAGAAAATTACTTCTGTGACACCTTGTTGGACTTGTGCTTCATAATCCACTTGTAATTTACAGTGACCTTGCCTAGGAGTTTATTACACTGAAACAAGTGTAGACCTTGTAAAAATAGCAGGCTTTGTTCTGTGGTTCCAGATGTCAGGAATTCTAGTAGTGACACTGATGCCAATAATACATTGTGGTACGAAGTAATTCACGGGTTCTGGAGTGGAAATTAAATGGTCTTTAAAGATGTTAATCTGACTGATCATTAAAAATATGAAGGAGAACAAATTGTACCAGTCTCATTAGACATAATGGCTTATGTGCTTGTCATATAAGGACAGTAAGCAGCCTGCATATGCCATCAACAATTATTGCTGTAGAGGATAAAATATAATTGGAACTAGTAAAGGATGTAATGACAGACTGTAGTCCTTTTTACAGCTTGATCACCTAGCTGAACAGGCAAATCAGTTTGAAACAGAAAAACAGTTTGCTTATTTTGTCCAGTGACTGGCTGCTATAGGAACCATGCCTTGCCAAAACTCTTGTGAGAAGGAACAGAGAGTTGTGTCTGAAGGCACACTTGTATGAACAAGCCCCCTAGGCTGCAGTTGCTACCTGGTCAACCCTCCACATCATTTGGTGTAGAACCAGCAGAGAGAGCTTCCACTGCCGTATCTACAGCTGGTGCTTCTGTTCCTCTTGCTGTTAAGTGCTTGCTTACAGAGTCCATCTCTGCTCCACTTAAGAGTGTGTGCTCCAGCTCCCAACAGTCGGGCCACAGGTCCGTGGCCTCGAACTCCTGTTCAGTCAATAGAAGTGGAGATGGAGTTTGAAGCTAGACCACACAATAATAAGAAGTACTCCAAAGATAAAGACTTATCGCCTTCTCGGCCTTAGGCACTCATCACAACAGATGTTCACTGACGGGATTGGGAGCCTGTTCTGTCTTGGAAGCCGGCCAGGAGCAAAGTACTAAGTGGAGTCCATCGGACAAATGGGATAGTAGCAGCCCTCGTTGTGTACAGGAGCTTACCAGCCAGGCATATACAGTTCTCACAGTCCAGGCAGTCTAGGTCAATAGGATTTCCACTGCCCTGTCCCGGATTCGTCCCTTCTCACTTGCTGCCCCTCACTCCTGGAACCTTCTTCCCCAACATGTGCGCCTCATCACTTCTCTAACCAGATTCAAAATTAAGTTAAAGACTATATTGTTTAGGGAAGTGTTCCCAGGATTGTGCCATCTGCCCCAGGATGCCTCCTTATAACTATGTATTAAGAAGCCGTGCCCTCCCTCCAGTCCATCTGCCTTGGTCCTGGCCCTAGAGGGAGAGAAGAACCACTGGACCTTATTCCCTTCCCACCACTTTCCCCTTCTCCTTTTGTGTTGTCTCTTTTAGACTGTAAGCCTGAGGGCAGGGACCCATCTAATTTAAGATTGTATGTACAGCACTGTGTAAATTTACAGCGCTATATAAATAATAATAATAATAATAATAGGAAAAAGCAATCTGAAGTATCAATCCAAGGGAGTGTCAAGCTTATGATTCAGGGTCCGAGGTTCTTCAGAAACGCCAGCCAGAAACGCCAGCCATTTGGCTGCAGTAGCAACTGTCAAGCCCATATCTATGTGCCGTGGCTGCTGGGGAGTGTCACTGTTTGGCTCAAGCACTAGAATGTGATTCTGTCCTTCTGTTTCGTTGTTTGTGTCATAGTCTGAACTTGGGTCCCAGCAATGAGGCATGACACTCTGTCCTTCTGCTTCACTGTCTCTGTCATAGTCTGAACTTTGATCCCGGGAACAAGGCATGACAGAGCCCACCTCAACAACTTCTTCATAGACGGCACGTGGTTCCTGGGAGAAAAGCTCCTCCACGTCAACACCCTTGAACTCGTAGTGGTAGAGAAGACATTCCACTCCTTTGAATCTCTTCTGCATGGCAAGATGGTGTAGGTGCTGATAGACAACACTATGGTCATGTAGTACCTCAACATGCAAAGAGGTATACAACTGAGGACTCTCCTTGGCCTAATGCAATAGCTCTGGGACTGGTGCATCACTGGAGACATTGTGGTCATAGCTTTTCATCTTCCAGGAGAAGACAACATTCTAACGGATGCACTCAGCAGGATGTTGAATTTATCACGACTGGATGCTCCATCCCAAGGTTTTGGTACTGATCTGCTGGAGCACTCTTATACAGGACCACTTCGCATCTAAGACAGATGCTTTGTGCAAGGAGTTCTGTGCCCAGACTCAGTGTTTTGTTTTTTACATTGTATTGGTATTGCATTTTTGCATTGTAAAATGCAAAATGTAGAATTTTGAGCATGACTTTTCTTGCATGAGAGATTAATGCAATTGCCCTGAGGTTATTTTATTCTTTTGTTTGTAGTGGCACTGCTCTTCCCATTTGGGTGCATTTCCTTTGCAGGACAAAGTATAGCTTGCCTGCAGGATGGCTGGGAAATGTTGCTTTTAAAAAATGGTTAAAGCTGAGCTACAGTTTCAATCCAGATCATGCTTCTGGATGCTGTTGCATTTTTTAAAAAAATCCAGTTTGTGCATCTGCATGACTTAGCTTCATTCTTTGAACGGAGAGACTTGCAGAAGCGTGCCAGACCTTAACAGTACCTTGCGTCAAGGACTCTGGTGTTAAGCTCTTTGAGTATCTCAGACGTCTCCTCCTTTCCTGAAATGGAAGGCAGAAAAACCTGTGCACAACTGCATTGTTTTGAGAGCTTTCGGATAGATATTTGGGAAATGGAAGCTGTTGTAAATTTGTTCCTTTGTATGCATACCACACGTTGTGGAGTGTGTGGAACTTGTCATTAATTGAAAAGGACAAAATGCCAGCACTCAGACATTGCCTGTGAATTGTCTATAGTTGCACTTCCCAGACACGAAGCGACTGTAGTATTTCAGCTACTCCTTCCTCAGGAGACACGCACATTCAAGACAAAAGGCGTCTGTTTTGCTTTGTTCTTGGGTACCATAAATGCCACTGTAACTTAAACATTTGACTTTTAATGTCAAGAAGAACACAAGTCTCTCTTTATTTTTCTCCCCTTTGAATATGGAACTGTTGTGATTGTAGCGCTCTTCATTTTTCAACCAGCAATTATTCGTCGTGTGACATTGAGACATTAGCTGTTGCCATGGGAACTGGCTCTAAGTAGCAACGATACAGGCGTGATGTCGGTAGAAGCGTGTTGCCTCAAAGCAACCGGGTGTCCAGGTGTTTAAGAAATAAAATAAAATAAAATAGATGATATTAAAGTTGGGATCTGTTTCCTGCTCCCCTTTCCCTGCCTTGCCTGAGGGAATATGGGTGATTCTTTAAGTTTTACCACCATGTCAGCTTCATGTTATTCCCCCTTCTAAAGAAGAGCTTTGAGTTATTCTGGCACGATGGCTTTTGAATAATTGGGAACTTGGGGAAATAATTGGGAGTATGGCGTCATGTGGAGAGCTGGACCTGGTTTGCTTGGATTCAGAGCTCATCTCCGAGGGAATCTGTGGGTACTTGCCTGTAGGTGCGCATAAAATGTAAGCAGAGAGGAACATTAGCGATGCATTGTCATTCACTTCAAGGACATAGGTATGTCTGTTTATGGTCTGTGTGTGTGTGTGTGAGAGAGAGAGAGAAAGAGAAAATATGGGGAAGTATCAAATCACTTGCCCCTCTACTATACAGACAGGCACCTTTCATTCTACTCCCACTACTTGCTTAACCACTATACCAATGCTCCCATCAGGCTTCGTTCCTTGGAGCCATATGCAGGAATACCTCAGCTCCCCTTTAATATCTTTTCTACCTGGATGCTTAAAGCTATGATCTCTGTGTGTACAAGTTGTCTGTCAGCCTATGGCAGTTCCTATGAATTTCATAGGGCTGTCTTAGGCAAGGACTACTCAGAGGCCGTTTTGCCAATTCTTTCCTCTGTAATATAGCCTAGAGCAGCTGGTGCCTGCTGCATATCTTCATTCCTGTATGTCTTCGTATATCTTCATTCATGAAGAACCTCGGTGACGCGGCTGTTAAATGTCTGTACTGCGGCCACTCACTCACAAACCCCAAAGTTGCGAGTTCAATTCCAGCCAGGGGCTCAGGGTCGACTCAACCTGGCATCTTTTTGTAGGTTGCTAAAATGAGTACCCAGCTTGTTGGGGGCAGTTAGCTTACACACATTGTAAACCACTTAGGGTGTGCTTAAGTGCACTGATAAGTCATTTAGAAATGTACTTGCTGTTGCCATTGCTATTCCCAATGTATCACTTGTATCACTTCCACTATAGATACATTGTGTCTCTATTAAAACTAAGGTCGATTCAATTTGAATCAAACCCATTTAAATAAATTTATTGAAATTACTTTTAAATATATTTATATCACTGTTTAAATCATTAGTGAGGAAGGTTCTATTTAATAATCAACCCAAGAAATGAAAATCTTAAGAACTGGAGCAGCATTGATAGTGAGGACAGATGTAGCAAAAGCAGGCAAAGGATATAATAAAAAGTCTGAGCGAAGGATATCAATAAGACTCCAAGGAAAATCAATCATTATGACCACAATCTAAGTTTATGCTCCAACTACAGAGGTAGAGGAAGAAGAAACAGAAAAATAATAATAATGCTACCACCTAATTGAAGCTAAGGTGGTATGAGGCTGGTCAATGCTTGGGTGGGAGACTGTCTGTTTTTCTGTCTGTCTTCTTGAGTTATATGGTGGAAAAAACATGGCAACATGGGCGCAGTCTCTCCCAGCCGGTTATACGGTCAGTGAGCAGGTAAGGGAAAGTGGGCGGGGGGGCGGCGTTGCTATAGTCCACAAAACCAACCTAACCTTGATCAGGAAACCTGTCCGGAAAACAACCCACATCGAGTGCGTGTACCTTAGCCTGAAGACCAGGGATAGTTTGGGGATTCTGTTGGTATACCGGCCACCCCGTTGCTCAACAGACTCCCTGACCGGGCTGACTCAGCTGGTCTCCGAGTTGTTGTTGGAGTCGCCCAGGCTTTTGGTTCTGAGCGACTTCAACATCCCTCTTGAGACCAGTCCTTCTGATCTATCTGGAGCAGCTCGGGAGTTCGTGGAATCTATGACAGCCATGAACCTATCCCAGTTGGTCAACGGGCCCACTCATTGCGCGGGTCACACACTCGATGGGGTTTTCAGTACGAAACAGGAGTATCCGTGGGCGGAGGTAACGAAAACCTCCGCCCTGTCATGGACGGATCATTTTCTGATCAAGGTGGAACTAAGAGCAGCGTTTCCCCCCTCCGGGGGTGGCGGACCCATTAGAATGGTCCGCCCTCGAAGGCTCATGGAACCAATCGGTTTCCAGAAGGCCTTAGAGGGTTTAATGGTTGGCAATGCTGGCGATCGTGTCGAAGCCTTAGTAAATACCTGGAATACCGATCTTCCCAAGGCTATTGACACGATTGCCCCTGAGCGTCCTCTCCAACCCGCTTCAAAGCACAAACCCTGGTATACAGAAGAGCTCAGGGAGATGAAGCAGGTTGGACGACGACTAGAGCGCAAGTGGCGGAAGACTCGACTCCTATCCGACAAGACTCGCCATAGGCAGCATCTTCGCGCCTATCGGGAGGCTTTGCGTGCAGCGCGAAAATCTTTCTGCTCTGCACGCATTGCGTCTGCAGAGTCTCGCCCAGCAGAACTGTTTAGGGTGGTAGGGGAGCTGACGCAGGTTCCCCCTGCGCCAAATCCCCTACTTAACCCTACGACGGCCTGCTGTGATGCGTTTAACACCTTCTTTGCAGATAAAATCTCTCGGATAAGAGCCGACTTGGAAGCCACCTTTTCTCCAGATCCTATAGGTGAAGTGTCTAGCGACTCCGTTGTTGTCACATTACTGGATGAGTTTCAATCTGTAAGTACTGATGACGTGGACAAGATACTTGGAAGTATGCGGAAGACAACCTGCCCCCTCGATCCTTGTCCATCTTGGCTGGTCGTCCAGGGAGGAGACGCACTGAGAATATTTCTTCGGAATACGATCAATGCGTCCCTTAGGGAGGGCATTTTACCATCCTGTCTTAAGGAGGCGGCGGTTAAGCCCATCCTGAAAAAGCCCTCCCTTGACCCCCTGGACAGAAACAACTATAGACCAGTGTCCTTGCTTCCATTTTTAAGCAAGGTCATCGAGAGGGCAGTTGCCACCCAACTCCAAGCAGTCTTGGATGAAGCCGATTACTTCGATCCATTTCAAACCGGCTTCAGGACAGGACATGGAGTGGAGACTGCCATGGTTGCTCTGACCGATGACCTCCGCTTGAGTATCGACAGGGGTAGTGTGACCCTGTTAGTGCTCTTGGATCTCTCAGCGGCCTTTGACACTGTAGATCATTCCATCCTTTTGGGTCGGTTGAGAGAGTTAGGAATTGGAGGCACTGCTCTTCAGTGGTTCCGATCCTTTCTCTCTGACAGATCCCAAAGGGTGAGGCTCGGGGACAGTTGCTCCTCCAAAATCGAGCTTAATTGTGGCGTCGCTCAGGGCGCCATCCTGTCCCCGATGCTATTTAATATTTATATGAAGCCGTTGGGTGAGATCATTCGGAGGCATGGAGCTCAGTGTCTTCAGTATGCTGATGACACTCAGATATACCTCTCCATGACTAGATCATCGGCTCAGTCTTCAGATGGCGCCTCCCCTCTTAATGACTGTCTTGCGGCGGTAATGGATTGGATGAGGGAAAACAGATTGAAACTAAATCCAGACAAAACGGAGGTACTAACAGTTACCGGTCCGAAACCAGGATTGGGAATACAGTCCCCAGTCCTAGACGGAGTCACACTCTCCCCTAAGGACTCAGTTCGCAGTCTGGGGGTACTCCTTGACTCTTCGCTTCACATGACTAGCCAGGTGAATGCGGTAGTCAGGAGCGCCTGCTATCAGCTTCGGCTGATACGCCAGCTGCGCCCTTTCCTGGATACGAAAGACCTGGAGACTGTGGTACATGCTCTAGTAACCTCACGTCTGGATTTTTGTAACGCGCTCTACATGGGGCTACCCTTGTGCCTAACCCGGAAACTTCAACTGGTTCAGAATATGGCAGCCAGGCTTATCACAGGAACATCTAGAAGAGAGCATATAACGCCAGTGCTCAAAGCTCTCCACTGGCTGCCCATTAGTTTCCGGGCACAGTACAAGGTGTTGGTACTAACCTTTAAAGCCCTGCATGGCTCAGGCCCATCCTACCTTAAGGACCGCCTCTTCCCGTATGAACCGCCCCGCACACTTCGGTCCTCTGGGAGAAACCTACTGCAGCCGATGAAAACCAGGCTGTCCCAGACCTCTCAGAGGGCCTTTTCAGCTACTGCCCCTAAGCTCTGGAACGGCCTGCCGGACGAGATGCGTCTAATTACATCACTGGCTAGTTTCAAAAAGGCTTTAAAGACGCATCTTTTCCGGCAAGCCTTTCCCTGAAGGAGAGAATAAGTGAAACCCTTGCTCCCTGCTCGGAAAATATAAACAGCATTGGAAATTATTAGCGATTCTTTTACTTAATACTTACTTGAATCGATTTAATGCGGCCTTGCACACGGATTGTTCATGAAAATGCACTTTGTTTTAATAACTGCCGACCAATTTTAACTATGTTAATTTTAAACTGTCTAGATTTAATTCAGTTTTAAAGGGGGTGGTTGGGGTGGGATGTGATTGTTGTTTTTACTCTGTATCTTTTTATTCTGCTGTACCCCGCTCCGAGTATTTATTAGAGGAGCGGGCTATAAATAAACTATTATTATTATTATTATTATTATTATTATTATTAAAAGATGAGATATATGTAAAAGAGAGCAATGCAGAATTTCCAGTTGGCATGTTTTTAAGATACTATAAAGAGGTTTTTCACATAATCCTACCAATTTATGTAGTCACTTGCAACATCCTGAAATGAGTTTTTTTTAGACTTGCTATATTGATAGATCCTGTGAATATTTTCAGAGGCATCCTAGTCCAGGTGCTCCAATGTATACCTGTAGATCTTGTATGTACAAAAGCGTTCCTGTTCATGTAATGTCAGCTTTGCAGACGTATTTCTCACTGTTCATTGCCATAGATGGTACAGTAAGCAGAGAGTCGTTTTGACCAAGCTTTGATTCTTTTGTCCAAATGGTGGAATGAGTCAGAAGTGGAACAAGATGCCTAGGGGATTTTGCAGTGCGTCCTCCACTGGAGGCTTTCCAAAACACTATGCAATTCTGTTAGAATTGCCTTTCCAAAGTGAGGAGGTGACCATTACAAGGCCTTTGGACTCTGCCATACGTCTAAATTTTAGCTTCTTAGTGTGTTACTTGGTGTTGTGGTTATAAAAAGGAGTAGTGACGCATTTGATTTTTTTGCCTGTCAGTCAGATAGTGCCAGTCAGTGTCAGCGATTTGTGGGTCAGAAGGTATGCAAATCTGTCTCAGCCAGAAATATGGGTGCGTTGCACTAGTTTATACACTGACAGCTGTTAAGAGTTTAATTGCCAGCCCTAGTTAGATGTCACACTCCCGTCTGCTAAAATGGCTCGCCATTCGGACCAGTGTGAGGTTGGGGAAGTTAAGAGGATTGCATTGCAGCAGCTAATTGAGATCACATTGACCTCAAAATTTCAGCTGTTAATGTAGATGTTGCTGCACCACTAATATTGACAGTGTTATATTTCCAATAAAATGGTTCGAGCTGGCTGAGGTCCTGAGTCAGCAGTTTGCCTTGTTCCGTGCCGAAACACTAAAGCTGACCCTCTTTGGGTTCTGCTTGAGTATTCCAGGCTCTTATGGAATACCTGTTGTTGTTGCTCAAGTCTCTGACCGTAGCTTATACTATAACAAATAAGTAAAGAATGCAAATTTGTATGCAACAGGCTTCTACTTCTTTGTAGTTGTGTGCCTTCGAGTCATTTCTGACTTTTGGTGACCGATCCTATCGTGGGATTTTCTTGGCAAGATTTGTTCGGAGGAATTTTGCCATTGCCTTCCCCTGGAGCTGAGACAGTGTGACTTGCCCACTGGTCACCTTGTAACTTTCCACGGTTGGGGAAGGATTCCAACCCTGTTCTCTAGAGTTATAGTCTGACACTCACATTAAATAAATTGGCATCAATTTAAGGTATGCTATTTTAGTAGAACCCCATTACTTACGGGTTTTGAGTTGTTCATGCTTACGTATCTTTGCACTTGGCTTATTTGTATGGAAGTGCAGACATTTCCTTTTATGCTATTTTTCAACATTCCTATTGTTTTAGGAGATCATTTGTTTTGTATTAACAAGGGAGAGAGAGCAGAGATTATTTAGTAGAGATAGTACAACAAGGGAGAGAGTAAACACGATCGTGACCCTTATCCAAGAAAAATTGTTCTTGCTTTTATTATCCATTATACTAGCCTTGTACAATTAAGCTCTGAAACATTTCGAAAAGAGTCTTCTGCTCATGCGTCCCTCATACCCAAATCCCATGCCTCTGTGCTTGGAAGCTATTCTAGTTTAACACTACACTGTGGCCATTTAGCCTGAGGAGTACATGTTTCATCCATGAACATACTGAGAGTTTTCGTTTGCCAGTTTTATGGGGAGCGGGTGGAAAATACTGTTACTGGAATTCCTTGCTCAGAGTTCCAAGCATGCTCTTGATTTTCTTGCTGCTAGAATTACTCCGCTTTGGTATGCCAGTGTTATGAAAAACACATTCTGGTTCCAACATGCGACGGGATCGTCTCCAGACTGTTACAAGCACTTTCCTCATGTTCTCACCAATGTGGGAGCCACTCAGGTGTGGTGCATTTCCATGCTGCAGGGACAGCCGTGTGAATCATCTGCCCATAGCGGTTACAGTTCCGTGAGAAAGATCCAAATGGATTAACCTTGTTAATTTTCACACATCCATAGTGAAATTACACTAGGGCTTCTTCGAAGCTGGAGTATACTGTATGTGAAGACCATCACTCACTACTTCGATCTGATGGACCATGTTTGCTCCCATATAGGCCTTTCTTTCTAGTCACCTCTTGCCCCCGGATACTTTCAGGTTTTTTTGTAAGAAGATGATGTGTCCTCAGCTCCCTTTCTTGCGGGAGCTGGGGAGTTTATGTCAGCATACGGCAAGGGTTAGAAAACAAGAGCCCTGGAAGATAGAAAAAGTAGAAAAGAGCTGGCTATATCAAATACAAGTTACTGGAAAATTCCTGGTGCTGGTGTCCCTATGTGGGATTCTAATTTAGAACCCATACTTGATTAGTTTTTTGTGGGTTTTTTGGACTATGTGGTCATGTTCTAGAAGAGTTTATTTCTGACATTTCGTCTGCATCTCTGGCTGGCATCTGTGGTTGGCATTTCTCTGAAGATGCCAGCTACAGATGCCAGCAACACGTCAGGAATGAACTCTTCTAGAACATGGCCGCATAGCCTGAAAAAACCACAAAAAACTATGGCTGCCGGCCGTGAAAGCCTTCGGCTTCCCATACTGTATTGTTGGTGTCACATTGCACTGATTATTTTTCAATTGCTAAATAAAATTAATTGGCTATGCCATTTTTACTCTGTTTGCTTTAAGGGTAACCAAAGCAGCCTTGTAGAAACGATATTTATTGGAAGAGGAGTCAGGATAGAAATCTAAACAGAGTACTCAATCTGTTAAACTGTGCAATAAGTAGAAAATTGTGTGCCTGGCACTGAACACATTTTTATTTTGACAAAAAAAAAAGTTCTGTTATTGCTTATTGAACTTTTTGTTTAAGGAAGTGAATTATATCTTAATTGAAGCATCAGGCAAAGTAGTTAAATATTCTTTTCTTGTTTATGCAATTTGGCAAATGGATTTCAGTGCTTGTTACTAATAATATCCAATAGAACAATAGATTGTCAGAAACAATGGAACTTAACTACTCCAAGAATAATGGATCTAATCCATGAAGGATTAGATCAGTCTCTGTATCTGTTGGATGGATATTCCAGATACAATTGTTACTCTTTAGTGTGTGGTTGTGTACTTCAGTTTTAATCACTTTGTCTGGAATTCAATGGGGTTTCAGGTAATGTTTCCAGTTAGTTGGAACAAATTTCAGAAACATGTCCCCTCTTGTCCATCTGTATTTTATGGCAAAAAAATCTGGCAGTATCTTAAAATCTGGAAGCTGCTGGCTTGTGAAATTGTGTCATTGATGGTAAAGGTAAAAAGAATACACAACTCTAAGGAAAGGTTTGCAGATTTGGAACCTCAGTACATGAACTGGTTTCTAAACTGTAGTTATCACAAACTATGGTTTGATTTGGTATGCTCTCTGAATTGAGATACTACACTAAATCATAGCACAAACCATAGTCTGGAACTGAGTTTATGAGACAGACAGATTTGTGCTTTAGATCTGCTGGCTAAATGTAAAATATAGTTTGTATCAATTCAGAGCTCTCACCAAACCCATTCCTCCTTCGGTATTCTGTAGGATGCTACATTAGAACAATCAAGATGAATTTTACTTTTCACCTACACACTCCCTTTTTAGGAGGAGAGCCAGCCTAGTGTAGTGATTTGCGCATTGGACTACGATTGCGGAGACCAAGGTTTGAATCCTGGCTCAGCCATGTAAACTCACTGGCTGGCCTTAAGCAAGTCGCACTCTCTCAGCCTCAGAACGTGGTAATGGCAGACTCCATCTGGAGAAATTTACCAAGAAAAACCTTTGGATTGCTGTCAGATGGAAATGACTTGAAGGCACCCAACAGCAGCAAGAAACTGTCGTCCAAGTAGTGGTACAAAAGATTGCGGATTCTAGAACATTTTGACATCCAGTGTGCCTTTCCCTCTGAGTCTGGATGTGCCGGACATGGGACAGAAGCATTCATTTATTTGGTAGACTTGAAACCATTTTTACCACAACAAAACAAGCTGTGTTGCAACTTGGGATGTCAATTGGTTAAGAAAATATTTGTTAAATAATTACAGCATATTTCAGGCTCTTACAGGGTATTAATTGATTACGTTTCCATAAAGCTGTACATGTGATATGTTATTTCTGCTGGAAAAACCACAGGCTTTCTTTGATGAAACACAGTGATCAATATAATCTTCTCTAACCAAAGAAGGCACTTGATATTATAATATGCAATGGTGCTTCATTACATTCTTGCTCACTTGAGAGCTTCTTCCTTTGTAAGAATAGATGCAGTCAATTAAAAATATCATCAGAAAAGAAGATAAGAGGTAAGGGAATGCATAGAACAATTAACACAGGCTTCTGAATGATGAAGTTTCATAAAAACTTTAAGCTCCCACTTCTGGAGCTTCATCTAAGCTATGTGTATATGTATGCACGCAAGTATTTTGGAATGCATTCCTCTCTTTACTGTACAATATTCAGAGGCACATTTGGTAACTCACATGCACAAATAAACCATTTGACTGTTTCACCTTTTATAAGATATAATAGGTTTACATCCAGAGTACATAAATAATTGGGTAATTTTCACTTCAAAAGGTACAGGATGTGTGCAAGTTTAGGAGTTTTTTCATGACTTCAGGTATGATAGCGAAGGACTTTACGTTCTTCTCTGCATCCTTACACTTAACAATCTGTTCTCCGGCAAGGCAGCAGGAAAAGCCCTTCCTTTGTGGAACCCTTCAATAGCTCCGTGTTGGATATCCCTGGAATAATCTCTCTTTTTCCAATAGAAGATGTGTATTTATTGACAGAGCAGTGAAGGTACGGCTTCCTTTTGGGTACTGTACCCCATGGGTATCCCATGGCTCTAATGGTAAGACACCTGAGGACTATTTTGCCAGGTGTGCTCTGGCTTCAAAAGGCAATGCATTGCCACTTTGTGGTTTGCAGTCTCAACATCCTTCCAGTTTAGAGTGAAAAGCTTTTACTTGAGGTTAGCTCTGAGGGTAGTGGTGCCATATGGATTATGGCCATTGTTTTAACCCACCTAGGCATTTTTGATTCATTGGGTAGATTGCAGTCCGTGTTCTATCCTTCATTATAATCTTGTACCAAGCAGGTCCAGTTATTTTAGATTTTAACTGAGTCATCTGCAGTCAGTGTACTCACTCTCAAGAATGCTGAGAGTTATGCAAGAAAATATATGGAGACCACCTGGTGAGGGAATGCTTATTAACAACGTGAAAAGAAAAGCAAAGCCATGTTCTGTCAGACCAGAGGCTTATCTAGTTCAGCCTTCTGCCAGTCAGTTGCTCACAAGGCGCCTGCCAGCAGGACATTTGTCTCATACTCCCAACCAATTGATATACAGAGGCATACTGAACAGTACAGTGTGATACCACTAGTAACAGGGCAGGAGTCTATAGGTGCTACTGTAGCTATAATGGGAATATACCAATATGTGGATTATTTGAGGCAGTGGAGAAAATATTAAAACTAATTTTAAATTCTCAGCATCCAAGTGCTGAAATATTGTCAAGATGGCAGTATATGGTTTAAGCTAGTGGAAGGAAAAACAGTTTTGATGAAATCCCATGCAAAGTAACACACGCTGTTCACGTGACATTAAATAATGGCATTTTGCACTTTAGAGCATTGTTATGGAATAATTACAGTGGTCCCCCGGGTTACGAAGGTAATCCGGAACGTAACCCAGAAATCTTCGTTTCCCGGGGGACCGCTTTAGGAGACGGACCGCGCGGCAAATTTAAAGGGGCCGCACGGTTTTTTGTCTTCGCAACCCGGGGTTTCCTTCGGATCCCGGGGGCTGTTTTGTGGTCCCGGCGGGTTTGGGTCCCGGGGATTTCGTTCCCCGGGGGATTCGTAACCCGGGGGACCACTGTAATTTAAAATAGCAAAGAACGATGCAGACACTAAAAATAAGAAACACTTGAAGAAAGTAGAATCATGTTTGTTGTGATCATTATTTTATTTGCATATTTATTTAATCAAATTGATATCCCTTCTTTTTTGTGACATGGGACCCAAAGCCAAAGTACAACAGCCTTACTTTCATCATTTTGGCTTCCAGGGAGAGGCCAGGCTTGATCTGTTCTAGAATCCATTTGTTGGTCTTTTTGGACATCCACAGTATCCCCAGCACTCTTTTCCAGCACCACATCTCAAATGAATAGATTGCTTTCTTACTCACTTTCTTCACGGTCCAGCTCTTTCATCTCTACATGGTGATGGGGAATACGATGGCTTGGATGGGTCTGACTTTGATTCTCAGTTGTGTATCTTTACACTTTAGGATCTCCTCTTGTTCTTTCATGCTGTCCTTCCCATTCCTAGTCATCTTCTTAATTCTTACAGTCATGGTTCTTATCAGTGTTTGATCCAGGGTATGGCATCTCTTTAACTGTTTCAATTTCCTCATTGTCTGTGTTGAATTTATGTATATCTTCCAAGGTATTTTTTGTTTATGTTCAGCAGCAAACCTGTTTTTGCACTTTCTTCTTTTACCTTCCTTAGCAATTGTTCCAAGTCAGTGATGTTTTCTGCTAGTAGTATGGTATCATCCACATATCTTGTTGATGTTCCTTTCTCCTGTCTTCACTCCTTCTGAGTCTAACTCTAATCTTCATATGATATTTTCTGCATACATGTTGAACAAGTAGGGTGATAGAATGAGCCTTATCAAATCCCCCCCCCCAAAATTCAGGAGCCATTCAGTTTCTCCATATTCTGTTCCAACAGTAGCCTGTTATCCTAAGTACAGATTTACTATCAGATGTGGTGGTGCTCCCATGTCTTTAAGAGCATTCCATAGTTTTTCGTGATCTATGCATGGTACATAACTCACAGTAATCCAAATGGGATGTCTTCAAGGCATGGGTCACTGCAGTTAGAGCTGATAGCTCCAGGAATGTGCCCAGCTGGGCCGCACTAGTTTTAATTGTACAAACACTCTCCTGGGCACCTCAGAAACCTGGGCATCCAGGCTCTGGATTGAGTCTAGAAGTACCTTAGTTTAACACCCAAATAGCTTCCTTTGAATTAGTTGGAAAAGAGAGAGAGAGTTGGGTGTCATAGGTATATCGGTAATAATTTCTTAAGACTGAAAAGTAATGCGAGGAGATCGCTAGTAGAGAGAGAGAGAGAGACAGACTCTTGCCAAATTCAGCTAAACGCAGGGAAGGAAAAATGAAATTTTGGAGTATGTACACACAGAACAACCTGTTCCTTCTTGCATCTATTCCAGCAGCTGTTCTGTGAGAGCTGCATCAGAAGCAGTGTGGAAATCTCTGGCTCCTATCCAGAAATATGGTTAACTCAATATATTCTGAGTGATTGAAGGAAACAGAATTTGTTATGTATGACAAGATAAACCAAAGGGACAAGATGTCCTCTCTAGGGAAGCTCATTGCCACAAAGAGAAGAATGCTGCAGTTACTGATAAATTACCAGAAGTGGCAGAACCATGTCTCCAATCTAGAAAGCTCACATTTTAGTTCACATTTTGCGTAATGCTTGGTGTTCATTGGGGACAGAAAACAAATTCCAAGGGCATCTTATTATCATTACCGACAAAATGACGTACAATTGAAATTTAAGGCATGACACAGAAGGGAAAAGGGATGGAGAGGAAAGAGGTTAAATTAAGTTCATTTCATATCACTGAACACTGAAAAAAAAAAGTTAAATTCCTAGGTTCAGTTCTTACAAGTGGAAGTAGTTCAAGCTGCTTTTCCCCAAAAAACAAAAAAAAAGCAGATATATTGATAAAGTGAGTTTGTTTCACAAAAATGGATAAAGGTAACTCAAGGGCAGGAGGGTTGTTTTCGTTTGAACTGCATTGTTTCTGGCATTGAAAGCTGTGTTTAGAATAGTGATCCCTTTGTCAGAGGGCTCTTAAGATCTCAGTCTGGACAAGGTATGAACAAACCTTTTTAAGTGCATACCCATCACTCCTTTCTTTTTAGTAAAACCAGGTAAAACTAACCACAGTTCAACATTTCATCTGAACCAGACTCCTATTGCTACCACTTTGGGACAAGTGAGGAAATTTGCCAACTTCAGACTGTTGTTTAGCATCCTGGCTTGTTCTGAAGCTGTGAACGTTACTTTTTTTTTCTTTTGTTTAGATGAGATGGAAACTGTTTACAGGCTTATTTTTCATCTTGGAACAGGCCCGTTATTCATCTTAGCTTATAAAACAACATTATGATCTTTGGAATGTGTTTAATTGTACTGTATCCTGTACTTTATTTCCATACTAAATACTGCAAGGGAGCCATCTGGAGGAAAGCCAAAGGAGTTATAACTGTGGACAAATGGTTTATCAGAAGTAGTCTGGCTGAAATAGTGTGAGCTGAAGGGAACCGCAACATTGACTGGAGAAAAATTTCTTCACCCACTCAGAGATGTTATGGGCTGGCATCAGTTTGGTTCACACTCAGATTACTTTGAGGGATGCTTACTTACTGAGGGGTGTTTCCTTGTCTGTCCTTTATGCTCATGTCTTGCCTGTTTAAGGACTCTTGAAGGTACTTCCGGATATTTTCTAAACTGGACTGTGTCTGGATCCCAACCAATATATATGCAGCCTTGAGATGCTAAAACTGTACAATATTATTTTGGGTAACCTCAAAATAGTGTGAGCACAAAGACTGCTTGCTGGGGATACTTGGAGTTGCAGTCTAAAACAGTTGGAGGACTCCGGGTTGGGGAGGATAGGCCTAGAAAGTTGATCTTCCCTTGCCTGATCAGCCATTGGTTTCCTATAGCTTTTATCGCTGAGTATATCTCAGCGTAAGGAAACTTCTCTTGGGATACTGGAATAACAAACGTCTTGGCACTCTGGTGAAGCTGGAGACGCCAGATGCCTTGGTGCATTCCAACAGCAAAATCCCCAACTGTTAAAGATGGGCCGAATGCTTTGGGGTGAAAACTTCCTTTGTTCAAAAATGTAATGCAGAAGGTTGATATGAAGAGCATGCTTATTTGATGGTGCTTTTAATGAATGGGTCAAGGCGTTTTTTTTCCCTGTTCTGTGGCTTGCTTAACTTTTCCCGTGAAAATGTAGATGCTTTGGTTGTAGTCAGAAAGTGAACGCATTTTTCATGTCTTTCTGTACTGTAGTTTATTGTAAAGCACAAGCTTTGGCATTGTGATGTGTTCTCTAAAGGTGTGATGCTCTAAATGTGTGATACAGACCTTTTTCTGCTATCTACTTCATTTTTTTCTTTCTTTCATATGCCTGCCGATCTTGAGAGAGAGCTTGATATACACATTTTTATTTTTTTTTGCTACTTTCCTTGGGGGTGAAAATGCAGGTATGGCCACACATAAGCATTGTGCATTACAAATGCTGTTTTAGTGAGCCCCTTAAGCTGTCAAATACTCAAATCTCTGAAGGATTGAAGTCATTAATAAACGGGTTGTTATCTTCTTTTCTCCTCCTCCAGTGAGCATTTGTCCTGTGCCTTCACATTCTTCCTTCATGGGGAAAGTAATGTGTGTACAAGTGTGGAAATTGCCCAGCACCTGCCAATCTATCTAATAAGCGAGGAACACCTCCACATGGCTCAGGTTTCCCCGGTGCCATTCCAAGGTAGGTTTGTTTGCATTTCCATGTATTATCCGTGTTAGCAGTGGGAACAAAGTGGGACTGCCGTTCTGTTTTTGCAGCCCTAAGAATCATCACCGCCATTCTTTTAATGGGTTGGTGCACCATCATTCCTTTTTGTGTGCTTTCAAGTTGTTTCCAACTTGTGGCAATCCTAAGGTATCGTGGGATTTTCTTGGCAAGATTTTTTCAGAGTGGGTCTGCCTTTGCCTTCCTCTGAGGTTGAGAGAGTGGGACTTGACCAAGGTCACCAGTGGTTTTCCATGGGGATTCAGACCGTGGTCTCCTAGTATCCTAGTCCAAATGCTCAAATCACTACACTGCACTGGCTTTCAGCTTCAATATGAGCTCACAGCAATTACTCCAACCTCCTATAGATAGAATCCTACAGATGTTTAGTCAGAAATCTTTCCATTGTTTTCAGTGTGCCTTACTGCAAGGGAACTTTGAACAAGATTGCACAGGACCATAGAGTTGGAAGGGATCCCAAGAGCCATTTAATCCAATCTCTGCCAGTGCAGAAATCCACAGCTAATGCATTCCTGACAGGTGATCATCCTACCCCTGCTTTTTTATTTTATTTTTTTAAAATCTTTCTCTCTCTATTTATTTTATATCCTGCCTTTCTTCTAACACCTAAGGCCAAGACAGCTAACAGCAAAAATTAAAAATAAAGTATAGCTGAAAACAATGAAGATAAAAAATAGCTTTAAAACTATTAAATCAACTACCCTGTTAAAACACCACTAAAAACAGTATGGTATGAGAGCCGTGTACTGTGCTGCTGTACTAGGACTCCAGGAGGCAAAAGTTGAATTACTCAGCCATAAGTTGGAAAGGACTTGAAGGCACACAACAACATGTCGATGCTGCATACTAATGAATGGTCAGGAGTATTATTATTATTATTATTATTATTATTATTTTGTTTTCTTTTTGTTTTATCAGTGTTGATAAGCCCATATGGTTTGAATGGTACTTTGACTGGTCAAGCATACAAGATGTCAGATCCAGCAACCCAGAAACTAATTGAGGAGTGGCAATATTTTTACCCAATGGTGCTGAAGAAGAAAGAGAGCTTAAAGGAAGAAAAGGAACTGGGATATGATGATGATTTTCCAGTGGCAGTAGAAGTCATAGTTGGTGAGGTTCAGTATTTTGCTTGAAAAAGATCTTGCCTTTTTGTCTCTCCCATTAAAATCTGAGAACATATAATCATGATAACCAAGAATCATTTTTTACTGTGGATCTATCAATAGTAGACTGTTTGGGAAATATAGCTTATTTTACAAAGACGCTCTCTTTTTCTCACAATTAATAGTTTCATGCTCTTTGTGCTTCCTGAATTAGAAATATTAAAACGAACACACAGCCGTTTCCTGATTTTTCTTCCTTCTTTACTTCCCTCTTAACAGGTGGTGTCCGAATGGTGTATCCTTCAGCTTTTGTTCTTGTTGCTCAAAATGACATTCCTGTCTCTCTGAGCACTTCTGCGCCTGGAGCCCACAACAACATGGTACAGCAGGGAGTTGGAAACATGAAAGATGCCAACTGCTGTGGAATGTTACTTACACCACCCATCTCTCCAGAGCAGACAGTCATAGGTGAGCAAAGCGCCAGGATGGGGAATGGGGAAATCCCTTCCTTTGCAACCCTCTCACCGCACCTTAAAAGCCTGCTCCAGAGGACTGAGACTCTCTCCAGAGGAGGCTTCTGGCAATGAAGACAGGAGCCGTGAGGAGGGGTTGAAAATCCAAACACTGCCTGACACAAAATCCCAACACATGTTGAATTTAGGCCTTTCTTTCTAGTCTTCAGCTGCAGATACTTGGAAAGACTGCTCAGCTTTCCACATTTTTAATGGTAACTGGATCGAGAGTGAGTTTAACAGCCAAAAGAGGAGACAACGTTTCCCGCTTAAGTGTCCATTTTAAAAATGTGAATAGAAAGCCTCAAATATACCTTTGAATGTGATGGTGTCTATTTATTTAGGAATCTGTTCATAAACAATATTAATTTTATGGAGATTTTTAGTAACACCTGAAGCTGCTTTCTGTATGCAATCTTAGGGACTGACAGCATGCACGGGTAAAACGACTCATGCGATTGCGTTGAATTCATACAGTGTTTTAAAGGCGAGAGGCAGTGCGTGGTATTGCTGGACAAATGTTTCCCCTACTTGCCGTGATTTGTATTGAAATCTCTCCCCCCTTCACCATCTGTGTTTCTTCTGGTAGAACTGATTCTGGTTGATAAGCCAAACTAGATGTGACATATTAAATGTTGAATTGCAGTTCTCTTATTTAGTTTCCAAAATTAAATAGGAGCAGGATGGTGGTGGATGGGGAGAAGGAGAGACAGGATTTGGACCATCATGGGAGGAAGGTGTAACTTTTTTCTTCCCTGGTCCAAATGAAAATCCCTCTCCTTAGCAGCTTCAGTTCAACCTGTGTGGTGTTTTCATCAGGACTGTGGCATCAGAGAAAGGGCCCCTCTTCCCATCCATTTGTTATATTCTCTGAAATCCTGGAGAACCACTGCCGAACTGAACATACATCCCTGAGCTCAGTGCACCCAGATGGATGTAAGGCAGCTTCATGTGTTGCTGGATCTGTCACACACCCATACACTTTAAATCAGGCATACTGTAGGCTGCATGCAATATGCCAGGACCCTGCCCCCAGACTTTCTAGGCTAACTTCTTTTCTTGCCTAAAAATGGTCAGTTTCCCCGTTCCTTTTGGAGACTCAAGGGGGTAGAATTGGCATTTAATGCCTATCCTAATTATCCAAGTTGGCCCTTCCATACTGTCTTGGCTCTGTAGACCTCCCTAGCAGCCAAGCATCTGAGGAATAGGTGGCTCAGTGCTGGCAGCCTCCTTTTCCCCCTGATGCCTACATTTTGCTTCTTCCTGTTTTTGTCTTGCTAATGCCACTAATAACTGGTGTAACTCCACTTAATTCTGGTGAATAACTGGAATCTTGCAGTGAATGTGCTGCATTAACATTTTAAACCATGTACATAACATCCCAACTAGGTTTGCCCTCTGACCACCTCTGGAAGGAAAATTGCTATGGTGTAGAAGACTGACTGCAGGTAAACATCAGTAAATGGGAAAAGAGTTTGTCTGTCCTTCCACCATACAGATGCAAAGGTCTACTGTTGTCCTGTAAAGTTACCTCCAGCTGAAATTAGAGTGTACTGTATAGTGAAATTATGAAGAGTGCTTCAGCTTTCAGGAAAGAGAAAGTGTTCCAGTTAGAGCAATAAGAAATGTTGTCTTTATATGTTAGTGAAATTCTCATATCATGGGCTGTTCCTTGGCTCTTGTTTAATGGTGAATTTCCTTTACGTCAGTTCAACCTTTTAGCTCAGTATGGTTAAGGCCATCTCCTTTAGTGCTATGAGGATCTACCAGGTTTTAATATTTTAATATTTTTCTCTTTCGTGGCTGGCAAATTAGTGACCCTAACTATTTTGAAGGCGTAACCATGTCTTAGTGATACACTATACGTAGGCATATTTTCTGTTGGCGCAGTTAATTGTAGCTGTTGTTACTTGCCCGTCTACAGCCGCCTCCCCCCGAATTATAGAATAATAATAATATAGCACTCACAACCAGTGTTGTAATAAGGAGACACTCCTGATCTATGTCATTGACAGACCTTTTGAAGTTCAGCTATGCATGATTTTGTTGTTGTTAGCTGCTTTCAAGTCAACTTCGACTCATGGCGACCCTATAAATGAGACACCTGCAAGGCCTTTGTCCTCAGCTGCTCTGCCCGTGTCCTGCAGGTTCAGGGCCGTGGCCTCCTTAGTTGAGTCTATCCATCTGGTATGTGGTCTTCCTCTCTTTCTAGTGCCCTCCACCTTGCCTAGCATTATTCTCTTTTCTAGTGAGTCTTGTCTTCTCGTGATATAGCCAAGTATGACAGCCTCAATTTAGTCAACATGACTTCCAGGGAGAGTTCAGGCTTGATCTAGGACCCATTTATCGGTCTGTTAAGCATCCCACAGCATCTGTTCCTGCAGAACTCTTCTCGAGCAGCGCATCTCAAATCAATTGATTTTCTTTCTGTCAGCTTTCTCCACTGTCTCTCTCTCATATTCATATATGGCAATGGGAAATTTCGATGGTTTGGATGATATTAACTTTAGCATTCACTTTTATATCTTTGCATTTTACAGTCTTGCCTAGTTATTTCCTAGCTGCCCTTCTCATTGCTAGTCTTCTTTTGGTTTCTTGACTGCAGTCTCCGTTCTGATCAATGATTGATCTAAGGTATGGAAAGTCTTTGACGATTTCAACTTCTGTGTCATCTGTATTGAATTGATGTAAATCCTCCATGCCGTTATTTTTGTTTTATTAATGTTCAATAGTAAGCCTGCCTTGTCACTTTCTTCTTTGACTTTCTTTGGCAGTTGTTCCAAGTCTTTGTTGTTTTATGCTAGCAGTGTGGTGTCGTCCACATATCTTAGATTGCTAATATTCCTCCTCCCAGTCTTCATTCCTCTTTCCTCCAAGTCTAAACCTGCTCTGCATATGATATTTTCTGAGTATGTTGAATACTTGCAGCCTTGTCCAGACCCTTTTCTGATTGGGAACCATTCTGTTTCTTTATATGCTGTTCTAATGGTAGCCTCCTGTCCTGACTACAAGTTACATATCAGGACCATCGAATGGAATGGTACACCCATTTCTTCAATTTCTTTAGTTTTCATGATCTGTGCAGTCAATGGCTTGTTTAGTTGCATGTTTAATTTCCACTTTTAAATCTCTTCTTTCCATCTATAATAAATAATAATAATAAATAAGGCTGAACTGTTCAGCTCAAGCTAGTGTGCAGTCCTATGGAACATGCAAGTAGATCTATCTGTTTATATTTTTGGTTCTTTGAAGACATTTTAGTGCATGCTTTCATTGTTTAGAAATTTGTGATGATTAATGATTTGACCAGATGCTCCAATAACAGATTAAACTTTTAAAAAATGGAAGTAATGAATTACAAGAGTCCAGCTGTGCTATACAGAGTTATTCTGACAGATGTGAGCAGAATGGGATCAATGAAGCAAGGAGGTGTGTTCCAGTGGATTTTGTGTGGATGGATTTTCAGGGTTTTTTTTTTAAAAAAACAGAATTCATCCCAGAGCTTTTCCAGTCCTGTGTGAAATGCTGTCTCCAGTTGTGATGCTAACACCCAGGAATTTGGAATACTTCTTTCTTGCAGAATATTCCATCATGGAGAGATTACTGAAAATGCATCTGCATAGACACTTAACATTTCAGCCATTATTTATAGATAGCGAATATGACCTGAAGTGCCCATTGTGGAGAGAGGTTGGGTGCTGATGATAGTGTAGTAACAAGTGGGTGAGAGCAAGATTTATTGTTCCACTTGGTGCGCAGCCGTGTGAAGCTGCTAGAAATAATGGCAAAACCCCTGCTACAGAAGTCCTTTTACAGCAGCGGTAGTTCTCCATGAAACCCACTTTAGTTATGGCTCTTTTCAGCATTTTAAGGGATTTTTGGTCATTGCAAACATGAGAACAAGGAGTTCTGTAAACATGTTTGACCTTGTTGAGAATGAATACTATTGCTGTCTTTTTCAGCTTAGGTACAGTCTCGGACAAAAAGTCGAAGGCAAAGCAAACTAAAAGCTCCCTCTACTGTCTCAGTTGACATTTAGATCTGCGGCTTCACTTTCCCTTACAGTTGCTTTACCAACAGCCTTCACTATGGACAGCAGCTCTTTGGCTGGTGCCACCGACAACCAATTTGTAATATTTTATACCGTTACAGAGTTGAGTATCTTTTGTACATCAGGCAGTCCCAGCTGGTAACACAACAAAATCAGGAAAAGTCGAATGAGTTGTGGTTTGAATACTTCTGCAAGGCAGTACAGATTGAGCAGAATTAATGCATTATTGTCCTTGCAGGTTCTATTTCTGGTGGCTGCTAAACTGGTAAAATTCTGCTGTCTTTTGATACAGTTTACTGATAATAATAATAATGATAATAATAATTATTATTTGTATCCCGCCTCTCCCTATGTTGGATCGAGGTGGGTAACAACAAACCAAGGAACAATAAAAACAAGCAAGCCAACAATATAATAAAAACATCAAAATATATAACAATCCCAATAGCATAATTAAAAACAGTAATTTACAAATTCACTGTAAAACCAGACATAACCCAGTAGGGGCAGCAAGACAAATGGACAGTTAAAAATTCTGAGTTCTGAGGAGATCAGTTTGGGAACGCCTGCCGAAAGAGATCCATCTTTATTTCCTTTTTAAAAGCCTCCAAGGATGTTATATGTTGGATCTCCTCCGGCAGGTCGTTCCAGATTTTTGACCCCCCCCCCCCCCCCCCCGGTTTCTGATAAATTCAGATGGAAAGTTGTGTGATGGTGTCTTGTTGGAGGGACAGCAGATAGCCAACATCTAAAGATCATTTTTTTCTGTCAAATAACTCTTTTGGTTGCTATTTCCTATTGTGTTGACCATTATTTTTCAGGTGAAAGTGGAGGCATTCCTAGCATGGTCAGTCATACAGCTGCAGCACCAGATGGGATGGTCACTGTGCAGAGTCCAAAGAAATCAGAGAAGATTCCTCCAAAATTGCAGAATCATATGGTTAACAAGGTTTGGAAGGAATGTATCCTCAACAGGTCACAGTCCAAGTAAGAGAATAGTTTTGCCTGAACCCACTGCTAGGAGCTTCAGCAGGCATCCCATTCTCACCATTAATCAGTTACTGCCTAGGCTATGTTCTTTTCACTTGTATTTTAATAGTTTTCAGAATGAAATGCATAGGTTTGGACTCTTGTTGTTGGGAAGGCAAGCGTCTGGATCAGTTGTGGAGCAGATCTGAAGCAATTGCTTGAGTTGGTGGAGGGCCTAAATAAAGGATATATGGAAAGAGTTTACTTAGGATTTTGTTAGACAAGTTCAGTGATAAGACAGCTTCCTTTTCCTTAATACAGGGCAGAATTGCCCACTTTTTTTGCTGTCTAGGACCCCCCAAAACCAAACCCTCTGGGATGGAAAGGGTCCACCATGCAGGTGTCCTATGAGAGAAAGTTGACACTTGACACTCAAAAGGTGTAGATGTACCATTATGATTTTAAGTATTTAAATGTATTTCTGTCTGTTATATTGTTTGGGATAGTTTTAATTCCTGTCCTTGAACTTTCATCCTTAATTGAAATGTGGTATGTTTTGAATGGGATGGCATTTCCGGTAAAGAAGGAAAAAGGCCCACGGCTTAGAAGTTTTCCATGGTCCAGCAGGCTGATCAGAGAACAATTGTGGCTAAGAATATCTTTGCCTAGCTGCAATCTTCTCTGGAAATGATGAAAATGACTAGTACCACAGATGCTTTCGTCATAATGTGTATTGCAAACAAATTTGCAGGCCTGGTGATGTAAAACTATACAGCCAGGGAAAGGAAAAGTTGCAAATTTTAAAATGAGGTACATCACTTAACCAGAAATCATTTTATCAGTGCCCACTTGCCCTATTTAGTTTATTAGATCATGTGCTGAGGTTTTCTAGCACACTGACACTTTTAAATATTTTTCTTTCTATCAGAAGGGCTCAGAGTACTGCTAGAAATATGGAGAAAAAAGCCCCCATCCACAGTGCTTCTTGGGATTTTGTTGATCCTATCCAAAGAGTTCGCTGCTCTTGTTCTAGGTCAGTAGAATAATTTCAATAATATTTTCATATCAATATTGTTGGTGGGAAGAACTTTTGAAGATATTCAGTAAATGGCTGTAAAACATATTTGTGTGTCAAGAAACTTTGATGAGAAGAACCTTGGACTAAAGACTTCGGGATCTATTCTGCAAAAAAAGATCACTCTCAGTGACCGAGTGATCACACTTTCTGATTCCCTGCTATAGTCGCAAGGTCAATTTTAAATTAGATTAGATAAAGAGGAGAAATAGAGATACATCAGCAGATGATCTGACCCTTTGCACTCTTCACTTGATAAATTCTTCCTCTTCCTCTCTTCCAGGCATAGGTTCCTTAGACAACGCTTTGGTTTTGGTTTCGGTCGACCATCATCAATATCGCAATCTGGGTTTGGCATGGGATCCTCCTCCTCTTCCACTTTGCCGCCATCTGCTTCTAAGCACAAAACCACAGAGAGGCAGGAGAAAGTGGAGAAATTTCAGAAGAAATCGCTACTGCCGTTTCACCATCGGCCCTCTGTTACTGAAGAGCTCTCTATGGAGCAGGCCCCACCGGGACAGAAGGTGGCCTTGGCGGGTATGGAGCCTTCCTTGGAAGCCCCTGGCAGCCGGAAATATGAGAAACAGCTCTCTCTACCACCACCACACTCAACCAAACAAAAACATTTGAATCCTATGGATTCTCCCCATACCCCCACATCCCCTCTGCCTCCCACTCTTAGTCCCCAGCCAAGAGGGCGGGAGTCTGAGAGTTTTGACCCATCATCAGTTCCTGTGAATCCAGCCCTCTGCAACAGTGGATTAGAGCTCCAGCCACTGCCTAGCACAGAGGACAGGACGGTCCTTGGAGGACAGAGGCTACCTCTTGTGGAAGAAGTCGGTGATACGGTTTTGTATTGCGGGATTATACACAACCAAAAGTCACTGAATATGTGGCAGGGATATACTCTTCCCTCCAATGGAAATCCAGAGTTCAGGCCTCCGGAACTCCATTGTGAGAGATACGACACCAAGGTGGATATGGCATTTGAAAGCACTGCACTGAAAAGGTAAGAACAATCCCTAAGGGTTTGTTGACTGTCCGAAATGTTGCCATTTGGGTTTGGTCCAGGTGATGATGATGGACCTGCTGACAGGTTCAACATGTGTGGAAATGACTGAAAATGTTGTGCAAGAACCAGATATAAAACACAGGACTGGGCTGCTTGTGAGAGTTTCTATCGATGGGACTTGTTAAAAAAAAAAAAGCTGTATGCAGTGTGAACACTTTATCAGAAGGTTGACAGGACAAGTGTAATGGGGTGAGAATTTTGTTTCAGGTAGTTTTTGATAATTTATCAAAATTCACAATTTGTTTATATTTGGGATAGAAAGAAATGGAGATTAAAACACTTGACAAGTGCGAGAAATGGCACCTGACTAGGAACGAATGAGGACTTAGCTGTCCATGCTTATCTCCAATTATGTGTTTTGTCATGTTTGTGGTAGTGCATTGTAGTGCTTTGTCATGTTTGTGGTAGTGCATTAGGGTGACTACCTATTTTTGAGGGGTTCTTCATCTATAACATCTGCATGGCAAGCAGGTACAACACGGTCTTCTCTGTTATGAATAGCTTCATCTATTGAGTTTGACTTGACAGTGGTTAACAACAAATGCAAGGAGGGGGGAAATTCAGTCATTTGCAAAGAACTTACCAAAATTGGTAAATTTCTTCATATTTGGAATGGACAGAATTTGAGGGTCAAACATTTGAGTGTGGGAGAAAATAACACTTGAAAAGATTTTTCTGTCTCTAGGCAAGAAAGCCTCTAATGCTTCAGTGCATTCAGGTTTGAGGCTGTCTGCCTGGGCTTTTTAGATGTATTTTATGCTTTTTGTCAGATCACATGTTTATCTTCATCTGAATGAGGCTTAAGGAGGCTTAAGGAGAGGTGCAAATGTTCTGTCCAAATTTTTATGGGTTTTATGTATTAGACTATCATGTGTAATGCTTGCAGCCAGCATGGCCATTTGAGTCCAGTACATCTGGATGGGGAAAGCTGCTTTAAGTGCTTGTGAAACAGTTGAAACAATTTACTATTTTTGTAGGGCATTTGTAGGTCATGGGGAGAGACGATGAAGGTATGGTTGTGTTACATGGAATTTTGGAAAGTACCCAGTAAAGGGAAGAATCATTTTAAAGATACGGCTATCTGTAGAGATTGTTGTGGTGAAATGTACCATTCTTTATATCATTGCCAGTGTTGTTATCAATGTTGATGCCTTTTAATAGAATTGGAGAAGCTCCAAGAGGAACCTACTGGGCGGCAACAGTAGTAGGATGGTGACACTGATGGAATGTCTCTTAGAAACCATGGCGGTGACACTTTAACTAACACTTGTTATTACTGCACAGAAGAAGGCACTTCTAACAGTCTTTTACTTTGAAAACCAAAATGAAGCAAGAACGACAAAGTATAGCTCCCACTGTGATGGCTGCTTCAGGGTTCAAAATGGACTCGACATAGTCAAAGCAAATTCATCACAGGTTTTGTCACTAAATAATTGTATGGAGTGTTCAAGGAGCCTTGTGAGCTTTCAAAACATTGGCCTCCTTTGAGGATATGTTGTGACTGCCTGTCTACAGACTTAGAATGGTAACAGAGGATGTTCAGAGTCAGAGTGTCTTGTACCAGTGTTTTGACTCTAAAGTTGAAGCGAGACGTTTCCGAGATTCCTATCTTCCATTGCCTTCTCCTTAGTTAGATGTGTTTAGTAATACAAAAGAGGCTGACAAGCCACACTGCATTTGTGGATTCTGCTCCTATGTGGCAAGACAGTGTCCAAAGTAAATGCCAAAAACATGGCTGAAACCCTGTATTGATGGAGTATACATGCTCATGGACTTAAGGCATGGTTACGCAGTGCTGCCTTGTTAGCGAATTGTGATGTGAAACCAAATGTACATCTGCATCTGCACGTGCAGTGTTCCATGTCAGACAAAAATATCTAACCACCTCCATAGGTGAACATGTATACGCATAAGCCACTAACAGGATTCTTGCCTATCATTTTTCTTTCTTAAAGTGCTGCTCTCCTCATGATGGAGGAAAAGTGGCAACTGCTGGGCATGTTTTATTGTTTACTGTGATGTTTGCATTGTTTTTATCACTCTTATTCTCAAAAAATAAAAATCCTCAGGTAGATAGGATTGATTTTAGCTTTCGTTCCTTCTCTGACCAAGGTTTCCAGATAATAAGTGGCCAGATTTTTTGCGGTCACTGTTGCTTGTCATAGTTTTCTTGGTAACTACGCAGTGGAATTTGTGAGCCATAGTGTTGATTATAAAGCAGTTGAAATATATTACACATGTTACCTTCTGGTCCTTGACCATAATAAAATTTTACTCACAGTTCTTGTTTACTCTGAGAAGTAGCTAACAGATGTTGAAATCCAATGCAAACATGAAACAGAGGGATTGTTGCCATCTTTTCCATAGCATTCAGTGTTGCAGATGCTTTGATATCTTGTAATGTTTCTGGCTCTTGAAGGGATTTTGATTATTTGTGATGTGCCATTAAGATTCTAGTCTTTGAGTGGCTGGCTGCGGAAGTACAAATCAGCTAGAAGATGCTTATTGCTAGTATGAGCATGTTGTATGAGAGAAAAACTTTACACTTGGCCCTCCACATTTGTGCCTTTGACTTTTGCAGAAATGATTAGTAGATCAGATTTGATTAATATGTTCTCTCTGGGATTCTCTAGGTTTTCCAGCGTGGCTCTGCCAGATATTGACTGAAGCGTTACACTGGAGGACCTAGAGATTCCTAGGCATTTGTAAGTCCTTCGGTGCAATTCTAGGGTCAATTTCTGCCAGATGTTGGCTATAGAGTTGCTCTGGAAGACCAAGTGGTTTTCTATTTACGTTTTTTTCCCACTTTCACAGGGGTCCTGCACCCATAACCCCAGCAAATGTGGCGAGCCCACTGTATTTCCACCACATTGAAACACAAGGTGGATTCTATTGGCTGTGTTTATGTGAGAAAAACAATACCTGTATCTACAAGACAGGCTTTACTGAATGTTTCCACTGTTTCTTAATTTTTTTTCCCTCTAGGCTCTTAGCACAACCTAATAAAAGATTTAAAATCTTGGGAGAAACCTCCTCTGTGCCAGCAATGAATTATTTTGACCCATTCCCTCTGCTACAGCGGCCTGGTGAATGTTTGGGTGATGTCAGTGATCCTTACACGTTTCAGGATGGGGACATCAAATACAGCTTCACTGGAACTAGAAAGTGTAAACTTGGAACTGATAGAGAATTGCTGAAGAAGAATAAGGTATTGTTGTCAAATCAGAGCACAATTCTTTTCCCTTCCTTCCTTCCTTCCTTCCTTTCTTTTTTGTGTGTGAAAGCATCTCATCTGGTTTACTTACATCCAGGGGCTTGATGTAGCTTACATTTCATCTCAGGATGTCACCTGCAATGGATTTGAGGCTATTACTTGAGAGTGTGACTGAACAGATGTGCACAGGATTGTGCTATAAGGCAGAAAATCAAATGGACTTTAATTGATAAAGGTTACAGCTCTTTATGCATGTTACCTGTGAATGGGCTTTATTGAATGCAATAGAACTCACTTTTGACTAAGTGTGCATTAAAGCACACAGTACCTTTACTTTGTAAAAAATACATTGGAAGGGGGAATAAAAGTTTCTTTAAATGATGACTTCTTTTCTTTGGACTGTGGTCCTCTCCTGAGAGGTACTCAAACTCTGGATCTCTGCCTCAAATTCCTGCATTTGTGGCACTGCTGGGAAAGTGACTTGGGGAAGGGAGTGCCACAGGTAGGATGCCACTAAGGAGAAGCCATAGATCAAGGGTCCACATAACGTGATGTGTGGGCTGCATATGGCCCCTGGACCCCACTTTCGTGGTTCCTGAAGCCTCCCAACTATAATGAAGTTCTCATTTTCCAGTTGCCCTACACCACAAGATACTTCTACATGTTGCGTTTGTTTGAGTACCTCTCTTTTCAGCCATGATCTCTACTTTTCCTTAATATCAGGCTTAAAGCTACCTCTCACATGTCAAGTTTTTAATACATGGTTTATGTTGCAACATAGGGATGTTGTTTTCTGAGTGGTTTCTTGTTACTCCTATTCTTGGAGAATGTGGCTTAGTATGGTGTAGTGGTTTGATCATTTGACTATGACTTTGGAGATTGGAGTTTGAATCCCAGCTTGACCGTGTAAACCCACTGGGTGACATTAGGCAAGTCACAGTCTCTCATACTCAGGGGCAGGTAATGGCAAACCTCCTCTGAAGAAACTTCCCCCCAAAAAACCCATGATAGGCTTGCCTTACAGTCGCCATAAGTCGGAAATGAGTTGAAGGCACGCAACAACAACATATTAAAAAACCAACCCATATTCTCTTCCTTTTGTGTTGTACTGGCTACCTGTTCCACTTGCCTTTCTCATTTTTTTACACACATAGTGGTTGATTAAATGCTCTTTGTTTGCAGTTAGAAGATGGAACTGGAACTAAGGATATTTCTGTATCGGGTCATCCTACCACTGTGCCAGACGGAAAGGATGCAATGTCCATTTTCAGTTCAGCTCCTAAAATAGGTACATAAGTGTCTGTTGAATCCTCAATTTTAAATTGTTTTTGAAACTTTTTTTTTGTAAATGTTTTTAATTTAATTGTTTCTGGAAGCTGCCTTGGGTCCCACTCTGGGAGAAAGGTGGCATATAAATGAAGTAAATAAATAAATACCCCCATGTGCACTAATTTTCAGTTGAATTATTTTTAGTGGTTTATGTTGCAACATAGGGATGTTGTTTTCTGAGTGGTTTCTTCTTACTCCTATTCTTGGAGAACGTGGCTTAGTATCACTTGTGTGTTTTGACCATTTCTAAAGTGGTTTTTTCCTTCCCTCCCAGACACACGGCAAGATAATGCTGCAAACAGAGCTGGTTCTAGTAGCCTCATGCAAGTTACAGACTTGGCTCCCTCGCTACATGATTTAGACAACCTCTTTGATAATTCTGATGAAGATGAGTCTGGAGTAAGTGTGTGATGAATTAAGCTACACCATATGCATGTAGTATCATTTGACCTTTGAAATAATGTCTGCTACCTCCAGAATCTAGAATAAAACCAGAACAATAAAGAACTAATAAATGGTACAAAGTACATTTTTAATGGTTGTTTTTCAGTTAAAAGGCAGACTTTTAATTTTTGGGGTGCAAAATGGAATCAAAGATTTTTTTTCAAAGAAGTAAGAGTCCTGAAGCTGCATTGTGCGTTAACCGTTTGCTTTTCTTCTTACATCTAGGCTGTCTCTCTTTCTCCCCAGTCATCAAAAGTGCCTCCAGCGGGGACTGAAGAACGCTCTTTGGGCAAGGATGGCAGGACAGCAGTACCCTATCCCCCAAGTAAGTAGCAGACATGACCACATCCTTGTTCTCAGGTAAAGTCATTGCTGTCATGGCTTACTCTTACAGAACTAAAATACAAAACTGGAAAAAAAGATTTCTCTCCTACCTTAAAATTAGAAGCTTGACTTTTTCCAGCGTTGAGGGCGGAGCCATCCTTCATGAGGGTTGGTTCCCCCTGTTTGCTCCAATCAGGCAGGACTATGACTTTTGGGCGTGTCCACCAGGGGAATCCATCCCCCTTGTTTGCCCAGTCTAGTTCCTGCCTTCGCTCCGTCAGGTCGTGTTTTCCTAACTCTCCTTTACTCACAAAACAAAATCTTCTTTATTCTCCTTTTACTCCTTACCTCTTCTCTCTCTGTGAGGGCCGACTAAGGTCCGAAGAGCTAGAGGGCCCAGGCATGTCTGGGGAATCTGGCCATGCTACACAGGCTCTCCACAAGAGGAATGGATCAGCCCTGACCCGGGAGGTGCGGCCTGTAGGCCGCTCGGCGCAGCCGGAGGAGGGATATCCCTTTTCTCCGCGCTTGAAGGCGCCGGACCGCGGGAACCTGTCCCGAAATCGGGAGGGTGCGGTTAGCAAGGAGGACGCCGAGAGACCGCAGGAACCTGTCCCGAAATCGGGAGGGTGCGGTTAGCAAGGAGGACGCGAGAGACCGCAGGAACCTGTCCCGAAATCGGGAGGGTGCGGTTAGCAAGGAGGACGAGAGAGACCGCAGGAACCTGTCCCGAAATCGGGAGGGTGCGGTCGGCAAGGAGGACGCCGAGAGAAATGTGAGTAATGCTGCAGTGAGCAGCTTGGGTACCCTGCAGCCTCTCCCTCCCGAACATCGGCTCCCTTCTCCTCCTTACTAGCCTTACAGCTGGTGCAATCCTGTATTGCCTCCCAAACGGTCTCCTCTCAGAGAGGGGCCCGTTTTCAGGCTAAGGCCGTGGCAGAGAATTCTTCCCAAGAGTCAGGGTCAGAGGCAGAAAGGACTCAGAGATAAAGGAGGGCCAGGGAATTATCTTCCTCTCCCTCATTCTTCAGATTCTCGAGGGACGCCTTCTCCCCCTTGGAAAGTCATCCCTCCAAGATGGACCCCAAGATCACTGGAGGGAGCTCAGTGGTCCTTCAGCCCCTGGAGTCGGGCTCACAGAGGGACAGGCTCCTTTACAATTCCAGGAGACCTAGGGAACCCTCTTCTTCTTTCCCCCCCGCCTCCCGCTCTTCCAGGGATGCCATTCCCCTTTGGAGCAGGGCAAATTTGCACCCAAACGTTCCTCCTTGGCGCACAAATTCAAACTCAAAAAAGGCGGGAGCCATGCCAATGCTACTTCAGGTTTATTCCTCCAAGCATAAACATAATGGAGAGCGCCATCTAAGGCTAAGAAGCAAAATGCTTGCAGTTAAAATCCTCAGATGAGGATGTTCTCTCCAAATCTCAGTCCTCTTCTGCCTCTGAGGGAGAATGGTCTGAGGGGGGCCAGAACACCAGCCCCAGGGTGGTGAGATAGAGACCCTGACAGACCTTGGCGCGGCTGGAGGCCCTGTCCCTGGCCAGATTGCGCCCCACTGCGGACATCAAACCCGGCAAGAGGTTTGGACAGTGGGAGAGAGAGAGAGAGAGAAGGCAGATTTCAAGAGGTGAGTGAGGATTCAGTCCTTAATCCTATGTTTGTGGGTTAAGCTTTACCCAAGAGATTTGTTTCTGACTTGCATTGCCAGCTTTGAAGGAGGCTTCAGTTGCTTCAGAGATTCAAATGGAGAGTTTCCCTCCAAAACCAACTGCCTTCTCCTCTCCTTCCTCCAAGATCCACAAAGACTGAAGGGATCAGAGAGGATTAACAAAAGGATTTCCAGGTGCAGGGAGTCTGCTTCTGCCCCATTGTCCCCTGGTCTAAGGTGTCAATCTCTCCTTGGGAGAATTTGGCCAAAAAGACATTTATTTATTGTGCTTGCCTTTTTAAAAATAATAGGCAAAGCTGGAACTGAAGGTGTGGCAGCCATTTTGATTAAGGGCAGCTAGGCAGAAAAGGAAAGGCCTGCTGCTTCTGCTAACTAATATGCCTTTTGTAAAACAAAGGAAAATAATACCTATAGTTCACTCCTCAGAAGAGGAATGTGATCTGAAAAAGAGTTAAAAATAAAAAATAAAGATGAGGGCCTATCAGTACCTCCTGAAAGCTCCTGAAATCTGTTAGATGTTTGGGGACTGATGATCCTTCATTATTACTGTATTTGTTTATTATTACTGTACTTGTTTTATGGTATTATTGTACAAAACAACTTATATATTGGAATTTAATGTCAACTCTGACCAGTTGAAGCTAGAGGATGATCCATCCTGATTTCCTCAGGGAAGGATATTCCTCCCTCCTCCAAGCCTGGGCCTTCAACACCAAATACTCCATTTCATGCAGATTTTATGAGGATATTAACAAGGCCTCCATAATTTATTATTGTGATTCTAAATCCAATAGCTGTTTACATATATATGGTTACATCTCAGCCCTCTTTGTCATGAGAATCAACAGATGCCACTTGTGGCTGCCAGACTTTATGCTCAACTAAGGTGTCTGCTATTTCCTTTTTTTCTGGGGCTAAACATGTGTGGCCTAGCCCACTTGTCAAACAAACAAACACTTAAGGTCAAAATAAAGTACTATCAGGGTATTAACTATGGTTAAAGGTAGTGGCTATGTCTGGAGACACTAGCCTAAATGAGATTGGATGTAATCCAAGACCAGTTCAAGGACAGACTTTGACTAAAGAACTGTCACATAAAAATGCCCATTACAAAAAATATCTAAGATTCTCACCACTTAATGGGGACAAATTGTTTGGAATAAAGTCTCTTGGCTGAGACTAGGAATAATAAGAAGACCTCAACATCCTTAAATGTCAGCCCTGGTGGCGCAGTGGTTAAATGCCTGTACTGCAGCCACTCACTCAAAACCATAAGGTGGCGAGTTCAAGACCAGCAAAGGGCTGAAGCTCAACTCAGGCTTGCATCCTTCCGAGGTCGCTAAAATGAGTACCCAGATTGTTGAGGGGCAAATAGCTTACAATTGTAAACCGCTTAGACACTCCTTAAGGGTATGAAGCGGTATATAAATGAAATGAAGCTGTTTGTTAAAATATACTTTGATATATTTTTCTATACCATTCATATGACTTTTCATTGCCTCCTTAAGGTAGAGGAAGGCAAACAAACATAGATTGATATAAAAGTCACAAAATGTCTGATTGATATTGAGGCCATAAAAACATCAACAACAACACTATACTATCTATCTAATAACAATTGAGTTATAATAATCACAGGTTCAGATGGGAGATTATCCAGACAATTCTGGAGACACGTCTCCTCCAAGATTTTTGTGTGTTCCTGTTTTTTGGGTAGTGGTCTCCTGCCCACAGCCCAAGCTACCACGTTATCACAAATATCTTACCAACCTTTCCATACAAGGTTCTACCATTCAGTCTGTTGTTTTCTTCTGTGACACGCACTACACAGATAGACACGTCTTGAAAACAGTGGGACCTTCATATAGACCCATAATTTCAAATGTCCTGATAGATCTCATTCTCTCCCATAGGATATATATAAGATGTCGAGTTGTGATTTCTTTCCTATCCAGACATGTTTTTCTGGTAATTTACGAAAAGAACTACCTAGTTCCATTTCAGAACCTGCATCACTTTGGAGTGGTTGTAGACACATCGCTGACCAGTCTACCTGACCAAGCAAAGGGTAAGATCCATGAAGAACACCCTCGAGCAGGTAGGTTGTTCCCAGTTATTGAACCTAGTGTTACTGGTGCATCTACACTGCCCGATCTGTTTCAGTTAATCGTTTGGCATGAACACCATTTCATGCCAGGAGCCTACAGTAGTTCTTCTAGCTGTATCAAAAAACAGATGGTACACATAAATAATCTGTTCTGACATACACTGATTAAATCAAACCTCTTTGAATGGTGGTTTTTGCTGCCAGTTGTAGAGGATTGCCTGATTTAGGCCCTGTTGAAGTTCCACATAAGGTTGGATGCCAGCTTAGGGTGACGGGAAGCATGTTTGTGGCTCCCAATAGCCAAACTCCAGATCCCTCATGTAGGTGCTCCGGTCTCGTCTCTCGTGACTTCAGAAGGGCAGGGTTTCCAGAGATCTTCCAGATGTCACGAAACCAGTTCGTCTTCCAATCACAAAGATCTCCTAACTCAAGGTCAAATACCATATCCAGGATTAAACCTTCACATGTGGATATTGAAAGGCACCTACTGGACATCAGCTCTTCCAATCATACTGTCCCAGAAACTGTCTAATCATTCATATATATGTGTGTGTGTGTGAGAGAGGGTGTATATATAAAGTTTTGAGAACAGCTTCTCTTATTAAACTTCCCACAGTTCACAGATACCCTAATTGGTACCCTCATGTAGTTCTTCAGGCATTAACCAAACCACAGTTTGAATAACTTGACAGAGTTGATATTAAGTTTCTTACCTGGAAAACAGTATTTTTTTTTTAATGCTATTAGTTCAGCTAGAAGGTTTTCTGAACCAGGAGCACTATCCACAGGAGTGAAATATGCATCTTCTGCGAGGATTCAGTTCTGCTTGACGGGATCTGATGTTCATGACTAAAGTTAACTTCACATTTCATAGAGCACAGGAGATCATTTTCCCTTCATTCGTTCCTGACCCCAAAAAGGAACTTGAAAAGACTTGGCTCACACTAGATGTAGGCAGAGTTCGGTGTATTTACATCAAACGCACTTGTCGATGGCGCAAATCAGACAGTCTATTTGTCTCCTTCGGTCCTACATACCTGGGAAGTTTTTCTTCATCGACCCTGGCTTGATGGATCTGGGCTTGCATCTCTCAGTGTGAGTCGATGATGGGTAATACGCTGCAAGGAAGGGTCAGCGCTCATTCCGCTCACAGTGCTGCCACACCTGCCGCCCTAACCACTAATGTTCTTCTCTCCAATATTTGCAGGGTGGCCGCTTGGTCATCTTCTTCCATATTTATCCGTCGCTGCCGAATCAATGCCTTCCAACTGGCTGGGGCATCATTTGGTAGACGGATCCTTCAATCCATCCTATAATTCCTTACCTCAGTTCCCACCCATCTAGGGAGCTTTGGTATGTCCCTCATGAAGGATGGCTCCGCCCTCAACGCTGGAAAAACGAACATTGGCTTACCTTGTGAGATGTTTGTTTTCAGCGATGAGGGCGGAGTCATCCTGCCCACCCGTAACTGAGGAATTTTTTCTCGGTGTCGGGGGGTGTTGTAAGGTTAATAGGATCCTTGTTCTAGTGTCTAGAATTGTTATAGTTAAATGGTTAAACTTTCTCTATTGTTGTTAGTATTTCTTCATTGTTATAAACTCTCTCTGCTTGGCTATACATTGACTGGGCAAACAAGGGGGATGGATTCCCCTGGTGGACACGCCCAAAAGTCATAGTCCTGCCTGATTGGAGCAAACAGGGGGAACCAACCCTCATGAAGGATGACTCCGCCCTCATCGCTGAAAACAAACATCTCACAAGGTAAGCCAATGTTCGTTTTTAAAAAATAATGTTGGTCCATTTTTAGGCCTCACACATTTTGTGTGTTGTGGGGTATTTTCTGACTCCAGTGAGAATTCCAGCAAATAATGAGGGTTGGGGTGGGGTTTATCATTGTTGATAGGGTTAAGACTGAACATTCCCAAATAGAATTCAACCCCCACCCCCTGAAGAAATTTCCGTTAACTCCCCAAAGGGGCCAACCAATTGATAACCAAAAGGCATTAGTTCTGCTTTGTTGCATCAAGATTAATTGAAAAACACCATGGGACTTCATTTGTCTCATTACATTACTCTGGTTTAGACAAAATAGCAACGATAAAAAAATAACAAACCAGTGGTAAATAGTACTGGGACATTAAAAAAAATCCTAGCTTTTTTTTGTTTGTAACTTCCCCAAAGTACTAGATGACAAGTAGCTAAAATTTGAATTAATGCTTTATAACTGGGCAAGTGGGCAGTTCCACAGAATGCCTGGATTGCAGGGCTGCTTCTGTGTGGATTCTGCAACAAAATGTGGCTCTGGAGGACTAAAATGTCTTCATTTTGGGCATGAGAGTTAAAATTGCCTTATAAATGGATGATTATTATGGTAATTTGAAGAGTTGGTGTCGAGTAATCGGAAGTGATTGTGCTGCTGTTTGTATCTATATTAGGGACCCAAAATGAAGATAAACTTTGGCAAAATAGTGATTGCTTCTGTGACCATAGTATTGGCTGCCTCTTCACAAAAACTACTTTTTTCCCCTATACAAATGTTCTCAAGAGCCATCATTTATTTATTAGCTTATCTCTGGGTGCATTGTTCATACACAAATGTGATTGTACAAGCCATGGGGAAATGTAATTATTTTAATCTGAGCTGTTTTCATTTAAAAACTATCACTTGAGACATGGGGGGGGGGTGCACTTTGCTACATGCACAAGTCAAGTTTGTAATTGAAACGATCTTTGTTTTCACTGATTCTGTACAGAAGGAGGAGTTAAACACATCAATTTTCAAGCTGCTGTTCCTTAACATTCCTTGAAATGTTCAGGCAAAGTCAGAGAACATATGGGTTGAGTGAAACCTTTGTATCACTGCCCATCTTTGGTGCTGGGGTCCTCTTCCATCATCCCAGAGCAACAGGGAATTGTAGCATCCCTTGAGATTTGTGGAAGTTCTTTCCCCTTGCCTATCTCACATAATATGTTTTAGAAATGTTTTGTGTTCATTTGCAAACAGTGTTCTGTATGATAGCAGCAGACATCATTGTAAATTACAAGTTCCTTGGCTTCGGAAAGAGAGATACCGTGACCACTGTAAGCTGAACTTTTCATTCTGCTGCAAATCATTGTTGAACGTTATCTCATTAACTCTGGCTGGTAATGAGAACAAATTGAGGGGAAAAACCATGGTGTCACAAGGATGAGGCAGAAAGTTTTATGGGCTCATAAAAGCAGTGCTGATTTACTCAAATTGAGAAGTATGAAGTACACAGAGATTGGATTTTGACAGTTTTAGTAGATCTATCGCTACTTAAAATATGCAAGGCTTTCTCAAGCATGACACATATGAAAATGAATAATGATACTTGGTCAGTTCTGTGGGTTTATTTAATTGAACTGTTTTCTTCTTCTTTTTAAATGACTCTGCATTGCAGAAATTTGCTGGGGGAATAGGCCCTTTAGAGGAAATGGAATAATGTGGAGCAGCTTGGGAAGGGTTAAATGGATAAGGCTTGCCCTTTTCAGATGGTTTTTCTTGAGGTAGCAACTTCCATAGAAGATTGACAAGAAGAGCAGAAACATGGTCATGCATGAGAAAGATGCCAGATAGCTGGACAACAGAATCTGCTCCTCTACACAGATTGTGATGTGTCAGAAGCTTAGTCTTTGAAACACATTTCCCCACTGGATGCCTTCCAAACCCTTCTTTTGCTATCAACAACAAGAGGAGTAGGTGCTGCACACCTTACAACCTGCAAGTATATCCTAGAAGAAATTCTGCCTTGATGGTCTCATTTGCCTCCATATTCTTTGGCTGTCCCCAGAAGATCTTTCTATTGTGCAATTGCCCTCCTTTGTTTTCAGAATTTTACTGGGCATTCCTCTTATATTTTCCCACTCCTTTCCACATCTTTCGTTTTTCTGCCGAAGAATATTGTCAAGAAGGAAAAGACAGAAAAGACAGCTCAGTGCCATTTATGTGGTACCATGAGGGATTCTTTATACCAAAGCTTCCTGAATATATTACAGAAACTGCCTTTGCACAAAATGTTCATAGAGCAACCTGTAGCCCTACTGAGTGCTTCCTAGCTCCTGGTCATAACGGGTAAACCCAGTTAGCTTTATTTATTGACAGATTTATTTACTGGTTACACCTGTGATATGGCTGGATTCAGACAGTGTGATACTCTCACACCATGATTCTTTCCATTGCATTTGCTTTATACTGTTGTCTTGGTAGAATCCTGGTGTCTTGCTGTGCCATGACCTTCAGGATTTGAGGATCTTGGATTGGAGACTGCCAGGAATTACCAGGTGCTGTAGGCTATATTTCAGAGGAAGGCAAACAGCCTCTGAGTATTTCTTGCCCAAGGAAAGCCTATCAGATTCATGGATCACAATAAATTGGTAGGCAGCTTGAAGGCACATATGCACAGAAAACAGTGAGTGTTCAAGACATTCCTTAGTTTTTGCCTAGCCTGTCACGTCTAGCTTCACAAATATGGCCAGAATGAGATCGCTGTAAGTCAGAAACCTGAAAGCGCACAATGACAACAATCCCTGTCTGAATCTGGATCCAGCCCACTGTTTCATAGGCAACGAAAAATAAGGCTGCAGTGCACAATAAAACATGATGGAAAGTTACAAAATCTTGCTTGCAAGGTTATTACCTCAATAAACTAGTGCATAACTGGAGAAAGAGCAAGAGAGCAAGCAAGGAAGGAAGCGATAGATAATGGAGATAAAATCTAAGCAAATTAAAATAAAATCTAAGAAGGTCTGAGAAGAAAGGCCATAAAGAGTGAATGGGAATGAATCTTGATCTTTTTCTACTGTTTATTATCTTGTAATGACCAGTAGGTGGATTATTTAGTTAATTGTGTATTTATAAGCTGTGTTGGAAGATAAAATGTACAGACCCACAGCAAGACATCACAGACCTGGCTGAGATGAACCTAAACAGTTTCTTGGCACACCTTACTTCAAAACCACTCTGTTAAGTGGAAGAAGGCAATATATAGATTGAAGATAAATCACAATTCTTATTTTTAAATACATTATTTTTAAAAATTTTTAGCTGGAGTATAAAGATAGAAGTGTAAAACCATGTTAGCTCCAGTTACTGTAGACCCACTAAATGTAGACTAGTAACCTTATCTCATATGCATTTATTTTATCTCCCTTTAAAGCCATCCAAGTTGGTAGTCAGTATGACATTCTGTGACAGCAGATTTCATAGTTTTAACTGTCCTAAGAACTGTATGACACAGGTAAAAAAGCAATGGCTTTCTCTCAGGGCTTTCCCCACGTTGGCATGCCTACCAGCGAGAGATACCCTGGTGCTGACACTATTTATAAAGGTCAAAACTTTTAATTTACCCAGACATTGAACATGATAGCATGTTCATTTGATTCAATACCTGTACTCCTCCTAACTTCATTGTAGTCTTGCTTAACGTTTTAGGATATTTCCTATGGTACTGATTTTATTAGCCTGTGTACTACCGACGAAGGTGTGGTTTATAAATTTTTTACAATAAATAAGTGCATTTAGTTGGTCAGAAAAGTACACCGTAGCAAATGTTTGTCCATTATAAATATCTCCAAAGTGTTCCCAGCAGTCAGACATAGTTGCATTCAAATAATTCATTGTGGAAAGTATTCGGTGGAAACTTAAAAATTATGGAAATGATTAGCATACACTTCCAGTATATTACTTAAATTGTGAGAAAAACGGTGTATTCACATTAATTAATGCTAGAGAATTGCCTTTCTTAGGGTCACCAGTGCTTTTATCTCTTAACCGTTCATAGCAGCCCCAGTGACTAGGGAAGCAGGGTAGGTGAGCAGGATCACGTGCTTTACATTTTTCTTTCCAAAGAAGTGCCCTACCCAGCTGTTATTTGGCAAGCTCACTCCCATTCATGCAAATGTTCTCTCTTGTGCCAAATAGCAGCGGAGAGTGGATATTTATTGGGACAAAGCTACAAAAGGAAATAGTTAATTGACTCCAATCCCTGCATGCCACAATCCTGATATGATCAGGACCTCCAGCAGCTGCTGTTTACACTTTGGAAAAGATAACTTGCCAGATGAAATCATGTGGTTAGTGCTGCCTGTAATTCAGCCTCCGGAAACGGATTGCGGTTCTTCGTGGTTTCTGGGACTCAAACATCTGAGTTGTTTTGTGCCTGTGCTATTCAGAACCTGCTAAAACTAGTGTGATACCCACTCCAAACTAGTGCTCTTGTCCAGGCAGGACTGCCACGATTCACCTCTGTTCTTTTCTGCCTGATAGAGCTGCAGCAGCTTCTTAAAGAACCGTCTCTGACTTCTCCAGTTTTTCAGTCTTTTTCCACTGAGCCTTTTTGTCTTTCTTTTTGATTCTTTGTAGTTTTCTTCTATCTTCCTCCTCGTCTTCTCTCTTTCTCGTTGTTCTCAGTAGTGAGATCATCAATAAATTTTTCGTCACTCTTAGGAGCCTGTGGCATTTAAAGACATATTTCAAAAAAGGTCTTGACTGTGGGGTTTAAATCCCACTGTTTGAGAGGAATTCCCACTGCCTTTTCTGATTAGGGGAGGCACACATGATGGAAAAGTGTAGACATTGCCAGAAGTTTGCAAAGAAGTCTTTGTGTGTTAGAGTTTCCTGCTTTAAAGCTTTGTTTGGGAGGTGGTCCTTAAAAGTTTCTGACACCACAACATAGAAACAGCTTTTACGTGCCCCCTCTTTCCTCATCTATTTAAAGCCACCACCTTTGATGGCACAGCTTTGCTCCAATTCTGTGACAGCGAAGTTACTGAACCCAGTTTGGCGTCAAAGGGATTGCACAACCTGAAATCGGTACCATTGAACGTAGTCTATAAAGTTAGTGGTTGGGAAGTCAGTAGCGTAGGTGTTGTTTGTGTATGTGTGTCTTAGATATACAGATAAAATATGTATGTGGTGGGTGTTTTTATGTGTAATAACAATTATTCTGATGAAAAGAATTGGTGCTTGGGAAGATGCAGAATTTGGTACAGCTGTCTTATTGGTTATTCCATCACACCTTACCATTTGTCCATGCATTCATTCATCCATGCAGTCAGTCTGTCAATTATTCTCTTATATTTGTGAGTCACAGATATCACAAAGTAAAGTTTGCTTACCTGTAGCTGGTTCTTTGAGTGTTCCTCTGTGAACTTACACTACTGTACTTGCCCTCCTTCCCTTGTGGATGGTCACTTCTTTGCTTGCTTCTTGATTTTGTTGACTGTGACAGCCACAGAACTGAGAAGAGCAAGAATCCTGCTAGATGAACAGTAGTGTGGCAGATTTCCTGCCAAACATGTCACTCTGCTCTGGAAGGTTCTCAACAGTTCTGTGCAGGTGCAGAACAACTCAAGTTTGAGAGTTCACAGATGACCAAATGAAGAACCAGTTACAGGTAAGCAACCTATTATTTTCTTCCAACAATTATTATGGTGGGAAATGTTCTACTTTGCGTCACAAGCAGTGACACACATGTTTGTGACACATCACAAGCATATAAACAATTGGACCTCCATGGCATTTAGCCCTTCTGTGGGTGGATTTTAGTGAAGCTAATTCTGAGACTAGTTGCAAGTCTGGTGTCTTTTAGGCCTCTTAATTCCCCTCAGTTTTCTGTAGTATGCGTTATATCTGAGCATCACAGAAAGCTTATTTTATAATTTTTCAACACTGGATTGTCTTCTATAGCTGTGGCAGACCTTCAGAGGATGTTTCCTACTCCACCATCCTTGGAGCAACACCCTGCTTTTTCTCCAGTGATGAATTATAAAGATGGTATCAGCTCAGAGACAGTGTCTACGCTGGGGCTGATGGAAAGTCCAGTGGTCAACAAGATTACAAATCAACTCACAGAGTATAAAGTGGAGGTGGAAGATGGATTAGGCAGTCCTAAACCGGAAGAAATAAAGGTAGCAAGTCAAAGCTATTAATTCTGTAGAACTGCAACATGGTTTGGGTGGTATGTATAAGGAAGTTGTTCTAACCACATTTCAGTCACATTCACTGCATCCAAGTTAGGGATTTGTAGATACTGCAGCTGTAACGAAACATATGAATCAATATTAGAAATCTCAAATGCATCAAGTGTGTACAATGTTATCTTAGAGCTATCCTGAACTTAGCAGAGGGCCATATTTAGCTCAGTGGTGTAGTGCATGTACAAAAGCTCTGAGATTCAGTCCTTGGTGTGTGCAGTTTAGATAGTATATGATGGGGGAAAGGTCTATATAAATCTTAAGAGTTATTTGTTATCTTCTCTTCTCTCCCTTTGGTTCCTTCTCTTTTGGCACAATTGTAAAAACTTGATGTACTCCAATACACTGAATGGATGTATAAATAGATACACACTTTGGATCCACCTTAAGCAAACCATCAGTCCAGCAAAATAAAGGGAAGGGAGCATGTATACTACCTATTGTTGTTTGGAAAAACTAAAAGATAATAACTGATAGATCCCCACAAGTAATTGGCCTGGATGTAATATGGTCTGATTTTGGAATATGTATCTTTTAGGCCTTTTGCTCATAATGAAACCATTAAAATACTTCACTCTCATTGATGCAAACACCATCTTTGATTCAGTTCTGTATCTGCAACTGAGACATTGGTCAACTGTAGTGCTAGCCCCAAATAAGTCTGTTATGCAAACTCAACAAGAATTGATTTTGTGTGTATGTGTGTGTTAACTGATGTGATTATTACAGTTATCATGATGTGATCGTTATTGGTGATCAATATTCTTTCAAATACAGTTTATTCACTTCCCATTCAGTGTGTGTTTTGTAATTGGTAGGGTCAGGAAAGCATGGCTGTAGTATAGCTGTGGGCAGGAGACACTTCTCCCATTGCCCTTGCTGTCATCTCACTTCTCCAAGCTGTCCTCTTCTGTTCCACCTACACAATCACTTATTTTACTCATGTTTCCTCGATTCTCTGCGCTCTTTGAAATCCCTTCTCTTAAGATGTTAACCAAAATAGAATCAATGTATTTCTCCACCCCCGCTGACCATTACCTGCTCCTGTTTGGAAGAGAGAAGGGGCATTATCACTTGATGATACCACATTCTGAAAAAAGGGGGAGCTAGAGAAGGGGCGTCTTTTTTTGAAGACAGAGACATTGCCCAACCATTTGTATACACACACAAACTTTTTATGACATATAATGGACTTGATCGGCTCCGTGACATAAACAATGCACTTCCTTGAATTTGCAGGATTTCTCCTTTGTGCACAAGGTTTCAACCTTTCAACCCTTTGTGGGCTCCTCTGCGTTTGCACCTTTGAAGATGCTACCAAGCCAGTGCCTGCGACCTCTGAAGATTCCAGAGGCCTGTGTCTATCGGCCATCCTGGGCTATTCCTCCAAAAATTGAACAACCTCCTTTACCATCTAACACTACTTTCAGGGATGGTTATAGGTAAGTATAGCAAAGGAATTGGTAAATAGGGACACATATTTTGTATGGTCCTACAGGAAAAAGTTTTGATTTCTGTGTTCACTATGCAAGATTCATGAACTTTACTATTTGGCCTTGATAATTACTTTGCTCATAATGAAGTTGAGAGGTGCCTGTTTAGCTGTAAAAATTAACGATTATTCTAAAATGATCAGACATCACTACAGAGCTAATAAACATTTTACAGAGATAATTGTAGTCATCTGAGGATCTTCCTGTACTACGTTTTCCACAAAAGAGACACAAATGATAGGAGTGATAAAACTGCTTCTTGCTTCCTTTGAGAAGAAAATTAGCAAAAAATGATATACCTGCTCCTTACTCACTGTTTTGTTGATCGTCCAACTGTGAGAAGTTCCTTTGTACACTTGGCTTTTACCAAGATATAGCCTTTTACAAATGTGACTTATTTCTTTTCTCAGAGCAACCTGTTCTCATACCACTGAGTTCGCATATTGGAACCATGGAGATGATTATGATTGATCTCCTGTTTCTGTCTCACCCCCTTTTCCCCATTATATGTGGCTCTTGACTTACTCTTAAATCCTAATTCCCTTTCATTGCTTATGAATAAAGCAGGGTTTTGGTTATGAATTAGTCTGTTGCTCATGAGGTGATCTTATTTTTGTCCTGCTCTTTAACAGTTGAGTCCCATGAAGCGGGATGGATTCTCAAGGCTCTTTAGGAGATAGTCCCCAACATCAGTGGAATGGGATGTTACTCTGTCCACCACTACTACTGTGAAATAAATCTAAGATTATCATTCTCATTATTTCCGATTTTTGTAGACTCAGATATGTGGCTAGTAGCTAACACTGACATTAAGTGGCCTGTCTCAGATTTGCAGCTTCTAGATGGAAGTGCTGATAAACGTTTTCTTCCATTGTTCCGTCTTTCAACTTGGTACCTCTTCCTGATCCTTCCATAACAGTTTTTTTTTCATTTTCTGTGTTCTGATCCTGTCTACATTGAAGTTATTGCCAGTGCCTTAACTGAGTATGAGCCCAAACCCATGTTATCACTTCTTATTCCATGCAAACTCCACAGCATGGACCGAATCTATGAAACTCCTTAAAAGCTAACATGCAGTGTAGGATACTCCCACAGCAATTAATTAATTTTAGAGCAGAAACAACTTGTATCTTTACCTCATTCCTTTATATCAGTCATTTCCCAGCTCACAAAGATCTTCAGGGCTCTCAGAGGAATTGACACCAAAAAGGAAAGATAGAATCACGAAGCCCCTGACACGGTCTGGGCAGCAATTTTAATTTCTGGGTTTTTTGTTACAGTAACTACCTTCTGATCCCTTAGCTGATTATTAATTGCAGGTATTTAGTAGGATAAAAATCTTTTCTTTCCAGTTTAATCCAATTAGAGCAAAGACTATTTCTGCAGGCATCTGACAAAGAGGTGATTGCTAATCAAGATTTCTAGGTCACCTTTTATTCCTTCTCCAAGGCACTCGCTGTGCTTCAGCTTCTTCTTTCTGAACCTGTAGACTGCTTTCTTCATTTCCTTTGGCTGCCACTCAAGTCTGTTAGCGATAACAGGGAAAGTATTCCAGTGAATCAGGTTGCACAGCGCTTCCTTCTCAAATAGCTGGCAGAATGGGAGTTCAAAATGAATATTTAAAGTTTTCACATTAACTGAAAAGGAATGCCAAAGCATTAAATCTGCAGGTTTCCACTTCTTCATCAAGGAAGTGATTGCTATAATGGGGCCATTTTAAGAAAAGTGTTTTTATTAACAATCTGAGGAGGAATGATTAGGGAGATCTCTATCCGTACTCTTTTTACTGTGAAAATCCATGACCACATGTGTATTGGAAGATGTTTACTTGTTTCGATGGCAAGGGACACGTTTTAATGCCAACTGTTGACGTCTCTGTACAGTTGTGGTACAAGCTGGCAAACTTCATGTGTCCTTTGCAAGTGGGCAAGTCACTGAAAAATGACTGAATTCTACGAGTTTAGGAAATTTACTTGTGGTCAGATAAAGTTGTTGTACACATATGTCAGTTAAAATATACTTCTCATGTCCAGAAGCAAACCACTTAATTTGCATTATTTGCAGCTGTTAAAAACCTAGTGTTGGAAAGTCCTGCCCAATGAAACATTCTCTGTACACCTACTTCTCCCATTTGCTACTGAAGTAGTGGGACTTTAGGTAGCAAGGGTTTACTGCATGCTGCATACTGTCTCTAGAACTTTTCTCATTTGTTCAATCACCCATTTTAATGCATGGTGATCAGTGTATCCATGTAGCTAAGCAAACATGCCATGGGACCAGATGTCTGCAGCCATATAAATGACTCCTCCCTTTCTTCCCCTCTCTCCTTCTCTCTCTTTCTCTCTCCTTCCCTCAAGATAGTGACTGAAAGCTCTGCTGAGCTGCCCCCTTTCCTCTAGTTATCCAGGGCTTCAGCAAAGCATGTGTATATGTTTTGCACATGCATTTAAATGTAACTAATACAGTTTTTAGTTATGATGTTCATACTGCCTGTTTACTTTATTTTGCATAATCTAATCTCAGAGACACAAGAGATCCCACACTGTCGCTTGTGAACTCTTCTAAACGAAACTGAAGGAGCTAGCAGCCTGGGACTGTGCTCCTTATCCAACACATGGATTCCATTTGTTTCCCTCATGCATAATATGTCTCTCTGTCCCTACGTCTAGAATTCTTTTTTTTTTACTTTGAAAGTATTTCAAGGCAAACACTGACTCTATTTCAGATATTCAGCAGGTATTTCTTTTTGTAAAGAATGATATCGTTTTCATTCTCTTTCCTACACTGTCAGCAAAGTCTTTGGTCTGTGAGGTCTTCTGTGACATGCAGCGTTAAGTACTTGACCTCAGTCCGAGGGGTGGCTAGATCTCACGTTTAGACTAATGTGTTTAAAAATTGCAAATATAGTCAATATATATTTTTCTTACCTTCTTATAGCAATATACCCAGTGTTGGGAGCCTAGCAGATCAAGACTATCTTCAGATGAACACTCCCCAGATGAGCACTCCTGTGACACTAAACAGTGGTGCTCCAGCCAGCAACAGTGGAGCTGGGGTCTTGCCTTCCCCAGCAACCCCTCGTTTCTCCGTGCCTACACCACGCACACCCAGGACCCCAAGGACTCCTAGAGGTGGGGGCACTGCCAGTGGGCAAGGATCAGTAAAATATGACAGCACAGACCAAGGGTCACCAGCCTCAACACCTTCTACAACTCGTCCCCTTAATTCTGTGGAGCCAGCTACTGTTCAACCAGTTCTGGAGGCCCATAGCCTGTATGTCACACTCATTCTTTCAGACTCGGTGCTGAATATCTTTAAAGATAGCAACTTTGATAGCTGCTGCATTTGTGCTTGCAACATGAATATCAAGGGTGCAGATGTGGGGCTTTATATTCCGGATTCATCTAACGAAGACCAGTATCGGTGTACTTGTGGATTTAGTGCAATTATGAATCGCAAACTAGGGTACAACTCTGGGCTGTTCATTGAGGATGAATTGGATATTTTTGGCAGGACTTCACACATTGGCCAAGTTGCAGAAAGGAGGCTGGCGATGTGTCAGACCACCTTAATTCCTCAGCTGGGAGAGGGATCCAAAAAGGTTCAGGAACCTCCAATTAGCCTCCTCCTCCTCCTTCAGAATCAGTACACCCAGCCTTTCACCTCATTGAGCTGCTTGGATTACATGTCTGCAACCAGTCAGCAAACACTACCTTACACAAACTGGAATTATGACAGACTTCAAGCTGAAAGTAATGATTCCTGGATTGAGTGCTTTAATGCCCTGGAGCAAGGCAGGCAGTATGTGGATAATCCTATCGGTGGGAAAGTGGATGAAGCTCTTGTCAGAAGTGCTACGATTCACTCTTGGCCTCACAGCAATGGTATCATTTTTCTTTTTATTTGGAAAATGTTTTGAGATCCTGAGAATTGATGTTGTTTCTTTAAAAAATCCTTCCCCCACAAAAATGGCCAGTACTCCCAGCTGCCCACCTTTGTTTGGAACAAGTCATACAGAGGGCTGAAAATGGGATTTGTGGCTCTCCAGGGGTTGAATGCTCCCCTCCCCTGCTGGATGTTTCCCATTCTTGTTTAGCCTCTGGAGTTTGCTTCTTATTTAAACCATTAGTTGAATTGCATTTCTATCACTGAATTCAATTGTTTATATTGTTTTGCAGTTCTGGACATCAGCACTCTATCTTCCCAGGATGTGGTGCGTATGCTCCTTTCTCTCCAGCCCTTTCTACAGGATGCCATCCAGAAGAAGCGGACTGGCAGGACCTGGGAGAACATTCAGCATGTTCAAGGACCCCTCACATGGCAACAGTTCCATAAAATGGCAGGACGCGGAACCTATGGTACAGTAAAAACACTCATAAAATTTATCAACTTTGCTTTGCATTAGTGCAGAATGTTACAGCTTTTCAAGTTTGTTTTAAAAGATCCCAAGATAATGTAGATGAGAGATTCAGATCTGTGTTCCTCATCATTTTAAGTAATCGAAGGAATTAACCAGTAGGTTACAATCTTATGCCATGCACCAGTCACTTCAAACAGATTGTGCTAGTTTGGGTGATGAGGGGGAAGAAGAATTGCATTTTCACAGCAACAAAATTATTATGGTTTCAGAGCAAAGAAGTCATGGCATCCTTTTTACTTATGGAAGATCCAGCTTCATATGAATTTTCACAATTTTTATTGTGGATAAACTAGCGGTTTGGAAAAGCGTTAGGAAGTCTAGCCTTTGATATCTGACATAATTCCGTGATCAGAGTTCCGCAATTGTCTTTTTAAATTCAGGTTCAGAAGAATCTCCCGAGCCTCTTCCAATCCCTACTTTGCTGGTTGGTTATGACAAGGACTTCCTGACAATCTCTCCATTCGCTTTGCCATTTTGGGAGAGGCTACTGTTGGATCCATATGGGGGCCACCGAGATGTTGCCTATATTGTGGTGTGTCCCGAAAATGAGGCCTTGCTTAATAGAGCCAAAACTTTCTTCAGAGACCTGAGCACTGTATATGAGGTAGGTGAAGAGAACCATTGCCCAGGGTTAGGGTATGACTTCCCTGCTGCAGTTGTGTAGTAGAAGACACTCTAGCAAAAATTTGCTTTGTTTTCATTGTATCCATGGGAGTACAGCATCCACACATATTATTTGTGAAATGGTATGCCTTACTCCAGTATGGTGAGGAATGAGAAAATAAATTATTTAAAACTACAGGTTCTCGTATGTGAGTGCTGTTCCTAGGATCTTTCCCTCTTTCCTTACCAGCCACAGCAGGAGATCATTGGGTGAATTTATCCCTGGGACTAGTTACCATAAAACACACAAAGAATAGGTTAGCTGCCACTGCTTACCTGGTTAAAGGGTAGTCAGACTGTGCAAGACAGATCTAATTGAGTTATAAAACTGCCAGTGTGCTAGCTTCAGCCATGCAACTCCCCTAGAGGAGTACATCTTTTAGCAGGAATGGGCTAAGAGTCCTAGGGCATTCACATTGAGTGGGATAAGTCTCATCATTGCTGCTGTCTGGAAAGTCAGACGTATCAGAGAAATGAAAATAGGCCAAGGAAACTGATCAATATAGTCATGTAATTATTTTTTTTAAGATGCCATAACAGTAGGTAGTTGCAGTCGGGAAGCAAAAGAATACAAATGTAATGTAATGAGACACATGCATGAAATAGTCTTGATAAGGTGTCCTGCCTTGTATAATTTAAATGTGACTGCAGACTTTTAAAAATTTTGTCCTTAAAAATGTCAGGACACTTTAGAATAACTGAGGCGAGATCATGATCTATTTCCGAGAATTCCAATTTGTGGTATAAAAGCCAAGGCATCCAAGCTTGTGTTGATTTTGAGCATTGGAATCAGAGTTTGTGGGGAGATGAACATTTGAATGTCTAGTTTTGCAGTTGCCTTTAGAAATAAACATTTTAAATCTCCCAAGGTCATGCAAACGTGCACATTTTGAAATATTTCACCGTAGAGGGAATTTCAGCTTCTGCTTGTATGTAACGTGAAATCTTAAACCGAAATATTAGGACTGATACTCAGATTTAGCTGCCTTGAATCCCATTTTTGGGAGAAAGATGGGACATAAATTCAATAAATAAATAAATAATTAGAGTTTTTGAAAACCTGCAGGGTTTTTGGCATCCCCCCCCCCCCCAATACCTAGGCTATATGCAAAGTTCAGTATTAGTTTTATCATTTGTGTCTTTCCTGTTACAGTTTGATATTGCTAGTCCACTCACTTTCAGGTGCGCCTTTCTGAGAGACATCTGCTCACCCACCCCTTTCCAAGACAGCAGTAATATTTTAATTTATCCACTAGGAAGCAGTAATGATTAAGCAGTGAGGTGAGGTGCGCACGAGTAACACAAGCTCTGCTAGTATTTGCCCACTTGTAGATATTTTGGAGAAAGAAACCCTCAGATTTATTTGGCTTGCTATTCTGTTGTGGCATCCAAAGAAAGTTAAGAATTCCTGAATCCCACTGAAAAGCACATAGGCACTCAAGTTCCACCGAACTTAGTAAACCAGCTAACTAATTTGTGCCTGTTGTTGTAAGTGGGGAATTGTCGTGTTATCATTTATTTACTGAAAAAACAATATTCTTTTAGGTTTGTTATGGAATAAATATTTGGATCCTTAGGTACTTATAGATACATAGTTGTAAGATCTGCATATGTTCTGCTACTGCTATCGATTTACTTTCTTGTACCACTAGATGTGTCGGCTTGGGCAACATAAACCAATCTGTAAAGTATTGCATGATGGGATCATGCAAGTGGGAAAGACAGTGGCCCAGAAGCTAACAGATGAGCTTGTGAGCGACTGGTTCAACGCACCTTGGGGCAGTGAAGACTGTGACAATCATTCCAAGCTGAAACTTTATGCGCAAGTGTGTCGTCACCACCTAGGTAAGCATGCAGAGACTGCCTTTTTTCATCAAACACGTGCTGTGTTTGATGTATCTTCTTAACTCCTTAAAGGGGAAAGGTCCAGCATACGTAGGGTGGGTCTCCTCCAAGGATCCCATCACCATCCTTGGTTTGTACAAATGAAAAGTATCCCTTATCATTGGACAATCAGGGGCCAAATTAGAACCAGCAGGATTGTATCAATGATACCATCCAAGCCAGAATGAATCTGGATAATTGATCATAATTGTTTGTGCAGTAAAGATGGGAAGCTGCCACTTTCTCCTACTGAATGGTGCCACGTTGCCTTTCCCTTCCCCTTGCTAGGAATGGGTCTCAGCAGTCATGAGTCTGCTGGCTAATGAATAGGCCTGGAATGTCTTGCTTCCTTGTGTAATCCCAGAGGAACAGGTAGGTTTGGAATTCTCTATGCTGAATCAAGAATACATCCAATTGAATTTGTCAGTAGGATAAACAGTGATCCAGTTCCTGGAACACTGGGTAAAATTGGTAAGTCTGTTTTCTTCTCACCACTCTGCAGGAACTTTGCAAAAGCACTTGACTCCCATTTTGTATTCATAATACAAATTATCCTGCCGACATTTTTGAAAGCCTAGACTTGTTAGCATTCTTCTTCTTTTTTGTACAGGGTTTCCTCCTCAGAGCCCTCTAATATCTTTACATCTCTGTGTTCTTTCAGCACCTTACTTAGCTACTTTACAACTTGATAGCAGCCTGCTGACGCCACCAAAACATCCGACTGCACCATCAACATCATCAAGCAGGGAGCGAAGAATATCTGGGAGTGCAGCATCATTTACTCCCAGCTCAACCTTTCTTGCTGCATCTGGGACTCCTTCAACTGGCAGTTCTTTCTCTTCTGCATCCAGTGGTAGAACCACAAGCCTCCCAGTTGGCAGCACTTCAGCCTCAGGGTCTACAGTGCCACAGTTGTCAGCATCCTCCTCAGCATCTAGTATTAACCAGACAAACACTACCTCTTCATCAGGGTTCAGCAGTGGCCTGCCTCAAGGTCAAAACCCAGTTCCTGGAGCAAATCCCACGGAGAGATCCCAAGGAAGTTCATTCTCCGGAGGAGATGCAGAGTTGGGACATAACTCATCTCAACAGCATCAAGAAGGGCTGGAAAGGTAAATCCTGTCAATGAGTATCATGGCAGTGGATGTGAGCCATGACTGTATGTTTTACAATTTTTGTAGATTGTTTCAGTATATTAAGCTGAATATTAGTGATATTTTTCACCATGTTGGCCCCATTCCAACACATTATTAAGCCTAGTCAAGGCCATTGATTTTGGTAGAATTAAGTGTACATAATACACTGTGCTCATTTATGGGTTTTTAAGCATACCTGTAGACTTTGGGATAGATCAAGATAACTCTTATTGATAAGATGGCGTACTCTTATGATTCACTATTACTTTATTACGGGAAATGCATTTTGAGCAAGGTAATTCTTTTTCTTGGGTCTTCAGAGCTCCCCTCTTAACCTTTCTCTGTTATTTTACCTCTTTACTGAACCAGTCTTCCAGACGTAATGTTGCCATATATTGTCTCTTAGTAAAGAAATTTTTAGTAAACATTTAATTCCACCCTTTTTTATAGTTCTGCAGAGAGGGAAAGAATAGGAGTTCCTTCTGAATCAGAGTCTGCAGATAGCCATGTCTACCCTCCTGCTGTCGTCATTTATATGGTAGATCCTTTCACCTACACTTCGGAGGAAGAATCTGCCTCAACCAACCACTGGCTCTTGAGTCTGATGCGATGTTACACAGAGATGCTGGACAGCCTTCCTGAAAACATGAGGAATTCTTTCATTCTTCAGGTATTCCTTCTTCCCAGGTTGCATAAGTGTTAAAAGGCCAAGTTCAGTGTCTTCAGTTGGCAAGAGGAAAAGTCTGTGCTACTAGAGACCAATGTTATTATTAGGTTTCAGCTAAGCAGTACTCTTGCCAGCTCTTAATGTGTCTTGTTTATGTCTGTGCATTGTAGTTTGGTTTTGAAGCACATGGAGGTTTGCCAATGGAAGTCGAGGCAACAATACAAGATACTTTGAGTACAGCACATTTTCTTCTTGAAGATACTTCCTGAGAGCACAGTTTGTACTGATACATTAGGGATGACACATCTTTTATGAGTTTATTGTAGCTTTGGAACAGAAATTAAATTTATGGTTCAGCACATACACCTTAAATGGGCTACAGTGCATACACTAAGCATACACTAAGCATCTGATAGGGCACCCACACAGTAATCATGTAGAACAGTTGAAATGAAGTTTTTGAGCTAATCCCATTTGTAGTTTTTTGTGGAGCTTTCGGGCTATGTGACCATGTTCTAGAAGAGTTCCTTTCTGACGTTTCGACAGCATCTGTGGCTGGCATCTTCAGAGAAATCCCATTTGCTTTGACACTGAGTATATCTGTTCTCTTTGTGCAAGACAAAGGACAAAGCCCCCCCCCCCCAATAGCAGTGACAACTAGATTCACAGTTAAATTTATCATTATATAATAATGATGATAATAATAATTTTTATTATTATATTAGACTTCAGGATCTCATGTACACCTCACAGATGTCTTTATGTAAGAGCAGTTCCATAATTTTGAATCCTTACCTATAGTTCAAATAGCACAGCTTTTTTACCGCATCTTCTGTTTGTGAGAACTAGGCTTAAAAATGTACTGTTGCAGAGGTTCTGTTGAAGGCTTGGGAGTTAAGAATGCATCGAGTGTAATGATGAACACAGCTTCTGAATAACTTGAGTGGCATAATGGAGCTCTTTTCCTGACAGTGGATTGCCTCCTCATCCCTGTAGTTACCATGTCAGAAACATGCGTGTGTAGGCTTTCCCAGGGTTGCTGAAGTCTGTGGCAAATGGCAGTGTTGCCTTGTTTTGAAGAAAAGAACTTTGCTTTGATCGTTGCTTGCCCAAATTCACTGAAATGTTTCCCAGAATAGTGTGAGGAGCTTCTTGCGTTACTACATTTTTGAGTATACATGTAGAACATTTTATAGGTGTGCCTTAAATGTTTGATCTGTGGAGGAGTCCTAAGTTGAACCTTGTAATGTTGGCTTTGCTGTTTCTCCGTCACATTCTAGATTGTGCCTTGCCAATACATGCTGCAAACCATGACGGACGAGCAGGTCTTTTATATTCAGCACTTGAAGTCTCTGGCATTTTCAGTCTACTGCCAGTGCAGGCGACCACTGCCCACACAGATTCACATTAAGTCTCTGACGGGCTTTGGGCCAGCTGCCAGCATTGAAATGACTCTCAAGAACCCTGAGGTAAGTATTTCATCAGACAGAAGTGCAGGAGTGTGTGTTTCACAGTCTCTCAAAAAGGGCAGAAAGGCAGCTGATACTTGGTCTTGAATACACATCACTGTTTTGGACTCATTTTGCCATAAGGAACGGACGGAAAGGACAGAGGAAATAATCTGCACAGTTTTACGTCACTTTTTGACAAACCCAAAATACTACTACTAATAATATTTATTTATAGCCCGCTCCTCTGTCAAAACAATCGGAGCAGGTTACAGCAGATAAAAGTCACAGAATAAAACAATTCCAACACCCCATTACCCAACCTCCCACCCCTTAAAAGTGTATTAAACTAGTAGCAAGTTAAAATCAAAAGACATTTAAAAACATATACAAAAACAAGGCAGCTCACCATTCCATGGGCAGTATAAGCTGTAGTGTCATAGGTCATGTGTTAAAAGCTGGTAGGGGGAGACATGACCCAATTCCAGAGCCGGGAGTTAAGGAGTTTCTGGGAAGGCCTACCGGAAGAGATGCGTCTTTATAGCTTTTTAAAAGCAATCGAGGGATGTAATGAGATGCATCTCATCCGGCAGGCCATTCCATAGCCTGGGAGCGGTGGCAGAGAAGGCCCTCTGGGAGATCTGAGACAGCCTGGGTCTTCATGGGCTGAACCAGGTTCCTCCCAAAGGACTGAAGTGTGTGGGGGAGTTCATACGGGAAGAGGCGGTCTCTGAGATAAAATGGACCCAAGCCATGTAGGGCTTTAAAGGTTAAAACCAACACCTTGTACTGCGCCCGGAAACTAATCGTCAGCCAGTGGAGAGATTGAAATACAGGTATGTGCTCTCTCCTCTATGTTTCTGTGACAAGCCTGGCTGCCATGTTTTGAACCAATTGAAGTTTCCGGGTTAGGCACAAGGGTAGCCCCATGTAGAGCATGTTACAGAAATCCAAGTGTGAGGTTACCAAAGCATGTACCACAGATTCCAGGTCCTTCATATCCAGGAAAGGGCGCAGCTGGCGTATCAGCCGAAGCTGATAACAGGCACTCCTGACCGTCGCATTCACCTGACTATTCATGTGAAGTGACGAATCTAGAAGCACCCCAAGACTGTGAACAGAGTCCTTCGAGGACAGTGTGACTCCATCTAGGACTGGGGGTTGTATTCTCAAACCCGCCTTCAGTCCTGTAACTGTGAGTACCTCCGTTTTGTCTGGATTTAGCCTCGGTACTGAAGGATTATTTTCTTCCTTTTTTGTGTTATTAAATATCCGAAGGCTTCTTAGGCAAACACACACATGTGATTTTCTGATTCCATCCTCTCATCTCTCTTAGGTTGATAGGAAAATGCCAGATAGAGTTTTGCCTGTGCAAAAAAACAAAAAACAAAAACCTATCACAGAAATTTATAAGCTGACCCATGATCCTGCAGAAAGTGATGTCAAACAGTGTCTTCTCAAAGAGCTATTCTGTTGATTTAAGGGATTATCAGTTGGATAGTCAGTGGGACCCCTACCCTTCCCCTAGGAATCCACATGATACAATATTTTAAATGTTGACTACAGTTCTGGTTTTAAGACACGGATCAAATAATGGGTTTCCCTTAGTTAGAGCTTATACATCAGTTTTCTCATTTAAACATTACAGGAATGTTTCTTTTAAACTCTGGAATCACCAAATTAAAATAGGTGGTAGGAGTATGTAGCACACAGGCTGAATGCTCATTCTTAGTCTGTTCAAGTAATTTCTTCCATTGAGGAGCTTTCATGAAGTGGCTTCTACATGTCGATCTGGAAAGGTTTGCACCTTGAATGCTGGAGGTATGCACCAGTTAACTGTCTATATCGGTCTCATCCAGATGGCTTGATACAAGCTGTGCCCTTAAAAGCATTATGTTACTGTTGACATGTGATACATCTCATACTTCTACTGTTTCTAAAACATCTATGCGATCTCCTCTTTTTATAGTGGCCCAGTCCCATTCAGCTGTATTCTCCTCCATTTATCCTGGCTCCCATCAAGGACAAACAGACGGAGCTGGGGGAGACCTTTGGAGAAGCCAGCCAGAAGTACAATGTACTTTTTGTTGGGTATTGTTTGTCTCATGATCAGCGCTGGCTCCTGGCTTCCTGCACTGACCTGCATGGCGAGTTGCTGGAAACGTGCATTGTCAACATTGATCTGCCAAACAGGTAGGGTAAAAAACTAGCCATTGACAGCATGCAGAAGTTTCAAGCTCAGTCCTTTAAATTTTCATTTAAAATTATCTTGGGTACCAAGTGTTTCCCTGCCTTTTCCTGAGCCCCTGGAGAGGTACCGCCAGTTGGAGAAGAAAGTTTTAGCCTTAATGGACCATTGGTCCCAGACTCAGTTTAAAGCCACTTCATATGTTCTCCCTCATAAATTTCATTTTCACTTGCCCACATAACAAGGAATAATAATCTATGTGAATTAGTGAAACCACTTTTAATTGCAATTTTTAAATGGTGGGGGACACGTTTTCCTTCTGTTCAGTTCCATTCTTGTTCCTCCAAGTGCTGTGTGATAAGCTTACTGGACCACCTCATGGCTCAAGGCTCCCAGTTTCTCTGGATTCTGGCCCTCAATAAAGCTAGATCCTTGATTCACCAGGCCTGATCTTCTCATTTCTCCTAGAGTTACAGGGAAAGGAAAGTCTTCTTCAGTGTCTTAGAAATACTATGAAAACAAATGTCAGAGGAGGTTATTGCTACAACCGGCTTGCCCTGAGTAACAATGAAAGTTATATATAGCTGTTACATATCCCACTTAACATACCTCTGTTCATTGAGATGAGTCCCCCATGTTGCAAGGGAGCCTTAAGAGACAGAGACTTGCCTTATTCAAACTCGTGACCTCATTGGTATTACGAGAGCAGAAACAGGCTGCTAGTGGGATCAGGGGCCATCCTCCTGCCATTCCCCGTCTCTCCAGTTGCAATATCCCTCCCTGTATTATTATGTTACCTTTAGATAAATTTTTGAACCAAAAACCAACAACTTTTTTCTTTATTTGAGAGGTGGAGTGGTGGGGGGCAAGGAGAGATTTCGAGGAAGGTATTGTTTGAAAACAACTTAATATTTTTTTTAAAAAAAAATTGAGGGAGTTTGCCGTTTCCTTCAGGGCATGAAGACCACAAATGGTGGTGAACGGTGCCCTCACTTTATACACCATGTACTCAGTTGGAGGAATTGAGGAGCTTTGGGAATTTCCTGAAGGGCTTCAGGATTGCCAATGAGAGCCTTCATACAGCTCATAGGCTACACTTTTCCCAGTGTGAATAATCAAGTAAAAATCATCTACTTAATGAAACGCTAATGAAAAATAGTGGAATCTCCCAGTGTCCACTAATGAGGATTTGCTACGGCAGAAAAACTGGAAGAAAACTAAAATATAAGAATCGTCTTTGTCTCTTTTCTCTACCCACAGGTCAAGGAGATGCAAAGTATCACCCCGTAAAATTGGCTTGCAGAAGCTATGGGAATGGTGCATTGGGATCATCCAAATGACATCACTACCTTGGAGAGTTGTGATTGGGCGACTTGGCCGACTTGGCCATGGGGAGCTAAAAGGTAATACATCCCATGTGGCTTTTAACAGAGTGTTAAGCCTAACTATTGCACTTAGAAATCATTGCTGTTACGTTATCTTTAAAGGCAGCAGTCCTTGTCTTTCCAGGTGTTTATATGCTTACACTCTTGTACTGTCAGAATAGAAATCATGGGCAATTGTTACTTTTAGATATTAGTAAAGATCTTAATAAAGTAGTATGAAGACCAGGTTTAGATTCTAGAGTTACAAGGTTCTTTATGCCTCCTGTAATTTTGTGTTTGTCTGCACTGTAGATTCCAAACAAATTTTATATCAAACTAAGAAACTGGTAGATTTTACTTGCAAGTAATAATTTTAAGACAATCATCACAAAGTCCTACATTACTTCACACAAAGTTTTGAAGATTGTTGAGCAGTGCTGTGGTCTTTTTATGAAGATTTTTCTCACTGCTGGGAGAGTACTGATACCAGAGTGGTGAAAAATATTGGCCTATAGCCCCCCCTTACATTGCAATCACCCATGCTTCCTCGGTGGTGATCCCTCACCAACAGTTTTGTGGTTTATTTCTGGAATGACAAAGTATCACCTTCCCTAAGGGAACGGCTGCATTTTCCCCTTTCTCTCTCTTTTTCAGATTGGAGCATCCTGCTCGGAGAGTGTTCATTGCAGGCTATCAGCAAACAGTTGAAGGAGGTGTGTCGAATGTGCGGCATCTCTTCGGCAGACTCTCCTTCAATTCTTAGTGCCTGTTTGGTTGCTATGGAGCCCCAGGGGTCATTTGTGGTGATGCCAGGTATTTATCCATAGCTGTCTGATGCTAGTTTTAGTTGCACTAATGTTGCCTCCACTTTGGTGTCCCTTTGTTGTTTGCATTTGTTTTCCAAACAACACTTACTCTCCTTCTTGATATATCTATGCTGGAGAATGTTGAAGTACGCATACGGTTTGTTTTCCCATACTCTGAGAAGGGACAGTCTAAAAATAGGAAGAAAAAGACACACACACACACACCTTCTGCAGTTCAAATAAACTTACTGCATTATTACCAATCTCAGTATGACTAATGGGTAAAGAAAAATTTGGTAACTATATCAGAGTTATCCAGGAAGAGTTCACATGGAACTAAAGCTTTTCAGGCAGTGAAAGAGTAGAATCCCTTCCATCTCTTCTGCTGGATTCCACAAGCTGAATGCAAAATTTTCCTCGGAGGCCCAGGCCACCACCACTTTTAGCATTGCTCTTGTTGCTGCTGCTGGTGGTGGCAATTTTTACAAATAATACTAGTTTTGCCCAGCCCTTTACCTGAAAAAGACTCATAGAAGGTTACATATGTGTAACAGTGGTTATTGGTTGAAAAAGTTTTAAAATATATGGATTTTGCTCCACATGTATAAGCTTCATGCAAGCATTACATGGAGCATCTGGCCATTTGGTAGACCTGGAGGAAGGAGAGTGGCACCAGTAAAGTCCGCTTTTCAGCATATGTAAACTTCCTATAGTTATAACCTTGCCTGAGCCACCTTATGTTTTATGCATCCCAGTTTAATAATTTTCCACAGCATTTCTTATAAAAATGTAAGGACAGAGGCTGAAGCAAACACCCTTCTTTGTGTTAATAGACATACAAATTGAGTAATGCCTGTTCAGTTGTCAAATGTATAACACATATACACACACAAATGAGACAAATTTGCCTTAATATTTTAATTTTAACTTTCTAAAATGTTATTCAGGAATACCTTTCCCAGTAACAGGTTTCTAAATGCTGGCTTTCCTGTACAAGCTTTCAGAAGGAGGGACAGCTGTGGATAATACTCGGCGACAATGGAAAACCTGGTCACTTTGGACATGACAGTGAAAACATGGTTGGTTAGGTCCTGCTCTTCCCCATTCTGATTCTTTCATTGACTTTTTTGTTTAGATAAACTGTAGTTTGAGGTTACATCCAACTGGACCTGTTTGGAAATCCACCTCAACCCAGAGTTTCTTATTCAGGGTTGGAAGGCAACTCTAATTTGCTGATTTGGATGCAGCTATAAACTGTGGTTTGTCTAAACAAGGAAATCAAGGAGAGACTCAGTGTGGAGGGCCCAATATTGCACTCAAACACCAAATCTCAAACACCAAAACATATGTTGACTGGGAGGCAGGTAGGCAAGCGAACCAGCAGCTAGTTTCTGGCAAGGCTGTAACTGGTTTGGAGGGCCAAGGCTACCAGCCTAGTTAAAATATCTCTGGGAAAATGTTTAGAGACCACTCTCATTTGTGCCCTAAGTTCATGTACCTACATTGTTTTTTTTTATGGTGCCTTAATGAATCTGAGGCATGGTAACTCTGCTTTACTTCTCTCAAAGATGCTGTTACCATGGGATCTGTGTTTGGCCGCAGCACTGCCCTTAATTTGCAGTCATCCCAGCTGAATACTCCACAGGATGCCTCTTGTACACACATCTTAGTTTTTCCAACCTCTTCAACCATCCAAGTCGCTCCTGCAAATTATCCCAACGAGGATGGATTCAGCCCTAATAATGGTAAGCCGCTAAACAGGAGGTGAGGGTGAACTTGAAAAGTTACGTTTTGGACTACAAGTCCCAGAATCTCCAGGCACCATTGCCAGTGCCCATACTGGCTGGCGAATTCTGGGAGATTTAGTCCAAAAGATCACTTTTCCAAGCTTTAATTCTGCACTGTCCTATCCTGTGATACACGATCAAAATGTTTCCACATTAATAGTCGTTGCCAAGTACCGTTGCCTTTGTGTCTCATATATAGGGACATGAGAACCAAGATCTTGATAATGGAACCTTTCTTTGTTATTTACTGTAAGGTGTCCTCTGGAGACATTAAACTTTTCTGTCCAGCTGATCCTTTTGCTATGTGTTCTTCTAGTTTAATATGCAAAATCTACCAATTGAGCCCCCATCCTGGTTTGTTGCCAGTGCTATCCCAATGTTCATGTTTCTTGTCCAACTTTGATGTGGAGCTGCTGGAATTTAGATGGCCTCACAGCAACAGTTCCGCTTAATGCATACATGCTGCTGCCCTTTTTACAGCCCCTGATTCACTTCTGAACACAGTGGTTACAAATATTTAACCTGCATTAACCTGCCCTAAAGGGTTTTGCATGCTAATTGGTGTAATAGTCCAAAGGCTAGTATTTCCCAAAAGGGTGTTAGATTTAATTTTCTCAACTCTTGTTCTTTGTTTAATAATTAAAAAGCCTCTGAAGCTATTAGGCCTGCTTTATTTGCGCCTTGGATGCAGTGCTTAACATAGCATTGATTTGGATTTGTCCCATACGTGGTGCAGGAGCCAAGCTTAATAAACCTAGGGAAACTGCTGCTGCTGTCTGTAGGAGAAGAGGAAGAATGAGAGGCTTGTGGAGGTGAAGGAAAAGAAGGGTTTCAGGAAAGGTGGTAGTGAAAAGAGTAATCTTAAGTCCCACCTTCAAATCAATATCAAGCATGCTTTTGACTGCATGGATTCTTTTTTTAGTAGTCATATGGCCACTGCTTTTGTCCCCCTGCATAATCTTTGGAAAGGGCAGAATTGTGTACCAAACATTGCGAACAACAGCTATGACCGTACTAGAAAATGTTCTGGAGTGGTTATAGAGAAAGTGTTTACTGCTGCTGACTTCCATTTCAGCAGAGACAGAGGGAAGGAAAAAACGTGAATTTATGCACATAATGCATAAAACCATCTGAAGCAACACAGTAAGGTGGCATGAAAAGCTGATGCTGCTATGCCATTGCACAAGCATATTAGCTACATGATGTTTTTACTGTCCTTCATGTGAAGGCCTGTATAATTCCATTCCAGAGAAGAATGGGCATTTTGAGAGGAGAGCTGCAAAAAGGCTGAATTTTTAAAAAGTCATTATTTGGGAGGAGAAGAAAATAGAAAGGAGTAAGTAGTTTAAGCTCAGCCCTGGTTTTAATAAACTCCATATTGTGAAATTTAATATTTGCTGTTGCTCTTAAAGGACATCTGACAAAAATTCCAAGAGTCATTGTCTTTTATGAGAGCCAGTGTGGCGCAGTGGTTTGAGCACTGAATTATGACACTGACAACCAGGGTTTGAATCCACACTCAGCCATGAAAACCCCCTTAGGAAAGTCAGACACTCTCAACCTCAGAGGAAGGCAAAGGCAAATTCCCTCTGAACAAATCTTGCCAAGAAAACCCCATGATAGGGTTGTTTTAGGGTTGCCATTAGTCAAAAATGACATTGAAGGCTTACCACCATGAGAAATCGTTTTTTAATAGTACTTTTTGATAGGGCTGAGCTGAAGCAAGGTGTTTGTGTGAATTAGGGTGGGTTCTTATTCATGACGTGGCCGCATAAGGAAGGGTTAGGATGTCGTAATATGTTTTTAAATAACTGTTTTAATCACTGCCGGTTTAATCTATTTGTAAGGGGTGGGAGGTTTGGAAACGGGTCATGGGATTGTTTTAATCTATTTTTTTTTTTACTTGTACCCTGCTCCGAGTGTATGTACAGAGGAGCGGGCTATAAATAAACTATTATTATTATTATTATTATTATTATTATTATGTTGTTGTTGTTGTTGTTGTGCGTATTGGGGTGGGTTGTTATTCCTAAATATGTTCTGGAAATCCCTAAACGTTGGCTGACCTTTTAACCATTCTGAATGTGTGATCTCAATACTACCTCGCCTTGGATAAAAGCTCTAATTCCATCACAACACAGTTAGGAGAAACTCTCAACAACGCAAAATCTTTTCAAAGGTCTCCATGAATCAGTGTCTTCCCCTAAATGTGGAGATGGGCTAGAGGTTTGTTAACTCTGTCTTGGTGTTTCCTTATGTAGTCATGCTGAAGATACACTATCTGGCTTTTTCCTACTTCTTTTTAATGTCAGGATCAGCTTTGCATTGTGCTTTTCCACTCTGGAAGTGAAATGAGGTAATCAGATCCAGACCTGATACAAATCAGTTTAAATCAGCCCAACTTGCTTTACGATTGAACCAAATTGGTTGCACAGCCCTAGCTGAAAAGTCCTGTTAAGCCCATTTCTTTCATTTCTAGGCAATTTGATTTGAAAAGTGGTTACCATTGAGAGATCAGATGAGCAGTAGTAATCCCAATGAATATGATCAGACTGCGGCTTTGCATGCAGATGTTATGGGTTCGTAAGCACTTACCCTGAAATTATAGAGCTGTGCAAGTGATTCAGTCAAATCCTGGACTGAATCAGGCAGATTTGAAATGATTGGTGCAAGTTCAGATTGGCTCAGATTGGTCTGATCTGTTTCTAGAGTGGAATAGCACAGACCAAAGCAATTTGGGTAAATCTTGAGATATAAACATTAAAAATGAGCGGGGATAAGGCAGTGTACGTCTCCATCATGACAATATAAGGAGAATGACATGGTGGTGTATGTGGATGGGAGTTGGGGTTTGCCAGTTGACTTATCTAATGTGCAATCTGGAGCAAGAATCTTACCTTCCTGCAGTAAACAGTGCTTATCTTTGTTCACTCACATATCTAATTATCGCTTTTATCTCATCTTTCATTTCCTAGACTTAGCTCCTAGTAGCTGTGGTGAAGTGTTGGGTTGTCATCTGAGCATGTTCTCTGAATTATTTTTCTTTTCATTTCCCAGCCAAATTTCACACAGAAAAACTAGATGTTTTGGTTCCCCATTGCATGCCAGGACAAGTACCATCATTCCGCTGGTGGTGCAGTGGTTAAATGCCTGTACTGCAGCCACTCACTCAAAACCATAAGGTGGCGAGTTCAATACCAGCAAAAGGGCTCAAGCTCGACTCAGGCTTGCATCCTTCCGAGGTTGCTAAAATGAGTACCCAGATTGTTGGGGGCAAGTAGCTTACAGTTGTAAACCGCTTAGACACTGCTTAGGCGGTATGAAGCGGTATATAAATGAAGCTGTTTTTTTGACTGCTGTAATCCGCTTTGATTCCCCACCAGAAAAGGAGGAATAGAAATAAATCCTATTATTATTATTATTCCAGATTTCCACATATCAGTTTGGATTTGGGGTGTAGGTTATGTCAAATTGGATCTGATTCAGACCTAGTTAGGGCTATAGTTAAGTTGCCAAATTGGACTCTCAACTAATTTGGGGAATCCTTACAAAGCACTATTGAAGTATATTAGATATCAACAAATATTGCCTTAGATGACACATTACAAATTAGACTACACATTTGATAGTTACTTACAAGTAGGCTTGCATCTGCCTTGAGTCACATCGAGCCGCTCCTACTTTGTGTAGAAGTATGTCTGTCCAACTCCTTGTTACTTTCATTCCCAGTACAATTCACCAAGTTTAACTGGTTTTCCTTTCTGCTCCAAGTGTAAAATGGAGATGGTTTCAAATAGGAGCCTACTTCACCAGTAACTGTCTGTTACCTAGACAGAACTGACCATATCTCTGTGTGAGAGATTCTGTTTGTATAGCTTTCTGTACTGCAAGCGGTTTAATTTGATAGAGCTGTATGGGATGTAATTTGTCTTAAAGGTTAAAAGAAGAGATTATCATCCTGTACTTCCAACATTAAAGGTTGAAAGCCAGCTTTCAGCCTTAAGTAGCTGTTTATCAGGCTATTTATTTAAAATGACATTTTGGATACTATGCTCATGCTATTCTGAAAAATCAGTCTGCAAAGGCATCTTGTAGCACCTTTGAGATTAACTGAGAGAAGCTGGTAGCATGAACTTTTGTAGATGAGCCTACTTCCTCAGATGTATTCCATGCTACAAGTTCGTTTTGTATATGTTGTATGTTTGTGAACGCTTTTTTAAAAAATCAAGTACACATTGATTTTGGTTGAGACTATCAATTGGATTTAGGCTGATATCAGCAAGTATCATCCTACAGTGTAAATCTTTTGTTCTCTGACAGTGGAGAAGGAGCTATCCAAGGATGGGTTAATTCCTCCTGCTGCCCAGGCTAGGTTAAGGGATCACGTGACTGACTTTTGGAAGATTTTAAGTCTAGATCCCTAGCTTTTCCCTTCAGTCCCCCTCTCCCTGCCATAGCCCAGGACAATCCTCCATCTTCTCTTATTATCCATCTTCTTTATTTCTTCCCTCCTACCCTTTTCTCCCTTCCTCAGTCTGTTTGCCTCTCTTAAAGAAAGAAAAAAAACTTCTTGCCTATCCTTTCCTCTATAGCATCCTCTTTCTCCCAGTACTTGCAGTGGCTGTCATCAATATAAAGTCTTGGCTCTTGCAGGTAAATATTCTTCAGATCAAGGCCCTGACTTGTGCAGATACTGTGCCTGCATCATCAAAGACATGCATATGCTCCTAACTGCCTCCTTGGGGAGTTGTAAGGAGCTGTGTGTTTGCAGCCCTCCTGTGGTGCTTCAACCAAAGCCTCAGCTGCTTCCTATAACACAGTGAGGCTGGGAGCTGCTGAGACCAGGGTCGCTTTTTTCAGCAAAGTGAAATTTCAGGACACTGTAGCTGATCCCTCTGAGTTGTGAGCCGAGGAGATTGTCCTTCAAATGGCTGAAGATCCGAACTCAACCAAGATGGAACGGATTATTGTTGTCCTAGAGCAGGAGATAGCAAGCAATCTGGACAATTGGTACTACCGAAAAAGCAGTGGCCCACACTTGATGTTCACAGGGTCCTTAAAATTTATGTCAAGAGAATAAAACTTGTGAGAAGAACTACCTGTTTATGTCCTTTCCATCACCTTCTCAAGGGCCCAGAGTTTCCCTTCTACCGTGACAAGGTTTTTAAAGGCTAGCATTTTACTGCCTACAAAAGTCTGGGCATTCCCAAACTGCTTAGGGATACTGTCCATACCACTAGGTCAGCCTCAACTGCTTTATCTACTAATACTTTTTCCGATGAGATCCAAAGCCTAGCTAGTCCAACACTTCAGCTTTTACTAAACATTATAAACTTGACAAATGTGCTTCAGCTCAGAATGAAGGGCCTTTGGCAGGAAGATCTTTGCAACAGGTGGTTCCATCTTATTTTTTTACAGCCGTTGCCTTTCCTAGGTACTAACCACTCCTAGGATAAATCCCATCCATGAATGGCTCCTTCTTTGTTGACAGAGAATGGCCCATTGGGACTCGTGTCCATTCTTGTCGGTGGAGAAGGAGAAATCCATACCCGCCTTTGTAGTGGCTCTCTTTCCTTTCTATCTTCTCTTAGAGCTGTATTGGGAAATGAACTGATGGGAGGAGCTAGGGATCTAGTCTTAAAATCTTCAACAAAGAAGTCATTTGATCCTTTGCCTGGGTGGCAGGAGGCGCTAACTCAACCATGAGTGTATCCTTAACAGACAAAAATGGACCTTCACAGTAAGTCCCAGTGTGCCATTTTCAAGGTAGCTATGTCACACAAGGTAGTATTACTGATCTTTTCTTTTGCTCTTCCCTTCCCTTTGAGATGACATGTTTGACCTTCCGTTCCCGGATGATATGGATAATGACATTGGAATTCTAATGACTGGGAATCTTCACTCATCTCCAACATCATCTCCTGTCCCTTCCCCTGGCTCTCCTGGTATTGGAGTAGGTCCATCTTTTCAGCATAGTCGGGTAAGTTCCTTTAACGTCCACACCCCACTTATGCAATACGTCACGTTTGGAACAGAAACTCTCCAGGTGCCGAAATGCTATACAGAGCTTGTTTTCTTAGCCCAGGGTGCTTGAAGCTTAGCAGTTAGTGTTATGTAAAGTGGCTTTTAAGAAGCTGGTTTCAGCATCAAAGCTTATTTAACATGTAAATTAATTTTGTTAATTCCAGAAAGGAAAGGTTGCTTTTTTTTAACTTAAAAGGCTTAGCATAATGTTGAAGTGTTTAACAGAGCTCCCCACTTGCAGTTTCTGTGGTGCAAGACACTTCATGGGGCTATTATGTATGTCCATCATCCTTCATTTGGAAAACTCACAGAGCCTACAGGCAGTGCATTTTTAACACGATGGTAGCAGCTGGATGTGTAGAGTCCTCTACGAAATGAAATGAAAAGAAAGCATCTTTGCTTCATCTTCTCTCTATGAAAGAGAAAAGGGAGAATTAAGTTGATGCAGAAGTTCTGATACTGCTATTCTGATTAATAACACATTTATAAGTTCCACTAAAGGCAAATATCTATTTCCTGCTTTTCACTAATAAAATGAATAACTTTTAAAAAATCCTGATGGTTTGAGGTATACTCCAGTTTTCATGGATTGAGGTAGTGCAGATTTACCCCTTTGCCTGGGTACTTTACATCCCCTGTACTTCCCTAAAGGTGCCTAATGTGCAGATATCCAAATACAAACTTCCTACAGTTCTGCTTGGTACTGTGTGATACTGAGTGGAGAAAACAGGCACTGTAAGTTATCATAATATACTTGGAGGATATTGCAAATCCCAGTTTCTGACATATACATTATCCTAAACATCTTACAACATGAACAGCTGTTCCACAGGGTACTCTTCCTGTTGACTTGTTAGTATGCCATCCTTGGACACTTGCAGACTTCTCAATCTACACTCAGTACCTGAAGTCATCATCTGAACAGGGTATTAGTTGTTTCTACCAAATCATATCAGTTTTGGAAGATTATTAGCAACACTGCATGCCAATTCTACTTGGCTTTAGTTTCTGTTACAAATGAGATGGGTAGTCAGGGAGTTTAGTAATATGAGGCTCTCCTGTGTGAATGCCTTTTGGATCAACTAGTTTAACCATTAACATGAGTCTGGTAATTGAGATGTAATTTTTGTTCTTACAAAAGCAGCAGCGTGTGATCGGTTCCCTTGGGTCAAAGGAGGGCACCCCTTCATCCATAGACCTTGTAATTGATTGCTGCAGTTTGCAAATGAGTGTTGCTTTCCTCACCTGCTGTTGAGTTTTCAGCTGAACAAGTTATGATGCATTATGAGACCAGCTCTGATGACCTGATGAATAAAGAAATTCATTTAAGCAGGGTACTTTTAGTGGGCCTTTTAGATTCGGTAGTGCTTAAACTGCTAGAGTCGTTTCTTAAATCTCATGCACTTACAGAATTTGGTGCTTAAGCTGCTTTGTGAAGTCAATAAATTACACAAAATTCACTTGGGGGATTATTAGAAATAAAGGCTTCTGCTGTATTACTAGCAGAACCTAGAGCTGATCTACACGCTATATCTATTGCAAGCTGTTATTTTCACTTGATTTTTGTATAGATACTGTAAACATGATAATCAATACAAATATTTCTAATCATTACCTCCTACAGGAGAGGTAAAGCGAATAAATCCAGATCATAAGTAGCTCTGGTTTTTAATGATTTCACTCTTAAGAAACATTGCTCCCTTTTCACTATAATGGTTTCTTGTGGGGTAGCTCTGTTAGTCTGTTGCAGCAAAAAGAGTTTCTTTTCTTTTTTTAACCTTTATGGTTCCATGAGATCCTTTGTTGTGTTTTGCTCATTTTTTTATTTTCCATACAAGAATTTCAGGATTACACATCCTGCTAATACTAAAAAAAAAGAATTCTTGAAAAATGTGGGTGGAAAGATTATTCCCTCTCCTCCCTTCCTAGAAATCTAGTTTTCTGCACTTCCTCCATCACCAAACTGCAGTCCAGTCTTTTGTCAGCTGTTGATTGGCTTGAGGAAAGTATGTTTGCTCCTATAACAGGCCATTGTAAAAGACAGCTCAGCCTGACTATACACAAATATTGGCATCCTCTCTCTGCTGACATTTGTCATACGCAACTAGCAAAGAAAACTGTATCTTAGGATAGTTCTCTCCTGAGATTGGTGAGAATACTACAAGAGCATGAAGTACAAGAAGATCTGAAAGGAGGTCAAGACTCGTGGTCAACATCTGTGTTTGTACGAAGCATCCATTGGGGGTGTTCCCAAACAAAAGCTAAGCGCCCCTCACCTCCACCGCATAGGCCTGTCCACAGCGTCTAACTTGTATTTCCTTATCCTCCTTGTTTCTATAGAGCCAAGGAGAACGTCTCCTCTCCCGAGAAGCACCTGAAGAACTCAAGCAGCAGCCTCTTGCACTGGGGTACTTTGTCTCTACTGCCAAAGCTGAGAATCTTCCTCAATGGTTCTGGTCATCTTGTCCGCACGCTCAGAACCAATGTCCCCTCTTTCTGAAGGTTTGTTGAGCCTCTTGTTCCTGGCAGGGAAAAGGAAACATCTTCTTTGGTGGCATCTGTCACCTGAACACAGCCTTCTCCTATCAGCAACAGATTCAACTGCTATGCCTACTAACACATTTGCAACTGTTTTGCATGTGCCTGTTGCTATAGAGAGCTGGGCTCAGGGAAGTGTTGGATTTACACTTGGTGCACCCGCATAAACCTTGTCTCTGTACTATTGCTTGATGGTTTTTGTAACTCAGCAGTCACTGTCCGTTTGGGGCGAAGCCTAAGGAAAGCCTGGTAGTGGACTGTATGCAGAAGGTCTCCAGTTCGATCCCTGGCATCTCCGGTTTAAAAGGGTTTCAGATAACAGGGTTGAGAGAGAGCCTCTGCTTGAGACCTGCACCATTACATCTGCTAATACTGGGCTAGATGGATCAGTGGTGTTGCTTAATGTAAGGCAGTTTTATATGGAGGCAAGAGGTTTGCTTGGGGAAGATATATAAGCAAAAGCAAACATCTATTTTGATTTCTTGCATTTATGTCCACCTACCCACCCTTCCTCCAAGGAGCTGAGGGTTGCATAGATATTTGTACCCCGTCCCTGTTTTGTCTGAGCAACAGTCTCTGGCTGAAGCAGTCCACTTTCCCCACTGTGCTGTAGGAAAAGTGTTTGAAGATAGCTTTCAAGCAAATAACTCTGGGATAATGCTTGCTGAGTCCAAGGTGGCTCTTTGCTTATATAGTGCTCATCATGAACTCTGAAGAAACTGCTGTCCAATGGCATGACGCCTGTCTTTCCTTGAACAGGCATCACTGCATCACCACATCTCTGTAGCACAGATGGATGAACTCCTCCCTGCGCGGAACTCACAGAGGGTTCCTCACCCCTTGGACTCTAAAACCACATCTGATGTCTTGAGGTAAATGATCTTCAAGTTGTTTTTTTATTTCCATTTTTCTCCTGCAAGACCTAGAATTTCAGATGTTGGTCTTTGACCAACCTTCTACTCTTTAAGGTTCAGTCTGAAAGAGCTTATTGGCCTGTTTGGCAAACCTTTGAGATAGACATATGTGCAGAGTAGAAAGGAGGGGATCAATTCTGCTGCAAGAATTTTCTCTCTTAGCTGCCAGGAAGGCAAATAGGAATGTGATAAAAGTATCTCTAAACATTTTTGGTCAAGCTATGATTGGGGATGACCTGAAATTATCCTTCCTTTCCTACTAAAGACTTCCCTGAGCCTTAGTGATAGACCATTTGTCGCTGATGCTTTCAGATTGGTTTAAAACATTATTTTAGAGCCAAGAGAGATTTGCAAGCTCCTCCTAAATCAGAGTCCAACCAGACATCAGAGTTATCTCATGGAGAAAGTGCGTTTTGGCTATCATATTGCAGCACTGTATTTCTTCAGATAGGGCTGTGGCACACAGGATCCAACTTCTGTTTTTTACATGTAGCATGAGAAACTGCTCTCTTCATTGGACTCTGGGAGAAAATAAGTGCATTTATTTCATCGTAAAAGTCTAAAGGAACCACAGAGTATGGAATGGAAGAAACCACTCATTTTGGCCAACAGCAGCTAAGTTGCTAATCCGGCGTGCCTCTTTTTCTTTCTTTCTCTTCTCCTCTAGGTTTGTTTTGGAACAATACAATGCACTCTCATGGCTTACATGCAATCCTGCAACTCAGGATCGCAGCTCCTGCCTTCCTGTCCACTTTGTGGTGCTCACACAGCTATACAATGCCATCATGAACATCCTTTGATAACCAAGAAGCACCTGGCAAATTGTCACCTTTAAACTGAGAAATGTGCCAAGGCCTATAAATTCGAACTATCCTCCTCTTGGGATCCAGCTTTTGAAGGCCCATGCAGCAATTTGCTTACTTTGCAGTCATGGGTTTGGAATATACCAGATGGAGCATGCCAGCACTTTTGACAAGCATTTTGGACATTGGATGTATTAAAGCCTCAGAGCAGTGTTAAGTTGTTGGCTAGACATTGTAGAACAACAGATCACAGACCGTGTCTTACTTTTTTAATGCACAGATATCTGCTTAAGCAACAAGAGTCTTGTCATTCTGAAGCAAAATGCTGTCATGGTCTGTGCACCCGGCCCAGAACTATCCTTGAAAACCATACGATGGACTTAGCTGCACAGAAGAACCCATTCTATTCCTTCATAAACGGTGGGACTTTCTGTCTGTCAGGAATAAAGTGGATTGTTAAAGTGTTTATTACCTGTCCATGTAGTTAGGAAAGGTCTGGAGATCATCTTAAGTTTGCTTTTTTGTTTTGTTGTTTGTTTGTTTATTTATTTATAGGGGGCTATTAAATTATAGAGCACCAGGTACAGTACAACTCTATCCTTCTGAGGACTATTTAATGACATACCTCTCACTGTTCAGATCTGGGGCGAAATATGTGAAAAATCCAGGTATCAGTTAGGAAGAGCAAATCAGTAAGAACAACACAAATCACCTTTTTAGGGTGCGGGCCCTATGAATTAAGACAGTGCAATGGAGCTTGAATAGATCTAATAAATCATTGAGGCTAGTGGGAGACAGCTCACACTTAAGAGCATAACTGAAGCAAGCTGAAGGAAGAAGCATTGATTTAGAAAGAAGTTTGACAAATTTAGAACTTATTCCTGAAGCTCAAGTCAGCTGGGACAGGCTTGTCCTCCAGCGGCATACATATCAAAATATTATATAAGATACACACTTCTTTGGTTACACTCTTGTCAGTGTCAATTCCTGGTGTATTTTTCTGTCTGCAAAAAGACATATTATTTCAAAGAAATGATGCCATTCCATTAATACTTTAAAAACCACTGGGACAGGAAAATCACCTGGTTTTAAAATGTTGGCTTAAAAAATGTTTAAAAAGCAAATCATATTATTTCTATGACTCCTGGACTGTAAGATTGGTGAGATCTATAGTGTAAACTCATGTTTCTAATGTTTGCTGTTGCACAGTCTGACAGGCACAGACATGCGTTGCTTTTAAGAAGAAGAAGCAAGTAGTTAAGAATTGGTCAGCTGGCTATCCTTGGAAAATATTTTACCGTTTTTGACGTTCTTTCAAAAGTCTGTCTTGTTCTGGTTAAAAAAAATTTAAAATTTCTATGAAATTAAAGAAATATTTTTCTTGAAATGATAGTATAATGTTTAAATCAAATTTATTATTGAAAAAAATAATAATCCCATGCAAGATGGGGAAGGATTTGTCAAAAAAAGAAAAAGAGAACCATCTAAATGGATCGCTCTCTGCCTCAAATCACCCACCTGGGGGAACCTTTGTATTGTACAGAAGGAAAATCAGATATATTAAAAACCATTTGTATCTAATGTATACAGTGTAAATCTGATTTTTAAAATATTGCATATTTTTTCTTAATCAGAAAGGAAAATTGTTAAGGCCTTTTGAAGAGCATTAAAAGAAAAAAAGATTGTAAACTTGTATTTAAAAAAAAATGTTGGGAGGAAAACTATGTAAAGGTATCTTTTACCACTTTGGGGTTTTCCACGTTCACCTGACCCTTGGTTTATTGTTGGGTTGACTTTTTATGTGATGTTTTTAGCAAAGGGGTTATTTTCTTCCCCAGAGATCCAGTTCTAATGCAAAAATTAAAATATCCCCCCCTTACAATTAAGGGGATGGGATAGTAAGGAATAGTTTTCATCTAGTATTGTTTTTATTTAATTTTTTTAAGTTAAGAGAAACTGTTCACATATTTATACATTTTTGTGCAAAATAAATGAATGGCAATAGATTTTAAACGAAAAAAAAATGTTATGTACTTCTGTGTGAAAAATGTGTATAATATTTCCCTTTAAATATGCATTATTTTACTTGTGAGTTTGTTGTTTTTTTAAAAACGGAATTTATTGGAAATGTACAAGCCCAGGATTTCCTACAGAAGGAAGGTTTGTTTTTTTTAAATTTTATTTCTAATTTTGGAAATCATGAAGAAATCAGAATTATTACAGTTTATGTGAAAGGTGTGTGTGGAGATGTCCAGCATGCCTGTATGTATATTTCAGATCCCTTTTTTAAATGTAAAAGCTGTATATTTCTTGGAGGAATTTTGATCCCCCCACCTTGAGCATTTTGCAGTGAACCTCTTTTATATATATATCCAATAATTTGAATGGGAGGGAGAACTATGTGAAGTTCATTTTAAATCTTAACAGTATGTCACTGGTACAATACACTAAAAACAAAGACTTTGATAAAAAAAAAGAAAAGAAACAACAATAATAATAAAGACCTCCATTTTAAATGTCATCCATATATACTTATGGATGAGAGCTATATACTTTTACACACTTTTTTAGATGAATAAATTATTGAATTATTGAAACTCGTGTGGGTTTACAGCTCAGTTCTCTCCTGATTATTTTTGCTAGCTGCTTGTGCGCTTGCGTCCCTGTGGGCTTGCGCTGAAAGACAAGGGACATGACAATAGTGATCTGTGCTGTCATTTGGCGACGATTTCTCTTTTAATAATAACGCTTGTAGGGCTTTGGCTTGCGATGTCAAGGCACCAAAGGCACTCGACATGCTCTCTTTCCACGGCGGACGTGATAATATCTGTGGTCTTTTCCAAATTTAGTCTTGCCCCAGGTCCAAAATACGCTGCAAAAATAATCCAGTTTGAGATCGCTTGAACTTCCCTGGCTCAGTGCTAGAGAATCCTGGCAATTGTAGTTTACTGTGGCACCAGAGTTCTCTAACAGAGAAGGCTCCATGTCTCGCAAAACTACATTTCCCTGAATTCCCTAGCATTGAGCCAGGGCAGTTCAAACTGTCTCACACCGGATTATTTCTGCAGTGCGTTTTGAATCCCAGTTGAATTTAGGAGGCAGCAGCAGCAGCAGAAATATCTACTGTATATACTCATGTATAAGTCTAGAAATTTAGGTCAAAAGCTTGACCCAAAAAACCTGAGTCAACTTATCCATGGGTCAATGAAAATAGTGTAACTTAACTCTTATTTAAAAGAAGGAACCATCTCTTGGTGAAAAGCAAGAGTATAATATGTGAAGCACTGACCCCCTCTACTCTCCATCTAGTCTTAAGAGTAAGCATAAAGACTTGTGTCTGATGGAATTTTATACGTTCTTTGACATTGCTTTGCTTTGCTCTAGATCTTTGCTATATGCCCCTAAATTTTACCCTTGACATATCTCTGGATCATAGCAAAATCCATACTTTTTGCCCCCAAACTTGCCTTCGACTTATACATAAGGTTGACTTATAGTCGAGTATATACAATAAGTAAGGTGGGCAGCTTTAGCAGGTTTTTTTGGTTGTTGTTCTTGTTGTTTGCCCTCAAGTCATTTCTGACCTAAAGCAAACCTGTCCCCAGAGTTTTCTTGGCAAGATTTTGTTCAGAGGGGATTGAAATGAGCCTTCCAGATTTCAGAACCAAAATTGCACCCCGGGCTGCGCCAGGGTCAAAAGTGGATACAACATTTTTAAAAGATGGAATCCGAAGTGGTGGGATGGCCACTCCTCATTTTAGTTGGGCTTCTGGTGGTGGTTCAAAAGGGCTGCAGCCGCCCAGTACCACTGAGATGGATTTAAAGGCCACACTATCCATGCCTCTAGGATATGGCAAGAATAGATGACGTGCCCCATGAGCTTCTTGGTAGAATGTATTGTGATTATTCCTAGCTTCTCTGTGTTACTGCATGTGATGTCAGTATTCATTTGGAGGGATAGGTGCCAAATCCAAGTCCCCTTGAAGTCTAGGTCTGGCTCAACTTTACCATCTTGTCCCCCGCCCCATGAACTTTCCTTTGCACACACAACAGCTGGTTGCGGTGAGGGCTTGCCGACAACAGCCTTAAAGCATGGATCATTTTTCTGCTGGATTGTGCGGAAGATAGAGTTGTCTCTAACTCACTGGCCCACTTCGTGGATGTTCCATGCAGCTCGGTAGGAAACAGCCTTGCGCTTGCTTCAGAGCATCCACAACTTGTGGATGAAGTCTGCAAAACCTCTCCACTGCCAGTTCTCGCATCCCCTTTCCACAGGTTATTTTCAGGCCACAGAGAGGGAATGCGTAACTGACGTGGAGACACCTGAGAGTAACATAAACCATTGTAGGTGCTTGGCCACCTGTCTTTTCCATTACACCCCAGGTTTCAAAAATATGTTACAATGAATGGCATACGCCAGTATTCAATGCCAGCAGAAGCAGGACTTTCTTCCCTTCGCGCTGCAGCCTGATGGGATGCCAAAAACCTGTTTCAGAGAGTTTTCCAGAAATCATTTTAGATCAAATCACTTGTTCTTCTTACTGAATGCACCAACACCCTCGACTTCCTTAAACAGGAAGACTTGGTTTCTTTGGTCTAGATGGTCATTCATTGAAAATATTTCATTGCTGGCTCTTGAACCGTGGATCTGAGGGCAGCTTACCCAATTATAGAATGATAAAATAAACTCCAAAAATAACGAAACGGAGCAGGTCAGGATTCAGTATAGGATACACAAAAGCTAAGAGACGTTTCTACCTGGAGCAAATAGTCGCTTGGGTTACCCAGTTCAGGGATGCACAATATGAAAAGAAAAGTCTGGATCAACAGAGTGTTGCCCGACAATGGATTTTGGTTTTTAATTGACTGACATAATTTATTGTATTTGCAACTTAGAAAATAACGTACTTGAACCTTTCAGGAGCTGGCTTCTACAACAGAGAGATGAATTTCTTGTACCTGAAGGTGAAACTTTATTCTTTCAAATCTACTCTCCCCTCTGCCTCTAGCAAATCCTGCATAATTTAGCTTATATTGGTTTTTGCCCTTTTGTACCTCTACAAACACACACACACAAACACACACACAACACTTTTGTTTTAAATTCACTTTGGTTCTCTGACCTCCAAGGAAGCAATGTGTTTCCCTGCACTGGGTTGGAAAAAGCTTGTAGTTAACAACAGAACTTTATAGTTTCAAAAGTGGGAGAATCAGCTCTTCTGTGACTTTTTAAAATCCCATCTAACCCTTTTAAGGGGATCAATTTAAGTATCTGCAGATCCTTCAAATGTGCTTACACTCACAATTTTTGGCCCTGATAAAATATATATATATATATCATCGGCCATGGATGTTGCATCGCTGGACCATGAAACCTAAGTAGTGTTCTTCTTTGTCCACCAGGAGTCAGGATTTCATGACAAATAAGAAAAGTACTTGTAGATATGGAGTTGGTGGCTCCAACCTCTGCCACCATAACTACGTATTGTAGAAAACGCCAGGAGTTTCATCGTGAAAAGGTCAACCCTGCTACCAGGTGCAAGCCGGCCAGTTAACATACTTATTGAGTAAATCAGTTACAATGGTAATCGCATTAGTGCCTGGGGAAAGGCAGGGCAGGGTGTTGCATGCGTAAGAGTAGAGTGAACAGGAGACGCTGGCAAGTGAGAAGCTACTGTATATACTCATGTATAAGTCTAGACATTTTGGTAAAAAAAAATTGACCCCAAAAGCCTGGGTCGACTTATCCATGGGTCAATGTAAATACTGTACTTTAACTCTTTATTTTAAAAAGGAACCATCCCCTGGTGAAAGGCACGGGTGTAACCTGTCTTGGAAGCACTGACCCCACTCTCTCATCCATCCGGCATTTAGGGTGAACATAATTTTAATATGTTCTTTGGCACAGTTTTCCTTTCTTTCATTCTTTAGATCTTTTGTTGCATGCCCTAAGTTTGCCTTCGACATATCCATGGGGCGTCCTAATTTTTGGCCCCCAAACCTGCTCACAACTTATACATGAGGTGGACTTAAAGTCGAGGATATATGGTATTCCTTGCAAGTTACTTGGCTGTGCTTCAGCAGCAGCAGCACTCAGCAATGCTTTGCATGGTGGCAGATTAATAAGAATTACAGTGAGAGGAGTACATGTTAGCATTGGTAGAAACAGAGAATTTCACTGTGAAAGCATTGTATATATCAGCAGTGTAGAATCTGGCAAGTAGATGTCCACATCTCTCTCACCATTTCCTTTCCCCTTTTCAGTCATTTTCGATTTAAACCTGAGGGCTTGCCTTTTTATTGCTGGACTGTGGCTCTGGAGGCCATGGTACGATTCCCTCCTCGGCCCTGAAACCCACTGGGTGATCTTGGGTGAGTCACATGCTCTCAGCCTCGATGGAAGGCAATGGCAAACCGCTGAACAAATTTTGCTGAGTAAACCCCATGACAGCTTCACCTTAGGGTTGCCATAAGTTGGAAATGCCCAAAACAAGAAGCTGCTCGAAGAGCCGTTCCAGGTGGAAAGAAGAATATAAGTGCTATAAACAATAAGTATAACCATCCTCAGCCACCATAGGTTTGGGATGCTGGGATTTTAAACCCAGCAAAATATGGAGGGCTGCATATTCCAAAATCCTGTATATATATCCTAAGAGTAAACTTGGATCTCTCTCCTTAGATATCCAAAATGGCACCATTTTGGAGGTATCTGTAGGCTCCGCTAAGCCTCAAAGTTGGCAGAAATTTTGGCCAAACGAAGAATGAGTATGCGTCATGGTTAAATTTGTATATTTTGACGTAGTACAGAAATCGTCTCTTACCAATGTGAAGTCGGAGGCTTTTGTGGCCAGCATCCGTAGATTTTTGTGGGTTTTTTTTCCCGAACTATGTGGCTATGTTCTCAAAGAATTTATTCCTGACGTTTCACCAGCATCTGTGGCTGGCATCTTCAGAGAAATTCTGAAAATGCCAGCCACAGATGCTGGCGAAACGTCAGGAAGAAACTCTTCGAGAACATGGCCACAGAGTCCGAAAAACCCAAATTTGGATTTCTTAGGTACAAAATTCGATGTCTTTTTTTTTTTTAATGCACGGAGTGGGCAGAGCAGAGACAATAGAAGACAGAGCCCGGGTACCTTTCAGAGTTGCAGCAAAACAGGGAGGGAGTGGAAAGGTCTCAGAAAGAGTGTGCATCACTTTGTAGCAGAAAGTACCATGTTCAGTTCCTGGCATAGTTTTTTAAAAGAGACGAGGTAGTAAGCCTGGGGAGGATCTCTGCCTGGGAACATGGAGGATTGCATCCAATGAGAACAAACAGCACTTGGTATCATTACAAACTGTACCAATTATCTGGCTCAGTATAGGCAGCTGCATACATTCAGAGCATCTCCATAGGGCAAAAATCATCATATCAAGCCTGGAAGAGGTATAGTTGAGCAAAGGCTCTGCATGCAGATTCAACCTCCAACATCTCTAAGTAGGGCTTGGAGAAGACCAGAGTCTGAAACCCCAGATAACCCCGTGACAGGTTCACCTTGGGATCGCGGTAAGTCAGAAACAACCCGAAGTCACGAAACCACCACTCCCCCACCAGCCTTGAAAACTACAATCCTTCTGAACGCCGTCAAGCATCAAAACAAATATGGATACAGGAAGGAATCTCGTAACGCTCAGACCTTCCACTGTGTCTACACCAGCGATCTCCAAATTTGGACACCCAGAATGCCTGGTCACTGGTTGTGCTTGTTGTAGTTTCTCAACATTGAAGTGCAAGGACCTCTAGGGACCCACAGTTGGCAACTCTCTGTTTACTCGGAGTGTCAGCTGCTATCCAAACCGTTCCAAACCTTAACAGGTAATGCTTGGAATCCAACGTGGGGCCTTTTTGTATACAGCATGTGAGCTTTGCCACAGATCTAGATTCTCTTTGGCTATTGATCTGATGTAGCACTGATAACAACACTTGAAGAAAAAAATTAAGTCTTGCCTAAGGCATGTTTTTCTTTTATAAAATATGTTAAATGCTTGCACATCATTAGGTCTATATATTTATGAATATTTGCCTGCCTGCATGCGCATGTGCCTCACTGCCTTTCTTGCCGCCTCATTCGTTCATTCAAGGAGCAAAAGCAGAGGCAAGCGATAAAATTCTGCCGAAAAGCACAGAGCGGAAATGCACTCTGCAGCACTGTGCCTTCTGTCTTATCCCAGTCTTCCAAATCCTGATGCTATCCCGACAGTTGGGATAGAACTCCCGTCATCATGGGATGATGGGAGTTATAGTTCAACACCTTTGGATGGCCCCAGAGTGGGAATAGCTGTCTTGGACCAAAGAAGAGACAATAGGAAGCTGGTTTAGCATTTGTAATCTCATGCTTATTCACTGCGTTTGGGGATCTGTTAATCCTTTCTTGCACAGCGAGGTCTTTTCTCTCTGTCACACATACAGTGCACGCACACTTGTTCAAGCTGATCTTCCTGTCAAATTTGGCCTGGCTTGTGTCATTGTACCAAAGGCCTTTCCTGCTTCTTTTGCTGAATGATTCCCAGCTCACGTGTGTCTCAGGAAGGCCCAGGGGCACCAAAGTCATTCTAAATGGGCACTTTACCAGGAGGTACTTACCTTTAATGGCTTCTTTGTATAGCTGCAGCTTGGCTTTTAGGCCGTTTTTGCTAAATTGTTACTTAATCCATATAGAGTTCATTGGCCTCCAATTGGACAAAGAGGCCTGGCCTTTGGGTTTTGTGATGGAACAGTCAAAGTGGCTTTTAACAACAGCAGCAGGAGCAGCAGCAGCGACAACAACAACAACGGGCCTAAAAAAAGGAGGAGGGAGAAAAAGTCATATTTTTCGATCCCTAGTGGATGCACCTCACTTAAAAAAGTGGTGCAGACACTAGCATGCACAATGAGTCAGATAAAAATGTGCAACCACAGGGGACATGCACAGAACACAATACAGTTTTGTGTGTGTGTGTGTGTGTGTGTGTGCGCGCGCAGAAGAGCACCAAGGAGAAAACACACACAGAATCGTACACAAAGCAGAATTCAGGTGGAGCACATCAGCTTAACTGAACTACATATCAGATATAAGGATGGGAAAATTAGTCTAGAGAGATGGACTTGGGATCCAGGTTCAAATTCCATTTCAGCTGTGATGGGTGACTAGAACAGTTCTTCTCCCATAGTCTACTTACTACCTTACAAGATTGTTCTCAAGATGAAATTGGAGAAGACACACACACACACACACAGAGTATGTATGTATGTGTGTATGTCTCTCTCTCTCTCTCTCTCTCTCTCTATATATATATATATATATATATAAAATATTTATTTATATCCTGCCCTTCTGGGTGGCTTACAATGTTAAAAAACAGTACACTTAAAAGCATACAAAAATGGTACAAAATGTGAGGCCAAATTTTTTTCATTGCATACACATTGTTCAACATAACAATGGTTCGCAGATTGAAAACACTCAATATCCATTTCAAACGCTGAGAAAGATGATACCACAGTTTGCAGTGTCCACAGGACCACTGCATTAATCCCCTCTGAAAGCCAAGTGATGTTCAACATTCTGAAACAAAGACTTTTTTCCATATATGGAGGAAGAAATACCAGATGTCCAAGCTGGGTGCAGGGAAGGAAGCAACATTAGGGATTATATTGCAAGCTTATGATGGATAATGGAGTGCACTGCGGCATTTCAGAAGAAAAACAGACTGTGCTTTATCGATTATAGCAAAACTTTTGATTGGGTAGATCATGAAAAACTTTGAATCACTCTTAAAGAAATGGGTATTACACATTTGATTTTCCTGATACGTAACCTGTTCTCAGGACAAGAATATGGAGAAATGGAATGGTTTCCAACTGGCAAAGGAGGCAGACAAGGCTGCATTTTCCCACCCCATCTATTTAACTTATGTTCTGAACATATCATACGTAATGCAGGATTAGACTCAGAGGAAGGAGGCATGAAGATTGGGGGAATGAACAACAACTGAAGATATGCAGATGACACCATGCTACTAGCAAAAGATAGCAAAGACACGGAATGATGATCGAAGAAAGTCAAGGAAGAAAGTGCAAAAGTGTTGCAAAACATACACACAATAACATCGGTTACGCACTAACGAAGGCGCGACTTTGTCAAATACACAATTAAGAACTGCGCTGCCCAGCTAGAAGACTGAATCGGCACAGTAGTGCCAACACATCCTTGCAAGAAGGCTAACTGCTGCCTCTCTACTGTCCCTGCTTCCCTCTCCCATCCAATTATTATGGCAAAAGGAAATGAAAGAGCACGTTGCCAAACACTAATGGACCCGATGTTTTCATAATCTCAAGTGGCCAACAATTGGAGCTGTTTATTTTACAGAGGAGATGGGAATCAGGGGGTGGAGAAGAACTACAAAGAGGTTCCAGAACTTTCATGCCAAGTCTATATTCAGACCTTGCTCCAGCCAATGGGCTGATGTTTATCATCTCCTATCTGTGGCCTTAAACGCCCTGGAAATTTGCCAAAGTGTGTGAGATTCCAAGCAGGCGGAAAGGAGGGGAGAAACGGCTTTGATCTCTCTCCCGACACTCGGTTCCTTCCAATGAGACCCGATGGAACAAAGGGAAGAGGCTACCCAGAAGCTTTCTTGCAGACAATAACGCAAAAACCTTTGCCGATGTAGATCGTGAAAAACTATAGCTTAGCTGTGAAGGGAACGAATGTGCCACAGTATTTGAATCTCTTGACCTATATACAAGTGCTCTGGATAAGAGGCCTCTTCCAGGACACAATATGAAGGAACAGAATCATTTTTTCAATTGGCAAGGGGGTCAGATAAGGCTGCCTCTTTTCACTCTGTACTTTAACCTATTGTTGTGGAGCTTCAAGTTGTTTCCAGCTTATGGCGACCCTAAGCTGAACGCAGAGGTTTTCTAGGCAAGATTTGTTCAGAGGATGTTTGCCTTTGCTTTCCTCTGAGGCTGCGAAAAGTGTGACTTGCCCAAAGTTACTTGGTGGGTTTCCATGGCCAAGCGAAGATTCGAACCCATACTCCTTGTCCAACACCGACATGAGTCAAATTAGGCTTCAGAGGTCCTTAGCCAATGCTTGTCAATCCCTCTTCCATCAGATGGCAAATTTGACAGAGGAGGGCAAAGGATTTCTTATAATCCTGATACAGAGCTCTCCGAAAACTCCCACAAGAAGAATACTCCAAGTGTGAAGTTGAAGACTTTCATAGCTGGAATCCATAGATTTTTGTGGGTTTTTCAGGCTGTATGGCCACGTTCTAGAAGAGTTTCTTCCGGACGTTTTGCCAGCATCTGTGGCTGGCATCTTCAGAGAATCTTCTCTGAAGATGCCAGCCTCAGATGCTGGCGAAACATCAGGAAGAAACTTCTAGAACATGGCCATACAGCCCGAAAAACCCACAAAAATCGAACACTCCCAAGTGTTTTTGAGAATCTGCACTGCTGTGTACATAGCCTCCTGACAGAGATTATAGACTCATGGCATTATGAATGGAAAGCCTATGTAGGCCTCTCAGGAAACCTCACAAATATAATCAAGTGCCGTTTTGACTGAGAGCTTTTTGACGTAAGAACCTAAATGTCCAACTAGTTCATAAGAAAGGAGCACAAGAAATGGCTCATAAGAGAGGATCGAGCCTAACATTGTATTTCTTACAATGAGCTGCCAGATGCTTCCAAAAAACCTCATGAGGGCGCAACATTTAGTAGTCACCCGAAATTGGTACTAAAAAACAACTTGCCACTGGGAACTTGGACGTTCCATAGAGTCGCTATGGCTAACGGACACTGTCAGCATTTACCTTTTTTTACAAATTTATCTAGATCCCTCCAGCGAAGTCAAGTGACCGATGGGTCAGCCAATTCCATAGTTATTATACTATATAAAGTACAAGGAGTCCTGACCCTACCTCCTATTCATTTCCGTTTTGGAATTGCAAAATGTAAAGAAAATATAAGTTGGTTTGTACTTTTCCCACATTGGTTGTGCTTTTTATAAAACGATTAAAGATTTTTTTTTTTTAAAAAAATAATTCTTATAAACCTTCTGCTTTGCAAACAGAATGCTAGACTAGATAGGCTTCTAGTCTGATTCAGCATCTCAGATACCTCTGAAAAGGCTTTTAGTTGGGAAGAAGCCTTAGTGCACAAAGGCTAGATTGATCTCAGGGGTTGCTGGAGCATAGAAGAAAATCTCTGAAGATTATCTCAGAAAGTGGGTGTTATCGTGACCTGACTCCGACTGGTTATTCCCAACTAGAATTGTTGTTGTTGTGTGCTTCCAAACTGTTGCCAACTACTAGTGACTCTAAGGTGACCCTCTCGTGGGGTTTTCTTGTCAAGCTTTGTGGTCTCTGTCTTCCTCTTTGTCTCTGTCATCCTCCGAGGCTGAGAAAGTGTGACTTGCCCAAGGCTACTCAATGAGTTTTGATGGCGAAGCAGAGATTCAGACCCTGGTCTCCACAGTCCAACATTCAAACCACTACGCCATGCTGGCTGTTTCCAACTAGAATAGATCCACTGAATCAATTGTTGAATGCCAATACACCACTAAATGCTATCGATTTAGTCTACTCTAGTTGGGCCAAAGAATAGGATTTAGGATCAAGTCCCGTGCTCAAGCGTCTTTCACCCTCGATCCTAACAAGCCACAAATGTTCCAGTCATTCCTTGTAGGAAAGATACATCACCCCCCCCCCCCCCCGATCTTTCTGATTGTCCTTTTCTATGCCTTTTCCAGATTTGTGACATTCCATTTTTGCAGCAGGTTTTCGCTGCCTCTTAAGTCTGCTGGAGACCCACAAGTCGAAATCCAGCTTCCCAGTTAAGTGCAGCATCCCACCACATATTGTTTAAATATTTGAAGGGATGTCATATTGAGGAGGGAGCAAGCTTGTTTTCTGCTGCTGCAGAGATTAGAATGCGGAACAATGGATGCAAACTGCAGGAAAAGAGATTCCACCTCAACATTAGGAGGAACTTCCTGACAGTAAGGGCTGTTCGACAGTGGAACACACACCCTCGAAGTGTAGTAGAGTCTCCGTCCTTGGAGGATTTAAAGCAGAGGCTGGAAGGCCATTTGTTGGGGATGCTTTGACTTGGAGTTCCTGCATGGCAGGGGGTTGGACTGGATGGGCCTTGTGGTCTCTTCTAACTCTATGATTCTATGATATGAGAAAGATGTCCTTCTGGGGACTGCCAGAGTCAGCGAAATTCACAGCGGGTTCCACCACAAGGCAGGATGTGTTTGGCTCTGAGTGGGTCGCACACATAGTCCATTCCCTGACGCTGGACTTTTCACTCTTAATGGCTTTTGCAACCTAAATAGACCAAGAACCGAGAAGTGGGCTATTCCCATAACTTAGTGCTTTCTCCCAGTTTGTGATTATTCATTACTAGCCTATTGATTGGGGCATATACAAACTGTGCATTACAGAGTGCCTAGTCAGGGCACTTAGGTGCCTTTCGCCATGTATTAAAAATACAAATCGTCTTTGCAAAAAATAGCAAGCGCTAATGCAGAGTCAGATGCGTTGCCCAGCAATCCAGGACTGGCTCCCAAGAATCTTTGCCCGCGGCACAGAGGTCGCACGGTGCCCTTGGATGCATCTTTTCCGTTTTTTTAAAAAAAGTTGTGGATGAGAAGAACATTTTCAGACAGGCCTTGTGTATAGGGCAAGGCCCAAAATTCAAGTGGCGTCGCTTGCCTTGATAACAGCCTGGTTGGGTTACTGTAACACACTTCGCATGGGGCTGCCCTTGGAAACTGGAAACGTCCCAAATGTTGTGGCCAGGTTGCTGACAGGGGTTGGTTATAGGGAGCATATAACTCCCTTGCTGAAACAGTTGCACTTGACTGTCGGTCTATTTCCAGTCCTGGTTCTGACCTATAAAACCCTATACGGCTTAGGTCCAAACTATCTGAAATACTATATTCTCCTGTAGGAGACTGCTTGAATCTTATGATCTTCAGGGTAAGGCTGTTCTCTCGATCTTCCTAGGTTCATCTAGTGAAGACATGGGAGAAGGCCTTCTTGGTGGATGTCCCTAGACTATAGAACTCCGTCCGGAGGGAGGTTTCATCTGCAACCATTTGCTGACTTTTTGATGTCAGGCAAAGACCTTCCTTTACCGACCCAAGACATGCAAGTAGGCGTGCTTCTTAAGTTATGTATTTCATGTGTTTTTAGTTGTTTGAAAGTAAATGTCTTCAAAGAGCCAGTGTGGCGTCATGGTTTGAGTGTTGGAGTACAACTCTGGAGACCCAGGTTCGATTCCCAGCTTGGGCGGCCTTGGACAAGTCACACTCTCTCAGCCTCAGGGAAGGCAATGGCAAACCTCCTTTGAACAACTCTTGCCAAGAAAACCCTTGCTGTCAGTCCACACTTTTATGTTCCCTCTTTTCTAGCTGGCTGCCTTTGCAGTGAAGTTTTCACTGTTGCTTTCCTGGAGAAGAAAAAAACGATGAAAATGTACGCTAGCATTTCCAATCTGTTTATATTTGGACAGACCAGGTAGCTATTGTGAATTCAAAGCTTTTCATGGCCGGTATCCATAGTTTTTTGTGGGTTTTTCGGGCTATATGGCCATACTATAGAAGAGTTTATTCCTAATGTTTTGCCAGCATCTGTGGCTGGATCTTCAAAGCATCCTCTGAAGACGCCAGCCACAGATGCTGGCAAAACGTTAGGAATAAACTCTTCTAGAACATGGCCACAGAGCCCGAAAAATCCACAAAAAACTATGGGTAGCTATTGTTGTTGGTGTTGCTGTGTGCCTTCAAGTCACTTCCGACTTATGGCAACCCTAAGGCAAACCTATCATGGGGTTTTCTTGGTTTTTCAGACCAAGTTTGCCATTGCCTTCCCCTGAGGCTGAAAGCACATGAGCTCACGCAGTGGGTTTCGTGACTGAGCGGGATTCGAACTCTGGACTCTAGAGTCACAGTCAAACCACTATGCCATGCTGCCTGGTATCTTTAATCCATCGACTACTTTTCTCAGATCGGGGGAAGCTTCCGAATGACGAGAGAGCTGCCTTTCTTTGGCCTTGTGCGGCTGCCTTCTTTCTCCCTTTTCACAGCAAGCTGTCAAGGTTGCCAGGCACCTGGGCGCATTGTTTGGCCTGATCCCTTCATCAATGTGCCACCTTCTCTCCCATCATCCCTCCACTTGTCCACTTGCAATGCTTTCTAGGAGATTAGATCCGGAACTGGGGAAGCGGAGGGTGTCTACTGTCACAAGCCAGCTCCCTGCCCCTCCTCATTTCGTTGGAATTAAATCTCCCACCCGAGACGCTAAGGTTTAAACACGCTTAATCTCCTGGCTTAAGCAACAGTGTTTTTAATATTTTTAAAATCTTTTTTTTTCCAGAAAAGGGGGGATTTAGGCAGGTTTTTGAATAACGAACCCAGGCCCATCTCATTAAACGGCTGGCACGAACCCTTTCCGTCAGCTTTGCTTTTGCACCAGTCAAGGTGGCGCGACTTTCCAATTCAGAATGAAATCCAAGTCAGGCAGGCAAGAGGAGCAGATATAAGAGGAGCAAGAAACGGAGTAATGGCTTTCAATTTGGGAATGGGAGATAAATGAATAGCCTGGAGATCGATGGCTCTTTTGCACAGTCCTTTTTTTTTTTTTGAAGAATAAAGAAGGAGAAAGAGAAGCAGGCTTGGATACAGAAAAAGGAGGAGTGAAAAGAGGAGGAAGGAATACCAACAATCGAAGATACGCAGATGACAGCATAATATTACCAGAAAACCTCACGGACCTGGAACAACTACTAAGGAAGGTCCAGCAAGAAAGTGCAAAGGCAGGCCTACAGTTGAAGAGAAAGAAAACAAAAACAAGGTCCATGGAGAATCTACATAAATTGAGCCTAGAGGAAATAGAAAGAGTAAAAGGGTTCTCATACCTGGGATCAAACCTTGATTGGAACGGAGACTGCAGCCTGGACATTAGACGAAGGTTAAGATTGTTGGTTTGTTTGTCCAGTGTCTTGCCTTCCTCCTGAATAGGAAACAAGAAAGCTCCCACATGAATCAAAAATAAGCGACATGATGTCAAAATAAGTAATAAAAATGTTAGGCAACTGTTAGAACAGAACAGGCTTGGTCAACAGAAGTATAGTGTCTAGATCGAGGGAAGTAATAGAGCCACTCTATTCTGCTTTGGTCAGGCCTCACCTAGAATATTGTGTCCAGTTCTGGGCACCACAATTCAAAAAGGATGATGAAAAGCTGGAGCGTGTCCAGAGGAGGGTGACTAAAATGGTGAAAGGTCTAGAAACCATGAGGAGAGACTTAGGGAACTGGGTAAGTTTAGCCTGGAGAAGATTAAGTTAAGATATGGGATGATAACCCTGTTGAAATATATGAAGGAGTGTCGTGTTGAGGATGGAGCAAGCTTGTTTTCTGCTGCTCCAGAGAATAGAACCCGGAGCAATGGATGCAAGCTCCAGGAAAAGAGATTCCACCTAAACATTTAGGAAGAACTTCCTGACTGTAAGAGCTGTTTGACAGTGGAACACACTCCCTTGGAGAGTCTCTTTCTTTGGAGGATTTTAAACAGAGGCTGGATGGACATCTGTTGGGGGTGCTTTGATTGAAAATTCCTGCATGGCAAAGGGTTGGACTGGATGGCCCTTGAGGTCTCTTCCAGCTCTAGGATTCTGTGGTTCGATGCTTCATTCCCCTCGCTTTTGTGTCTACAGCCACAACACCATCTACATTTGTTCTGGACTGTATTCTTCCCGAGGCAGAGGCCAGACATTTGCAGGGTGACCAGATATTCTGCAAAGGAGGACAAAGGCACCGCAAAATGTCGGACAATGATGAAACGTACAGGACATGGCCCGATAAAAGCACCAAGTAAAATATAAATGCATGCTTTACAGCCCTGCTCAAAATGGAGGACGTTTTGAAATTCCTCTTGGACATTTCTCAATGCGGAGAAATGTAAGGTACTGCACTTAGGGCGGAAAAATGAAATGCACAGATATAAAATGGGGGACATCTGGCTGTATGAAACTACGTGTGAAAGGGATCTAGGAGTCCAAGTAGACCATAAGCTGAACATGAGTCAACAGTGCGATGCAGCAGCTAAAAAGGCCAATGCGATTTTAGGCTGCACCAATAGAAGTATAGCATCTAGATCCAGGGAAGTAATAGTGCCACTCTATTCTTCTTTGGTCAGGCCCCACCTGGAATAATCCTGTGTCCAGTTCTGGGCACCACAATTCAAAAAGGATGTGGAGAAACTGGAGCGTGTCCAAAGAAGGGCGACTAAAATGGTGAAGGGTCTGGAAACCCTGCCCTATGAGGAAGGCCTTAGGGAGCTGGGGATGTTTAGCCTGGAGAAGAGAAGGTTAAGAGGTGATATGATAGCCCTGTTTAAATACTTAAAGGGATGTCATATTGAGGAGGGAGCAAGCTTGTTTTCTGCTGCTCCAGAGACTAGAATACGGAACAATGGATTCAAACTGCAGGAAAAGAGATTCCACCTCGACATTAGGATGAACTTCGTGACAGCAAGGGCTGTTCAACAGTGGAACCCACTCCCTCGGAGTGTAGTAAAGTCTCCTTCTTTGGAGGTCTTTAAGCAGAGGCTGGATGGCCATCTGTCGGGGATGCTTTGATTGGGAGTTCCTGCATGGCAGGGGGTTGGACTGGATGGCCCTTGTGGTCTCTTCCAACTCTATTCTATTCTTTTCTGGGAAAAAGAGGATCTTGGGCCACCCTGAACCTTTGCTCCATTCCCCTTCCATCCTTGTAAATTGCCATGGACCCAGATGGCAAGGCAAAAAGAGCAATAACGGGACCAAAAATATGATGGTAGGGAGTGGATCTCTCAAGATCATCTTGGAGGAGCAAAGATGTCCTGTTTCATCTAGTTATAAGTGTTCCCATATCTTAGTCCCTTGCACCAACCAAAGGGGTAACACTCTTTTTGGAAATGCACCAGAAACCCACCGAAAATGTGAACGTACGACGTGAGATCTATCAGAGGAGGACAAAACTTGAAAGAGGATGAGCTCTTATCACAGAAGCAATTGCAGGAGTATTAAAAAAAAAACCCCAGCCTCGAGATATAGCTGAATAAGATATTAATGTGACAGCAGATAATGCAGCAAGCTCCCGTGATTGAAACCTTGAGAAGATGAAATATGCAATGCCATAGTGTTACAGCATCTAATATTCATGAAATAGTCTAGGCCAGAAGTTGGTCTGAACTTTAGGACTCGAGCCGCTGTTTTCAAGGGCAACCCTCGAGTGGATAATAATGCACTCCAGTTTCCGGCTGTTCAGAGAATAGGACCCAAAGCTATGGATTCAAATGATAAGAAAGAAAATTCCCATTAAAGGTCAGGGAAAACTACCTAATGGTAAGAGCTGTCCAGCACCTGAATGAATTGCCTTGGAAAATAGTAGATTCTTTTCATTGAGGGTTTTTATACAGAGATAGGAAGGTCATTTGACATGGCTTCTTTAATAATAATAATAATAATAATAATAATAATAATAATTTATTTATAGCCCGCTTCCCCCTACGGATCAAGGCAGGTTGCAATAACACAAAAATAACAATAAAATACACAATGTGTATAAAACCAGTTCTACATAATTCCCTACCCCTAACCCCCTCCTTACCTTAAAAATAAATTAGAAATAAAAAATGACACCAATATAAAGTATTAATTAAAATTTAATTGTGGATTCTTGAATCGGTAGAGCCTGGACTATGGCTGCATCTGCAGCTCGCTGCTGGAAATGCAAGACTTCAACAATGCACAAAGCTACTGGATGATCAACATATAATGTCTCAAATCTTTGGAGCAGGGGTCCCACCTCAACCATATATGCCTGATAGGACCCTGCCATGAGAGACTTATAACAAATTTGAAACTAGACACTCACACCAACCTTGGTGATGGCTTCAACTCGTAATTTCGTGATTCCAAGGGAAAGTACGAAATAGTCTTGCGTAACTGTTGGAAACGATCACCGACAAGAATGGAGCAGAAAAAAAAGGACGGAGTAAATTGCTTTCAAAGCTATTATTAATATTTTCCCTGTATAAATTATATATGTGAAAAATGAGGACAAAGGGCCGTGTAATTATCCCCGAATTTGGGAACAAAAGCATCCTTGACTCCACGAACAGACTGCTGGGTTTATTTATTTGCCTGATCCCCTTTTCATGCTGTATAAATCAAGTCGTGTCTCCAAGAGTAGAGAATAGTATTTGGGCCTGTCATCCATTCCCAAGAACACACCTCAACAACCATTGGTGGCTGGCTTCTTTTGCTTTCGTTTCTACTGCAATGCACCTGGATTGTCCTTTAGGTTGAAATAAAATGCAGGTTTGGGGAGCATTTTTCTCCATCTATAGTTATATAACTTTATGCACTCCTTGCCGACATGACGTAGTGGTCGGAGCGTCTGAGTATGACACTGCAAACCAGGGTTCGAATCTCAGCTCGGCCATGTAAGGGTGACCCTTGGCAAATCACACTCTCTCAGCCTCAAGAGGATGGCAGTGGCAAACCTCCTCTGGGGAAGATGTGACAAATTGGAAATGATGACAGTGCTTGTTAAAGTGGAAGGCACTCGGAAAAGAGGAGGACCTTATTATGGGCGAATTGATCCAAATAAGGAAGCCAGCATGGCCTTTTGTTGAGAACAGGGTTACCTGGAGGCAAGAACGCTTGGTTATGTTAACTCGTCTACAATGGATTTTCTTATAAATGCCTTCCCCAGAGTATCTATATTTTATGGATAAACTCAGATCAACAAGCCAGGTTTTCTTCCTCTTGGAAGACCCCTATATCTTACTTGGAGGTCTCTCATTCCTGGGTTCAACATGCGTCGAAGTTGACTCCACGGCTGTTAACAGCAACAAAAATGCACACGAAGCTCTTTGAAACTTGAAAGCACTATGGTTGTTGCATGCCTTCAAGTCGTTCCCGACTTCCAAGGCAACCTATCCTGGGGTTTTCCTGGCAAGTTTCTGCAGAGGGGGTTAGCCCTGGCCATCCTTGGAGGCTGAGACAGTGTGGCTTGCCTAAAGTCACCCAGTGGGTTTTCATGGTTAAGGTTAAGCCCTGGTCCTAGTCTAATGCTCAAACCGCTTACGCCACCTTGGCTCTCGAAAGGGCTGTATGTACGTTAAATATTAACACGCTGTGCAATGTATTAAAAAAAAAGTGAGGAGGTAGAAGTGACAGCTATGCGGCACGGAGGATCTTTCTGGCTCCGCAGTTTCACCTTTAACTCCTTCACCTTTTGGCCCCAGAAGGTGCAAACTTTCCTGAGCCCAGCTATCAAAGGGAATGACTTTCCATGGGAAAGAAAACTGTAGGTGGTGCAAAGGACAACTGCGCTTAATAAGGCTTTAAAATGTGTCCTAACATGAGAAAATCACAGGTTGTCATTCAAGGTGGAAAGATAATAACAGACACATCTCACATCCAAACAGTTGTAACTGTAACACGGGGAAATCTGCATTTACATGTCCTGCCTTATGAGAGGAGATAAAAATGGATTGCGGAATGACAAGGAAATCTGAGCGTCTTCGAAAGAAGCCAGAAGAATTTGCACCAAATTATTGCTTAATAATCCTGGCAGGTTTCTCTCTCCAACAACGCCCTCCTCCCGCCGCCCTGCCAACTTTTAAAGGCTCATTTCTTTTGCTTGTAAAATATCTTCATGGTATTACTTATGTCTGGGAGACGTTTCGTGAAGGAAGAACAAAAGTAATGGAAGCGTTTGAAAAATTAAACGTTTTAAATAATAGTTTTTTTGTGGGGGGTTTTTGGACTCTGTGGCCATGTTCTAGAAGAGTTTATTCCTGATGTTTCACCAGCATCTGTGGTTGGCATCATTCTGTGAAGATGCCAGTCACAGATGCTGGCAAAACGTCAGGAATAAACTCTTCTAGAACATGGCCACAGAGCCCAAAAACCCTAAAAAATGATGGATGTTGGCCATGAAAGCCTTCAACTTCACATTTTAAATAATATCGGCCAAGGTCTTGCATAGTTCAATCTCTCAATGTGAAGTCTCCAAAACTCACCTTGTAAACAGTATCTCTTCTTCCAAAGCAGCCATTTCTATAGAATCGTAGAATCCTAGAGTTGGAAAAGACCCCAGGGGCCATTCCCTTCTGCCATGCAGGAATACCTAGAATCTTAAGAGTTGGAAGGGGCCCGAACCTTCAGATATTAATGTTGTCAAAGGGATCCATAGGGACACATACAGCTATCTGGATGGGTTGTGATGGCATCCGCAGCAATCTGTGCTGTGTCTTGAGAGGTTCCTGAAGACAATGTCCTCGCAGTGCATTTTCTTACACCATATTTTGCTTTGGAAAACTTCCCACACCATCCATCCATCCATTCATCCATATTTATCCATAGATGTTTGGACAGTTGTACTGCAGCCAGCCACGATAGACAGGCAAAATATGCGATATGAAGTTCTAGTTCTTCTTCTAAGAAGGCAAGCATCGACAAACGCTAGCTCTCAGAGCAATAGACTGACAAAGGAACACACTGTAGAGAGATTTTGTAGCACCTTGGAGACTAAGGAGTTTATCACACGGGAGGAATTTCTCCCAATTTCAAATTGAGCCAATTCGAACTCACGTAAATTTGCTAGTTTAATGAATTTACATGAAATCTAATTGCATTCGGAATGTGTTCAGAATGACTTCCCATTTCCCGAAAATGACCCCCCCCCATTGCCCGAAATTGCGTGAGATACTCTAATATGCAATAACGTAGAACCCATGATTGTGTTCGGAATGACTTCCCTTTTGCCCGAAATTGCGTGAGATACATTCATACGCAATTATGTGAAACTCCATGATTGCGTTCGGATTGCCATTGTATTATACCCCCAAATCCTACCGTATGATAAACTCCTTAGTAAAAGAAAGAAGTTTGCAGCATGAGCTTTCCGAGACTTCAATCTACTTCCTCAGATGCATTTGGTCTAGGAAAGCTCATGCTACCAACTTCTTCCTTTCGTTTAGTCTCAAAGCTGCTACCAAGATCTCTTTGCCGAATGATTCTACAAACTAACACGGCTATATCTTTGAAAGGGACGCATTGCTAAACTTGTTTCTAGTTCACAAAACCTCTCGCTTCTCAACCAGCCTCAAGTACAAGTGGTCAAGACAAAATGGGACAAGTGGCCTCTGCCTACAGACTCACCTGCGTCCTTTATTGAGCTAAAATATTCAGTCTTCTAGTTGTTCTGAATCAGGTTTTTCTCAGATTGAAATGGAGCTGATACGTAGCACAAAAAGGGAGGGAGTGAAGTTGAAGGTACTACATTTATGTCTCAGCAAAAGCAACGTAAGCTGTGGATATATGGTATGCGAGATACAGCTTTTTAAAGGTATGTGACCTTAAAGAACAGAGTAGTAAATTTAAAAAAATAAAAATAAAGGGAAGTTTATACTATCCTCTTTACATGATTGCAAATATTCCAATAAAATAATCTCCACGGAAAGCTTTAAATGGGTTTGGATATAATGGAGTTTATCACGTGGAAGGAATTTCTCTCAATTTCAAATGGAGCCAATTCGAATTCACGTAAATTCGCTAGTAAAGCGAATTTACGTGAAATCTGATTGCGTTCGGAATGCATTCAGAATGACTTCCCATTTCTCAAAAATGACCCCCATTGCCCGAAATTGTGTGAGATACTCTAATACGCAATTACGTGAAACCCCATGATTGCGTTCGGAATGACTTCCCATTGCCCGAAATTGTGTGAGATACACTCATACGCAATTACGTGAAACCCCATGATTGCGTTCGGATTGCCGTTGGAGTATACCCCCAAATTCCGTCGTATGATAAACTCCAACGTTTGAACCAAATCAGGGAATAACATTAGAGAGCTGGCACATTTTCTGCATATTTTTCCAATTCTGCTTTTTCCAGCATTGCTTCTACTTACTCACCTGGTGGGTAAAGCCTAAAAAGCCTAAAAATTGAAGGCAGAGATGGTAAAAGATCTTGTAAAACTCCCAAACCCAGGATCCCATAGGATGGAGACCTAAAGCACTTAAAGTAATATCAAACTGCATTATTACTACAGTGTGGATGCGCCTTAAGAAAGGCAATTCCATTCTTTTGCCACCTCCCCCCCCCCTCAAAAAATGCCAGGAGATTGGGGCCAGAAAATAGTCTCAGGAATCACACAAACCCCAGGGCTAAATGTCCCCCCATTTCAGAGCTTTCCTTGGTGTGGATCGTAAATAATATTTTAATATTATATATTGCTATTTTGAGACTGTCTAAAGAAACTCTTTTATTTGGCCTTTAATTTTCCTGGCACGTTTCCCTCTCTCCGGAAGGGGGGACCTATTAATTTGCAAATAATAATAATAATAATAATAATAATAATAAGCCCGCCTATCCCTGCAGATTGGGGTGGGTTACAGTAAAAGAGATTAAAATACGTAATACAAAATAATCACAAATTAAAGAATCCCCAGCCCTCCACCAACATAATAATAAAACCATCAATGACAACATCAAGGTTAAAATATTTTTAAAACAATTTTTTTTAAAAAACAGGCAGATTAAATAATAATAATACAGTCGCCAGTTTGCCCTCTGTGCCCCAGTGCCAACCTGGAGGTTGTGCTTTCAGTTTCTCATTGGTTTGGGGAAGGAAGGGGGTGCAGGGAGGGGGACCAGGAGAAAGATGAGTTCTTTCATGAACCTGTTCCAAGTTTTTTGGATGGAAGCATCAAAGCATGGGCCCTGTGGCTCAGAGGTGATAGAAGGATTCCCCCCAGGCGCAGCTTCTGTGTCGGGAAGACAGTAAGCACCAGGCTCATAAACCACTATTTGCAGAAGGGGGAATGCAGCAAAAGACTCCTATTAGCTGCAAAATACGTCTTTTTGATCACAATCTCTGACAGGAAACAGCGCTATTTGGACAGTAAATCACCCTGGCTCTATTGAAATACCTGCGCTGATAAAAGGGCGCCTTTGACAGACAGGAGAGGCAAGACATTCAGGTCAGCTTGTAGGGAAAAACCTTTCATTCCAGGCAAAACACACATACAAACCCCGTACAAATGGAGCTTCTGCAGGAGCAGGTACGGACAAGCAGCCCCGGCGTGCCGAGCTCCGGCTTGTGATGGCGATGGGCGAAGTTGTGTCTCAGGCAGCCAAGATGGATGGGAGAGCTTTGGGCCGTGAGCTTTCCTTTTAAAGAGAAGGAGATCCTCTCCCATTTGTTGGCCTAATCTACTATTTCTGGTTCCCTCGCATCAAGGTGAAAGCTCCACATTGAGCGGAGAGGAGCGCAAAGGCAGACGCATGGAGGGTGACCTTCTCATGTTCTCATGCAAGAGCTTCCTAAATGGATCGCACCCCATGGCCTCTGTGTGTGTGTGTGTATGTGTGCGTGTGTATAGGTACCATTTGGATTTTCTGCCTCGAGCACCAAACTGTCTCGTGTCAGACCTGAAGATGTCTTCTAAGGATTTCTTGCCTCCTAAATTCCTGCATTCCTGCCCTCTAGGCCTGAAGGATTTTAGTCCCAGTTCTCGCCAACGTGGTAAATCTCAGCCATTTCACAAGAAGGAATGTCCTTCCATCTATAAATTCACTCTTCATGGAAAAACGGGGTGTCAAGGTTCTGGCCTTAGTTTTCATCTGGAGACACTCATTTTCTGTAAATGGGGATGAATGATGGTTTGATACGGAAGAGCAGTGTTATATTAGTCCTCTCCTTTTGCCTAAAGAGGCTTGGCCAGAAACCAGATGACCTCCTGTATTCAATTGTGTGCCTTCAAGTCGTTTCCAAAGGTTAATAATTTTCACCTTCTACCTTCGGTATAACACAAAAGTGGACCTACCATTATACTATGGTCCGATTCTAGGTACTATCATGGGATGAAGTCAGACTTGCCCAATTTATTGTTCGGATAGGTGAAATCTGCAGATGAGACAAGTTTGACACACACTGAGTTGGAGGCCGAAATTTGAAACCCTGAAGGGTTATGAAACACTTGTGAAAAGAGCATGGCTGGATGAAGAAGGGAATAATTTAGTATAACACACATTCTAAGAATTAATGAAAGAAGGAAAGAATGAAAGGCAAAAGTAATTAGCATCTCACAAGAAGGGTCATACTAGCAGAAAATATCTAAGAATTGGAATGACGGTTGAAGAAAGTCAAATGAAAAAGTCCCAAGGCAGACTTACCATTGGACATTAAGAAAACAAAAATAATAACCACGGAAGATTTATACGTATAACTTTAAAGCCAATGATGAAGGCACTGAAATGGTTAAAGGCTTTCCATACTTTGGCTCAGTCATTCGTCAGAATTCTGCAGTCGAGAAATCAGGAGAAGACTTGGATTTGAAAGGGCAGCTATTTGAAGATCCTCAAATGTCGAGAGATCTCACTGAATACCAAAGTCAGGACTGTCCATTCTACTGTATTTCTGATTTCTACGTAGGGTTGTGAAAGCTGGACAGTGAAGAAAGCGGAACCAGACGAAAATAAACTCGCTTGTAATGTGGTGCTGGAGGAGAGTTCTATGGATACTGTGGACTGTTAAAAAGATGAACAAATGGATCCAAGAGCAGATCCTCCCGAGAAGCCGAAATGGGTCAGCTGGTAGTTATACTTTGTCCATATCATAAGAAGGCACGATTCCCTAGAAAAGACAACAATGCTTGGTAAGGCAGAAGGCAGCCAGCAGTCGGAAAAGAAGAAGATCTTATTCCAGATGGAAAGACTCAAGCAAGGAAGGCCCTGAATGTGCTAGACCTGAGCAAGCCAGGTGAGTTGGAGGTCTCTCATTCATAGTCCTACCATAAATTGAAGTATACCTGATCAAAATTAACAACGATAGCAAGGGCCACTGGAAGGGACAGTGCACCCCGGATGTCCTTAGAGAGGTATGTCACAATAATACAGGGTGCTTTATATGGGTGCTTTAGAAATTATAATTACATTTGGGGAACTCAGGTATTTTAAGAGGTTGAATGGATGCGATGGAAATAACGAAAGTTATAAGAATATGATTTACAGAGGGGAAAATCATTGATGATTTTCTGGCTGAAAGGAAAGAATGAAAGGGGAATTCCTTTCTTATCCACCTGTAATAAATCAGAGACGCAAGGAAAAAAAATATGAATCGTTCAGACACATGGGGACTTTCCCTCCAAAAATACAAGATCATTATGTCCATTGGAAGTCTTTAAATTTAAGGCACAAACAGACACCAGTCCTTTCCAGAAATTCTTAGGATGTACAAGGAGCAATGCAAGGAGGATGGGAAGGAAAATCCGGCATCATGGGAATAAGCTCTGCCCGCAGCTGAACACAGGAAATGTAAATCCTCAACTATGTTGTCCACATACGAAGTGGACAAATATTTACTGCTGTTCTCCCCCGACGGCAGGAGAAAATGAATATTCATCCGCAGTAGTCTCTGCATATTTGAATGTCCCAAAATTGCCTCTGCTTTGTAATCTGCCTTGATTTTGCAAGGAAAAGCCAGAATATTAATAAATCATATTATTGTTGTTGTTGTTGTTGTTGTTGTTGTTTTTGTTTTTGTTGTTGTTGTTGTTGGAGGAATTATTCTTCCTTCATCACATGGGCTTTTTTTTTGGCGAAAAACCTCTTTTTTGCACAGGAAACAGTGACACGATTCTGGATCATCTACTTAGCTAAATCGAGGTAAGTCTAGATGGGGTACATGAGCCCTAGGTATTCTCTAGACCATTGAATGTGTAGAGATCGTGAATACAAACCAGTCACAAATGCCTACCAGTAAGTCTAGGTTATACATTTGTAACTGTGAATTCCAGTTGGTGTTTTCTGCACAGAAAACCCGTTTCCTTCTGTGCAGGAAACAGGCTTTTGTAATGCAACCTCCCCCAACACCCCATGTCCCCCCGCAGAATAATTCCTCTGCATCATTTGGGGATATTGGCCAAACCCCCAAATGTCTACAGACAGAATTCTGTATGCATGTAAACACTAGTCCATTCAATGGTTTCTGGCAAAGGACAATGCCGCACTGTATAATCCACCCTGGTGTCCAGTATAAAAGGACCAGTTTCAAGGGCAGGCATCGGCCGTCACTTGCCAAGGCTCCTATCCCTGCAAGGGCCCATAACCACTCTCTTAAGCATCTGCCTCTTCTTCTTCTTGCCACCTGACCCTTCCCCAAGCTAGTAATGATGAGAATATGGAGAGAAAGTACCCCCTCTCCATTTCCCTTATGCTGTCCTTCTTTAGATTTAGAATGCAAAGACCCAGGAGTTTATCACACGACGGAATTTGGGGGTATAATGCAATGGCAATCCGAACGCAATCATGGGGTTGCCCATTATTGAGTATGAGTGTATCTCATGCAATTTCGGGCAAAAGGGAAGTCATTCCAAACGCAATCATAGGTTTTACGTTAATGCGTATAAGAGTAACTCACGCAATTTTGGGCAACGGGGGGTCATTTTCGGGAAATGGGAAGTCATTCTGAACACATTCTGAATGCAATTAGATTTCATGTAAATTTGCTAAACTAGCGCATTTAGGTGAATTCGTATTGGCTCCATTTGAAATTGGGAGAAATTCCTCCCGTGTGATAAACTCCCTAGTCATGTTAGTCTGGAAAACCAGTCTGCAAAGGGATTTTGTTGCGCCTTTGAGACTCACTGGAAGAAAGAAGATGGGAGCATGAGCTGTTTTGGACTTGAGCTGACTTCCTCTGCTCTATGCATCCCAGGACGTAGGCCCAAGTCTACAAAAGCCCACGTTACCAACTTCTTTCTTTCATTTTGTCTCAAACGTGCAACAAGATGCCTTTGTATTCAGTAGGGTTAGGTCAGTAGTTTCTCCCGGAGGATCCTATGGACTCTACTGGGAAAGTACTTCAGGATTGCCACACTGTGTGCTCATAACCCTTTGGGCTAGTAGCTTACCATTCTAAAATATCCTGTTTGGACACGATGCCAACTTAGTTCCTGGTTCTGCCGGCGGTTGTGCTTCTTACAAGCCTACTTAAGGAGGTATCCAACATCTCCTTTCGCAAGCAGTACCCTACTTACCCGCCACAACTGGCACAGCTTCCAGCCAGTAACCACCCACCCACAGCTCTATTCCCATCCACCCGCATGGCACTGACTGACTATGGGGTGTGCCGGGAGGTTACCAGGCAAACTGTCCTCACTGCTGCCAGGCTATCTGCCTCTATCTTCTGCATTTCAGTACGGGGGCAGAGCGTACCACTCCACCAAGCCTTAAAAGGGATCTAAGCCACAGCAATTCCTTTTAGACACCCACCCATCCAGGAGGGACACATTCAATAGAGCCAATCATTCTTCCTATTCAGTATCATTTAGATTGCGAGCGCTTTAGTGGAATGACCTTCCAGCCCTGTGTATACTTGTTCTCTTAATACCTGTCATTATAAGAGCCAAATAAAGGCTCTTATAATAACAGCAATAATTATAGTATTTTTCAAGCATAAAGCCTGGCCTCCTGGTTATCAAGGTCACAGCTCTTTAGATGAACGGATCTCATTGCCAGCCTCCAGTAAGTCACGGTAGTTTGACTTTGGAGTGTAATAAGCACATACACAAAGACACACCAGAGCCCAAATCTGTAGGAAAAAGGAAGGGCATTCAATTCACTGGGGTCAAAAGAAATCAAAGCTTAGAAAAGTGACTTTAACGGGACTAAAGTGGCCATCCTGGCTGGGGATTCTGGGAGTTGTAGCGACATTTCTGAGCACTGGTGGGAAAAAGAGCAGCTGAAATGTATAGATTTTATTAGAGGATTATAAGGATGTCTCATTTTAACAATCTGCCAAGCTCATCCCAGACCTAGGCCCCTTTTCCTAAGCCTTCAGATATGTTGGCACACACCGCCCAACATACCCTGGCAGCCTCCTTTGGTTCTGCTTCCTGGTTTATCCTGACTTCTATCTCTAGTCCTGACTTCAAGTTTGATGCCTTTACTGTCACCTCCTGGCTCCTTCTCACCACTCCATCTTGGCCTACTGCATGAATGAGTGATGGCTGGTCTCCAAAAAGTTGACATCTAACTTTTGGGAAGCCATCCAAGCCCACCTCCCATTTCCCAACCTTTCTCAATTAATAGAAATGGGATGAAAAGACATAAAGCCATGGAATCCTAGAGTTGGAAGGGGCCTCATGAACCATCAAATCCATCAAGATCCCCCATTAAAGCACCCCCAGCCTCTTTTTGAAGACATCCAGAGATCATCTCTTTAGATCAGCGATTCGCAAAGTTTGGTCCTCCAGGTGTTTTGGACTTCAACTCCTAGAAGCCTCAGCCATCTCGGCCAACAGTCAAAAATTCTGGGAGCTGAAGTCCAAAACACTTTGAGCTTCCCAAAATTTGGGAAATTGGTTTCATTGCCGAACCACTCTCACTGTCAAGAAGTTCCTTAGAAGGTTCAGTTGAAGTCTTCTCCCCTGTATGTGGCCCTTGTGTTCTTCTGTCCCTCCTTTTGTGCACACATGCACCCCACACCTCCTGTGGCTCTGTCCATGCCACAGTTTTGCAAAGCTCTGCTTGGAGTGAAGTTGAAGGCTTTTGTGGTCAGCATCCATAGTTTGTTGTGTTTTTTTGGGGGGGCGGGGCGGGGCTATGTGGCCACGTTCTAGAAGAGTTTATTCCTGACGTCTCACCAGCATCTGTGGCTGGCATCTCTCTTCCATGCCAGCATTCTCTGAAGATGCCAGCCACAGATGCTGGCGAAACGTCAGGAATAAACTCTTCTAGAACATGGCCACATGCCCCCCCCCCAAAACCACAAAAAACTCTGCTTGGAGCCTGACAAGGTCAGAGCCCAAGCCCAAGGGCGCTTCTTCCCTTCCCCTTGAGGTAACCCTGCTGCGTCTTTTCGGCAGAGATGCTCCACCACCCTTCTGACAAAGCTGGCAGTTCATCACCCAGATAAAAGGCTCATATCCCCCGTCCCACCCTCTGTTTATTGGAAGAGCTGTCACAGATGAGATTTTGCAGGTTTCTGAAGGCAGGTGAATGCCAGAGTCAAACGTGACTCCGGGGCAAGTTGCAGAAGGTTGGAAAAGAAGGGACAAGAGGATGTGTGTGTTTTTGGGTTCCTTCTCAAAAGGTTCAAAAATGCCTTTGGAATGACAACTTAATTCTGATGGCTGGAGAGTGATCGGCAATCCCCTGCCCCTTAACAGCAGCTTTCTTTCCCCACTAACTGATGGGTCCGTTTAACCTCTGCCATTACAAGAACCTTTCTATCCATTATATTTCATAATGTAAATCAAACAGAGATTCCAACACCATTTGTTTCAAAGTCTGGGAATGTGACGGAGACGGACAGCCAGCTTTGAAAACTGTTTCATACCCACATCCATCCGAACGAGGCACCTGGATACTAAGGCCTTTCAGATGCTGCTTGAATATTCAGTCCCATCAGCCCCAGCTGGCAGGGCTGATGGCCAAGGAGAATGGGAGTTGTAATTTGACAATACCAGGGATGAAAAGAATATTTGATCACACTTGAAAAAACGGTCAAAAATGACTTTCTTGAATGTGGGGAAACCTGATAAGGAGAATCTTAGGCTGATGAGAATCTTCGCACTTTGAGACTTATTTTGTGCAAAATTTGCTCGTGCCTTTTTTGTACAGAAAACAACATTTTCCATGCAGGAAACAGGGTTTTTTTATGTATAAAAATGTTTCCTGCATAGAAAATGCTATTTTCAGTGCCCAAACAAGAACAGCAACAACTGCAAACACACATACATGCAATTTTCGCACAAACTAAGTCCTGAACCATGTTTTCACCGGCGGGGGAAAATGCTGAAGTTACTTGTTGGCTCCTTTGAGAATGAAGTTTGCAAAGAATTACATCCTAAAACATCTGGGAGCGACTGGCTTTTGGTGTCCCTTGTCTTACCCCAAAGGTGAGACCTGTGAGGTCCTCCAGATGTCGAATTGCAGCTCCCAGCATTCCTCACCATTGGCTGTGCTGGCTAAGCTTGCTGGGAGTTGCAATCCCACAGCATCTGGAAAGCAGTATGGAAGCTGGCGCTTCCACAAGCTATTCAAGATGCTGGATCTGGATGTTACAGGCATGCCCCTTTTTTCACCTGTGAAATATGGAATGTATTCAAAACCCGTATTGTGGCAATACCTTTACTGAAAGTGACCCCCGCTTCCATCCCCAAAGCACAAAATGGACTTTCTCTTACTCCAGCTCTTTATGGCCCCAGCTTGAAGCAACGCAGGGATCTGCAACTCGGTTTATGTTTAGGTTTGGTGTGGAGAGCCTGCACCAAATTTCTCCAGTGGCAACTCTTGGAAGGGGGCATCTGTTGCTGTTTTTATGGGCCGAGGAGAAGCAAGGCCCCTCAGAAAGGGTCTCTCCCTGACCCCCCCCCCCCTCAGCCTTGCCTTGTTCTGATCTTTATTGGGCCGTCTGCTGGGTAGCATCAAAGGCAAAAGGGGGGCAGCGATTTGTCCCATGACAGCTCTATAAAAAATATAATTGCCCAGTAACCTTCTGTCTGCAAAATAAACCATCTTCCTGTTTCTTTGCCCCACGCAGGCTAATGGACAAGGCCGCTTCATCAAGAGACTCAAGCGGGTGGGTGGGTGGGTGTTACTATAAACCTCGAGAGGATAGCTTGGGCCAGCCGTAAGCTTTTGGCTGGAAACCCCTTAGGAGTCCAAAGCAAGACGGACAGGGGGGGAAAAAAACCCACATCGGAAAGAACAGAATTATCGCAAGCCCTTATCATACAAGCGCATGGAGCAGCAATTAAAAACCCAATTCCATGGCCAACGGGACAACACAAAGTGCAAGTTGAGTCTCCTTTATCACAAATTCCAAAATTCATGCACCAGCATCTAAAATGGTTCACACAGGTGCCTGAAAGAGTGACACCCTTGCTTTCTGTTGGCTCACTGTACACAAACCTTGTTGCATGATACTTGCCAAGAAGACCCCAGGATTGCCTTAGGCCCCCCATAAGTCGGAAACGACTTGAAGGCACACAACAGCAAACCAGTGTATCAAAATTGCTTGCATCTGGCCATGTTACATCAATGCACATGTGCTGACGTTGCCGGTACAGATTGTTCCAGGCCCTGATGTTTCCCTGCCCAAACCTGAAACTGTCTGGTCTTCTGCACTGCAGGAATAACACAGCTCGACACTGCTTTAACTGTCATGGCGCCATCCTGTGGAATCCTGAGATTTGTACTTTGGTGAAATATTCAGGCTGATCTGCCACCAAGCTACAAATTCCAGAATTCTGTAGGATAGAGTCATGGCAGTTAAAGTGAATCATAGAATCATAGAGTTGGAAGAGACCACAAGGGCCATCCAGCCCAACCCCCCTGCCATGCAGGAACTTCCAATCAAAACATCCCTGACAGATCCAGCCTCTGCTTAAAGACCTCCAAGGAAGGAGACTCCACTACACTGCGAGGAAGTGCGTTCCACTGTCGAACAGCCCTTACTGTCAAGTGGTGTCAAACTGCTTTATTCCTGCAGTGAAGAAGACCAGACAGTTTCAGGTAGCTACTCCTCTGACCTTGGCCAATAAATGGGCATGTTACTTTTTTGTGTGTGTAACAATGCACATTTTCTCGTTCCTTATAAAGCACTTTAAAAAGTATTTCAAGCAATTGGAATGAATTACTTTGAAGAGGGAGCTGTTGTGAGTTACTCAACACATTCCTGTTTAAAAGTAACTTTCCAAGCACTGAGCCGCATCCTCTACATGCCTACTTGGGAACAAACATTCTCCCATCTCTCTGAACCAAACAGTATCTGTTTCAAACACTTCTCTCTGGAGAAACAGATGGGAAAAAATAATTAAGTCTTTTATTAAATGCTCTTTGGACTGCCAGGGACTCAATTAAAATGGCCACTATAAACTTCACCGGGGGAAAAAACACACAAATAAGGGGATGGACAGAAATTGTGCAGGTCAGGAAGCAACTTAAGGAGGTGTTTGGAGTGTAGTCCAGGCCCTGGTGGGAAAAAAAAGTGACAAGACAATCTTTTGAAAAGAACCAAACACTGGACAGAGAGCAGAGGCCTGGTAACCCCAGCAACTGACCGGGATGCCAGGCTGGCAAAGGGCACCTGTCAGGAAAGATCACCAATCCCACGAAAGTGGAAATCGGTTCTAGATGGAATTTGTTAAAGCAGTTACGCATTTGTGACTGCTTCATATTTATGATGCGAATGCATTGATGTTGTTGTTGTATGCCTTCAATTCGTTTCTGGCTTATGGTGACCCTAAGGTGAACCTATCGTGGCTTTTTCTTGCCAATATTTGCTCAGAGGAGGTTTGCCATTGCCTTCCCCGGGCAGAGAGTATGTGACTTGGCCAAGGTCACCAATTGAGGTTTCGTGACCAAGTGGGGAATCGAACCCTGGTCTCCAGAGTTGTAGTCCAACAGTCGGAGCACTATGCCATGCTGACCACACAAAAATATATAGGGAGTGTGAAATCCCCCAATCCCCATTTACTGGGCAGTGGCATCATTAGGAGAGTGCGAGGGAATGGAATGCATTGGGGTGACATCCCGGAAGAGGGGTGACACCCAGTCAGACCCTCTTTCCACAGCAGGGTAAGAAGGGCTGAGTGGGTCCCTCCTGACTTTGCTGCGGTGGTGTCGGTCTCCTCATGAGTGCAGCAGTGAAGCAGAGGGCCGAGCCTGCCCTTTTGGCCAGCCTCCCACAGCACTTCCCCCCGGCAGTCACTTCTGCAGTGGGTGACACCAGGGCTGGGGATGCCACTGCTACTGGGAAGCAGACATTGCAAGCGATAGGAGTCTGTTCCCCTGTTGATCAGGAAGGAGCTGACTTGTACTTTGGCACATGCACACACATACCCACGAGTGATCTCTGGTGCAAGGAAGAATTGCAGCAAGGACTCTGCTGCTGACTGTTGCACCAGAGAGAGTGGGAAGGTCAGTGACTTGCTTCCTGGTGAACAGGGGAGCAGAGCTCTGGTGCTTGCAGAGGCTGCTGCCTTGTAAGTGCAGGTTGAGGGGGGTCAAGCCAGGAGACACTGCGAAAACCTTATCAGACATCGGAAATTGGAAGTATAATCCAATGGCAATCCGAATGCAATCATGGGGTTTCACGTTATTAGGAGTTAAAGTATCACACGCAATTTCGGGCAAAAGGGAAGTCATTCCGAAGGCAATCATGGGTTTTACGTTATTGCAAATTAAAGCATCTCACGCAATTTCGGGCAATGGGGGGGGTCATTTTCGGGTAATGGGAAGTCATTCTGAACACATTCCGAACGCAATGGGAATTCACGTTAATTCGAATTGGCTCCATTCTCAATAAAGAGAAATTCCTCCTGTCTGATAAGGTCCTAAGGTGGTTACGTGGCTAAGCTGATAATATAGGACTGCAGCCTTCACATTTAGCAATGATGTAATGGAGCTGGGACCACAGGTTTGAAAAGCTGGGATGTTTTTGCTTACCAGGGGTGACCCTATCATCTGCCATCCTTCTCAGATTTCGTTTGTCCCTCAAAGTTCAGCTGCAATCCCCTAAAGTTCCTGGGGATGAGGATGGATTTTTAGAGCAGCAATATATTGCAAGCTGTTCCTATTGTCCTGTGATATATTGGTGTGTGTGTGTGTGTTGGTTCATAGAATCATAGGAGTTTATCAGACGGGAGGAATTTCTCTTTATTTCAAATGGAGCCAATTGGAGCCAATTTGAATTCACGTGAATTTGCTAGTTTAGCGAATTCACGTGAATTCCAATTGCGTTCAGAATGCATTCAGAATGACTTCTCATTATCCGAAAATGACTTCCCATTGCCCAAAATTGCGTGAGATGCTTTAATTCGCAATAATGTAAAACCCATGATTGCGCTCAGAATGACTTCCCTTTTGCCCAAAATTGCGTGAGATACTTTAATACGCAATAATGTGAAACCCCATGATTGCGTTCGTATTGCCATTAGATTATACTTCCAATTTCCGTTGTCTGATAAACTCCATAGATTCACAGAGTTCAAAAAACACTCCAAGGGTCATCCAGTTCAACCCTACTCTGCCATGCAGGAAGATACAACCAAAGCACCACCTTTGACAGATGGCCATCCTGCCTTTGTTTAAAAACCTCCAAAAAATGGAGACTCCATCATACTCAGAGGCAGCCTATTCCACTGTTGAACAGACCTTCAAGCTTGGTCTTGAACAGCCAGTAAAGATCAATTAGCTTTACAAAGTGTGGATAGTGGTTTATGTGTTGGACTAGGACTCTGGGACGCTGTAATTTCAAATCTTGCCAGTACATCACCAGTCCTCAGTGGTAAAGTTGGCAATATTGACATACGTGGATAACGCTGACTTAAATCCAAATGGTAATCTTAAGTGGAGAAGGCGCAATGAGAACTTGGTAAGCTGATATTTATATATGCTTAATTGATTCATTGGCTTTACTCGAAGCCATGAATTTAGGTCATTGTGTTTTCTTTTTCTAAAATGAATGGGAAAATGTAAAAGGCCCCTGCCGATTCAGCAAACAATCTGTACCCACACATTGGCTGCAGTCCAATATCCACTCAACTTAGCATAAATATCCACCCTGCGGAGATACACCGCACTGGCACTAGGCAAGGCCTATGTAGAATAGCAACAATGCACAACACATGACTGGATGCCACTCTACAATGCGCAATGTGCAACTTCAATGCACAGTGCATAAGCACAGTGCGCAACATGGCTGCCTGCACAACTTTGCTTCTGCTGATATTAGCAGAACACTACATACAGTGTACTGTTACTTACGCATGCAGATCTTACTAACAGAATGGTAGCCATTTAGGTCAAAAGTCCTGTAGGGACCCATTTGGACTTGTAGGGCTGGCCCTGACGTGGTGAAGGGATAACAAAAAGATAGACATCTTGGAGACCCTGAAACATGAGAAGATGTGGGCTAGGGGTGCAGGAACCAGAGCAGTGGTTCTCCAATTTTTTACCCTTATGACCCCCCTTTACATCTACATGAGAGAACCACTGGACTAGAAAGTATTTTGCAAAAGACCTCCACTTTGAAGTCAGAGTAATACATTGCCCATGCCTCCCCCTCCCCAACAATGTTGGAGAACGTATTGGGTTATAAAACAGCCACAACTTTATTGAACAACAGCAATATGCAATATAGCTAAGTGCTGGGGCTGCAAATCTTAGAATGTCAGACCTGGAAAGGAATCCAGGGGCCATCTACTCCCAGACCAGGCTCAATGCAAGAATTTGACACTTCGGACAGCCAAGGACCATCCAGCCAACTGATTTTAAAAGTAATAATTGCTTGTTCAAACGGACGCCCAGTCTTGGCTTAGGGACACTCAGCAGAGACAAAATGGACATATACAACATAAATTAGTGAACTGTATGACTCCCTCCCCCTGTTTCAATGCCTTCTGAACGTTACTGCAAACCATAAATAAAAATAATCCCCAGGTATGTATGTATGTATTTATTTTGCGGTCCCAGTTTAGCTGTGATAGAACTTCTGGGTTTTCTTGTTTGGTCTTTTAATGCAGGTATTTTCTGGCTAGGTTAGAGTTGTCCATGTCATCGTATTTCCCATTTCTATGTAGGGTTGTGAAAACTGAACAATGAAGAAAGTGGATAGGAAGCAAATCAACTCACCAGAGAAATGGTGCTGGAGCAGAGGTCTGAGCCACACTCAACACATAGTCTTCCTCAGACTGGAGCATTGCCTTTGCACCCAGTAAAGTATTGCTCTACCCTCCAAATCGCTATCAGCTACCACCCGTTCCTGTATGTGTTTCTTCATTCTTGTGTGAAAGTGGATTTCCTTTTTACTGTACAAATAAAACTACATTTGGAACTCGCACTCTTGAGTTCTGGCAGTTTGGAACCAATATACATAGGCTAAAGGTCCCGCTTTAAGTTACTGAAGCCCTTATTATTTCAATCTTATTAGAATCCTAAACTTCATTAGAGTGGGAAAGTACCCATTGAGTTCAGTGAGTCTGTGTCTCCTTTAGAATTAAATAGACAAGTTAGGCAAAAAGAGAGCGAGAGAACCGTAACAATTTTTAAAACGGCATTAACAGAATGTCACATTCCACGTTCTAACAGTGCATTTCTGGGAACAGCGTCGGGGTGTTTTTAAACAACACTTTTGCTTTTGGGCAGGTGAAGTCTGTGCCGACGAACGCTTGAAAAGACCCTTGCTCCTAAGAAAATGGTACTGTTTTTAAAAGACTGCTTACGAATTATATTTGTGCTTTGCACTTTTTTACTTTCTTTCCCGATTTGATCTTTTAACCCCCTCCCTCCCCAACCCTCCGGTGTCCAAAGCGTCAGAAGAACAACTGTGTTTTTTCTTTCAAAAGAAAAGAGCCATCCAGAAATATTAACTGCTCTGAAACTCTTAGTGGGTGCAATTTCTCCTCCCAATTTAACCGAGCCTCGGCCCTCCTTGTTTTTCCCCCATACTCCCCCTTTCCATTCCCTTGGGCAGCGCTGCGGTGGGCACAATCACCATTTTATTAGTTGTGATATACTGTGGCTAATTCCCTTAATCGGGACCTTGCTTTCCTATAAAGCTCAGACCTCACGTATTGAGTTTCTCTGATCAAAGTGCAACCGGTGTGGGACCCAGCAATTGCCACTAAACAAGGGAACTTGGGAAAACTTGTAAAAAAAAGAAGGAGGGGGGAAAAAAAGAAAAGAAAGCCCCTACGTGCACGCACTCTCTGGATCAACCCAACCGTTTGGGAGAACAATCATGGGTGAAATATGACTGGCTCCTTAAAGTGCCCAGTCCTGGGATTTACTGCAGCATATTAATCTCCTATGCTTAATGCATTGACCTCTCACCCTGAGCAATTCAGTAGATGGGGCTCGAATAGCCAGAAGCTAATACAATAGATTAGGAGCAGAAGGCAAGAGATGGAGAGACGACCCAGGCCTCTGTGGAATAGTTTTGCAACTCCGTCAACATTCAGCGTCTGTATGTGTGCATTTGCAGCCGCACGCTCAGTGCTAGAGTTGCAGGTACACCTCAGTTACCCAAGTAGATATGGTCCTGGGCATCACTTCTTGAATTGGGTTCCAGAAGCAGAAATAACATGGAAAGAATAGGGTCAGGTCCCTACAGCACACAAAAGAAGAAGAGGAATTCAGCAAAACCTTTAGCCAAAACGAAGGATATACACATGTGAAACAAAGCAACCAGTTCAGGTAAGCCTTCCATAAGTAAAAAACATTCCCAGTCTTCTGGAGACCCCTTGATGGCTTCTTCCAAAAATATATCCAGGGAAGATGTCTCCTTTCACCCGTATTTGTCACCCTTGGCTAAAAGCAAACCTTTTAGCCCAAACTAACAATATACACACATGGAACGAAATGACCAGGTCAGATAAGCTAGATAAGTAAACAAAAACATTCCCAACCTTCCAAAGACCGCTTGATGGCTTCTTCCAAAAATATATTTGAAGGAGTGCCATGCTGAGGATGGAGCAAGCTTGTTTTCTGCCGTTCTAAGGGATAGGACTCGGAGCAATGGATGCAAGCTACAGGAGAAGAGATCCCACCTCAACATTAGGAAGAACTTCCTGACAGTAAGAACTGTTTTAATTTGGTGGCCCTTGAAATCTCTTCCAACTCTATGATTCTATTAAAGCTGTAGTCTCCAAATATAACTTTATAAAGCACTGGTTGTTGCTCAGGTCCCAAATAATTTTGACACACTCTGTCAACAGGGGTGTCATTTGGATTATCTACCTTGGGGTCAAAATACCTTAAGGCCAGAGAACTGTTTCATTTGTCCTGGTGGGTTGTTGACCTGCCTGGCTCTTGGTATGCCAGTAATGTAACACCCTTGCGACACTCGATGCTCAGGCCAGAGCATTTTATTACCCCGCTTCTACTCTCTCTGGTTTATATCGGATTGTGTTTTCCATAGACAGGTAATAAAGGGAGGAGGAGGGAAGGCTGGATTTATAGTCTGCTAGACATAGTTTTTCCTGGGCTTGCTGTCCATCATCCTAGCCTTGCTTTGTTCTTCCAGGGCAGGACTACTGCTGGTGGCATACCCTAACAAAACAGAGAAGGTCAGGAAAGCCATGATGTACCTACAACCATTTTTAAAGAAATGAAATCAAATCTCATCCGCGATGCAACCACAAACAGCTTCTCAAACAGTGATTCCAATTGACTTTGTTTTTCAGATCGATACAAGCCGAGACAGCTAGACTACAAATCTCAGCGATCCCACGTGGGAGAAAAAAAGTGAGATAGAAATGAAATCAAATGAAATGCAATGGAATCAATGGCGGAGCAATTGCAATGGGAGCAATTTTTGCAGTAGGTCTTACTGCTCAACGTTTTGGTTAAAAATTACAACCAGAAGCCACTTCTAGTTGCGAAATCTCTCTCTCTCTCTCTCTCTCTCTGGGGGATGGGGGACGGGATTGGAGGTATATGTAGATATTTTTTGGGAATTGCCACTATTGGATGTGATGGCAGGGGGGCAGCAAATGCATTGTTTTTAATTTGAAAAATATTGTTTTTGGCAAGCAGGAGAGAGAGAGTGAACAAAAAGGGGTTGGTGGCAGCAAGGTGCTTTATCACCACCTATGTTGTTGGTGGTGCCTTTGAGTTGTTTCTGACTTATGGTGACCCTAAGGCGCTCCTATTGGGGGGTTTCTTGGCAAAATTTGTTTAGAGGGGGGCTTGCCTTTGTCTACCTCTGAGGCTGAGAGAGTGTAACATGTCCAAGGTCACCCAGTCGGTTCCCATGGCTGAGCAGGATTTGTCTGGGAACCATGCCCTAGGAGGAGCAGCTTAGGGAAATGGGAATGTTAAGCCTGGAGAAGAGAAGGTTAAGAGGTGATATGATAGCCCTGTTTAAGCATTTGAAGGGGTGTCCTATTGAGAAGGGAGAAAGCTTGTTTTCTGCTGCTCCAGAGAATAGAAGCCGGAACAATGGATGCAAGCTGCAGAAAAAGGGATTCCACCTAGACATTAGGAAGAGCTTCCTGACAGTGAGATATATTCTACAGTGGAAGATGCTCGGCTTTGGAGTTTTTTTAAGATAGAGGCTGGATGGCCATCTGTTGGGAATGCTTGCATTTATCTTCATGCATGGCAGGGGTATGACTGGATGGGCCTTTGGGTTCTCTTCCAACTCTAGGATTCTATGGGACTCTTTCAGACGTGGGAAATTGGAAGTATAATCCAAGGGCAATCCAAACGCAATCCTGGGGTTTCATGTTATTGCGAATTAATTCTTCTCACGCAAATTCGGGCAAAAGGGAAGTCACTCCGAATGCAATCATGGGTTTCACATTATTGCGAATTTAAGCTTCTCACGCGATTTCGGGCAAGGGGGGGTTATTTTTGGGTAATGGGAAGTGATTCCGAATGCCTTCCGAACGGAGCAGGGGTTCAGGTAAATTCGCTAAACAAGAGAATTTACATGAATCCACATTGGCTCCATTCGGAATTGGGAGAAATTCTTCCCGTTTGAAAGAGTCCTATGATTCTATGAACCCTGGTCTCCAGAGTCATAGTCCAGTGCTTAAACCATTACACCACATTGATACCACTGGCTGCATACAGATAATTTCTGTGGGTGGGATGGCAGCTCAACCAATTTTGGTATCAGTTGCCAAAGTCTCTATGATGTCTGGATGACAAAAGCCAAAGACGTATTTGTCAGCCGGGGAAGTTGGCTTAAATGAATGGGAAAATGAATGTAGGGGCTTAAAAAATCTGTATGGTTTGGGTAAACTTTGCTGACATCCCTGACATCTGTGGAGCAGGTGGAGGAGCACCTGATTTGGGACTTCTTTCCCCTAACCCGTGTTTTAAAAACTCACCGTTTACTACGAGTTTTCAGTGATGACAGGTGGCTGCCTTTTTATTTCTGGTCCCTGTTCATCGTCTGATGCTGCTGCTGTGGGTGCGAGTCACTCTGCAGTCAGAACAAGGTGCAGTGTTGATAGTATGGCTGGGTGCCTTGCTCCGACCTCAATGGTGGCAGTGTGTGGCGAACAGGGACCAGATGGGAAGGTAGCTGCCCATCATTGCTAGGGAAAGAAAGTAACATAAGGGGTAAATTCACTGGGAATTTGGGGCTAGAATGCTCCTGGGGCAGCCTGGAGTATTCTGGCAAGTGTAGACAAGCCTACAACTGTTTCTTAGAGCTCAGACGGATGATGCTGAAAGGCAACATATTCCTTGTCATTAGTTAATCTTTATGCTATAATGACCACCAAATGTCTCTACTTCCAAAATCCACCTAACAAAGGCCCTGGATGTGCTTTTTTTCCAGCAGCAAGAATTGGGGAAGGGATCCTGTTTCGTTCGTTGTGTGGGACCAAAATGGACCTCTGCTTTTCCTTTAAAAAAAAACAAAAACATTCTCCAAGCCACGCAAAACATTTGCGGCTTCTCCGAAAGGCTGAGAGCGCTCTGAAAAGCTTCTCAGAAATGCTAATGGTACAATTCTGAGAATGTTGCATAGAGCTATCTGGAGCTATAGGACCAATTACACCATTATCTGTCTTGGAAACTGTGGCCTCAACCCAACAGACTAGTACAAATTCCCTCATGCGGACATATGCAGCAGCACAACCCAAGCCCCATGCAGGATGCCCAACAGATGCCATTGACTGGGTGCCATAGAGCAATGAATTCACAATACATGAGGTACAGCCACAATGCAAAGTATAGGATGCACCACCACAGTGCACAATGCACAACTTGCACAATGCAGTCAGAGAGGAAGATACTATCTGTGCAACTCTGCTTCTGCTGCTATTGGCTGAATGTGTCCGTTGCACAACAGTAACCTTTTGCATGACTTAGTTTTTGGGTCTCCATATACAGAATCAAAGAGTAAATAGTGAGTCAAATCCTCGGGTTCTGGAGCCCCACAAATGCACAAAGGGAGGGCCAAAGGTGTATTAGACTATCTGTCATCGGTCATAGCTGTAGGCATGGTTTGGAAAAAAAAAAAAGGGGCTGTAGAAATAGTATTTTCCCACCCAGAAGATGCAGTTTCCTGACCAGAAAGTGCTGTTCACTGTTCAAAAAATGCATATGGAAACTTTGTGCAGCACAACTCCTGAACTGGGAACAGTCATAAAAAAATGGCACAGCCTTTGAAGATTTTCCTGCGGTGGGAAGAAAATGGCTCAAATGACTTGTTGCTCGCTTCAAGAAGGAAAGAATTGCATCACTGTTTCCAAAGGACTAGACCTCATGAAGAGGGACCAGGGGCAGTTGCAAGCTCAGTTACCTGGGACATGGGGTTTTTAAACCCCTCGCTTGGGTACCCCTTGCCTCTGGGAAAGTCAGTGCCACCAGAAGGAAAGCAACCAAAGCTATGGATGTCTCCTTCATGTTTGCTAGGGACAGTGAGGTACAGCACCTGGCGGGTGACACTCTTCCACCCTGTTTGCTTACGGGTACGTGTGTCTTGGCTCCAGATGGAGACAGGTGGCCCTCAGTCTGCATCCCCATCTTTCCCAACTTTGGCATTGCCTTTAAAGGGGTTTTTTTTGGAAGACAAGGCCTTCAGGGACATACCCAGCTCACGAACTTTTGGACCCGTTTCTGTCTTAAGACTCAGTAGAAACACTTTAGTGTCCTTGGTGTCCACACTTGTGTCCATGCGGAACCCCACAGCCTGCCATTCTGGATTTTGCTTTCCACCAAATGATCTGGGACATGATTTGTAGGTCAGCAGGCGGCTTGTCCAATGTTAGGATCTAATCTCCATGTTGTGAAAGCCTCCCCCTCCCTGCTGTAACCAATACAGTTGTGGCTGTTCTTCATATTCGGAAATGGCATCTTATGTGATACATTTTCTCTTCTCCCCCTCCGCCCCGGGACTCCATTTCCCTTCCTTGCTAGGATCACAAGCTGCTGTTTGTATAAACTGATCCAGAGTTAGTGGCCTGTTCCATTTTCTTGGCCTTGTGCAATTGATTTCTTCATTGCCCTCCAGTGTATCTGATATATTTCATGGTGACCTCATCCGAAACATTTCTGATGGAGTAATGAAAATTAAAACTGGATTCCCCCCTTTCCTCTTCCTCCTTTGCTTCTTCTATACCTGCCTATTAACCCAAATGATTTAGAGCACCCTCAAACCTTATATCAAATAAAGCATATTTCAGGAGCTCCACGCTCTGGGACATATGGAAGAGGTTATTCATGCTAAAGAGGCCTTGAACAGCAGTGATGCCATAGGAGACACTGGAAAACCATATCACCTTGGTTTAGCCGGGTACCAAATCACAGCCTTCCTTTTCCCTGTGACGGCACCCACTGATTTATAGAGTGCCAGGACACAGTCAGTGTGGATACCACTTTATTTTTCGCAAATCTTTATAGGTTTCCAAAAAAGGAGAAAAGAAATACGTTTGTATCCTTTGTTAGTTTTTCTTCTTCCTTTTCAAGCCCTGCCTAAGGGCCCCTTCGGCTGTTACCTTGTCCTGACCTGCATCAGGCATACACCCACCATTAATAACGTCTAAACTCAATTCGATGTGAAATGTAATTCCCTTCTGCCAACCCACTTACTTTCCATTTCAAAACAAATATGGAAGACTTGTGAACGAGGAAAGAAAGAAAGAAAGAAAGAAAGCTCAGTAATTATACTATAATTGCCTATAAAGTCCTGCCCAGAAATTGACTCATATGGCAAGTCATATACAAGAGGCTGTTTTCTCAAACCAAAATGTCAGATTATTTGTTTCACCTGAGGTTTGTCCTATCATGTATAAAACAAGATGGGGATCAGAAATGTTTTGTGTGTGGTGGTGCAAAAAGAGCCAGTACACGGAAGCTATGGGCTATAGGACAAATCTATTGACCTTGCTACGACAGTACCCCGGGCTGCCAATCTGTTTCCAAGCACAATGCAAAGTTCAAATGATGACCTATGAAGCCCTCTAAGGTCTGGGTCCTGGTGATCCGAAGGTTGATGTTGTCCCATCTGAGCCTACTGAAACTATGAGACCTTTGAGGGAGGCCCGTCTCTCCATCCCACCACCTTCATGGGCACATTTGGTGGGAATAAGAGAGAAGGCCTTCTTGGTGGCTGCTCTCCCTGAGTTTGGAACTCCTTCCCTAGGGAGACCAGCATGGCTACTTCTTTGCTGTCTTTTCAGCAGCAGCTGAATACCTTTTTATTTCTGGACTGGCCCCGGATTAAACAGCCAGTATAGGCGTGCCCCATATGTATTTTTCTTTGCAATTCACTCTATTTTGTAAGCCACCTTGACTCCTTAGCTAGGAAAAAAGGCGAGGTATAAATGAAATGAGGAATGGATGGACCCCAGGCCTCTTGCCATTTGTTACTACCTGGGATCTGCTGTACCATTTTCACACCTCTGTTCCACCTCATATGGACTGTATTCATTTCTTCCACCTCCCAAAAATCCACAAGAGTATGTTGCCATCTGGATAAAGACACACTGGGGAAAATATAGGCTCACTCTCAATCAGGAGGTAGGCACCTACAGTCATCTAGGGGTCAAGATCCTACATCACAGTCTACTTTTTATAATTTTATTGATTGGTACCTATGTCAAAGAAATGCAATGGAACCCTGTTAGTGAATTATGAAGATGCACATCCAGCACTGGCAAGAGTGCTCTAATGCACATTGGGCACTTCTGAGATGCATCGAGCACTTCTGATACACATGGAGCACTCCTGATGTACTCTGGCACTTCCTAGCTGTTGCCCGGATGTACATCAAGGAGTGTCACGATGCACGCTTGTGCCCATTGCACGTCGGGCCGTAGCACATCAGTCACCCCTTGTGCAACCCATACGTTGTGATGTCACAGCAGCCCCTAGGTGAACATGGATAGTGTGAAACAACTCAGTTCAATTGTTCACATATGTAATGCCATTTATGAGGACAGAATGTCTACTGATGCTTGTGAAGGACAAGTCCCATCAACCTCAGATAATAAAGTCTAACAATAAAAGTGGAGTGGGGCTGGGAGCTGCAGTCCCACACCATTTAGAGGGCAACAGTTGGCCACTTCTGCTCTAGATTATCAGAAGTTTGAAACAGCTCTGTCTCAAAAAGCTACAGTGTGCAAATAGGGAGGTTGCACCTTGCAGAGTGTCTTAATGTCCCTGTACAGCATTTCTATGAAAGTTCTCTACCAGCAAAATACATTTCTAAAATTAACTCTGGGACTGTAAAGGTTCAATGTTCTGTTCCATCTGTTGGTTTCCATCTTTTTCATTTCCCACACTCCATCCCGATGCATATAAAACACTGAAAGGAAAGCAGTTCTGGTGTGGTCCTGTGTATGGTTTTATAACCGGTAGATAGCAGGAGTCTGAGGACAGGAGCAAAGGGGTAGTCCTTACTTACTAAGAAATGAGAAATTTTTTTTGGGGGGGGGGGGGATCCTTGGCTGATCTAATATAATTTAATTTGTTCATGTATGATCCGGAGTGAGGGGGAGCACTGAAGGGGCCAAATGACTGGCATTGTCTACTTATGCTTGCATCAAAAAGTTACTTTTTCTTAAAGACGTTGTGCCATAGTTGTCAGAAAGCTGGACCAGGAGTTTGAGAGGCCGGAGATCAGATACCCAACTGGGCCAGTCAGTTTATTACCATAACCTACCTCATAGGGTTGTTTTGAATATAATGAAGGTGGAGGTGAGTGGGAAAGCCATGCATATTAACTCCAAGACGAAGGAATTGAAATATGATAATTAAAGTAAAAAATGACTTCAGTTAAGCCTTCTGATTCTAATAGCACATCACTGGATTAACAGACAGGTGGAATACACACAACCCTGCCGATAAAATAAACATAATGTGCAAGTCAGAGATACCTAATCCCAGGATGATGTTGCTAGAAAATTTGAGATGTTTACCAGTTGTTAAGAATCCCTTAATCTCTTCTGCGCTCCTGTCTGGCTCTGCCAGTTTCCTCCGTCGTACATATCAGATTTCAGGATTGCTATCTACAGAAATCTTCCTAATCTAAATCCCACGAAGGTGGGAAAATGGTCTTCTAGGTAACCGTTTCTCCAATCAGACAAGGCTTTGCTTTGCAGAGGTTACGGAGTGCTTTGAGAAGGAGGTAGATAATTTCCAAAGTGTCTGTTAAAGCAGAAACAACACATTAACGTCGAAGGCATTTATTATAGCATGGGATTTCATGAGCCATAGTTCACTTCGTGAAACGTATGAAGAATTATCGACAGTTCCATCCTGGATCCAGGTAAGCCAATGAGGACAAGTGGTGTGATTCTTTTTGTAAAAAGCACAACACTTCCACCCTAATCCAGGCCTTTGATGATAAATGGGATTTTCCTTCTGGAAACGTCTGGATATGGATTCAGGCAGTCATGTGGCCTTCCGACACTTGCCAATCTTCATCATCACCACACAGTGGTCAAGCTTCATGGGTATCAGAAAATGTACCCCTTGGATTGGCTCATGACCAAGCTACCACCATTATTTCTCCTTGCACACAAGAATGAAATAATTGAGGGTTTACATCCTTAGAATCCAACATCTGGAGGGCCACAGGATTCCTACCTTTGCCATGAAAGGAGTCTTTTCCTAAAGGAGCACCCTGTTGCTGGTGTGGACTCTAAAATGAGACAACTCTATTCATGTCTTACGCGATTAGGGTGAACTTTTGTGGAACATTTCCTTGCATCTCGTTGGTGACCCAATGAATGAGAGACCTCCGTGTCACCCTATCCTCAACCGCCCTGCTCAACTCTTGCAGATTCATGGCCATGACTTCTCTGATTAAATCTGGAATGTGTTCTTCTTCTTTTCTAATTGCCCTCAACATTAACAAGCATGATCGTCTTTTCTATGGGGCATGTCTTCTCATGATGTGGCCAAAGTACGACAGCCTCAGTTTAGTCATCTTGGCATCTAGGGAGAGCTTGAGCTTGATTTGCTCTGTGACCCAACCCTTCGTCTTTTGAGTATTTTGGTATTCGCAGCTCATTTCCCCCTCAATCAGCTTTCTTTACTGTCCATTGTTCACAACCATATGTAGAAATGGGAACGAGGATGGTATGGAACATCCCAACTTTAGTATATAATGATATAACTTTACACTGAAGGATCACGTCTAGTTCCTTCATAGTTGCCCTTCCAAGTCCTAGTCTTCTTCTAATTTCTTTTTTTTTTTAATCAAAAGTAGCAGAACTTTATTGACAATTTCTTAGTTGTTGTGTTTTAGAAAAAAATGCAGTTAGTTCACTTTACCAAAATACTTCAGTTTTCCTGCAGGATCCAGAATTATTGTTTCACTGCCCAGCTTCCAACCAGCAGGGCGAACTTCTCCATGTTTATCAGTGTATTGGAACGCTTGCACTAGACAAAGAGTTTCATCCACAGATTTTCCGACAGGAAGATCGTTCATTGTTATTTGTCAAAGAATTTTCTTATCATCGATAACGAACAGGCCTCTAAGAGCATGTCCTTGGTCTTCTAGATATACACCATAATCTTTTGAAATCTGATGTGTCAAATCTGAAAGAAGTGGTATCTTTAAAGGTCCAAGTCCTCCTTGTTTTCGTGGTGCTAAATGAGTGAACTGTGAATCTACAGAGCAAGCTATTACTTCAGCACCTATTGATCTGAATTCTTCAATTCTGTCGCTGAAGTCAGTTATCTCCGTTGGACACACAAATGTGAAGTCAAGAGGATAAAAGAAGAAAACAAGTTATTTTCCTTCATAATCTGTCAGTTTCAGCTCTTTGAACTCTCCATTGATGACTGCTGTTCCTTCCCAGTCAGGTGCAGGTTTAGAAATCTTGGCCTTGCTGAGATGGAGTGAGTGGTCCTTGATGGTCACCCTCCCCACCTCGCCAGGGTATACCTCTCCCCCAGCGTAGTAGTGGCACTTGTTCTCGTTGCCCCAGGCCTACAAGGAAGGGGGGGGGACTCTGCTGCAGACGCCCCTTCAGCCGCCATCATCACCCCAGTTGCCATCAAGACCAGGCACAACATGGCCTACAACGACGCCCCTCTCACTCACTCTTCTCCTAATTTCTTGACTGTGTTCTCCGCTCTGATTGACGATTGGGCCCAACTGTGCTAATATACCCATCCCTCCATATTTGTGGATTTGATTATTCACGGATTTGATGAATATATTCTCTCTAGGAATATCTAGGTCCTCCAGTGCAACTCTATGGTCAACTTTAACTAAAAGATGCACTGAAAGACCTAGAGATTCCTAGAGAGAACATCTCTAGGCCCTCCAGTGCAACTCTGTGAATCTCTAGGTCCTCCAGTGCAACTCTGTGGTCAACCTCTGACGGACACTGACCATAGTGTCACTGGAGGAGATACAAATGTCTAGTGGAGTGTTATCTCTAGGAATCTCTAGGCCTTTCAGTGCAACTTTTAGTTAAAGTTGACCATAAAGTTGCACTGGAGGACCTAGATTTTCCTAGAGAGAACACCCCACTAGGCATTTGTAGCTCCTCCAGCGCAGTTGTATGGTCAGTGTCTGTCGGAGGTTGACCACAGAGTTGCACTTGAAGGACCTAGAGATTCCTAGAGAGGTGTCCTCTCTGGTAAAAACATGGTGTTTTTGTTATTTGTGTTTTCCCCCCTATTCACGGGGGTCTTGTGCCATTAACCCTAGCGAACGTGGAGGGACAAGTGTATAACTATCCCAAATCTGAACCATTGCCAGTTTGATTTTTTTTTAAAGATCCTCACACCGACATCCACCTGGCTGATCTTTTTTCCGTTTTCCGGCTCTGTCCTGCTTTCAAATCAACCGGAAACCGCACGGATTCTGTGGCCAAACTGAAGCCCAGTTAGAGGCACTCTTTCCTCCCACTCCTCGCCGGTTTCAAAGATTGTTTGCCTGAAATAATTAGATTTCCACCGAGAGTGCCCTAATTGGCCTTCTAGATGATTGGGTTGTCTGCGAGGTAATAGCAAAATGGCCGTGTTCATTTTCCTTGGCTGTATCAGGCAATATATCACGGTCCTTTTCCCTCCTCCGCCTCCTCCTCCCTCCCGAAGCTCTTCAAATAAGATTGCCTCACTCTTATTTGGGTCCCATATTATAGATTATAAATTTCGCTGCCCTCCTCTTCTCTTTTTAATTTGACCCCCAACTGTTGAAACTTTGCTTCAAGTAACTGCTCTCCGGCCCCACACCCGCTAATGGGTTCGTATGAAATACATGCTTTCGAAACGTTTGACATTTTCACAGCCCCAGCTGCATCCAATAAGGGGCCAACCCCACCTGTCCTGGAATGAAAATGATAGAACATTTTTCAGGATACGTGAGATCAGATACATGAAACAGGGGTGAGGAGGGGCCCCTAATGTGCAGCTTCCATGTTGTTGTTGGGAGTGCCGTCTTTAAGGGCTGGATCTAGAAAGAGAGGCTTCAACGATATGGTACGCTTAAAAAATCCACTATGCATGGACCCAGAACTCAGAGAAGTTACTTTTTGGACTCTTAAGACTTCGAATCCCCCAGCCAGGATAGCCATTGGCCATACTACTTGAGGAACCCTGGGAAGAATACTTCAAAGTCTGGATATTATTAGTAGTTCTGAGCCAAGTAGACCCGATTGAGTCAATCGTATCCTAGTAGGCCGACATTTATGTGAATCTCATTTATTCAGTAGGTTTACGTGCCTTAGGTTCCTTCAATGTAACCTTTTTAATATCTGTATTAATTTTTCCCCAATTTTCTGTATTATGTCCAGGATTTCCTAAAGAACCCAGTTGACTGGGGGTCTGACATGCCATTTCAGATCAGGTCAGCTCTAGGCCTGAGACTTTGTATGTTCATATATGTCCTGTGATACTGCTTGAGAGAGCAAGCATGGTGGAGTGGTTTGAATGTTGGATTACAGCTCTGGAGACCAGGGTTCAGCTCCGCACTTGGCCATGGAAACCCAATGGGTTGAGAGACACCATATCTTAACCTCAGAGGAAGTCAATGGCAAACCCCTTCTGAGCAAATCTTACCACGAAAATCCTTTAGGGTTGCTGTAAGTCAGAAATGAATTGAAGGCACACAACAATGGCTCGTCTTGCGCCACACTGAGAGAGTGTCTGTCTGAAACAGATGCGAAACATTGACGTGTTTTAACGGAAGGTGTTGAGACATCAACCCTTGGCATCCAGATGTTTGCTACATTTAAACAGCACCTGCGCCTTTGCAAAGAGATCTCCATTATTTCAAACACTGGTTCAAAGATTTGAAAAGAGAGCTGGCCAGCAAAATAGAGCACTCCATTCTGGTTATTTCCATGGTACTACTTAAGCTGCCAATAATAATAATAATAATAACAACAACAACAACAACAACAACAATAGATTTTATTTATATCCCACCTTTCCAAAAGGATCAAGGCGGGTTACAAGAAAATTATGACTCTGCCCCAGAAGAGCTCCTTTCTACCATCTCAGATGATCAGAAGAGGTCGAGGAACGGGCTAGAATTTCAATTTGTTCACTTTTTGAGAAGAATTTTCCAATTTGTTTTTCATATTGCTCCCTAAATGGGATATAAAACATTTGAGTTGATTTTTTAAAAATTAAAAAAAAAAAAGACTGTATGTGGGAGAAGATATAACTAACGGATTTGTTCATCTATGCAGTAAAAAGTTTCTTTCCTTCATTTTTTTCTAAAAAAACATAGATAATAGGATGGAAAGAACTGATGATTTTGAAAATGGAAAAGAACCAGAGAGTTTAAAAAAAATTACATGGGAGAACACAGAACAGACAGATTCGACTTGGAAGGGCGTGAGAGTAAGTTTGCTGCAACTCCTGAACCCTAGCCATGCAAACGCAGTAAACTTGGGGAGCTGCTTCCAGCTGTCAATAGAAGAGGCAAAATGTAAGGAGAAGAGAATTGCACGTATTCAGCTTACTCTCACTGTAATTGAACAACAGCCGCACCAGAAGTATACTTTTGTTCAGCATACTCTGCTGTTACCTAGAAACAAGAATCGCTTCCTTCGGAGCAAAGCTGGCCATGGACATTTAGGCGTCTTGAGCCAGAAAATCCAAATGGCATCCCAGGTTAGTCTTGGGCACGATTGCCCCGGATGATTGTCTCCCTAAGCCCTGTTTCAAGTGAATGGGAACTGTGTACAACCTTTATGTAGCTTTCCTGAAGAGCGCAGACAGGAGCTGTCTTCTCCTGAGCCATCCCTATCTGGAGATGTGCAGGGTCAAAGATGGCAGGACCATTACCGTTGGGATGGGACCCTTGAAGCACCATCCAAGATCACCAGATTTTGCAATCTTATGGAACTCCGATCCCAGGATTCTGTAGGATGGAGTCATGGTGTTGAAAGACCAGGCCTGTCTACACTGTTGCGATCTGCTTCCTCCACATCATGCATCTTTTGGTCTCTGCTTCTTCCCTTTTTTTCTAAGCTAAAGGACCTCAGATCTTTCCTCCAAGGAGAGCTGAACTCCGTAGGCCAGTTTCTCCTGTTTCCCATCCCGCCATGCAAACTCAAATCTCTCGCCTGAGATGAGTGGAATTGCTCCATCAAGCTTCTCCAGAACTACCTTCACCTTTGAAAGGTGATATAAATCACTTGGCTAGGAAAAAGATCTGTGACATCATTGGAAATACATGCTGCTGGTGAAGCATGGGTTTTAATTTGGGTCGAAATGTCACACATAATCTAGTCTACCCTTGAAAATATAACTTTATATTTCCATATGGGTCACGTTAAGGGAAAGCGGGTTGTTTTCTTTTTTCTTTCTTTCTTTCTGTCTTTCTTTTTTTGGGAAAGTAAAAAAAAGCAACTCCATTAGAGAAGGTCTGGAAAAGTTTAGCCAATTTTCAGGCGATACGTCTTAATTTTTCAGAATGGAGGAAAGAAGGGAAGTAAGGGAAGCTGAAGTAAAGGATGAGGCGAGGAACCCTTTGCAAAAAGCGCCATCGTATGCGTGTTTACTCTGAAGTAAACCCCTTTGGCTTGAATGGTCATTACTCTCAGATGTACTTGCAAGGGATAGCAGCCTGAAAACAGGATTATGTTTCCCAAATTGCTACGCCTAGAACAGTAAAACTCTACCTATAGTTGACCTCTATTTAAATTGGGCTTTCAGTTGGGCTAGCATTGCCATTGCAGTGCCTTCCTTCCTTCCTTCCTTCCTTCCTTCCTTCCTTCCACCTGTATTAGCCATGCAACATCATACATTTACAATAAAACTTCAGGATCATTATTATGAAATTTAAGCCATAAATTTGTTGCCTCCACCGGGAAATTGGCCACTAACCTAGTAATATGCGGGTTCCGATCTTCTAATAAATATTGCCCTTATAACCCATCCAAACAAATATTCATTTCCCAAAGCCTCCTTAGCAATTTTTCCCCCTAGGAATTATATACAGTGGACAAGACAATACAATATGAAGAAGAACATCAGGAGCTGGTGCACAATAACATGAACAATTAAAAAATGGGGTCTGTAAATAATGATGATGATGATGATGATGATGATGTTTTAATTATATGCTGCCTTTCTCATAGGATCAAGGCGGCTCACAACATCAGATAAAATACAACATACTGTTAAATATCTGCCCCTAGTTGTGAGGGTTGTGCATTCAGCCTTGCTGAATGGGTCAGAAAGGCCTTCCGCGACATCAGCAATGAAAGAGTTTGAAAATAAACCCAGAACCCTACCCTGCAAGGGGGTAGTGCCAACCTAAGCCCTGGAACTCTTGGAAGCAACCCATGCTCATAAGTAAAGTGAGCAAACCCATTTGAAAAGATGCTAGCCAGATGGTCTTGCAAGGTACGTAAGAATGTTATGACTCTTTTTGTCTTGCAAGCCTAGGTCAACACGTGCGTTGCCATTTTCTGTGTACCTGGTGATTTTAGGATTCAAGCAGGTGTGTTTGAGCGGCACATTTATTAATGTGGGGATAACGACCCTGGCACTGACTTGCAACATGCCTGTTCCATGAAATTATAGGATTAAACAGGTGTGGGGAGCGAAACAATGGAAATTTGGCAACAAAGAGGTTCAAGATTCCCCAGAGAAGTGTGTAAGCTTTGTTTGCAAAGCTCAGAATTGGCAAAGCTTGAAGGACCAAGCAAAATGATGCTTGCCTTTTGACATTTCTCCTACAATCGCGGTGGCCCCAGGAGGAAAAAAGAAAGAATTTATATTCAGGGTTGGTTCTGGAAAACTCTGTCATGCATAGGGCCAAAACTAAACCAGGTCTCATTCCCACTACCTTTTAAACTGGATTGCAAATTGGTTTGAACAGCTTTAAATGACCATGGTTCGCACTTGAACCGAATTGTTGAACTGATTCAGAGAAGGGGGCCATGTGTTAGACCCATTTAACCTGCGTCTTTTTGACTCTGATTTTTTTCCTCATGTCTTTTTGGATAAATCGATTCAAGTGTGAATTGATTTAAATTTACCCTTTGGTCGGCTGGAGCGGGTCCATTTTGAATTGATTCATTCGTGAACGTGAACTACAAGTGGGTTATTTTACAGGGAAAAAAATGCAGTCGGGGCAAATGTATGACTCTTTTGATTCAGATTGCAAACCGATTTATTTATAATTGGGAATGAGGCCCTAGTGAATAAAATCTTGTGACATCCACTTATGCCCTGCTCTCACATCTTTGTGCCATCTTTAAAAAATGTATGATCTTCCCTTTTTTGACACTCGCCACCTCCAAAGCAATACACTAGGGAAAGGGAGGTTTGACATTAGAAGTTTTACTTGTTTAGTTGTCTGTCTGGGCCAAACACAAGCAGGACAGAGGTGCGCCATGAGAGAAGGCCGAGATTGTGGATTTGTTCCACATTTGGGGTGAAGGTTTGAGAACAAATCAAGTGTAGTCCTTGCAATGCTGATACGTATGAAGTGGCGGTCTCCCTAGATATGGAAACTTGGCTACATACATATTGCACCTGAAGGCCACACCAATAATAGGTAATGAACATGGCATACCACAACCGCAAGGTCAAGCAGTGGTATGTACATCTTCCACAGCATTCTTCACTGGGATGCTAGCATCAGTCCAGGCATGTCTGGGGTATCGTCAAAATAGCAAGGACAGAGGTTACACAGGTAGCTGCCCCTCTTTGGGAAATGCCCCCCAATAATAATAATAAGTTTCTTATCCACCTCTCTCGGATAATAATACGTAATAAGTGGAAAAATTCTTTGACGGTCTCTGCAGTGTTGCTCTCCAGACTATCAATGTAGCTGAATATATAAGCGGCGAGGTTGTGCTTTCAACTAAATCCTGGAGACCAGGGTTGGCATTTCAACTCAGCCATGGAAACCCATTGGGTGACCTTGGGCAAGTCAAACTCTCTTACCCTCGGATGGTGGCAAGCCTCCTTTGAATAAATCTTCCCAAGAAAACCCTATGACAGGGTCGCCATAGGTCAGAGTTGACTTGAAGGCACATAACACCAACAAAAAACCCTGTCCTACTCCACCAGCTGTCTCAATAGGAGTTTTCATTCGAATGTGGACAAATCACAACCATAGCAGGATGGATTGCCATAAAGAGGTATATGTGCCCTTGTATGTCGCAATTGTCTTAAATGTGTTGGAAGATGCTCCATGGGCATAATGGCAGCTTGAAGTCTTTACTTGGATCATTTGTGCACCTTGCTTTCTTTTCTTTTCTTTGCAGAGCCGGGGATTCCAGATCATAAGGTTTCACTAGTGCTTGCAAATAGAATTAAACCATTAGTGAAAGTGGTCGAGCTGGATTATTTCTGCAGTGCACATGCAGCCTGAGACTGTTTATACCCTGATCATAGTGCTGTTAACTTTTCCACTACCAGTGCACAGAAAGTGCTTGTGTTTGTGTATGTCTGTGACAGCTTCCAAGGCCTCACGCTCACTTACAAAAAAAAAGTGCTTTGCAATCTGAATCGATGGATCGGTTCAACAGCGGAGAGTGGTTCCCACTACATTTGCCCCGATCACATTTTTCCCGTGTAAAATAACCCACTTGTGGTTCCCATTCATGAGCGAATCGGTTCAAAATGGACCTGCTCCAACCGGCTGAAGAGCAAATTTAAATCGATTCCGATCCGCATCTGGTTCCCACTTGCGCAGAAGCGATTTATCCAAAAAGACGTGGAAAACATCAGCTTCAAAAAGACGCGGGTTAAATGGGTCTAGCGCAAGCCCCCCCCCCCCTCATTGCCGAATCATTTCAGCGATTTGATTTAAGTGGGAACCAGGCTCATTTGAACCGGTTCAAACTGAATTGCGATCCGATTTAAAAGTTAGTGGGGATGAGGCCCAAATCCGCCAATCAACCTGGCTAGTGGCCAGGCTGGGTGAGGGATGTTGGGAATTGTAGTCCAACCAGTATCTTTTCAATACTGGGGTTCTGATGGGCAATGACTCTCATTCAGGTAGAAGAAAGTCTTTCCCATCATTGCTTGTCACCTGATTTCTCCAACCAGAGGTTGTGGGCAGAACAAACCTGGACCCATGTGCCTTCTTCCCATTATGGCCCATAGCGTTGAACTGGTTAGGCTTTTTACTTTGAGAGGACTCCTCCTCCTCCTCCTCCTCCTGCCTTTTCTTCCCTGAGTCTGCTTTTGATTTGGTTTTATTGGCTAGTGAAAGGAATCATTTACTAGTCCAAGCTCAACAGTGACAAAGGAATGCAGGTGAAATTAGTCTCAGCTCCTCATTTCACCCAGTCTTTTTTTCCCCAGTTGGAATTTGAGCTTTGTGGGAAGGGAGGGTATACCTTTTTTTGCCCGCCCTAAACCCCTTTTAAAAGGACTTTGCCACTTCCTAAATGTTTCTTTCGAGGAAGAGTCTCCTGCTCCTGCCTCTCCTTCTCTGGTTTGCTCTCAGTCGAGGGCTAAAAAGGTTTTAAAAGTCTCGGAGAATAATGGAAGAACAAATGAAACACTTTTTTTTAAAACCCTCTTTGCCAGAATATAGAAGCTATACTTCAAATTGCTCCAAAGCGCATTTTAAGGAGCAGCTATTAGTATGAAATATGCAGGATGATGATGATGATGATGATGATGATGATGATGATGATGATTTTTAAGATTCAAGTGTGCTGCAGAAACCCTATACAGCGGGCCCCCTTGTTATCTGCTGGGGTTTTGTTCCATGACCCTATGTGTATAACAAAATCCGTGTATGCTCAAGTCCCATTAAATATAATGGCACAACAAAATGGTGTCCCATATATAAAATGGAAAATCAAGATTTGCTATTTGGAATTTATATTTTTGGGGAATATTTTCAAGCCGTGTATGCTCAAATCCGTGCATAAAAAAATCAGTGGATAAGGAGGGCCAACTGTATGATGTGTGTTTCAAACAGTACTGAGAGGAAGGCATATGTTCCCCAAAAACCTATATTGTGGAAACTGTTTTATGATTGCATTGGGAAACTTCAGGGGATTATGAATGAATTGGGAAAAGTGTTGTGGATGGAAGAAAGGAATACCAACCCTAGCTGTCCCCGAAAAAAGACATCCACATGCATAAGGCAAACTTGAACATATGGATGTCCCTAACAAAATTCTATGCCCAGGTCACTCAGCACCTCCCAAGCAACCATCTCACTCTGCTTCGTGGCAGGGCTGCTTCCAAGTCCCATCCTTCGCTGGCCAATGTAGATAATGCAAGGTAAAATTTACCATGGGGTGCATCTGCATGGTAGAAATAATGCAGTTTGACAGCACTTTAATTGCCACGTCTCCACCCTACAGATTCCTGGAATCTATAGTTTGGTGAGGCACTGACACTCTTGGGCATAGTAGGCTTGTAAAGCAACAATCCCAGGACACTGCTGTATGTGCCCACCTGTGGTTTAAGGTCTGCTGCTTTGTGTCCCACCAGTGAAGTTAACATACTTTTGGATATGTGGACACTGCCTAGCAGATCACTTCTGCCCATATACTTACTGACAATTTCAAAAAACATGTGGACAGGAATGACTCGGGTACATGGTGGAAGCACTGTCTGGGCATCCTCTTGTCTAGCCAATGATCTTGGAACTTTAGGGATTCATGTTTAGACTTATTAATGACCAAATGCGATCCCCTTCTGGCTTACCTTTGTTGCCTGGCAGGGCCCCAATGAAAGTTCTCCAAGACGCTGCAGATTGGGCCACTGGGAAATGATGTTTACAGCACTCTCCTGGTCACTGCGCACATTGAGAGAAGCAGTTGTAGTGGGATACCAAAGTGTCTCTTCAATTTCTTGACCTGCCCTGTGACTGGGAGAATGCTGCAGACATTATTTCCCAACACCCCAGTTTTCAGCCCCTTGGAGACCCTTCACTGGGGCACTGCCAGTCTGTAAAGGTGGGCATTTGAGGGGTGGCTCTGCCAGATATAGCTATGATCTCCATCATCGTAGTTATGTCTGACAATGCAGGATCTTGGCTGCCGTTTGTTGCTCTGTTTCGGGAGGCATAATTTCTTGGACTGGCTCTGTTTCACAAACCAAACTGTGACACGTTCATACCTGGACTTCTGCTTTCCTTCCATGTAACAGATTTTTAGTGGCCTTCTAATATTCTGACACGGGCAAGAGAAACAATCAGAAAGGAGCGAAAAATCCTTCGGATTTGTTTGCTAAACTTGAGGGTATCCCAGAGGCCTAGATACACCAAAAACACCATATCCCATCCGATCTTGGAAGCTAAGCACGGTGAGCCCAGGTTATTCCTTGGATGGGAGACAGCCAAGGAATACTAGGGGCCATAGGTTGTATTTCAGAGGAAGGAACTGGCCAAACCACCTCCGAGGATTCCTTGCCTAAGAAAACCCTATGGAATTTATGGGGTCACCACAGGCAACTTGAAGGCACATACAACCTGGAAACGGTGGAGTCACTGGGAAGAATACTGGGACATTTTGTTAAAAAGAAGTGACAAAATATGGGACAAAGTGAGTGTGCAATGAAGCAAACACGCTACGAACCCAAAAACAGAATTGCTTCTCAAATTTGGAGCAAAGTGCTCTTTAAACTCCTTCCTCTCTATTTGCGGATTCTCTCAGTGGTTATTTAAAAAAAAAAGAAATCCCCGAAAATTTAAATACGAGATGAAATCAAAAATGGAAAGGCGATCCCTCTAGGCGGCGCTATTTAACCATAACTCCTCCAATAGAAAAAAGAAAGCAGGCAAGGGGTAGAATTTCTCACCCAAAAGAAAAGGAAATCCCATTTTCAGCTCCTTTCCCAGGTCCTGTTCCTCTTCAGGTGTTCCGAAATTATTTTCCAGTGATGGAAATGAAAAAAAAGGAACCCAAACCAGGTGGATTTTTGGTTTGAACCGCCTATTCTTGCTTTGTATTTATACTTTGAAAGGACGCATGAAAAAGTTAACTTGCTCCTTTCGTCTTTTTGGTGTTAGATGCTTTGTAAAAGTGTGCGTGTGCATAAAACCGTCTGGGATGGCCGGACATTCTTGTCCCGCTTTTTGGAATTTTGGAAGGCTCCATTTTTAAAATGTATTCCTCTCCTGCCCTCTTCTCGATCATGAGACTCAAGGCGGCTAGCAACATATGGAAAAACAACGTGGATTAAAACTAGACAAAGCTTCAATAAAAAAGTATTCATATAAAAAAATGAAAAACAATTAATCGATAATGGTAAAAAAAAAATTAAACACCGATAGCATTAAAAGACAACACGCAATCCTTAAAAAGAGCTCCACACCGCATTAAAATCTCACTTCGTCATTTTCGAAAAGCTTAATAGCATAACAGTATTTTAACTTGCCGATGGACAGCAAGGATGGGGCCATCCAGGCCTTTCTAGGGAGGGAGTTCCAATGTCTGGGAGCAGCCACCAAGAAAGTCTTCTTCTTGTTTCCACCAAAGGAGTCTGAGAAGATGATGGGACAGAGAGAAAGGCCTTTCCAGATGATCTCCGATGGGCTCATAAAGAGAGATACATGGCTTTTCAAATAGCCTGGACCCACATTATATAGGGCTTTATAGGTCATCTTTTTATGTACAATTCTTGCTGGAAGAGAAATGCCCAAATGCCACTCTTGGAGTTGCCAAATTTCTCTCGGAGGCAGCTAAGATCAGAACCCACTAGGGATAAAGGGACAGTTCGGGTTAGAATTAGAGTTGGAGTTAGAATTAGTTAGCGTTATGTGAAGTCGAAGGCTTTCCTGGCCGACATCAATAGTTTTTTGTACCATTGTGCATGTTGATACATTTTGGGGCTGTGTGGCCATGTTCTAGAAGAGTTTCTTCCTGATGTTTCACCATCATCTGTGGCTGGCATCTTCAGAGAACCGAGTTAGTGTTATGTTTAGCAACTTCCACTCCTCTTGCTTTCCCGTGGGGAATTTTATTGTGGGCGACTTGTATATCTTGAGAACTTGTATATCTTGACTGAACTTGCAAACTTTGACTGAATGCCTAAATTTTGGGTTTACGGGCCGTAATAAATTATGACTGACTGTCTTTATAGATTATCACCAACACGCTGAATATACCATAATGCTGGCGATGACCTATATGACTATCTATATATGAACAAACTTATTGAAGAACCTAAGCAGGAGCTGGCTCGTTGAGATCAAGGCCACATTTCGGCTGCATCCACACTGCAGAAATAATCCAGGTTGATTCCACTATAACTGCCATGGCTCAATACTATGGAATTCTGTTTTATTTTGGGGTTTTGGGTCTTTTTTTTTTTGGTGAGACATTTAGCCTTCTCTGTCAGAGAGCTCTGGTGCCACGACAAATGGCAAATCCCAGGACTCCATAGCATTGAGCTATGGCGGCTAAAGTGGAGCCAACCTGGATTATTTCTGCAGTGCAGATGCAGCCTAAATCCAAGATTCTGTTGCCTTCTGTAACTAACCAATTTTCTCCTTGTGGTGTTAGACATATTCATCTGCTTATCGCTTTACGGGATCTAGGCCGATGCTGTTAAAAAAGCCCATGCTGAACACAAGAAAACGGTGATGGCGATAAGCATGACGACGGCAACAGTTTCACATTTGAATCTGGATTTCCATTTAGATTGTACCCTTATGCATGTTCGTACATGTTTCTAATCCTGCTGTTTGAGGAAAGGGGTGTAAAATGAAAACCCGACCAAACGCCGAGTGCGTATGGAAGCATTGCATGCAGCCAAAGTATCTCTTTGGATCTCGACTGTCATGCTTTGGGCTGAAAAGCTATACGCATTTTCCTGGGAGTAAGCCCAACTGAACGCAAATGATTTATCCCTGAGTTGAGGTCTCCGGGACTGTCGATGGTAGGTTTGCGAAAGGGTTGCTAATATTGCAAAAGCAAGAATTAGGATGCTGCAAGATTTATCATCCGTCTCAATGGAAAGAACAAAGGAAAGCTACTTTGAATTCATTTGTCTTTAATTAAAAGATTTATCCGACATCTATCTACAATGTGGCTGCATGAGAAACACATTTTCTTTGCTGCGCCCGTTTAGGCTATTGCTTGTTTAAAACAATTGACTCAATAAAGGCAAACTAATATAAAACAGTCCAGGGTGGGCTTGGATGTCTTTTTATATATCTGTTATTGTGTCTCTTACTCTGCAGGAAAGAGCCATTCATTAAATTAAGAGAGGAAAAAAAAAAAAAAAGAAAGAAAGAAAGAAAGAAAGAAAGAAAGAAAAGAAAAGAAAAGAAAGAACCCGGTGAGACTTGGGCTTTCATTGAAGAAAGCTTTCTTCTGATCCAAGCTTTTGCTGGGTGGATTGTCTTACAAAGAAAATAAACAAAAGGGGGTTTTCTTGTTTTTTAAAAACGAAAGAACTGAATATACTCAAGAGAAATGCTGCCCAAGAAGGAAATAATTTGAAATGATTAACTCTAAGTACGGCTTCTGCCTTCCAGAATATCACAGTTTGCTTAGAGTTTGGGTAATCGGAACATTTTTGCAATATTGTTCATATTCTTCTAGGTTGATATAATAGCTAGTTGTAAAAAAAAAATCAGACATAATGCCTGAGCTTTTAGCATATAGAAAGAAAGCAGGGGAAAGGATAAATAAATAATTTAAATTTTTAAATTAAAATTTTAAAATTTAAAATTTTAAAAATCTACCCAGATAATTACATCTAGCGTTTGCTAGCATCCGAAATGGTTTCTGCCCCGATTTTAATCGAAAGGCAGTCGGAACGATATTGTTACGGCAGTGTTAGGTTAGACTTGGTAGGTTTTCTGTGCAGAAATATATATATCAATGAAAAATCCATGCTAACTTTTTTTGTGTGTGTTTGTGTATGTGTGTTTTCGCATATGTGCCGAACAAAATCCTTCGACATCTTCCCAGACATCAAGTCTGGTGGATTTCAAACAACGTTCACTTTGCAAATTCTGGTCTTCCTTTGAAATCATGCCCGACTCCTTGTAAATCTTCGCGGCAGAAATCCATGATGAAAGACAGTGCAGAAACCAAGATGCTTTGTCAGACGAATCGCTTACAAAATACAAGGTTAAAAGGTAAAGCAACAATCCCAAAGACCCTAGCATGGGAGCAATCTCAATTTCTCCCCCCCGACGGCCGTCTCTCATAGATAATTTGTCAGCTCTTGAATAGCCTAGCTATGGAGGGATTAAAGCATTTCATTTTTTAAAAATATATTTTGTTTTTGAAAGCGTAAATTATGCAAAAAGTCCCTGAACAGGAGAGAATTAAAAGGGGAAACAAAAAAGGATTTTCTACATGGTGCGGCAGAAAAGATCCTGGGAGACTGAGCAATTGTTTGCAGCTTTCAGGATCTCTGGTTTTCAGTCCTTCGCTGGAGGCACCTGCAAGGCACTTGGTTTGCCGAAAGTCCCTTTTCAAAGAAAAGAGAACAAAAGTAGCATACTTTCTGTGTAAGACATGGATCTTGGTTACCTTCGATAATTCTTTAACATGTCCTTATTTATTATTTTTAGTACCGAAAGTCCCTCAAATCAAAAAGTCAAAGCAGGAGACAATTTGTAAGAATCGCAAAACACCAGGGACCTGTTCACACACCAGGAAATTATAGCGCTTTAATGCCACTTTAACTTCCATGGCAACATCCCATGGAATCTCGGGATTTGCAGTTTAGGGAGCACTAGAGTTCTCGTCTGGACAGAACTCAGCAAAATGACAAACCCCAGGTTCGTAGTCTTTTCACACTACAGTTATAGCACTATGATTCCACTTTGAATCCCCATGGCTGCGTCCAATAGAGTCCTGGGATTGGTAGTTTGGTGAGGCACTAGAGTGGAGAATTCTAATCCTCCCTTCCTAAACTGCAAATCCCGGGATTCTATAGGACACAGCCAAGGCCATTAAAATGGAATCATAGCACTATAACTGTAGTGTTATACATGGTGTCTGTCTATACTGTAGAAACAATACAGTTTGACACCACTTCCACTTCCATGGCTCCGTGCTTCAGAAGTTCAGGTTTTGTAGTTACGTGACTTTGGCAGAGAAGGTTCAAGACTTGTAAAACTACATATCCCAAGGCTTCATAGGCCGGAGCTGCAGCACTTTAAAAGTGGCGTCAAACTACATTATTTTCAAACTGCAGCTCCAAGCCCAGGAGAGTTTCTGCTACAATGCCTTTTGCTCAAAGGTGCTGCAAGATCCTTTTGCATATGGATAGGCAGAACGACAAAATATGCAAAACTACAAATCCCAGGATTCCATAGGCTGGAGCTGCAGCACTTAAAAAGTCGCGTCAAACGGCATTATTTTCAAGCTGCAGCTCCAAGCCCGTGAAAGCCTCTGCCACAATGTCTTTCGCTCAGCAAGTCTCAAACTCTTTCGCTCAAAGGTGCTGCAAGATCATTTTGCTTGTGGATCGGCAAAACTATAAAACATGTAAAACTACAAATCCCAAGACTCCATAGGCTGAAGCGGCCACCCTTAAAATGGTGTCAAACTGCATTATTTCTACCTCGTAGATGTATCCATGGAGGAGATTTTAAGTTCCTTAGACAGGTCTGAGATGACACTTTCATCTCCATAAGCCTACAAATAGGATTTCTGAGATCTGACTTCTGCCATTTCCTCCTTTTTCTTCTCTCTGCTTCCCAGCATTGTTACTTATTCTCATTTAAGCTTCTAACCTTCAAGGATTACTAAGGAGAAAAAAAAAAAAATCAAACAGCTTTGATGATCCTATTTATCTTGATTAAATGGCAAATGATGCCATTTCTTACTAATAGATTTCCTCCTGTGCATGGACTGCATCTCTCGTCTTCGCACAAAATAGTCCCCACAATACAAAATGAGTTTTCTCCGTTCCAATTATATTCCGTAAGTTCTCATTAACTGTTGTTGTGCTTTTTAGGGACCCATTCACTTTTGTGTTCTTGCAAGCCCTTGGACAAAAGGATCTGGAGCAGCGTCCCCAGAGAAACACACCAATTCTCCCGTAATTGAAACATCAAGAGAATCCTCGAGGGTTCTCCGAATTACGGATGAATCTTATCTGAAAATCCTTTAAAACTGGGGTTTCATTTGCGCTCATGCTCAAAGCCAACCCTTATCTAAAGGAACAAGGGAGCTTAGCAATAACAATTATCTGCCTGCTTAGAGCATTTGTTGCTGTTTCTGGACCTAGGCAAAAACACAAACGCATGCCTCAAAATAAAATTAATTCTTCTGTCACTTTAAAGTCACCAAGTCCAAACTCTTGCCAGACAGATATTACATATGCCTGAATTGGGATCTTGGTCTTAATCGTGGTGTTGCCTAGTTATGGATTATATTTTTAAGCAATGGACCACTACGGCTACCTTTTGTTTTAAAAATAATTGGCTTTTAGAAATACAACTTTCTTTGACAAAAACCTCACGGTGGTATAGTGAGGACCCTGGGCTCTCAGAAGTTGTGCCGATGGACTATAACATCTTGCAGGTTTTACCATGTTGGTAAAGCTTCAATCAATCAATCACTCAATCAATCAATGTTTATTGGATAGCCCTAGAGCCATCTCAAAATACCTCCGAATATAGTACACAAACAATAAGATTCTACGTAAAAATCTAGAGAAAGTATAAAAAGATAGAAATAAATATGTACCGTATTAGTAAAGTTTCAAGAATGGCCACAGTGGAGGATTGCATACCTGTCATTGGAGGACCACCTTTACATAGATGATGATGATGATGATATTTATTTGTAGCTTTCCTCCCAAAATTTGGACTCAAAGCAGCTTATAATCGACAAACATATTTTTGGAGGCAGCTGGCTATTAAGGTGGGTTGGAAGGGGAATTTGTGATTGCGGCAAGAGTGAACGTTATGATCACGAATACGCAGCATAACTGAATAGGACGCAGTTGCGCAGCCATGACTCTAGGTTACGAATCTGTAACTGGAATTACAAAATGTCAGCCAAAGAATCCTACAGATCATCTCTACAGTTTTCCTTAGGAATTGCTCATCTGGAGCTGTCCATGGCACTGCTGGTGGGGATGGATGAAAATCTTGAGCCGGGCTTTTTTTTAAATAAATAAATAAAATTTGTAGTAATTTCCAAGTTTTTTCCCACATTTGACAATATCAGCTTCCAAATACAAATACCAATCTACGCCCGAGTTCCTATAGATCGTGCATTTCTAACACAATTCTCTCCATTATTTACAGCAGGGCTGTCCAAACAGCTGAGCAAAAGTCACCTTGAGTCCGTCTTTTTCTTGTTTTCCTTTGACCTTCCCCATCTCTTTCTCCTCTGGTGTCGTGTTTTTAGATTGTAAGCCCGAAGGCAAGGATTGTCGTCTTTGCTGTTGTTTTTAATTGATACGAAAGCCGAGCTGAAACGCTTTCCGAGTGTATAGTATGAGGATATCATTCCTATAAACAAACAAGCAATCTGATACTCACATTTTTTCCAGGAAAGTAGCTGTGTTAATCTTCTGCGGAGGGAGAAGTAGTTAGCATAAAGTCAGCCACAGCAGTGAATTTTTAAAGCTTGCAGTTTTTACTCTAAAGTAACCAGAGTGGAACCAGTTTGGATAGGACATTATGCCACAACAGCACTATGCAAACCCTATGCAGAACAGCAGCATTGTGCAAACACATGTCAGTGACTGGGTGCCATTGCACAACATACAATCCAGGATACACAACCACACGGGAAATTAGAAAATGCAGGACTGCAATGCATAATCACAACGGAAAGTATAGGATGCAGAACCACAATGGAAAGTATGGAATGCACAACCGAAATGCTTAATGGCAATGCAGAGCTAAGGGACGCACAACCACTATGCATACTCACAATGAAAAATGTTGAATGCGTTAGCCAAAATGCAATGTACCGAATGCACAAACACAACGCACAATGCACAACTTGCAAAGACAGGGCACAGACGAACACGGTGTCTATACAACTCCACTTCTGCTGCTATTATGTCCATTCCACGATGGCGACCTTTTTGGCCTTATATTTGCAGCATAGCCTAAGTGGACATATGTCCCGAAGTAAATTTCAGCCATGGTTTGGAAATAGCGCTTGCTCCTTATGGGAGTTTGCATGTCAGTTGCGTGTTTTTGTAAGAAATCTATATAAAGTCGGTTTAATTGCTTGTTTGATGTGAGAGCCTAGTCTTCCAAGCCAGAGTCTATCCGTCACCGTGTCTAAATAAACCACCGAGTTCAGTCTACTACTACTACTAGTTAGTCTGACATCAATTCCAGGAAAGATTCTAGAGCAGATCATTAAGCAGAGAGTCTGTGAACATTTAGAAGCCAATGCCATAATCACAAAAAGCCAACATGGGTTTCAGAAAAAGAAGTCATGCCAAACGAACCTGATCTCTTTTTTTGATAAAATTACCAGCTTGGTAGATGAAGGGAATGCTGTGGATATAGTATACCTCGATTTCAGTAAGGCCTTTGACAAGGTTCCCCATGACATTCTTGCAAACAAGCTTGCAAAATGTGGGATAGACAAGTTAACTGTTACATGGATTTGTAATTGGTTGACTGGCCGAACTCAAAGGGTGCTCAACAATGGCTCCTTTTCATCCTGGAGAGAAGTGACCAGTGGGGTCCCACAGGGTTCTGTCCTGGGCCCAGTGCTATTCAACATCTTTATTAACGATTTGGATGACAGAATTGGGGGCATACTTATCAAATTTGCAGATGACACTAAACTGGGAGGAGTAGCTAATACCCCAGAGGACAGGATCAAAATTCAAAATGACCTGAATAGACTAGAAAGCTGGGCCAGCGCTAACAAAATGAAATTTAACACAGAGAAATGTAAGGTTCTGCACCTAGGGCGGAAAAATGAAATGCACAGATATAGGATGGGGGACACCTGGCTGAATGAGACCACATGTGAAAGGGATCTAGGAGTCCAAGTAGACCATAAGCTGAACATGAGTCAACAGTGTGATGCGGCAGCTAAAAAAGCCAATGCAATTTTAGGCTGCATCAATAGAAGTATAGTTTCTAGATCAAGGGAAGTTATAGTGCCACTCTATTCTGCTTTGGTCAGGCCCCACCTGGAATACTGTGTCCAGTTCTGGGCACCACATTTCAAAAAAGATGTGGAGAAACTGGAGCATGTCCAAAGGAGGGCAACTAAGATGGTGAAGGGTCTGGAAACCTTGCCCTATGAAGAACGCCTTAGGGAGCTGGGGATGTTTAGCCTGGAGAAGAGAAGGTTAAGAGGTGATATGATAGCCCTGTTTAAATATTTGAAGGGATGTCATATTGAGGAGGGAGCAAGCTTGTTTTCTGCTGCTGCAGAGACTAGAACGCGGAACAATGGATGCAAACTGCAGGAAAAGAGATTCCACCTCAACATTAGGAGGAACTTCCTGACAGTAAGGGCTGTTCGACAGTGGAACACACTCCCTCGGAGTGTAGTGGAGTCTCCTTCCTTAGGGGTCTTTAAGCAGAGGCTGGATGGCAATCTGTCAGGGATGCTTTGACTTGGAGTTCCTGCATGGCAGGGGGTTGGACTGGATGGCCCTTGTGGTCTCTTCCAACTCTATGATTCTATGATTCTATGATTCTACTAGACTCCATCCACGAACTTTTAAAGGGTTTTAAAAATCCCCCTTCACATCCTTTCCCAAAACGTGGGGGAATTTCTCCCCTTCTTGAAAATATTTTGCAAAAATTCCTCCTCTCTGCCCCTCGGTTGCGATTAGGATGGAGTGTTTGGCCAGGCCATGTTTGCTCAGCCCTGTAAAAAAAGGTCTGAGATCCTCTGTTTTTAAAAGAAAGAAAACAAAGTCATTGATTTAGATATTTCTGGGTTTTTTTTTTTTTTTTTTTGGAATCCCTTCCATTGAAGCCATATGGTTTCCCAATTCATTTCTCCAACCTTAGGAGCTTTCCTCTTGGCTCGTGCCTGTCACACATTCGGAGAAACCATTTCTGCGGAGCATTAAATGGAAGCCAGTAGGGACTCCTTAAAGGACTCATTGGGAGAAAAAGAAAACGGCAGAGCCAGGGAATGCAAACTTGGTCTCTCCTTAAATGCACGAGGAACCGTTCTGTTTTCTCTTCTCCTGCCATACCTCATCTGGTCGGTCTGAACCTTGTTACTAATGGGCCAAGGAAGGTTTTCAGCCAAAAAGGATTTTCTTCCTTGGCAGCATAACTCACACATCGGCTACACGGTTGTAGAATCTGCCTCTTCTTATCCAAGTCTGTCTGCAGGAATTTCCTTTTGCTCTGCTACTGTTCAAAGGTCTTTTCCTAAAAAAGAAAGAAAAAGAATTTGGCATTTGTTACATAGGAGTTTATCAGACGGGAGGAATTTTTCTCTTTATTTCGAATGGAGCCAATTGGAGCCAATTCGAATTCACGTGAATTCGCTAGTTTAGCGAATTTACGTGAATTCCAATTGCGTTTGGAATGCGTTCAGAATGACTTCCCATTACCCAAAAATGACTTCCCATTGCCCGAAATTGCGTGAGATACTTTAATACGCAATAACGTGAAACCCCATGATTACGTTTGGATTGCCATTGGATTATACTTCCAATTTACGTCGGAAATAATGTGGTTTGACACCACTTTGACTGCCGCGGCTTCACCCTACCGAATCCTGGGATTTGTAGTTTAGTGAGGCACCAGCACTCTTTAGCAGGAGAAGGCAGAAAACCTTAAAAAGCTGAAAATCCCAGCATTCCATAGGCTGGAGCTACAGCAATTAAAGTGGTGTCAAACTACATTATTTCTGCTGTGTAGATGCACCCATAGTCATTATATCTGTCCAGTAAATTAGTGGATACAACCTTTTTTTTTGTTAAGAAGCAAGAAGAGTCTATTTTCTTGGGCATATTTGGAATTTGGAAATTTGGAAATGAGAGCACAGGGGGGTAGCTGTTTTGGGAGAGGGATGAGGCAACTGCCTTCCAAATAAACCAATGAAATTTTCCTTCCCTTTCCAATTTTCTTACATTGCAAGAGACACTGAAAATCCTTCACACCCAGGGCTGCTGCCACACTGCAGATTTTAATACAGTTTGACACTGCGTTAATTGTCATGGCTCCATCCTATGCGATTTGTAGTTTCTTGGGACACCAGAGCTCTCTGACAGAGAAGGCTAAATATCTCCCAAAACTAGAGATCCCAGGATCCCAAAATGTTGTGCCGTGGCAGTTAAAGCAGTATCAAACTGCATTATTTTTACAGTGCAGATGTAACCCGAAGCTCCTCATCCCCCAGCATTTCTTCATTAACATCACAGTGTGATCCTAACTGATCAGGGTTTTTTTTGTGGGTTTTTCGGGCTCTGTGGCCATGTTCTAGAAGAGTTTATTCCTGACGTTTTGCTAGCAACTGTGGCTGGCATCTTCAGAGAATGCAATGCTGGCACAACGTCAGGAATAAACTCTGCTAGAACATGGCCACAGAGCCCGAAAAACCCACAAAAAGACCAGGGATCACATCAGGAATATGTAAGGCCATAATGCCAAATAACGCTTGCAATGGCTTCTGCTCTGGGCCCCTGGTTGCCACAATTGCGGTTACCTTCCAGGTTTCCCAAAATGCAAGCCTCCAGACGTTCTTTCCTTCATGATATTGTGGGTGAAAACAAACACTCATGGCTGCCTTCTTGGGAGTTTATCACATGGGAGGAATTTCTCTCAATTGTGAATGGAGCCAATTCGCAATTACGTGAATTCACTAGTTTAGCGAATTTACACGAAATCTGATTGCGTTCGGAATGCATTCAGAATGACTTCCCATTTCCAGAAAATGACCCCCCATTGCCCAAAATTGCATGAGATACTCTAATACACAATTACGTGAAACCCCACGATTGCATTCGGAATGACTTCCCTTTTGCCCGAAATTGCGTGAGATACACTCATTCGCAATAACATGAAACCCCATGATTGTGTTCGGATTGCCATTGCATTATACCCCCAAATTCCATCATATGATAAACTCCTTGCTCTTTACCTAAACTGGCAATGCCATGGATTGAAAGAACCATGGCCATTTCTTTTAGGGACAAAGGCCTTGCTGGCGGGCCATCCCTGAAGAGGAATAAAATGGGGGGAAAGGCCTATACCTCTGTTGGCTTGAAGGAAAATGTACAAGCAGGTGCCCTGCGAGTCCAGGTTTCTCAACACCTCCAACCAACCTTATGGGTAAGCCCCAGATCAGTCCGGGTAACATGATTTATATCAGCCACTTAGCAAACATACCAGACACCGCTCAGAACATGCAGCATCACAGCAGGCTCCTGCCGTTCTTAGTGTGCCTGCAATTGCCATTTGTTTGAGCTTATAGCCTGCATTCACTTGCCAAAAATAACAAAAGAGGTTCCTCGCCAATGTCCCTCCCTTCTCCCGCACCCCACTTCAACGTTCCTCCACAAAGGAGAGTCTGTACTCCATTGCCAGAACTCACACTAGAGAGCAATGCACACAGCCGATAGGATTTCCCATTCCTGTGAATTGCCGAAATGCAATTAGGAATATAGGTCTGTATCTTTCGGGTGCTGCTCTTCGGCTTTGTCAACGTTAAGGCTTATGCTTTTTCTTGGCTCTTGGCTCACTTGCCTAATAGTCTTTGAGGGCAATGGGGCACCTCCAAGTCTTGGAACTGACTGTATCCATCAGCCTTGGACATGTCTGACTTATGGAGTTTATCAGACGGGAGGAATTTCTTTCTATTTCGGTTGGAGCCAATTCGAATTCATGTAAATTCGCTAGTTTAGCAAATTTACGTGAATTCTAATTGTGTTCAGAATGTGTTCAGAATGACTTCCCATTGCCCGAAATGGCGTGAGATACTGTAATATGCAATAACGTTAAACCCATGATTGCGTTGGGAATGACTTCCCATTGCCCGAAATTGGGTGAGATACACTCATACGCAATAACGTGAAACTCCATGATTGCGTTCGGATTGCCATTGGATTATACTTCCAGTTTCCGTCGTCTGATAAACTATGGTGACTTATGGTGTCATTTCTGACTTATGGTGACCCTAAAGGGTCTTCTTGGCAGGATTTGTTCAGGGGAAGTTTGCCATTGCCTTCCTCTAAGGCTGAAAGAGTCCGACGTGCCCAAGATCACCCAATGGTTTTACATGGCCGAGCAGGAATTCGAACCCGGCTTTCCCAAAAGTCCAGATCTATCAGGGATTGTCCCAGTTAATGCTCTGCCATCCCACTTTTACAGCTGATTTTCAAAAAAACCTGGTTTCTTTCTCCTCCTCTCACTTCCCCCCTTGGTGCTCACCTTACTTCATTCGCTGCAAACTGAATTCAAGGTGCACAATGCAAAGTGCTGGTTTTGACCTATAAAGCCCTATATGGCAAAAGCAAACTTAGTTTGTGTATCCCACCTTGTTAAGAACTTTTGCCGTCTTGACCACTTTCTGATGTTACTTGGCCACACGTGTCCCAGTTTGGCATTTGAGAGCCGTTCGAGGGGTACACATTGGTTCGGGGGCAGCCCGAAGTTCTGGCATCCCTTTTCCCCAAGAAATTTAGCCACCTAGCCAACCAAAATCTCCACGCAGACAGTCGAGCCATTGGAAGACGCATAGATCTGTTGATGTCAAAACGCCTTCTTTTGTTCGAGAATGGGCAGAGACACATAAAGAGATATAATTATCTTGCAGGGAGACAGAAAGGGCACTCCTTATCCCAAGACACTGTCCGCTCAGCTGCCAGGTACAAGGTGTTCCTGTCTCACCTTGGCGTCATAAAATGCAATGTATGGGCAAACAACAGAATGAGGCAGCAGGAAGTATTGAAGTAGTGATGGTGGATGCGAATAAGCATTTTGGCTTCTCCACGTCCGAAGGTTACTGATCTTCAACCTTGTCAGATGAGGACACACCAAGTTTAAGGCCTTGTGGGTACATTTAAAAAAAAAAAATCCTGCCGTTGTTTCAAGTTCATTGGGTTGCAAATCAGGGTCGCCCGTTCTTCCCACAATGCCCCTTCCATCACTGTATCACTATCTCCATGCAAGAGAGAGTGAGCGGCTCAAAGAACAGCACTTGCATTTATAGAGTCGGACCGTAGTATCCTTCTTTATCCACGGCTTGAACATATTCCAAAAAAAAAAAAAAAAGTATACATTCCAAATAGCAAACCTTGATTTGCCATTTTATATAAGGGATTCCATTTTGATCTGCCGTTATATTCAATGGGAATTGAGTATCCACAGATTTTGTTATCCACGGGGGATCCTGGAACCAAACCCCGGCGGAAAACAAAGTCTCACTGTATATATGGGACACCATTTTACTATGCCATTGTATTTCATGGGACTTGAGCATCCACAGATTTTGGTATCCACGGGGGATCCTGGAACCAAACCCCGGCGGAAAACAAAGTCCCACTGTATATATGGGACACCATTTTACTATGCCATTGTATTTAATGGGACTTGAGCATCCACAGATTTTGTTATCCACGGGGGATCCTGGAACCAAACCCCAGCGGAAAACAAGGCCCCACTGTATATACGGGACACCATTTTACTATGCCATTGTATTTAATGGGACTCGAGCATCCACAGATTTTGGTATCTACTGGGGGGGGGGGGGAGTTTTTGAACCAAACCCCAGCAGATACCCACTAAAAATAAACTGCTTGGTTTTAACATTGTTATAAATTGCTTTTTTTAATGTTAGCACTTACTGGACTTTAGTTGTACTGTTGCAATTTATGTTGTAGGAGTTATATACGTGTATATATATATATTAACGACAACTGAACGTTAGGACAAAAATGGGCCCGCATGTGACTTCTGGAGGATCAAGGTTTGGGAACCACTGGTTGAGGAGATGGGCCAGATCATGGAGAACACATAGCCCTGTCCTCTGAAAGAAGAAGATGCCTGGAGTCTTTGTCCATTGCCCTCAGCATCTTCCATCTGGCACAATCCAATGGTACCACCACAGATTTGGTAATACTTTCTGGTGCCGTGGGATCGTTTCTCAAAACGGTGATGTCGATGAGAGGACGAAGGGAAAGTTCCCCTTTGGATCATAACGTTCATTTTCTTGAATAACTCCGCACGGATGTCATAACATCACCCCACGTCTCGGTCGACTTTCTGCCTTAACTAACATGTCATCCGTCTGCTGTTGGGTGGAGTGTCTTATTTATGGCTGTGCGCTCGGGGTGAATCAGAAATGGCAGAACTGTGTGTGAACTAGGCAGGCCTTCCCAAACAATACTTCACCCCACCCATGCGTCGTTGGTTCAGTCAAATAATTTATTAGCAATTCTTTCTTCGACGCCCTTTCCAAAGTTCGGCGCGAGCTTTTTCTCCTCTGAAATCGCCCGTTTCTGTAGAAGGAAGGATCGTGACACGGGTGAGTCTCAGCAACACCCAGGGGTGACGTATAAACCCAGTTTATACAACCCTTTTGGAATAATGCTACAGACTAACACGGCTAGATCTCTGAATCCTACCCCTTTGCAATAATGCAAGTGAAAAGGTTGCACTACCGTTGAACAGACTAGACACAGCCAACACACTGCTGACATAGGATTTGAATTTTTCTACAACCTAGTCAGAAGTAGGGAATAATAATAATAATAATAATAATAATAATAATAATAATAATAATATTTTTCACCTCTCCCTGCAGATCGAGGCAGGATTACAACATAAATAAAAATATAAAAACACAATTAACTAAACCAACCCAGAGGGAGAGAAGTTTGTTTAGATACATTTTTAAGGCAACTTGATTGTTATTTTTATTTGTGACCTGCTATATTTTATTATTTCATGTTAACATGTATTAATGTGTATTATGTTAAATTATTTTTATAGAAATAAATAATAATAATAATAATAATAATAATAATAATAATAATAATTTAATTATAGCCTGCTCCTCTGTCGGATCAATCGGAGTGGGTTACAATAATTAAAAAGCACAAGGTAAAAACCGTTTCTTTGACCCAGGCTCACCCACCCACGCCATAGGCAGGCTTCTTTTACTTTATTTTATTTTATTCTATTTTTAACCGATCGTATGTAAAGTGCTGTGAATATTTACGGTGCTCCACAAATAAAGCATAATAATAAGAAATAATAAGGTGGAACGAACTATGCTATACTTCCTGCACTAATATGTGGACGAGACCAAAATAATAATAATAATAATAATAATAATAATAATAATAACCAACTGGAAAAGTAGTGCAAAGCCTTGACAGTTAAGCTAGCGTAAAACCGGTTTGCATTAATAATAAGAATAAGAACAAGAACAACAATAATGATAATATTTATTTCTTACCCCTCTCTCCTTGTGGATTGGCATATCCTGTATACAGTTGGCCCTCCAAATCCACCGATTCTGTGTCCGTGGATTCAATCACCCACAGCTTGAAAATACGAAAAACAATTTCCTCAATCACACACACAACATAACCCTACACTAAACTATCCTAACCCCACATAATTTTCTAAATTAATCTAAACAAATAAGATCACAGTCAAACCAATTATAATATAAGGACAGACATTATTTTAAAAAAAGAAAAAAAAAAAACCAGAATATACATTGACTTCCTTGTCTTCTTATGTTCAGATAGTTTACTACGTAGTCGCTATAGTTTTTATATCAATTTCATAGTATCTACTTCCCCCCTTCTAACCATTCCATGATATTGATTAATAATTTTTAACATTCATAATTTATATTCCCCTGTTTTCTAACTTTCTGGGTATATTACTGTCAATATTCTTTATTCAAGTATATAACACAGGTATTCCTCCTAGCTTGTATAGTGCAGCATCATTGCAACTTAAATCTTTATAATAATTTCATCCCAAATTATAAAACGCAACATAGACCCATATCTAGTATATAGCACATTTCATAATTTCTTACGTCCAATAAATGACTTTGACTTCTAAGGTTATTTTACGATTCTTTATCCTTATACATATGCTACCAACATATCCTAATCTAACTTAAACTATATTATCTCTCAACCCCCCTGATTCCCCCTAGCTTTACAGTGCTATATAAATAAAGGTTAATAATAATAATAATAATAGTAATAATAATAATAATAATTAGCACCCTCCCCATATACAGAACTATGACAGTTAATACAATAAACAGTGTTTGAGTGTCCCCCCAGTTATGTTTTAAAACTGAATAAAAATATTTTTTAAAATTCCAAAGAGCAAGCCTTGAATATATATATATATATATATATATATATATATATATAAAATATAACTGACACCATTTTACAATGCCATCCAAATTATTATGATTATGATTATGATTATGATTATGATTATGATTATGATTATTATTATTATTATGTTTATTTATATCCCTCCTTCCTCCCAGTACAGGGACTCAAGGTGGCTTACAAATCTAAAACAGTCCAAGTTAAAACACTGTAAACTATGCAAAAAAACACAATTTAAAAAAAATAATTAAACAATTCAAAGAATGAAACACATGACATTATTAAAATTTAAAGTTTAAAACTCTTTAAAACAAAAAGAAACCCGCATCCGTGTCATGCAAAAGCCTGGTGGCAAAAAAGGTCTTTATCTGTGGCCGGAAGGACAGCGGGGATAGAGCCATCCTGGCCTCTCTAGGGAGGGAGTTCCAGAGCTTATCATGGAGATATTAGAAATAATAATAATAATAATAATAATAATAATATTTATTTATTTGTATCCTGCCTCTCCCTGTATTGGATCGAGGCGGGTAACAACAATTAAAAGCAAATAAAAACCTATCATGGGGTTGTCCTGGCAGGTTCCTTCAGAGGGAGTTTGCCATTGGCGTCCTCTGAGGCTGAGAGAGTGTGACTTGCCCAAAGTCACCCAGTAGGTTTCCATGGCCGAGACAGGATTCGAATCCTGGTCTCCCAGGGTCATAGTCCGACGCCCAAACCACTATGCCACACTGGCCCTCCAGGATTCAAACAGGAACAAAACCCTCCAAGCCCTGGGCCTTGTATGGTTGAAGTTGTCTATTTTGATTTCTCCCAGATTTTATTTTTTTTAAAAAATAATGAACCCATCCTCCGATGAAATATTTAGAAATGTGCACATTTGGGTACCGTCTTCTCGGGTACGAACTGAACGGCAATTCTCACTTGACCATGCCCAGATCCATCGTCCAGAATGGGGACTGGCCCTGTCCGCTTATACCTTTGGCTTGTTGGCCACTTCCAATGGCTCTATAATGGGAAACAAGGGAAGGACTCTTCAGAGCCTGCTGGGAGGGAGGCTGGAGTGTTGGTTTAAGCAATGAAACACTTAGTTCCCCCTCGCCCATCAGCACCACTTCTCAACAAAGCTTTTCTATAAATCACGCAGGCCCATAAATAACCAGCCGGGCTTGGAAATAAATACAGCTGTAAGCCGACAAAGGCCAGTGATGAATGATGTTTATTTAATTTCTCACGTGTGGTCCATTATGGAGGCAATCGCGGGGCTTACGATGCACTTTCATGTCTAGGATCCTCCTTTTTACAGATCAAGAGTGGCAGCTCCCCCCCCCCCCAAAAAAAAAACCTTTCGAATGGAGAAAGAGAGAACTGGGTTGGGAATCAGGTGGAATATCAGCTCCAAAGTAAAGGCCTTTTAGCTCATCTTGCCAGCCTGGGCTCTTCAGTTGGTGCAAAAAATGGGACGATCCTACTTAGGTGGACCTCCATCTTCCAGAAGGTATCAATACGTGGCACGGTTGGGCGAGTGCCGGAGCTCTCAGGACCCAGGAGGGCCAACGCCATTAACCAACATCTCACCCTCTCCATATATACAAAAGTGGCAGGTGCACTGCGGACATACCCTCCAACATTTCGCAGGTGAAACTTTGGGACACGTCCGACCAAACGACATCGAAGTACTTTCTTGTGAGTTTTTCGGGCTCTGTGGCCATGTCCTAGAAGAGTTTATTCCCGACGTTTCGCCAGCACCTGTGGCTGGCATCTCCGTCTTTCTCTGAAGATGCCAGCCACAGATGCTGGCGAAACGTCAGGAATGAATTCTTCTAGAACATGGCCATATAGCTTGAGAAACCTACAAAAAAACGACGGGCGCCGGTCATGAAAGCCTTCGACTCCACAACGTCGGAGTACATTTGAGATGGTAAAAGGTAATGATGACAAACAGACAAGCTAGGAAAGGCTGCAGCAGTTTGTATTTGCTTGAGCTTCCTGGGAAAGGCAAAACTCTGCCTCTCCTAACCCCTCTGCGCCCGCTGAGTTCATGAAGTATCTTTTGCAATGTGAACTTAGGGGTTATTCAAATAGTGCAAATAATAGTGCAAATAATAGTGCAAATAAAGGGGTTATTCAAATAGTGCAAATAATTGCACTATTCAAATAGTGCAAATAATGTAGAATGTGGATTGCATCTGTGTGGTTTACATGAATTTTGAATGCATCTGATGATGTTTTGGGGGGAGGCTGCCAAGACACCCACAAAACATGGGATAATCGATCTCGGGTGTCCTTGTTCTCATGAAAGGAGGTGGGATAAGCACTTGGGTGCACACCTAGAAACATAAATAGAAATGGCACTCTACGACAGAGTCGTAAAACCTCTCCACTTCTGGCAATGACTCTCCCAGACCCACATTATCTCTATTAATGCCAGCCTCAAGGTCATTACTCAGGCATGGTGTCTTCCTCTAGCATAAATATTTATATAAGACTGACCCACGGCTGCTGCATTTTCCTTTTATTTGATTTCTGCCGCCTTTTGTGTCTGGCAGTTAACGTCGTCTTCTGGTCCTCTGTCTGCGTGAAGAAACTGGTGCATGCAAGTGAGGCGGGAAGGGAGAAAGGATGTCCTTTTGCCTAAACAAAGGCTTGCATGGCCCTTGTGGGGGGAGAATTGGAAGACACCCCCCCCCCCCAAAATCTTGATTTGTAAAAAAAATCAAGAGAAACTTATATCTGAGGCTCCACCTATGTACCATTCTCAACTTTGCACCTTCAAAGTGCATGGTGCTGAGCTTCTGAGTGCGAGGAATGCAACCGTAGGCGATCGGTATGCGATGTTCAAAGTATACATTCCTGCGGCTTATTTTCTCTTATTTGATGTGTGTCTCTCCGTGAGTGTGCACACTTTTCAAGGCCGTGCTCTCACCTTGCAATTCCTCCCTTTCACTTTGAGCACCAGAGAAACAGGTCAAGGCCTTGCGATCTGGCGCCTCTAGTTAGAGGAGTCTCGGAGGTCTGGTGAGAGGCGAGTGCGGATTGCAGCCCTCAGGTTAGCCACCCGCCTCTGCCTTACAGCCGTGATGTTGCCAGAGTGTGGATTACTGTGGCTACGTTGTCCCTCCTTCCCTTTTACTTCTAAGACATCAATTTATCATTGCGTGATTGCTTCCTCTCAGTGTGCTTGCCTTCTTGGCATGCTCTGCCAATTCATCTCTATGGCTCAAATGCCTTCAATTTCCTAAAACACACAGTAACTTTGTTACAGTGTCCCCTGACTGTTTGCTTTTCTGATGCCAGACTGCTGCCCTGCCAAAAAAAGAGAGTGGTCTGCTTTGAACTACATTTCGCCTTCTTCCTCTTCCAGGCTTGGAGGCAGAGTAAGTCAATGTTGGCACAAGAGTTGATAAGCGCATTAATAGCGGCAGCACAGCCCCTGGCAGGCATCATGTCTGCTGGGGATGTCAAGGAGATGCTTCCTGCTGAACTAATGCCATTGATCAAGGCTAAAAGACATTGGGTATGATCCACCAGACTGCCAGGCATGGTGCGGTGGTTTGAGCGTTACACTATGAGTCTGGAGACCAGGGTTCACATCCCCGTTTGGCCACGGAAACCCATCGGGTGATCTTGAGTAAGTCACACACTCTCAGGACTCTTTCAGACATGGGAAATTGGAAGTATAATCCAAGGGCAATCCAAATGCAATCATGGGGTTTCACGTTATTGCGAATTAAATCTTCGCACACAATTTCGGGCAAAAGGGAAGTCATTTGGAACGCAATCATGGGTTTCATGTTATTGCGAATTAAAGCTTCGCACGCAATTTTGGGCAACGGGGGGTCATTTTCGGGTAATGGAAAGTCACTCCGAATGCACTTCGAACACAATGGGGATTCACGTGAATTCGCTAAACTAGCGAATTCACCTGAATTCGCATTGGCTCCATTCGAAGTTGGGAGAAAGTTCCTCCCGCGTGAAAGAGTAGTCAGTCTCAGAGGAAGGCACAGGTAACCCGCCTTTGAGCAAATCTTGCCAAGAAAACCCCATAACGGGTTCGCCTTAGGGTTGCCATAAGTCAGAAACAACTTGAAGGTACACAGCAACAACAACAACAGCAATGACCCACCACAAAGTTCTCCTTTCCAGATTGTACAAAAAGATACAGGAAATATGGAGCTGTAGAACCCATTCATGGGTTTTAGAGCAGCGGGCAGATGTCCAGATGTTGATGGATCCTCTGCTCCCATTTGCTTTACCTAGCATGGTCCGTGGTCAGAGTAGATGGGAGCTACAGTCTAAAAGCATTGGGAAGGCCACTGGTTCCTCATTACTGGTGTTTGCGGTAGATGCAATAGATTTGTGTCATGCCCATGTTGGATGAGTCCTTGTTGTTGGACAATGAAGGAGAGAAGACAGTAGAACCTTACTTGCAACATATGGAGGCCCACCTAGCCCCAAGGGTAGAACCTTATGTGATCACACAGGAAACACCATACATAATTATTTTAACTATGTTAATTGCTATTTGACTGTTATTATGTTGATGGTGGAGGGGTGGGGAATTGTGTAATGTTGATGTTAATTGTATTATATATTTTTATGTTCTGTTGTAACCTACCTTGATCTGTAGGGAGAGGCAGGATATAAATAATGTATTATTATTATTATTATTATTATTATTCATGTAGACTGATTCGGCAGGTAAAACTGTTAGCCCAATGTTTGTTCTGAGTTGGGATCTGAAGGCTCAGCCGGAAAAGATTTACTTTAGGGACAGAGTACTAGAAGGTTTATGAATGAACTCCTGTTGTTAGGCCCAACTAGAGTAGATGCACCGAATCAACTTGAGTAGTAAGTCAACATGTAGATAAAGCCAATTGATTCCATGGGTCCACTCTTGGAGTTGTCTTCAGACTATAGATATCGACGCTTGCAAACTTCTCACTTTCTGTTGTTATGCAGTCGAAAGCAAGAGAACGGGGGTGTTCCTGTCCAGAATACTGTATTCCATATATATGGAGAGGCATTCCTTGACGTACTGAGATCCTAAGTCATTTATGGCCCTCTGCTTCTATGTCACTCAGTCCAACCTTCTAACCACTAAACAAATCGGATCACGCTGGTTGTTCTCCACCTTAGACACATCTCTTCTCAATCTCTAGAAGCAATAGTTCCATTTGAGAGACAAGATGACCTCCCCAAATTCTCCACTCCATTCATCGGTGGTGAAATGTGCAAAAAAGAAGCTGTTAAAATTTAGTCAATCTTGAATGAAATGGCATTATTACTTCAAAACGAGGGGATGAAGGTAAGGAAGAAGTGGACAAAGACACAAGGCATGGAAGGAACAGCAGCCAAGGTTAATTCTATGCCAGTGCTCAAATGGCCAAGCTAGTTTGGGCTTTAACTGTGCACTGAATGGCATATTAAATGATTTAACAGCCTCATGTCTATTAATGCCAGAACCCGGTTGGTACATTGCATTAGTGGCTGAAATTTTTCCAGGGTGGCATAACAGGTTGGAAAGGCAGGCAAATCCTTTCAAGCAGCTTAGTCCTTCAGGTCCATCACAGCTGCCATGCCTCAGACCTTTTCCCACCCGCTACCAACCACCTATGCCAGCATAGCTGTGCCAGGGTAGTACACCAACGGGACCTCTGCCATTGTATGCAGTTCCTTTTCTTTCAAACAAGGGCAGCTCATCGGGGAAGGAAACTTTCCTGCAATTATTTAAGTCATGAATAGGCCTGGCCCTGAATCCTGGTCCTTCGTCTGCAGTCTTCCAGGTGATAAGGATGAATCTCACATTGATAGCACTGTCCTGAAAATTGTGTGTGTGTATGCGTGTATTAGGGGATGTAGTGGCTTTAGTGGTTAAGATGCCAGTTCTGACGATCGGAAGGTTGGCAATTCGAGACCCAAGTGCTGCATGATGAGGTGAGCTCCTATCTCTAGTCACTAGTCACTAGTGCTACTGGGCACACAACCTCTCTACTTTGTTTTTTTAATATGTAAAATGAGAAGAGCAACCTTCTTGGTGGCCACTTCTAACTATGAAACCTTCTCAGAGAGGTTATGCTAGCCTCCTCCTTGTTGTCCTTCTGCCAACAGCCAAAGACCTCTTTGTTTAGATAGGTCTCCATCAACGAATAAGGTCTAAATGGAGGTGTTGGACTTCCAGTGTTTTAATATTGGAGCCAATGTGGTATAGTGGTTCCAGTGCTAGACTATGACTTTGGAGGCCATGGCGTCATTCCCCGTCTGGCCATGAACCTATTGGCTGGCCTTTGCTCAGTCGCAGGTGAAGGCAATGGAAAACCTCCTCTGAACAAATCTGGCCAAGAAAACCCCTTAATAGGTTCACCTTAGGGACACCTTAAGATGGAAATGACATGAACGCACGCGACAACAACGAGAGCCTATATTGAGAAGACACAGAGTAGCTTTATGTTCAGAGGTACACCACAATTGTGCTGTGCCACCTCATAACAGAACGGAGACATTGCACAACTAACCTGCATTGCGCAGTAAGTGCAAAGTGCAACATGTGTGACCATGCAGTCAATGCACAATGTGCAGCCATCTTCAATGAGCCACAAAGTGTGATGTCATCAGAAGTGCAACCTTTGGCCCCCAAAGCTAGACTTTGGCCCAAAATGTCCACCCACGTGTGTAAGGAAACTTATGCACATGGAAGAAACCATAAGGATGCCAGCCATTGGTGTGTTAAAGTGATACAACAGATGCTAAATTTAATATGTTAACTTTTACTGTGTTTTACTGAGATGTTTGAATATGTTGTAAGCCGACTTGTGTTCCTAACTTGAGGAGAAAGGCAAGGTGTAAATCTATCCTATCGGATTGTGGTAACCCACACATGAGGTCACCCAATGCCTTTGCAGTGTTGTGTGTCTTTTCCGCTCTGCATCGTCGACCACAGACTCCCAACTACCTTTCGCAGAGAACAATTCCATTCCCACTTCCTTCTGTGCCACAAATCACCATCTGGCTCAATTACTGGAAAACTACCCTCCCACGGGGAGCCAAGCGGCCCTGGTGGAGTTGGAGACAAACGTTTGTTTTCCTTAGGAACCCTGGTGTAGCATTGCAATACAATCCCTGGCTTGTCACTTCCTGTCAACTCTCAAAGCCCAAGACCAACAGTGCAGAAAACACTGGGAGAACCCGCCATGGGAGCGAGGTTTACCAACCTTTTCGACGTTTCATGCCAGCTTCACAATGATTCCAGTGGCTTCCTGCTTCTCCAGTGGCTTCTAGCTTTCCTGGTTGTGACATCTGCTCTGATGCGCTCAGACAGAGGGAATATGCACCAAGACGGTTGCAGCTCTGCGCTCGGGAGATGTCACCTCCGATTGCCATCAGGCTGCGGAGCAGCAATTAAGGGTGCAGCTGACTCTCCTTGTTCGGGCTCCAGGCATGCTGGGGTGGGAGAGACGGAGAGGGGGCAACGGAGAGAAGTGCGGGGAGAAAGCTGGGGTGACAAGAAGGAGAAGACGCAGTGGACGGACAACTGTGGAAAGTTGGTGGAAAGAAGGGGAAGAGAAGACGATATGCTGAAAATCATGGATGAGCTATCATTGCGCTCTCCAACTCAGAACTGTTTGACAGCTGCGAGAACGCAAGCTGATGCACTGTTCATGGAAGTAAGCAAAGAGGTATGCCAAAAGACCCCCACCTTTTGCATGAAAAAGTGCAAGAATGTGTTGGATTCTCCTCCTTTTGGAGATTTTTTCAGCAGATGCCTGATGGCCATCTGTCGAGAGTGCTTGGATTGTGTCTTCCTGCATGGCGGAAGGGATTGGATGGGCCTAGTGGTCTTTTCCAACTCAAGGGAGTTTATCACACAGAGGTTGAATTGGTAAAATCCCACGCAGAACCAGGATATTAAAATCAGAGTGTTGTTTGTCAAATGCATTGGCACGAATGAGAATGCCAAAATAATCCGAAAGGAAAGCTCCTTTGTGTTTTTGGAATTTAGCAAAAGTAGAAAGGAGCTGGTTTTGATCACGGCATTCGGGTTATTTTCGCATTATTTCTCTTTCTTCTGAAAAACATCCCGCAAATGTAGGGTTTTTCAGCTTTCTGTTCGGGTTCACCCTGAACATCATCTGAAAAACAACCTGCAGTTCAGTTTAAATTTAGTTTCTGCACATGATTCATGCTGGGTGATAAACTCCTAGGATTTTAAGTGCTATGCTTGAGCTAGCATAGTTTAGCCCTGGAGTGGGGAGATCCTACAGCTCCGCAAAGCAGGAATGGGGATTGAAAGGCTTCCAAGAGGTTGTTGGACTATCATGTCCAGCAACCGTTGCCAGCATCGGCAATGGTGGAGAATGCTTGAAGTTGTAATCCATCCACATCTGGAGGACTGCAAGATGCCCATCTCTGCTCCAGAGAGTGAAGAACTATTACTCCCATCATGCCTCCTCACTGACCAGGTGGGGAAGGCTGATGGGAGCTAGAGTGCCATAATGTCTGGAGAATTCCTGTTTCCTAGCTCGGCTTTAGTCCCAGTAGTGCAAAACTAGTTCTTTGCCCATATCATAGGCATTGATGCAGTGCCACAAGGAACAGGAGGAACTGCATTTTGGCTTGACACTTTAAAACAACTACGCAAAATGGTCTGTTGTGGCTAGAGGAAGCTCTGTGGCAAAAAGCAATAGTTTTGAATTAGAAATTACTGCCCTAGTTTGTCTTCCTGGCAAAAGATAGAGCTCGGAAACCACTCAGCATAAGTCCTGTTTGTCCCAGACCAAAAAGACCACTAATAAAAGATGGGGCTGCATATTGACCAATAACATAGTTGCAGAAAGGCTCAGTTTTGGCATAGGACATACATGAAGAAAAGATTGAGTCCAGCCTGGCTAAAATGCAGTCAAGAATCTGTGAAAGATCTTGGTGGGTATTTTGGACACATTTTTGTGGACTCCCCTGGGCCATTTTTAAGCCAAGCAGAAGGTTTTTTTGCAGCAGCAAAGATGTTGCTTCTTATTCCCTTCTTGTTTTGTTAAAATAAAAAAGGTCTATTGTTGTTGTGTGCCTCCAAGTCATTTTTGACTTATGGCGGCCTTAGGGTGACCCTATCGTAGGGTTTTCTCCGCACGTTTCTTCGGAGGGGGGTTGCCATTGCCATCCTCTGAGGCCGAGAGAGTGTGACTTGTCCAAGCTTTGGACCCAAAATGGCCCAGATTCCCAAAATCATGTTGAAAATTCCTCAATGCCCCCTAGAGGCCATTTGCTGGTCTTTTAGTGGAAAACAAAAAATACATTTTTGCCACAGAAATGGCCTGGGTCCAGCATGGTGCACACTTTGCCCACCAAGAGGAGGAAAACTTCTTTGATACTTTTTCAGGGATGGTGGACCTGTATTAGAAGGAGCTGTAGTATAGTTTCTTGTCCCCTTTCCTTTTTTGGGGGTGCAATTACAAACTTTGCAAAATAGCAGCAACAGTAGTGGCAATTGGGGGGTTTATTTTACATTGTAATGCATCACTACTTTTCTTCTTGAAAGAAGCAATGAGCAATTTTCTTCCCACTATGAGTAAGCCTTTCCCCTTCCCAATTCAGCTTTTGTCTCCTGTTGCTGACGGATGTATGTGAAGCTATATTTTGCTTTTTAAAAAATGTGCACCTCTTTGGGAAGACAAGAACGTTCTTCTGGCAGCCTGCCGAACTTCCTCGCTTCCAAGTGGATTGGTTGCAGAACAAAGAGGATGTCCGGGTAAACAGGTAAGATTAGAAAAGAAGAGGAGCACTTCAGGCAGGTCAACAGATCAGTGTGTGTGTATCTGAATATAATCCAGTGTACTGGTTTCTTCCAACAGTGGCCCATCCTGATGCAACAGAAAATTATCTAACCTTTTCTTTCTCCCAAACCCTCTAGGCGGGAATCTGTCATCACTACGTGCTGAGGATAATGCATTCCAGGTTCAAACAACCTAGCAAGTAATATCTTTTCTTTTCCATTTCCTAACATGCATTTCCCCTCTTTTCTTCTCTCCTCCATCCATGCTAGAAGGAAAGCTGAATTTAAAAGTAGAAGCAATACTAAGGGTGATACTATACATAGTGATGGACCTCCAGATAGAGAAGCCCTACTAGGGACAGAGTGCTGTTGCCAATGGCTGGGAATCATTTGGTGCCGTATGCACGCATGCAATTCTCTGTGAAAGCAGTTGGGCATTTTTGTGACATGCTGAATAGCTGTATTCAGTTCAAGGTTGTGGAAGTGGAATTGCACGCACAATGCCATTGTGTATGCAGATGCATGCAGATGTCAATACACACGTCTGCGGATGAGATATACATGTATCTTTGGTTACACATTTGTGTGTTACGTTCACCCCCACAATGTGTCCAGGTTATTTGAAGGACCATACCTCCCTTTATGAACCCATTAGAGCTCAAAAATCATCCGAAGAGACCCTTCTCTTTCTTTCCCACCACTCTCCCAGTCCCATTTGGTGGGAACAAGGGAGTCAAGGCCTTTTTAGTGGCTGCTCCTAGACTTTGGAACTCTCTCCCTAGAAGGCCAGGATGGGCCCAGCCCAGCCCTTTCAGCAGTTGGCTTTCAAATGTTGTGCAAGTCAGATGTCAAAGGTTAATATATATTTTTAATACACCGCCGTCCTACAGAATCTACCTCCAATGCTCCCCGCCTTTTAAAAACCAACACAGGTATGCCGCCCAGCGTAGCAGTTGAGAAGCTTTCCAGTAATGGCGACAGTGTCATGGCTCTTAAAAGGCACAGATTGTCTAGTATGCTCTTAGTAAGAAGCATACACATACTTATGTCACTCTTTGGACTTGGTGCATGGGGCTAGTCTCTTGTCCTTTTGCTTCATCCTAAAACTTCCAAACAGCAGCTATCAGGTCCCTAGAATAGCTGAGTCCAGCAGCTCCTTCATGGTCTGAATTGTCTTCTCATTCCCTCCTCTTCCCATTCCTAAGCAGCAGGAGCAGTCACCAGACCCCTCTTGGGACTTTACAGGTGCTGGCATAGGGAAAGAACTTGGAACTGCATGGCCAAGCTATGCTCCAACACAGGATCTCAGCCATTATCTGATAGCAAGCTTGAGAACCTGGTCCTTTTGGAGTCTGATGGTTTCAAAGATCTAACTTTCAGAAAGGAAGCTTAACTCCTGGACTGTCTGCTTCTGAACATTGTTCTCCTTGGATACTGTTGGTGAAGGTGGGGTTGAAGCAACAACAACAACAAAGATCTGGCATCCAAATCATAAATACTTTTTGCCTCCTTTATCCTGCCTGTGTCTCCGTGCGCATTTTAAACCATACTCATTTCTTTTCGTTGGGCAGCTGGGTGGGTGAGAAACGGGCTTTCAAAAATTCATGTAGCTATAGTTTTTTTGTGGGGTTTTTGGGCTCTGTGGCCATGTTCTAGAAGAGTTTATTCCTGATGTTTCGCCATTGGCTGGAATCTTCAGAGAATGTTGACATGGAAGAGAGTTGGAGATATATATATATATATATATATATATATATATTGTATGATCCTGGGAAGGGACGAGCGATCTCCATGTTAATCTGTGTATTGTTCTGTTGTTGATCGCATGGAGATCACTCCTCCCTACCCAGGGTTACACAGTATATAAATAGCTGGCGAAAAGTCAGGAATAAACTCTTTTAGAACATGGCCACATAGCCTGAAAAACCCACAAAAAAGCCATGAAAGCTTTCAACTTCACATTCATGTGGCCGTTTCTTTCTCACCTAAGTACAAAGCATGGGCATGGCAGGGGGATGAGCAAAATCATTTTCTCGCTGTCATTCTGGTAAGGTTTTTCGCACGGCAAAGTAGTAAAAATTTAAACACCCACTTAAAATTACCCGAAGTGTAATAAATAGCCCCTTTACAGCCGCAACATAATTAGTGTACCTTGTTCTGTTCAGCTTTTTAGTATAAAGAGAACGTAATAGTCCTTCGCTCCCCCGCAACACTCCTATCTTTGAGAAGATCCCAACCCATCCTCTACCATCCTCTCTTTTGATGCATTAACTGCGTTCCAAGGACTGGGAAGAAGAGACTGCTGGAGTCGATGCCACTGGAAGTCATGAACCGGAGTGGAGGCATGCGCAGGTGAAAGGTCAAAGGTGACTGTCTCCATCAGTCTGACATTGCCTACTTTAACCCTGACTGTCTGAAATGTAAACTGAAGCCTTCAAAGAGTTGCATTCTTAACCCCCCCCCCTTTGCCCGCAGCCCCCTTCAAGTCGCACTCTGCACTCCAGCCATTAAACCTTGAAATACAGCCTGGAACATAAACTTTGATGAGATTATTAAATATACAAGGGTTAGCTGCAAAGGGTTAGCGTGGTGCCAGAGCTCAATGCTTGTGCTTATTAATAATCACTAAATTGGAGGGAGAGCTGGCAGAGGGCAGGCCAGGGAAGGGGAAAACCCTCATTGCCTCCTCCACCATCTGAAGTGTTTTATTCCCCTCATCTGGATTTTCCTCCCGCAGAGTCGCAAAATGGGTATTTAGACCCGGAGCATGGTGCCTGCCAGACAACTAACTAGGCACCAGGGCAGGAGCGTTTTGATGCATTCTGGCATAAGCAGGCTTCTCTCCCTTTTGTACTGGGGGTTTAGTGCCAAAAGCAATTGTGATTTACACCCTGCCCATTTTTGGTGGCAAAATGGTTTTGATTAAGGCACATACCATGTTTATTAAGTCTTGCATGACCAAGTGCAAGGGGGCTTGGCTGGGGCGCCATATAAGGCTCGGAGATTTACACATCTCCCTGCAGGACTCATTTAATCTCTTGGGGATTTACTGACCTTCAATTAGAACCGTTAAGTACTGTTTACTTGTTCCTTAATTTGGGCAAGGCTTTGCGAAAGTTTCATTAAGAAGGTCAAAAGCAGGAGGTGTGATCATGCAGCGACTAAATGAGGAAGGGAAGAATGCAGTACCTTTAGATCACGGATATACCAAAGAAGGAAGAATTACAAGGGTTAAACTCAACATACCTAACAAAGATGGGTCGTGGAGACATGAAATGATGTTGTCTCAATGGGACCCCATGCATGGCTCAATGGCCAGAAAACTCTTCAGAAACATGGTTGAGGTTTCCCTCCATCCTTAATCCAAACTCCAATGGAGTCCAAGAAAGGGTTCATATGGGTTTTCTATGACTTTATGGAGATGCAGCTAAGCATAGTCATGCCACCAAAGTTAAAGATTTGCTTATTTGGAACATCGGTGTGTCTTCATGCTTAGATGTATGATGAATTAAGCAATATGTCCTCCACGATCTTCTTTATCTTAAACTGTCAACCAAACTATTACACGTGTATAACTGACTCTATAGTCAACATTCAGAAATCCAGCGGCTCAAAGTTAGATTTTTTTATAAGTAGATATATACATGTGCTTTCATCTCAGATCTTTCTTCTTGCTGAAATTCCAAAGGTGTCTGCAAACCCTTATGACTGGATCACCTAACCAAACTTCCTTTCATTCAGAATGAACTAGTATTCATTTAGAAGAGCAGCCAGCCTGAGCTTCATCATACCTTGGTCCAGCGGCTGGCGAGAAGCCCTCCATCCATGTTCCAGCTGCCATTACATCTGAAGTCTCAATGGCTTCTGAAGCCATCATGGCTTCAAAAGTGGGGACTTTCTTCACTTTGGAATCTCTTTCCTCTGTTCAGCTGGATTGCTCTGTTTCATGGTCAGCGATCGCACCTGCGCTCAGGTGATCTGTCTTGAAAACGGGAAGCATAGGAACTGGCAAGTAGTTTCTCTCTTCTTTTTTCCCTACTTTCCTATCTTCCTGTGAAGTGACAGCTGCCAACGTTCATGTCGGTAGGACCGTGAATCCACTCCAAGTTTTGGATACTTTAAAGGAGCTACCCAGAGTACTGAACCTAGTTTGGGGCTGAGTTTCAGCACTTCGGAGAACTCCTTTAAACCCTTGTTTCCAACCTGCTGTGGCTGCACCGCTCCCCTGGCATGGGAGCCTCTAGATGCCACTGCTCCTGTGCATGGATTATATATGCTTATGAAATGGGACAAGGGAAATTACTTCAACAACTTACAAGCATTTCCCCAGCAGTTTCATTTCTCGCCTCTTACAGAAAAGGTTCAAGAAGGAGAACAGGTAACCAGACAGCTTATTCCGCTGGTGAGCTCTTGCCAAAGCTGAGAGATTTGTGGTAAAGTTTCCTTTAGGTCACCGGGGATAAAGACATTTGTGGATCGTAGTTTAATATGAGCGGTCTAATTCATAAACATTTTTATACAGAATCGATAAATTATTAACAGATGTTCTGCCGTTCCAGCCCTTGGGTTATAGATGGCTACCAGCACATCTGCAGAAGATATTTCAGATGGCTTGTAAACTGTGATTACAAGGAATACGTTGACTCAATAACCATTGATTAGCCATCTGTTATTCCACTCTAAAGAAAACTTTACTAAAAGCGCAGATTATCCACAGTCCGAAAAACCATGTAGTTCAGCCCTTCCGGGACTGTGCAACTTTATAATGCAGGTATCGAATTGGAAGACTGAATTGCTCTGCCATGAGTCTATGCCTGTGGAAAAATATTGGTTCTAGCTAGGATTGAACCATTTCTTACTGGCAGAAAGTTTCATTTGGCAGAACACTTAAATGTGTCACACACCCCATTTATTTATTTATTTAGTTATTTATTTTGTTGAAATGATACAGTCCCAGAAGGGTACCACCATACAGTACTTCTGATCATATCTTAAATATCTGGGGGAAAGACAGTTAAGGATGACAAAATCTATCAGTCTCACTTCCTCCCATATTTAAATTTTGTCAAGGTTCCTGCCTCAGTTTTCATGCCTCCTTCTTCCAAGTCTGATCCTGCTTTACATATGATATTTTCAGCGCACAAGTGAAAGAGACAAGGTGATAAAGTCCAGCCTTGCCGAACTGCCTTGCCAATTGGAAACCATTCTGTTTCTCTGCATTGTGTCCTAACAGTAGCTTCCTGTCCTGAGTACAGGTTAAACATCAGGACACTCAAATGTTGTGGCACACCCACTTCTTTAAGAGAGATCCATTGTTTTTCATGATCTACACAGTCAAGGGTTTTGCTATAATCTATAAAGCATCAGCTGATTTTCTTCTGAAATTCTTTGCTGTGCTCCATTATCCAATACATGTTTGCAACATGATCCCTAGTGCTACTTTCTTTCCTGCACAATATGACAGTTTCCGGTTCCCACAATATGACCATCCCACAGCATTGAGCCATGGCAGTTAAAGTGGTGTTAAAGTAGATTATTTCTGCAGTGCGGAGGCAGCCATAGAGAGTCTTTACAGAAAGTATAGGCTCTTTTAGATAGTCTGGAGCTAAAACATATAGGTTCAATGTTGACTTATTGAGTTACCATTTTGGCAACAGTAACAAACAATACTGATGATGATGATGATGATGATGATGATGATATTTATTTATATCCCATTCCCCCCCCCCCCCCACAATGGGACTCAAAGTGGATCACAATTTAAAAGAACAATATAATTAGAAACATACAAAAAGTGAGCATTAAAATTAGAATTAATCAATTACTGTATTAAAACACTCATTAAAATAATAAAATGCAATTAAAGAGATAACAGCACTTAAAGAAAGGACAATTAAAACTGTACCGCACTCCCGCAGCCTGTTGTCTAAAAATATGGGAGGTAGTGGGAATGATGTGTCTACGCACTAGCTCAGTGTTTTAAAGGACGAGCCTAAAATATCTTCTGCTAGGACTCTTATAATAAAAATTGCACAATGTTTCACAAGGGATGAGACCCAGGTTAACAGAACAAATAGGGAGAAAATGGAACATATGAAGTTGCAGGAAAACAGACGGCTGAATCCCCCAGGCTGGTTTGGAATAACCCAGCAAACTTGGGTTTCATGCCTCTGCTCGTGTTGTTTGTGAGATATTTGTGAGTTTTCATGCTAAGTTGTGAGACGGCTATGGCCACTTCATTTCCAAGAGATTGATTGTCCCTTGACTCCTTCCTTTTCACCTTTGGTTCTCCCACCCCTGTCTTTTCTTTTTTTAAGCCATTACTTTGGGCAGCTTAGGGCAGAGGCAAAAAATAACAGCAGGAGGGTTATCTGCAGAGGTGACATGATGTACAATGCCGATGAGACTGTTTCCAGATTTAAAACTCAGCGAGAGGAAGAGTGCTACAATGGGAGAGCCCTTTGACCCGAGAAAATTAGAATGGCTTCCTGGATTTGGGATATTACCAGCCGGAGCCAAAAGGCTGATGCAGATGATTCCGAGGTGTTAAAATTAGAACACAATGTATAAAGGTGGGTGTGAATTTCTGGCTGTCCTTCTTTTCCCACTTCAACACCCCCCTCCAGCACTCATGCATATAACTAAACATAACAGCAAAACAATAGCATGGGTGGGGGAGTTTCCCACCCTTTTCTGGGAGACATAAGTACATTTATTTTTTTAAAAAAGATTTGGTGTCCACTGATGTAATCACTGCTTGAGAGATTCCAAGCTTTGGAGGGTGAAGATGTTGGATTAAAGACTTTCTATGCCTTGGCTCAGTTATTACTCAGATGAAGTCAAGAAATCAGAAGAAGGTGAGGACTTGGAAGAGACAACAAAAATCCAAAATACAGCGGTACCTTTGTCGGCCAACCAATATGCACAAAATATATTATGCAAGCTTTTGGAGTGTTGCTGGCTTCTTTGGGCGTATCTACACTGGCTCCTTTAATCCAGCGTTTTATACTGGGTTGACATGATGTGGGTCAAATGTGTCCAGATGGGCCACTAGGCGAAACTGGATCATCCCATTGCCTTGCCAGTCAAGCAGCTCCTTGCAAAAGCCTGGCCATCGCTTCTGCCGAGATCAGAATGGGAATCCTTGCCATGTGATCAACAAAAAGGGAGTCTTTCTACCAAACAAGACAATGTCAGAATTTTTGGGGGTGGAGGGACAAGCCTTTTGACCCATGCAGACAAGGTTCTAGTAGCCAATCTCAGTGCTTATGTGCCACACTATTTTTTAGGGGGAGTAAGGGCATAGCATCATTCTTTTTTCTCCCTAAAATAGCAATTGGAAATATTACTACAGCAGTTTACACATTTTGAGCATTGCAATCACTTAAAATTCCCTCTGAGTCTTTAAGAAACAAAGGAGTTTATCATACGACGGAATTTGGGGGTATAATGCAATGGCAATCCGAATGCAATCATGGGGTTTCACGTTATCACGAATGAGTGCATCTCATGCAATTTTGGGCAATGGGAAGTGATTCTGAACGCAATCATGGGGTTTAACATAATTGCGTATTAGAATATCTCACGCAATTTCGGGCAATGGAGGGGGGTCATTTTCTGGAAATGGGAAGTCATTCTGAATGCATTCCGAAAGCAATCAGATCTCACGTAAATTCGCTAAACTAGTGAATTCACGTAATTGCGAATTGGCTCCATTCGCATTTGAGAGAAATTCCTCCCATGTGGTAAACTCCAAGGTTTTGGCATCCAAAGAAAGAAGGTAGGCAAAGGGACCCAGAGAAGAAGAAAACAGGCAAGCAGATGGATGATTTTCATTGTCCAAATTTTAGAACCTTGTGGACTGAAAGACTTTTTCATTGAGAGAGGCAGAATTTTTTATTTGGGGTGCCAATGCCCTCCTTTTGACCACCCCCAGCTGTGGTTCTGCACAACTAAGTACTTTTTGCACCTTGACACTGCAAGGGTAATTCATTCCTTTAAAAGGAACTTTCAAAGTTCTTTTGGGGGACAGCTTGGGTGAGAACTTTCATTGAGTTTTCATTTCTGTTTGGGGATGAGTTCTTCCCCAAACTTGCTGTTCCAAGACCAGCGTTCTATCTGTTGTGTAAAGGTGTCTTTCGCGTTGTCACCTGCGTCTTGGGTTGTTGTTTTTGCCCAGTGCGGATCAGGCTGTTATCTTTGCATGGGTTTCCTGACCAGCTATAACCCAGGAGGGGTTGAAACCAGGGAGCTAAAGAAGCAGGACCGGTTGCTGTTAGAGTTTCCATCGTGACATTAATTGGCCGCAAAGGCTCTCTGGCAACCTCAAAGAGCCTGCAGCAGACACAGCAGTGAGAAGGAGGCAACTTTTCACCCGAGGCTGTGCTTTAGCAGGACCAAAGATGGGGAGGAATCAGTCACTCTTGCCCCTGGTTATACCCAATCCTAAAGAATTATAGACAAGAGGACGAAGTAACCGGAGGGAGGGGGTCTTGCTGGTTCTTTGATCTGTTCTGATCTGACATAACTTTAAAAAGCTGTGAATATCCAAGGAAAGGACAGGCCTCCAGTGTCATTCTTTCACTGTCTCTCCCAGCACATGGGAGACTTCTGGTAACTGTTGCCTGAAGATGTTAGCTTTCTCTTTCTGATCCCTGCAACTGAGGCTAGGGATGCAGCCCCCAGGACTGTTTTTGTGGCCTCAAGGGTCCCCAGTGGTCAAATTTATTTTTAGCAGAACATTTTTTCTCCGATATGCAAAGGGATCTTGCAGCACCTTTGAAACTAACTGAACCAGAGACGTTGGTAACATGAACTTTTGTAGACTTGAGCCTACTCCCTCAAACGTGTCCACCAAATGCATGTGGGGAAGTAGGCTCAAGCCTACAAAAGCTCATGCTATGTATTTATTTCAAGGATTTATACCCTGCCTTTCTCCCACAATGGGATCCAAGATGCTTCTGACGTCTCTCTTTCATTTAGTCTCAACGGGGCTGCCAGATCCCTGATCTAAGGCATCCAATCCCTTTCAGTTGACCCAAGTCTTGACCAAGTATTCAGATTGATTTTCCAGATGAACACGGCTAGGCCTTTGCCATTTTGTTCAAAGCGCTCTTTTTGCTCTGAAATGCCCTCTAAACATTTCCAGCGTGTTTGGATGCCCACTCCAGGCCCCCCAAAGTTTCAAATACATTTTTGCATAAATCTCCCCCAATGGTCTCTAGGGTATTTCCCTTGGTTGGCATTTCTGAATAATTCTGCATAATACGTTTCTGCATAAATCTCCCCAAATAGCCTCTAGAGTGTTTCTCTTGGTGGGCATTTCCACTATGTTTAGGTTTCCTGGACCAATTTGGGCCCAGGTGAAGCCTTTCCTTTGAAAGAAGTGAACAGAAAGTGACTTCCACCCACTTCTTGCTGTTAAGAAAGGCCTCTCCTTGGGCATTTGAAGCTAATGCCTAGCCTTCCACAGTTGCCCACCCCTGATCTAAGCCGTCCGATCCCTTTAGGTTGACCCAAGTCTTGACCAAGTATGTGCCAACTGTATTGCATACCATTTTTTGTAAAATGTTTGTCAAAGGAAAGGGGCACGAGGAAGCTGCTATGTTATGTCTCCCAAGCCAACCCCTAGTCCTTCATCGGTACTTTAGGTTTCTCTCAAGCCCCTTCAGAACTATGGTTTTTGCAATCCTTTTGGTACCCACTTCACCTCCCTGCAGTTTGAGTTTGTGGAGAAATCCATTTGGCTTTGCATCTTAATACAAACTGAACGTATGTTAGAAGTTGGAATTGTTACTTTTCTGGACTACAGCTCCCAGAATCTTTCGTGGCCATACCAGATGGTGGATTCTGGAAGCTGTAGTCCTCCAAAGGAACCTTCCCTCAAGCTCTGCCTGACTTGCTCTTCCAAGACAAATTTGCGAACTAAAACAGATATCTATCAGCATTTGCGCTGTCCCCAATTATTTTATCGAAAGGCCAGTGCATTTCTTCCAAAAAGGGCCCTTTCAGGGCTATATTTATTTAAAGTTTATAGAAGAATACTCACAGGGATCTTTCAAAGATGTATGCTGCAGTTAAGTTACTGGAAAGTATGTTTGCCAGACAGATCTCCCAAGTATTTTTGTATAGTGTTTTAAAATATATACAAACCCCAAATAAATCATTTTTTTGCCCCAAACGATTTGGACTTTGGACAAAAAGTTAACAGCGTGTTGAGATGTGGCTTTTCTGTTTCATGGTAATTTCTCTGGATGCTTCCTGGATTTTTTTCCCCCCCGCTACCCATTTCGTGATGCAGTTTGCCAAGCAAAATAGTCCATACAAAAACGGATATGGCTGAGATCCTACATCAAAGAGATCCAGCGAAACTTTACACTCATTGAGTTACATGGTAGTTACGCAATGCTTCCTTCTTAGTGAATTGCAACATTGTGCAACCAAATCTGTGATGTGCATCAGTGCATGATGCATATATGTATTAATGTGCAATGCACAAATGCACACCAATGTAACTCAACTTCTGCAAACATGAATATGGATGTCCTTATCGGACAAAACTGTCCATCTACTTAAGTATAGGAATTTATACATGCATAACACACCGGCAGGATCCCAGCCATATATAGTGGGCTATCGTGTTGATGAAATGATACGTATGCATGAAAATAACATACAAAATAGACATGTTTGGTAAAATTGCACACACAAACAGACACCGTAGGGAAGAATATGCCTGAAATTCTGCACACGTTTTCATGCAGTCTTTTAGCTTTGTCATCTCAAACCGATGTGGGAACAACAACGAAGGAATTTAAAGTCTGAAAAACGAGTGGAGATAAATTTAGATTAAGGGATTTGATGTTCACTGCTTACTGGGAATTGTAGTCTAGAAAAAGGAGGAAGGGAAGGGAAGATTTTTTTAAAAACGGAATGTGGCGGCACCTTTAAGACTAAAGTCATTTTTTTCCAAGTTTAGGTTTTTCTATTAAAACCGGACCGGGAGGGGGGGGGGGGGAGATATAAGGCATATCTGTTTTAGCAAATATGGGTTCTCCGGGGAACTTGCATCCTTAGGGAATTCCCATTCTGTTTCTGTTTATAATGCACACTGATGTATTTTTTACCTTCAGTGGTGGCCAAAGGTGGATGGATGGAGCTGGAGAAGGCGGGAAAGCAGAAGAAATGTTGCAGCAGAAAAAAAAAAAACCCTCTCTATTCCTTGTGGGGCTGCTTAATGGATATTGACTGGGACTTAGAAAACAATGCCTACGAACCAGGCTAAATTTAAGGAGCTCGAGGGACAAATATCAGCATGGCGAGGAGGCGGGGAGGGATGGTGCTCTCCATCCAGGTTGCTTGGCCAGAACTGGGCAATTTACAGGATATCTCAAAATATTTTGCTGCATTTACTTGACTATCAATACAAAATCTGGGAGTGTGTCTCTCCCTTGGGCTACCAAACAGTATGTAAAGCAGATCAGCCGTGGTGTTATTATGCAGATATAAACTCATGCCTGAAGTCAAGAAGCTGTTCCAAAGAATATATTCAGATATTGACTCCCCCCCGCCACCGCCTCCCCCCTTTGTTTAATTCAGATTATTTTCTCAGCTTGGCCCTGAAGCTCTGCATAGGTTATAAGGTATCTTTTAGCTCATTTTGTCCTCACGAGAAACTTTACCAAAGCGAATAGATAGACCGAGGCTACCCAGAATAGGTGTGACTCTGGAGCTATCGGATGCAAGATGCTGTGAAAACCGGTACCAAGGGCAACCGGCAAAAAGACAACTAAATGGGTTTCGGAGCGAATCAAGAATCAGCATGGCGTTGTGGTTTGAATTCTGGCTTAGGACTGTATCCGCACTGTAGGAATAATCCAGTTTGGCACCGCTTTAACTGCCACGGCACCATGCTATGGAAATCTGGGATTTGTCGTTTTTGTGGGATATTTAGCCTTCTCTACTATGGCCCCAAGTCACACTGTAAATTCCAGGTTTCCATAGCCTGGTGCCATGGCAGTGAAAGTGGTGCCAAACTGCATTATTTCTGCAGTGCGGATGCAGCTCAGGAGTCTGACTCCATCCTATGGCATCCTGAGAACTGTAGCTTGTTGTGGTACCAGAGCTGTCTGACAGAGGAGGCTAAATGCCTCGCAAAATGACAGTTCCCAGAATGCCATAGCACTGAGCCATGGCAGTTGAAGTGGTGTCAAATTGGATGATTTCTGCAGTGTGGACACAGCCCAGGATGCCAGCCTTCATTGTGATGAACAGATTCCAAAAACGTTTTGCATCAGGTCATGCTGCAGTCCTCTAGCTTCCAAAATGGCCAATTCAGTCACAACCAGCTGTTTCACGGGACACTCTTGTGTGTGTGTGTTTTTGTGTGTGTGTGTGTTGGTTAGCCTTTCTGATCAAACAGGCTTCTTCACCTGTTAGAAATGATTTAGGGGAGGGAGCAAACAGTTTGCAAACCTCAAAGGGTTTAAAATTAAACCTGCCAAAGGGAGTTTAAAGGACATCCATGCGGCGAAAGTGATACGACTGGACTAGATTTCCCTCTTGTTATGGTGGAGGAGAAGGAATGAAGATAAATGAGGAATCTAACTCACCGAAAGCAGCCGAACACTGCTGAAAATTAATTTCCCCTTTAAATCCATTCTCAGCTGCCAACATTTCATTCAAGCCAAGGAGGTAAGGGGAAATTTCCACCCTCTCCATTGCTCCATCCAGCCTCAAACCATCCCCCTCCGAAATCTTTTTTCATGTCCTGGTTTGACATCTAGGAAAGAATCATGAGGTGCTGACTATTATTAACTTCTAAACACCTAAGAAATCAGTGGGATATCGCAAACGTTTTGCGTGCCCCCGACAGTCTCCGTCAGTGACCCATCCTAAATCCCGGCCCCTTTGCTTAAGATGAAAAGAGAGGGCCATGCTGAGAGCATGAGGGCGAAAGGATTGGGGAATGAGGCCGGAGCAAACGAAAGGAGAAATATGATTACCTTGGCTGGCGCTACAGCTGGTTTGGGGTATTTAATAAACAGGTTGACACTCCGGGTTCCTCTCATTAGGTGATCACCTTGGCTTCGGTTGCCATAAATCAAATGGCCAGGTTATCAAAGCTTGTGATCCCGAACTGTACAAGGGCGCCCAACTGTCTGGTTTAATGAGGGGAAAGCCAAGCATGGAACCTGTAAAGAATTAAGGCTTGCAAGGCCTTTTCACATGCGCGGGCGCACACGCAGACAGACAGCGGACGGGCGAATCCATCGCAAGCATCTGCACGAGATCTTGTTCACGTTTCTCTTCGTTTCTTACGTGCCACCTTTTGGCAAAGCCTGCCTCCTACAGTGCACATTTTTTGTAGGAGTTAGGCACATCTTTGTGCCTGTTTTCCCCCAACGTGCGCGTTTTGTGGGCCTAGTTTGTGTTGTGTGGATTGCACTGCAACTAGAAAGTGCAGGATTATGGAGCATACACACATTCCAGTTCACATATAGGCTCAGGAGCTAACAACTGCTAGGTTCACATAACCATTCAGAAGGAATGGGATTACTCCTCCATCACTAACACACACACACGCATGATACATACATTACCTCCATAGTGGCAAAATTTGGTTTAGCTGCTAGTAAGATTAGGCTTAGTTTTCAAAATGAGCCTGATGATTAGAAGTCTCATTTGTTATATTTTTTATCATTATTATTGTATTTTATTGATTTTTAAAAGAAAGTTTGTGCCTTGATCTTTTTATGCTGCTTTTGTATTCACAGCCATCAAATTGTGATGGCTTTTAGCTTCAAACAATAAAATTACTTTACTTAGTTACTTACTTATTGGCTGTACAGACCAACACTTTGTGCCAGCCTGACTGCGGAGTAGTGCTGAACTAGGGCTGAGCATCCATATGCCCCCAGCCCTAGTTCCACCACTCGGCCACCATCATGGTGTGCCCATCCATATGGTGCACATCATAATGTCATCCGTGGCATGTAGTGCCCAAACAGCTCTGGCGGGAAAGGGCCTCATGATGACACATGAGCGTGCCAATGGTGCCCCTTCTGGGGCCAAAAAGAACCCACCAGGAAGTGGGGTCTTTTTGGTCCTTCTGGAGGCCATGGTGTGTGGTTGCCGTGGCCTCCATCCGGAGCTCGAAGGGGTGGCATTGAGCCACCTGTCTTTTGAGCCCCTTACTTACTTAACACACACACACACATTTGGGCAGCCATGCAGTCTCTCCACCACTGGCCAAAAATGGTAGAAAGCCTTCATATTTGAGGCACATACATTGTGTCACCATTGAGGGCACAATCCACAGGAGGAATTGCACAAACTCGAAAGTGAAATTGCTGTGGCAAGAAGTGAGCCCTGTTGGCGCCGTGGTTAAATGCCTGTACTGCAGCCACTCACTCAAAGCCATAAGGTTGCGAGTTCAAGACCAGCAAAAGGGCTCAAGCTCGACTCAGGCTTGCATCCTTCCATGGTTGCTAAAATGAGTCCCCAGATTGTTGGGGGCAAGTAGCTTATGGTTGTAAACAGCTTAGGCACTCCTTAGGCAGTATGAAGCAGTATATAAATGAAGCTGTTTGTTTTTGTTTTGTTTGGGAAGATCCAGGACGGAAGAGTTCAGTGGCTCACCCACCTGCCAGTGCTCCTCTCCATGTTTCCACACTGGCATGCAGTCCACATGCCCAGAGCATTGTCCTGAGTTTCCGCCCTGATTCCTAGCATGAACTTTCATAGACTTGGTGAATCTGAGGAAGTAGACTCAAGTCTGTGAGAGCTCATGCTACCAACTTCTCTCTTTCAGTTAGTCTCAAAGGTGCTGCAAGACCCCTTGGCAAATTCAGGGCAAATGGGGACTCTTTTGACTCTGGAGAATCACCTTGGAGTCCAAGACTGGGCCTGTATTGCACCCATTTTGGCCCTATGCATCATCTGAACAGATCAGTGTTGGAAGGGTGCAGGAAAATTCCTTTTTCTCTGTGCAGACACCAAGATAGAAATGAAATCAGTGAATAAATAACTATTTGCAACATGAAGTGCAAGAGAGAGCAGCACAAAATTCTTTATGTGTGAACCCTTTTTCAGTCCGGGAGCTTCAGTGAGATGAAATAGCCTGATCTGATGCATTTTTAAGTGACACTCAAAGGCCAAGAGCTAAGAAGGAGGGGTTCAAATGTAACTTTATAGCCACAGTGTTAAATCACGGTTGACGACACCGCTTCATTAGTGAAGTGTGATTCAATGTCCAACCCATCTGTGGGCATCTGCACATGCAAAGTGTACTGTGTACCGGTGCATAACCATGTGGAAGGTGTATGTGCATCCATGCGCAGTGCTCATCTGTGAAGAATTCCACTGCATGCTTCCAAAACTGTGAACTTAATGTCGGTCAAAAATGTCCAACTGCTTCACCAGGACACCAACAGGAATACTGATCGAAATGCTGGTGATAACAAAAACACCGGCAGATTCAGAAAGTGACTGGGGAAGAAAAGAAAAGAAACTATGCTTTTTCTCACTAGTAATTGGCCCCTATCCGGTGAGGGCCCTGGTGCAATTGCATCAACTGAAACACTGATAAACTGAAAATCTTGCGGTGGTGAATTTTGTAACCTAACATTGTACAAAGAACTACTTCCCTTTTTCTGTCCTATATCTATGTCTAGTCTATTTCATTTCATGACCCTTCATGTTATAACCAGAGTCAGCCTAGTATCGTAGTTTGAGCCTTGGACTATGACCCTGGAGACCAAGGTTTGAACCCTTGCTCAGCCATGGAGCCTACTGGGTGACCTTAGGCAAGTCGCACACTCTCAGGCACAGAGGAGACAAAAGAAACCCCCCTCTGCATGAATCTTACCAAGAAAAAACCATGGTAGGTTCACCTTAGGGTCGCCATAAGTTGGAAACGACTTGAAGGCGCACAACATGTTATAACATTATGAGGAGGGGAAAAAGATTATGAAACACCATTCATAATTTTATAACCAAGTGTATTCGTTTCACTGGATGTCCAGAATTCAGTGAAAGTTGATATGCCCATGGACTGGAATGACAATCCTTGAGAAAAGCAATAGATTTTTCAGAAACTCAAAGGCACGGCAGCGAAGAAGAATAGTTGAGCAAATGAATTTCCATTTGGGTAGCTGTCTTAGTCTGTCACAAAAAGGAAACACGTTGTGGCATTTTTTAAAGAATTGTGGACATATCACATATTCCTACACATGTCTAATTAGAAGTTTGCCTCATTGCCTTTAATGTGAATTACTTCCAAGTAGACATGTCTAGGATTGTATTATTATTCTGACATGAATCCATTTTCACTTGATAATGTAGACATAGTTGGAGATGCTGCACTGGGAGATGTATGCGCATCACACAGCTTCATCTCTCAATGCTACCTCCCCAAAACACTTCTTGGAAGCAATACAGCCTGCTACCCAAAATGCAAGAGCCTCGGGAGGACACCTAGGATTAATACTCTAATAGTGGAATTTTATTAGCTCAAATAAAAGCAGCGAGGAGGGCAACTCAAAGCAGGGATCGAGCCTGTGTATATAGGTTTCTGAGAAACAGAACTCCAGAGTGCAAGTTCCAAAATAGTTTTATTTATGAATCATTCCCTTTAATACTGTGTGCCCTTGTCTTATGCAGGGGATCCGTTCCGGACCCCCCGCGTAAGGCAAATACCACGTATGTGGCACGACACAGCATGCGCACCCTTGCAGGTTCCATCTCGCAGCTTTCAGCTGAAAGCCACATATAGCATGCCCACATATGACACAGGCACACTGAATTTCTATAATTTGCAATGCACTTTTCCCACTTTAAAAAATGCTTACAGCGATGCACATAATGGGGAGATGCATGCAAAATTCATTATGTTGGGGGAAATTGCTTGCAAAATAGGTTTATTAGGTAAACTCATGCACGGTCTCCCTGGCACACTGCCGGAAAAAAATGGCTTGTTCCCCTCCATGAAATAGTTTGAGAAGCACAGGACTAAAAGACCTGACCATCCCATCCATATATGACTTCTGAGGGATTGAGACCAGAAAATAATACATATAGCCAGTGGAAATAAATAAATAAATAAATAAATTGCATGAAAGAACGGGAGAAGAGAAAATTCAGAGATGATACGACAGCCATTTTCAAATATTTGAAGGGCCATCAGGTAGAAGATGGGACAAACTTGTTGTCTTCTGCTCCAGAGGAGTGGAGCCAAACTAACTCCAACAAAGAAGATGTCTACGTTTTCAAAACAATGTGTCCTTCAAAGGAAAAGGTGGGATGCTGTTTGACCAGGAACAGATCACTAGAAAATTGGGAAAGTGTCTTCTGGTAAACAGAGGCAGCTGGAGTGTAAACTGGAAGACATGAACAGCTTTGTCAGAGCCGTCTTTCTCGAAATCAATCTATGTGTCACCTCTCGACTGAGAATGTCCTGCAGTAAAGTTAAGGCTGAAGTGGGAGGAATATTTAGCAGAGCTTGGAGGAGCAAGAGAGACGAAGAGAAGGAAGGAAGGCGGAATCAAATAAGCATGCATTTTCTTGCACAGGGTTTGAGCATGATAGATTTTGAAGCAAAGTAGAGGAAAAGGAGTCAAAAACATGGATACACAAAGACACTTCCATCATTTTCTAACACTACCTCACAGGCAACATGTAGCTTACCATTATTGTTTTAGTGCATTGCTCTCCAGTTGTGGTTCTCCATCAAGAGTGTATGATTCAAGGTTAGTAAAAGTATACATATAAAAAGTGGTCATATACCTGACCACAGTGCCAGGTCCATTTTTGCAGTCTTTACATCACTAAACATTGGAGGCTATTAATGGATGGACATGTACCCAAGCCCCAAACTGGGAGCCAGTGTGGTCTAGTGGTCTGAGTGTTGGGCTCCAGGAGAGCAGGGTTCAAATCTCTGCTTAGCCATGGAAACCCATTGGGTGACTTTGAGTAAGTCATACTTCGAGGGCAAGAACAAATCTCCCTTGAGTAAATCTTAAGAGTGAGTGTGGCTAGTGGCTTGAATGTTGGATTAGGACTCCGGGAGACCAGGGTTTAAATCACTTGGCCATGGAAACCCATATTGGGCAAGTCCCATTCTCTCAGCTTTAGAGGACAGCCATGGCAACCCTGCTCTGAATAATAATAATAATAATAATAATAATAATATTAAGAGCCAGCATGGTGTGGCGGTTTGAGTGTTGGACTGGAGGAGACCAGGATTTGAATCCCCCCACAGTCAGCCATGGAAAATCCACTGGATGACCTCAGGGCAAGGCAACGGTGGCAACCCTCCTCGGAAGAAACTGGCCAAGAAAACCCTTGGATACGGTCACGGTACGTTGACTTGAGAACCCATAACAACAAACCTGAAAATTAGTTCGATGATAATATAACCTGAACGTTAATATAATGATTTATGATACCCTGAATATTAATATAATGTTGATATATGATGTCATCAATAGGTAGGTACCTTACCTAAATCCAGCCTTGCTCTAGTGGTTGGAAAAGGACTTTCTTATCCTCTCCTACACCTGCAGCCTTCTCTGCCACTCAAAAGTAGCACCAATGGGTTGTCCCGCTGGTTTTGGTAGTGCATGCTTCTGCCAGTCCACCATTGGAAGGCCACTATTGGACCCTGTTGTATAGTTTAAGTACTGGAGAAGCCACTAACCAGGTGAGATGAGATGTACCTGCCTGCTCAGTGTGCCGTCCAGGTGCTGCTTGCACAAGAAAAGAGTCCTGCAAACAGAAAATTCCTTCAAACAGAGAACTGTCCTTTGCAAAATAAAACACATGGCCAACCTCATGCTCCAAGCCCCCGATGAATTAGTTGCTGTTGCTGCTTCAGGGTTAAATCCTTTGGATCTCCAGCGACATTTCAAGCCTTGGTACAGACTCCTTCATGAATGGGTTGGGAAACCGTTTGGCACTCAAGATGTTGCTGGAGAGCAACTCCCATCGCTCCTCACTGTTGGCTACACTGGCTGGAACCACTGTGAGTTATCTGGGGGAAAAAAATCATCCAAAATAGGATGGGGGACATTTCAAGCCTTTGTACAGACTCCTTCATGAACGTGTGGACAACTGTTTTGCACCCAAGATGTTGCTGGAGAGCAACTCCCATCACTCCACATTTTTGGGGCCACTGGGAGTTATCTGGGGAAAAAATAACTCAAAATATGATGGGGGACGGAGTCCAAATTTATTGTATGACTATTGATGACTTCTTCCTGTGTTAGTCCTATGCGCAGCTTTATGGCTGTCAAGGTGACTGCAGATTAATTGCTACCGAAGCACTGAATGTGTTCCAGTTAGCAAATTTCAATTTCAGATCATTCAGCTGCGTGATGGAGAAGCTAGTGGATTATTCCAGCCTCCTTTGTGACAGCTCAGTCTTACTGTCTCTTCATCCAGCTTCTTCTCAGCCTGGCCAGCAGTTGTCCACTTTGTACGCATGCCATTTGGTGCCCCCACCCCTAGCCACTCCACCCCATGCCATGTGTCATGTTACATTTGCTTGCGTTGGCTTTCCTCTTGCCATTTTCAGCTCAGTTCCCTGCCTTATCAAGATCACGTCGAATCCCCATCCATTCCTCCAAAGTGTCTGCAGTCCCTCCTGGTTGATGTCCCCAAAGGCTGTTATTCCCTCAAGGCCTTCCGGGAGTGAAGCCTCGGCTCCTATAGGCCAACTTGGAGGCACGTTGGAGGTATATTTATACATCAACATGCCGCCTTCCTCCATTTCGTGGGATTTTAATGAAAGGAATAGCCCTAGAGAACGGGGGAAAAATTTCTAACGCACAAACATGACAGTCTGCTCCTTTAGGTTTAGATCAAGCTGTGATGTGGTGCTGGAGTGAAGGTTTTTGGAGTGGGTGATAAACAGAAGCGGGGGAGAGAAAAGGGTCTTTCTTTTAGCACTGTTTCCTTTTTGCTGGGTACTATTTTTGCACTGCTTTGAAATTCACACAAGGTTGGCTTCTTGTGCTGTTTTTAGCAACCGAATTGGTGGTCACAGGTATGCGCACATATGTACAACCAAACCTTAATGGCACTGCACATGCTTTGCAAATGGACCCACAGTCCACCTTTAGTAGAAACGAGGGGGACGCATGTTTTGATGTGACGGCAAAAGTTACCCAGTTTTGTACTTCTGTTCACTTATCCAAAACTATCCTTCTAAAATCACATTTTCCAAAATTTTGCCAAGGGACTTGCCAATAAAACAGTGCATTCAAACATGTATATATTTTCATTCCTCCACCCTGGTCTAAATTGCTCTCAAATAATGCCTGTAAAAATTCCTAAAGCTTTGCCCACATACTGCAGATGACATCCTATGCGTCTGCATTCAATCACATACATAAGATTTCAGGGCCAGCAGGTGATGTGATGTGCGGTTTAATACACTTGGTTCTAGTCCAATGTGACCCATAGTCCACAATTCAAAGATATAGTCAGTCTGTAGAATCAGTAGTAGTACCTTCATTAGTAAATGTAGTACCTTTGAGACTAACTAAAATAAAGAAGTTGGCAGCATAAGCTTTCCTAACTTAAGTCTACTTCTAAATGCATCTGAGGAAGTAGACTTAAGTCTAGGAAAGGTCACGCTGCCAACCTCTTTCTTTTAGTTAGTCTCAAAGGCACCACAAAATCTCTCTACATACCAGTCCACTATGCCACTCTGGCTCTATATACTTTTACATAAATACACACACACATTTTATATTTATACCCTCACTTTTTTAATTTACTTTCTGTTATTTTAGTGAATTAGGTTTTATTCTAGCCTTTTGTCCTGCAATTGCCAGGCTCTCAGTGCTACTCTGGGGTTAAGGAGGGAGGGGGATTGTGGGATTTTATTCTGTTGTGTTGTATGGATTTTAATGATGTAAGGCACCTCGATCTTGTTGGAGAGGAGGGGTAGAAATAAACATTATTATTATTATTATTATTATTATTATTATTATTATTTCACATGTAATAAACAAAGCAATTTGGCAGATTTTACCATCTCTGCTAACCACGTCAAGTCAGAACAGGGTGTCATATGGCAGTTCCCCAAAGCCACAAAGGTTTTCTTCTGCACAAGAGTAGCTTTCCTTCAGCATTTCGCTGTCACACCTGGACTGTATACTTCTGGAATTGGGGAGAAAGGGCTACACAGTTGTGCCTTTCCATGCAGGTTTGAACCTGTGTGCCTCTTTTCGAATAAAGGAACAGAATGTGCTCCTGTGGTGTTTGTGATCCCTTCTGTAGGCTGCCAAAGGACATTCAGCAGCCTTGAAATCCGTTTCTGCGTCGGAAAAGCGTCATCTCCATCTTTCGCTCCTGCTTACCTTTGTTAGAAAGTTCATCATCGTGTGCAATTTTCATTCGTGCACACTGAGATGTGATAGATGGATAGATCGACATGGAAATGAATCACCTGAAAGTGCATTAGGACTCTGGGTTCTTGAGTTTCTAGCTGGAACGTGAGCTAACTTCTTCGCTGAGCATGTGAGCATTCTTGTACATCCCTACAGGAAATTGCCAACACGCCTGGTTCAGGAGATATTTCCTATGCGCTGGCTAAGTGGTTTCATTGCGCTCTAATGAAGACCGAGTGGTAGTGAAGGGTTTGGCAGGCATCATAGAGTCCTAGGATCGTAGCGGTGGAAGGGGCCTCAGGGGTCCCCAACCCGCTGCATGATGGAGAATTGCTTTTTGAACTCTTATGTTCAACAGGACCTCCCTCGGGGAATGCTAGGCCTTGTCCAAGAGTGTTGCTACCTGCGATGGGTCGGCTAACTCCTTGCTCAGATCAGCAAAGTCAGCTACCTTGTTCTTCCAGCAAGAAAGAGGATGCTGCCTCTTTAATGGGACTTAACAGGAGTATGGAATTACGACTAACTCGGTTTGGAGCCATTGTGTATGGCTTTCAGGAAGAGATAAACCATCAATCATGCACAATTACTCTGACCTTGCATGAACTAATGTTTTTTCTGCACACAGTAGGATTGCTGACTCAGGGGACCTTCAGATGTTGACTGGGTTGGCTCAAAGAAAAGGACTGCTGCGATCTAAGACTTAGTCCCAGAAAACCACCACTGCCCCTTTTCAATAAAGGGATGTAGACCTGGAACATAGGAAATAGTAATATGAAGATGCAAAATTCTACAGTTATTGAGACCAATCACATCACAGAAGAGTGAGCAAACTTTCTGAACATCTACGTATTACTCTCGCCGTGACTGGAACGGCTAGACTATCTTCACTGTCGAAGCTCAGGTTGGACTTCCAGGTCAAAGGACAGGACTTCTTGCTACTCTGGTTTTGTTTTGACTGTTGTCGCTCTGTCCTGTTTCCGAATGGCCTCGAATAAATATAGCTTACCTCCACATGCGCATGTTTATGTTGTGCAGAGGGGATGTCGGATTGCGGCCGCTTCTGAGTTCAGATCGTATTGCTCCCTATGCACTTGGGATATGCGGCGGACCACGTTCACTGTGGTCCATTTTCTTCTGGGTTAGCTTGATGGGGATTTGTGAAGTTGAAGCTTTCATGGCCGCCATCCATCATTTTTTGTGGGTTTTTCGGGCTATGTGGCCATGTCCTAAAATAGTTTATTCCTGACGTTTTTCTAGCATCTGCAGCTGGCATTTTCAGAGAATGCTGGCACGGAAGAGAGAGACACACACACATCTTCCATGCCAGCATTCTCTGAAGATGCCAGCCACAGATGCTGGCAAAACGTCAGGAATAAACCCTTCTAGGACATGGCCCCATAGCCTGAAAAACCCACAAAAAAAATCAACTATTGACGAGGATAGTTTAGCCAACCTTTTAGGCCTCTGTTCTTTGAGGAAGCAGTACTGATCGTATCGGTGGAGGCAGTATTTCCTAACAAGGACGGAGCAGACATGGAAGAGGATGTTCTGCCATCCCTTCTCAGCCACTGGCCTCACCGACCTCAAGACTTGATCAGAGAGCATCCTCTACAGAGGATGCATTTGTTCCTAATGGCTGAGGGGCACTCTTGTGAGTTGAAGAAGCAATTATCTACTTTTGCCACGCTCCCCTCCCCAACCCCAAAAAAAAGAAAAAGGAGAGTAAATGTGTGGAACAACAAGGGTGGACAGTAGCCAGCCCCCCCCATCCTTCTCCACACACCTCCTTGAAGGGAATAATGGAAATTGGCTGCCCTGGATAATAAAGTCTCTTGAGCGTCGAGGCAACGCCAGAAGTGCCCCCCCTTCCCTAATGAGCCCAGAGACGCCAGCTTGGGGGCTCGAGCCAGTGTTAAATTAACAGAGAAGGCCATCTGAAGTGGACTGACTCCACCGTATACTGCTTTAAGTGTCTCTTTATTAAATTACACCACCGCTTAGAGTCTGCCTCGCTGCCACATCAGAGCTGTCTGCATCCCAACAAACTCCTGGCATTCCCGGGGGAGGCCTGGGCTACTGGATACTGACAATAATAATCAGGAACATGGGATGGAGGGGGAGAAGGAAAATGTGACCCACCGTCAACAACGGCTTTCTTGTTACAGCAATGTCACATGCTATTTTGTAATAACACCACAGACACTCGTGGGTGCATGACATTTTTTCCATTTTTTTAAAAAACCAAAGATCCAGAAACTGGAAGTTTGTCGGTTTTTTTAACCAAACGCAATTATTTTGCTTTGCTCTGCCCGAAGATGTCCAAAGGATTTTTTTCCCCCTCCAGCATATTTGGGTTCTGAATTTGAAACATTGCAGGAGTTGCTGCGTTGACCATTGGCCTCGTCAAGATATCTCCAAGGTGCGCTTCGGAAATGCCATTGCGCAGGGTCCTCCTTTGTAGCTCAACACTGTGGAATGATAATGGAGTATTTGATCTATGATGGCCTATAGCAGTGGTTCTCAACCTTCCGAATGCTGTGCCCCTTTAATACAGTTCTTCATGTTGTGGCGACCCGCAACCATAAAATTATTACATCTCGGTCCCTAAGACCATTGGAAATATATGTTTTCTGTTGATCTTAGGCGACCCCTGTGAAAGGGTCGTTCGACCCCCAAAGGGGTCGCGACCCACAGGTTGAGAACTGCTGGCCTATAGTGTTGCTATTTAATCTATTTATTTACTTCATTCTAATATGTTTTAATATGTGTACATCTTATTTGTCTTTTTAAACTGATGTGTGTTTTAACTGATGTCTTTTTAACTGATGTTGCTTGTTAATTGTCATTCCCTGCTCTGCAGGGAGAGGTGGGTAAGAAATAAATTATTATTATTATTATTATTATTATTATTATTATTATTCGGCTTTTCTCCCAGAGTGAGACCCAGAAACAGCAAATAAAAAAACTTTTGCAATAAAATTTAAAAAAACAAAACAATTAAACTTCCCCACATTAAACACCATACAGTCAGACCTTTGTACCCATTCCAGATCCCTCCACGGATATGAAAAAATGTGAGACCTCAAATCCCACTGTCCCTAATGGCAGCGAGGCCATATTCACAGGCCACCATTTGGTACAATGGCACTTGCCATTTGTGGATGCTCAAATCCGCAGACGGCAAGCCTTCAGATGGCAAGGTCCCACCGTAAAATCATTTTCACTACATACAAAAGTTAAAACAAATAAAACATACATCTAAATAAAAACTTGCCCTGCTTGATCATTAAAAGCCTGCTTGAACAACAATGTCTTTGCCCGCTGGCAAAAGGAGAGCATGGAGGGATCCAACCTAGCCTTCTTCAGAACGGGTTCCAAAGGCTGGGAGCAGCCACAGAGAAGGATTCTCTCATGTCTTCACCAAGCGATCTTGTGATGGTGACGGGACTGAGAGAAAGACCTGTAGATCTTAGGAACCTTGCAGCTTCGTATGGGGAGATATGGTCTTTCAGATATTCTCGACCTAAGCCACGACCAGCAATTTGAATTGTGCTGAGAAACAAACCAGTAGCCGGTGAAGTTGTTTCAACAAGGGAGTTGAAAGTAACTGGCCCCGGTCAGCATTCCGATTACCCTTTCTAATAAATGGGGGGAAAACGGTGGGATTTTGATAAACGTAAATTCCAGGAGTACAGCTGACAGCACCCATGAGACACTTGTTGAAGCAACTGTCTCTGTATAAAGGAAGGGCCATGTTTAAAGGCCACACTAGCTGTGGATGACAGGGATTTTAGTCCAACAAGATCTGGGGATCAAAGGCTGGGAAGGGTTGCAATCGATTTAAACTGCAAGTGGGAATGAGCCTCTCTGAAACTTTGGGGCTTTTCAGACCGCCCAAAAAGGGCGGTCTGGTGCTACCTCTTTTTTGTCCACACCTTCGCCGCAACAACCACACAGAGAGGCAAAGGTGTGGACAAAAAAAGAAGCCCGAAGAAGTGGCTCCTTTTTTTTGTTGCACTTGTGATGCAAAAAGATGTAAAAGGCGCCATAAAGCACCTCTACGACATCGCAGCTGTGCAGCTCTGTATAGAAGCTGCGCAGCTGCGATGTCGTCACTGTGTATGCCGTGTATACGGCACTGCACAGCAACGATGCCCTTGTCATGTGCTAGGGTTGTGGGGCGTGTATACACTGTGCCCCGAGGCAACCCTAGCACATGACGAAGGCACGCCTTAGTGCCCGTCAGTTTCGGGCTTTTGAAACTACTGTCTGGAAAAACTGTTTTTTTTTTATTTGCATTTGCCTTGCTTTATCATGACAGCAATCTATCATATTGCAACAGGAACCGGTTTCAAATGGGAACGAGGGTCATTTAAACCAATCAGCGATTCGATTCATTTCATAGTGGGAAAGCAGCCACAGTTTCCTGCTCAGTTAGATGGACCCTTGGGCTAATTTGGCATCTTTTCCTATAATGAGAAACACTGGATTACATATCTGGAGGGGGCCTTCCCAACCAGGTTATCCAACTTCCACTAAATGCTGGGAGGCCAAAGGCAGAATACCCCATCACAGGGCTGCTCAACCTTTACTTTAAAAGTCCTAGTGACGAAGAATCCAACACCCCTCTAATATGGCTGTTTCTACCATGCCACTAAGTCATTTCTCCGAATGTTCAGCTGAAATGTATCCTTCTATGACCTAAGATGATTAGATATAGTCCTGCCCTTTGGGTAGCAAGACAACAAGTCCTTCCATTCTTCTATGTGACTGAGCTTCAGATATTTGAAAAGCGTACCTGCACACTCGCCGGTCTTTTCTTCTTTGGGCAAATCATTTCCAGTTCCTTTGACTTTTCCTCGTAGGAACGGTTTCCATACCACCGACCATCTTGGTTGCCCTTCTAGAAATCCATTCCAATTTGCCTTAAAGATGTTCAGAAATAGCACAGTGAACAGCTGCAAGGAAAACAGCTGTGCGGCACAGAAAGGAGGGGAAAAGAATACCAAGCCGGGACCAAGGTGGACTGTGTCTCATTTCCTCGGAAACTGTTGGGCTCTAATAGTCTTTCTGACCTTCTCCAAATTGCTACATGATTGGCAGGAAGCTGGTAAGAGCAATCAGTGCCAATGTGTCTAAATTAACCAACAATCCAACAGTCTGAGAAGGGTCAAGGGTGGCAGCCAGGGGAGGGAAGAGGAGGGTAACCATGTGCCTGGCTTCCTTTGGCCTCTGATGCCCGCAGGCCATTGCAAGGAGTCTGGAACACCTGACTGCCCTTCCAACAGAGGGCATGTTTATTTGGACAATCCGCTAAGTGTTAAGGAGGAGGGAGGGGGAGAGATTTCCCTCTTCGAGGGCAAAATGTGACCTCAGGTCACACCCAACGGCTTTGGACACATGTTTCTTCCTGGACCCCCGATCCTGAAGCGAGCTGCAGAGTTGCTCAGAGTTGTCTATTGCAAGGTGACGTGGTGCTTTAAAGATAAGTTCATCAGAAAAATAAAATGCTTGAGTCCGTAACAGAATACAGTATAGGTAATAACGGCTGTAAATAAACCACATGGATTTCTGTGTCTATGAGTGTTTTTGACTTTTATCTAGTAAGGTTCTTAGTTTTTTTCCTGAATGATCTTCATTTTGTGGTGTCTGGTGCTCCTTTGCAACTTTGACATCTGCTCACCCTGGGTGACACTCGAGTAAGGGGGCTGTCTAGCAGGGGGAGAAGGAGGCCTGGCCAAGAAACCGAAGAAGAAACCCCTGAAGTGAAAGGAAGCTTTCTTCTGTTGCTGCCACCAACACCTCAGGTCATTGCATGACCTTTGAGAAGACTATCATGAATCGAAAGGCAAACATGACCTTTGTCAGCGACATGGAGCTTCCTGGCTCTGGCTTTTACCTGGAGACGGCTCCCGGAGGCATGACTCCATCCTTGACGCTCTGTGGCAGGTAGAGGTCTTGACCTGCCATGGCACACTCGGAAATCTGCAACGGCCTGGCTTCTTGCCTTTTCCGTTCCTCTGCACAAGTAAATCAGAAGAACTGGTGGAGGATACTGTGTGTGTAGCCGTACTGTTCATCTCGAGTCATTTTGTCCCCCCGCCTGGAAAAATAAACTCAAAGAAAGGGCACGGGGGAGGTACTTCCTTTCAAACCTTTCCTGCTGACCCCAGGTATGAAACGACAACCCTGTGTGTGTGATCACAAAAGACTGCGGGGGGGGGGGCTGTTCACCCTACCCAGGCAGTTGTGCAATGGATTCAGACAAATCCGAAATTCTAAAAAGAACTGGGGCTGATTCAAGATGAGTTTGGGTTGGATCCAAAGTGGGTGAGTCCAAGTCAGACCTGGAGCAGATGGGCTCATTGTGCAGTGTGGCAGACCCATTTTTAACTAACCCACAGAAGAAGGTGGGTTGGTCGTCTCTCCAAGATAAGCCAAATAATCGGTACCATATAGGCAGAATAAATAAAGTTTTCAGCACCTTCCTGGCAAGGTTACCCAGGGAGTTTATGGGAGCCGGGGACAGGTATGATATCCGGAGTTCTGCTGCTGGTCCCAGGCATGTATATCCAAAGCTCTGTGTTTGCAGGGAGGGGGTCTAAGATAGATGGGGCTGGGCAGATGAGATCCAGGACCTCCATGGGGATAATAAGCAAAGCTATCTTTGGACAATTTCAAATGTCATATGCGCACATACAGGTATACCGAGGCTTGTAGGCCATGGGGACTGAACACTGACAAGGAGGAAGACGCCTTCATGGAAAGGAAGGGAGACTTCAGATCTGCTGAGGTTCTGATTACTCATGGACCATCCCTTGTGTATCTAGGCGCCGGACTCTCTCTTCCTCCGGCCGATGTCTCCTCCTTGCTTTCCCATCTCCCCCACTTCCCAGGTTGGGGGAGAGCATTCAGCCCCCATCAGGACAGGAGTCTCTGTAGATCCCTTTCTAAGATTAAGCCCTGTGAATATTTCATGATCCTTGAGTGACGGCTCTTAAGGACCTGTTGGAAGACTGGCGCCCACTTACTAGTTAAAAAGGAACGGAGAGGGCAGGAAATCAGATGTGTGTGTTGTGCGTTGGTTGGTGGGGGAGAGGATGGCTCATATGAGTCTCAATCCCAGTGTGGATGGAAAACAATGTGCTGTCTCCCCCTCTGCTGCCATGCTCCCGAAATAATAGCATAACTCATTTTGGAGTCACGGAGTGCTCAGGGTCAATGGTTGCCCCTCTCAAACACAACGTCAGCCCGTGTTCCATTGCGATCTACAAGCTTCCAACGCAAACAGTTCTCTTTCTGCTTTTTCCCGGCTTCTCCAGCAGCTATTTCTCTCCTCCTAACAATCTGCCTTAACCAACCTGGGCTGATGGGTCCTCATTAGAGGCTGCAAGGCTCACACTCTCCTGCGGCCCCTTTGCATTATTAAGGACTTGTTTCGTTGCCCCTAGTCAACGGCAGGAGAGGCAAGCAGCGACCTGGAAACCCAATGTCGGGCTGTTTTTGATTTCCTTCCTAATCATCTTCTGTGGGGTGGACGAGAAAACAACAACAACAGCGCCAATTTATTTAAGGAAAGCAGCCATGAGGTTGGCGCCTTGTGCTCTGGGGTTGAGGAGACATTCCTTGATGAAATGGGGAAGGTAGGAGTAGAGGAGAAACCTGCCTCCAGTTCTGTTCCTTTCGCCTGCTCTGTCTTGGCTTCAACAGAAATGCAATCTGTAAAATCTTCGTATGGCGTGATCACCATTGGAATGGCACGGCTACCCTAGGAAAGTTGCCGGGTCCTAACTAGGGACGGCTGTTGGGTCCTGGTCAGCATAACTGGTTGGTCAAAGCATCAGAAGAAGAAAAGGCTGGGAGTTGTAGTCTCCCCGAAAAGGGAACTTCCCTGAGTTTGGATACTGCCTCTTGGCTCTAGAGTCAATCTGCTCTACTAAGAGGCAGAATCCAAGGAGGTGGGGAGGGACTACAACTCCCAGAATCCACAGGCCACCAATTATCTTTCAATAGCTAGAGATGGGGAAAAACAATGGTAGGATTTTCTGCCTCTAATGGCAAAGTAACTCACTGGCTTTGGGCTATACGCACCTTGGCTTGGCCAGGCAGGCATTTTCTACTCAGTCCCAGACAGCAAAATATTTTGGGATGGACCTAGAAGGATGACAGTAAGGGCACCCATGCTTTGTAACTCCAGTTAGAAAAATCAGTTTGCTTTTTGGAATCTATGGGCTTGAACAGACGGGCCAAAATAAAGCTGCTTTGGGTCACTTTGGAGACATGCTGTTTAAATGATGCATGTATTGTAAGAGGCCAGAAACTGCGCCAAAGCTGCGCTCCAGTTCTTAGGACTGGAGCATGGCTTTGGCGTGGTTTCCGGCCTCTTAGGACACATGCATCATTTAAGCAGCATACCTCCAAAGTGACCCAAAGCAGCTTTATTTTGGTCTGTCTGTGTATATATATATATATATATATATATATAATTTCCAGTCTGTGTGTGTGTGTGTGTGTGTGTATATATATATATATATATATATATAAAATTTCCAAGCTGAGGGTACTTAAATCTGCAGATAAAGAATCTGTGGATGTGGAGGGCTGACTGTATATTTATTTCTTATGACTTCTTAAAACATTTCTACCCTGCCCTATACCAAAAGCAACTCAGGGTGGATTAGAAATAACACTGAAGCAGCAAGTTAAGCTGTTTAAAACAGTACAATGAATTTAAATAAGTTTAAAACAGATTAAAAAGTATTTGTTTCAACGATGTTCAATCATTATTTGGGATGAAGGAACGAGGTCCCAAGGCTTTAACGGGTGGCTAAGTTTTCACTTGGCACCTCAACGGAAGGAGTGTTGGCCCCAATCGGGCCCTCATATTTGGGGCCCCAGAGCCGAGAAGGCCCTCACCCATGCCCCAACACAGTGTACTGATCTCATTGGTGGGATACAGAAAAGCCTGCCCCCCAGACCTCAGTCCGGCACATATGGGGAGTCTCTCCATCCATGTTAGACATTGATGCATGGAGCCAGATGACTCTTGGATCATGATCACTTGGAGGACCTCCACATGGGAAACACTTGGACGTTTTTAGAAAGCATCCACTGAGTTAGTACGTTATCGGATAACTCCCCCTATTTAATGTCAATTAGTGTTTTTTTTAACAACCAATTGATGTCCCATTAAACTTGCAAGAGCAGCCTTGGTGAGATGCCAGAGGAGCAGCTCAATAGCACTTTCCCCAGCCAGGGCATTCCGGTGTGGGATGTACATCTCCGATTGCAGATGGCTTGCTTTCTCTTAACGTGTTGTGCAAGGAGAGAGAGAGAGAGGTGTGCGTCGAGGGGAATAACGCGTTTGAAAGTTTCAACAGGATTTATATCGAGACGCAAGGGCCCCGGGAGTTTTCTGGCTCTGGCTTTCTGCCTTGCCATTCCTGGGCAATGTCGAGAAGCACTGGAAAGCTGACTGCTGACCTCATCTCCCTTGCTGGGGAGTCGATGCACAGCTGGACTGGGAGAGGTGACTGAAGCAAAGGAGTGAGAAGTGGCAGAAAGCAGGACCCGCACTCTGAATCGGTGTCATTGACATGGCTGCTTCCTCCCCTCCAGGGATGGCTTTGGCACTCGTCCCATGGCTAGATCCGTTTGCAGGTCCTTCTTGGAAAATGCTTCCACGCCAACAACGCAAACCACACAGCACACTATGACATATGAGAAGCCTGCTTGGGGTATTTGGAGGCAAAAATAAAGCCAGGAGGATAAGAAACACTGGCCCCTAGGGCTCCCATCATCTTTCACCATGGCCAGCCTGGACAGGGCTGATGGGAACTGGAGTCCAACAAAATTGGAAAGGAAACACATCCCCATCATTTTCTGTGGATTTTTCGGGATGTGTGGCTGTGTTCTCGAAGAATTTATTCCCGACATTTCACCTGCATCTGTGGCTGGCACACGCCAGGAATAAATTCTTCCAGAATGTGGCTACACAGCCTGAAAAAACCACAGAAAACTATTGACGCTGGCCGTGAAAACCTTTGACTTCATCTCCATCCTCCAGAATACAGGCTATACACTAGAGTGAAAATATCTGTGAAGCCTCCTCCGGATGGAGCAACTGGATTATGAAGTTGAGATATTTGTTGCTATACTTTTCAGTTTTTAATTTTTTTTATCATTTTTTTTAAGTAGCTTAAAATATTTCTGTCATCCCAGACTATTTTCTGGCAATTCCCGGCACCAGCTGCAGCAACCTATTCCCACCCATAAGGGGTTTCTTTTTAATTCTGAGACATGTTGGAACAAGATACTCCTTTCTCTTGTCTTCCTAGCATTCTTTTGGTTTCAATTTTGCATCAGGTGCATCAGGGAAATGGCATCATTGTACTATAACTCTGGAAGAATTACAGAAGATCAGAGAGGGAAATTTGCTCTTCAAACCATAGGACCATCTCAGCCATCCATGTTCCAGTTTTTAAAAAAGTCATTCTTGGAAGATATCTTAAAGATTGTCCCTATGGGTTAAAAGGAGATTCCATATCAGTGCTGTACCGTATAGTGCAAATAATCACCAGCAAAGTTGCATTCTGCGTCCATTACACAACCTCTTTGATGGATAGTAACATAACGCAACAAATGCAGATTGGAAACTTTTGCATAAGGCTGTAGTGCAGTACACAATGTACCGGGCAATGCGAAACTGCATGTGCGATGTACATTTTGCATACTGCTGTCTGAACATCAGTGTGAAACCTCATGTACAATGGTTCTCTTGCTGGGAAAATCAACCCCGTCTCCAATACTAAAGTGATGACAACAGCAAAACTCAGACGAAAAAGGAAGTCTAAAAGGATGGTGCCCCTGTTAATAATAAAGTTCCAGCACTTCAATCCTGCAAGCCCTGATCCTGCCACAACACTAGGGCATGCCAAGTGTTTTCTTGCAACACCTTGATTTATAGGTTTCCAGTTTTGTGGAGTCTTTGCAGCTAGGTGCCTGGAGGTGTCTCCCTGCAACAGTTTTGGTTGCACTCTATATTAGGGATTATTGTTGCTGTTGTTGTTGTTGTTGTTGTTGTTGTTGTTAAGTTGAAGGCTTTCATGTCCAACATCCATAGATTTTTGTGAGTTTTTCAGGCTATGAGGCCATGTTCTAGAAGAGTTTTTTCCTGATGTTTCACCATTGGCTGTGGCGGGCATCTTCAGAGAGATCCATGGCTGCTGGTGAAACGTTAGGAAACACTCTTCTAGAACATGGCCTCATAGCCCCCAAATCCCAGAAAAACTATATTATTATTATTATTATTATTATTATTATTATTTCCTGCCTTTCTCCCAATATAGGGATGTAAAATAAATTTCATGCTCTAGGCAAGGCTCAACAGTTACTCTTTTTTTTCTGCCTGCAGCAAGAATGTCATTGAAAATTGTGCAGCATGTGAAAACTGTTCACAGTTCAGGACTAACGCATGTGTGGGAGGTGGGGAGCATATAGGGTTTTTTTTCGACATAGGAAACAGCATTTTCTTTGCAGAAATGGATGTTTTCTGTGCACTCTGCTATGCATTTTTTTCTTTGGTACAGAATAAATCCCATTCTTCAGATACTCACCCATTTTGGCTTTGGGGGTGGGTGGGGAGGGATGTAGCTTGTTTTATTTGATGTAATTGTATTTTATTGTTGTTAGCCACCCCGATTGATCTCAAAGGGGGAGGGTATAAATATTTATTATTATTATTATTCCTGTCAGGGTTTCCTGACACTTGAGCAACTCAAGTTTTGACCATTTTCCAACTATTTTCTAATATTCTTTCCCTCTCCGGTGCTGATGCCCTGCCTCCTGGTACCCTTGAATATCTGGTGCACTTTTTGAAAAGGGTGTAGCCAAAAATCTATGTAGGGGAATTTTATTGAACTCAGAGTGGGCTAGGCCACCTCACACAGCAAGTTACAACTACACACACATTCACACAAGGCTCAGGAAATCAGGAGTGAGCTCGGAAAAGACTAGAGGCTGAACTAACAGCAATACTTACAGAAACACAGGACTTCCTTCCAGATCCAATTGGGTGATGTGGCATGGGACACAGCCATTCCGATGAGCAGAGATGAACAAATGCTCCGGAGCTATTTAGGGTTCACAGAGACACAGCATTCCCATAGAATCCAGACTAACACACTAAGCAAAGATTTCGGGGACCTGATATCTAGCTTCTTGTCCTGCTTACCTCTACTGAAGGCAGCACAACATGGGTGTATACAAGGGAATAGTCCAAAGTCCAGTCCAAAGGTCACACAATACCAGTCCATCAGTCACAGCAAAGGGCAGAGGCAAGAGCATAGTCACAAGGGAAGTCCAGAGGTCAGGTAACCAGAGTCATGAATCAAAGAGCAAGGAACAACAAGACTGTGACATTGGTTGTCAGCTGCAAAGAATCTCTGCAGCTGGAGGTCTTTTAAAAGGCCTCTGCTTCTCTCAGCTGAAACCTATTAGCTCTCCTTTTGGTTTCTAGCCTGGATGAACGCCTCAAAGACTCCTGGACCTGTCTTCGCTCCACAGGTCCTAGCATCTACAGCTTAGAGTCCATAGAGTCTGTTTCTCCCTCTGCAGCTTCTTGAGCCTCCTCTGGGACTCCAGATCCAGGCAGACCTAGATCTGCCCCTGCTCAGCCTCGTCTGTGTCTTCAGAGTCTGAGTCCTCAGACTATGTCTCTAAGACAGGCCCAGGGCAGTCCTTGACACCTCTGGCCAAAAGCAATTCTACATCTATGGATGAAGTCATAGCCTGGTGGTATTCAAGGTGGGAAGGGGTGCTTGATTCAGCCCATCAGGCTCATCCGGTGAGACATCCTTCTGATTATGGAGGTGTTAATGTCCCATTTGCAACTCCCAAACGATCTGCTGGGCTTGCATCAGGAGTATTCCTCCCAAAAGTTCCCATTAGGTTGACCTCGCCTGGGTGTGGTGTGTACGTGTCCCCTCGTCTTCGGGATTGTGACGGACTGCCTGGCAGGGTCCATCTAGAGTCACGTGGAATATTACATGCGCCCCAAAATTTCAGAATATCTCAGTGTCGATAACAAGGGCTATAAATGAAGGATGGCTAAGAATTTTCCATGGTTCCTTTTTGATAAGAATGTACCCAAACGTGCTGATTTCTTCCTAAACAGGATGCAAAGACTTCTCAGCAGCTGGGCTATATAGTCTGTGTGAATCTGTTGGGAACAAGGTCCCTTTAGGACAGGGAAAAATAGTTTGGCTGGCTGTAAATGAGAAGTATCACCAGGTTTCAACCCTTAGTCATTACCACTGTATATAAGTGCTCTAAAATCCAGGACAAGTGTGGCTTGGATTGGAATTGGTGGGTTGAAGGTAGTTGGTAAGGAGAGTTGTAGAGTGTATTTGTTGGATAAGTAGATTGTAGCAGACAGTGTATGTTGACAGACGTCAGAGCTTTCATTGTAAATACTTTCTATATATTTTGCAACAGGAAGATAAAAGCCTCCAAGGACTTTGTAAGATGTCAGCTATGTCTGTGCCTCATTTCAGGTTGGTCAGTGCTTTATTGCCAAACACTGCATACTGGGTTGTGCTTCTGCACCTCAGATGGTGCTGAACGTTGGCACCTCTGTTTGGGCCTAGTTTCTGTTTGCACACCCGCAGGACACAGAGGAGAGCCCACAGAATTTCCCACAATGCCCTTGACATTGGGCATTATGGGGAAATTAAAACGCCCGTTGTTTGACGTGCCTAGTTGCTGGACGATGCCTGCAATTTAATGTGCCGATGGAGGGCACAGTGTGATCTTCTGTTGTGGATATTGATTTTTTTTCTTAACAATATTTTATTATTGTTATGTTATATGTCTAAGGAGGGGGGATAGTGGGATTTATTGTTATTGTATGAATTTTATTGTAGGTGTAAGCTGCCTCAATACTACGGGAGGGGTGGGATAGAAATATAATTTTATTATTTATTAGTATAAACTTGTAGCTTTAATATGCTTTCCCACCCTTGACATTAACTTCCTCCAGCTGTGTGAAGACAGGGTGGAAGAGGTGGGATATATATATATATATATATATATATATATATATATATTCAATACAAATTGGAGAAAGCTGTAAGCATGCGGTGTCTAGCCATCTCCCCATCAATCACCCCTTACAGATATTGCAAGTGCGCAGGACTGAAAGGGTTACAATTGCCAACTCGGTGAGCCATCCCCAGCAGGGGATGACCCAGTTAAAAAGGGTTAACAGTATTTGGTTTTTCAGAACTATTTGTTATATCAAGTTAGTGCAAGCAGGGTTCACAGAGGTCAGCTCGGTTCCCTTGCCCCTCTCTCTTCCCCTCCCTTCGCCCCACTTCTTTCTTGTTTTCCCTCTAATCTGATGACCTCAGACACAACTCTTTCCTTATGATGTTCTTGACAGCATCTTCAGACAATGTGTGGCTCTGAGACGCCAGTGGTCTCCCCATTTCTTCCCTGACCCTCAGGAGACAATCATAGAAGCTAAAAGGCATTGGTGATATGGGGTGGGAAGTATGTGGTGTGTGTGTGTGTGTGTGTGTGTGTAAAGTTGCAACAATTAGTTCTGTGGTTTGGGGCCATGCAAACCATGGAAACATTGGGAAATACAGTTAGCCCTCCTTATACATGGATTTTTTTGTCTACGAATTTGAACATACGTGGCTTGAAAATATTCCCCAAAAGTATAAATTCCAAATAGCAAACCATGATTTTCCATTTCATATATGGAACATCATTTTTGTGCCATTATATTTAATGGGACTTGAGCATCCATGGATTTTGTTATCCACAGAGGGTCCTGGAACCAAACCCCAGTGGATAACAAGGACCCACTGTATTTCCTTTTCTCTTTGGTTTGAATTCTTTCTCCCTTCCTTCCCTTAATCCATAGCAAAGCTTCTCCTGTAGAGTCCAACTCTAAAGGTATCTCACACTGCAGAGATGGAGAATCTCTGATCCTCCAGATCTTCTTGGACAACAGTGTCCATGATCCCCGGTTGATGTGGCCCGTGTCCATAGGTGGGAATCCAAGTACATTTGGAAGGTCTTAAATCCCCCACCTTTATTCAATATCAATGTGATCAGGTAGTTGGAGGAACTCTTGTATGAGAAAAGGTTGCAACTTGTGGGACTTTTACATGACGGCAGGGGCTTTAGCACAGGGATTTATTTTAAAAATGTTACAAGATGCAGAATGTTTCTTACCCTCTCTCATAATAATGTGTGTGTAAGTGTGCCTTCACCTCATTTCCAAGTTATGGCAACACTATCATGGGGTTGTCTTGGCAAGATTTGTTCAGAGGGGTTTTGCTGTTACCATTTTCTGGGGCTGAGAGTGTGTGACTTGCCCAAGGTCACCCAGTGGGTTTCCATGGCGGAGCAAGGATTCAAATTCTGGTCTGCCACAGTTTTTGGACACGGCCATACTGCAGAATAACTACAAAGAGTAGGGATTCGAACCCTGATCTCCAGAGCCATAGTCCAGTGCTCAAACCATTACAGCACACTGGCTCATAATAACAGAACCAGAATAAATCTGAATAGTGGGAAACGGAGGACAGAGAAAAGGATGTGCATGTAATACGGAAGATGCTAAATTTACGGAACTCATTGTCGCATGGTGTGGTGATGGTCAGTACCTTTGGGGCATAATTTATGTTAAAGTATATATGTGGCTTTTGTATAGAAATATTAGTTTATGTACAGGAAAAAACTGCTTCCTGTGCAGAAAATGATGTTTTTTAAAATGCAAAACAGAGGGGATTTTGTATGGAATATGTCCCAAATAGCAAAGATTCTTCTCAGTCTCGGCGTCTCCCCATCAAGGTTTCCTGACACTTAAGAAACAGGTTTTGCAACAATCGTTCAAATGTTTTCAAATAAGTCCAGGGATTCAAAGCCAGAGTTTTAAGAGGGATGCTCTCAAACACCTCTGCCTGTATGGATGAATCTTATGAGTTTTTCTTTCTCCACCTGGCAATTTAAAAAAAAGAAAACTCTCAGTTTCTTACCATATAAAAAACGACTGGTGGTTGTGGAGGAATGCAAATTTTGGCAAGTTCTTACCAAAACACAAAATATGTGGCATAGTGGTTTGAACGTTGGAATATGGAGACCAGGGTTCAAATTCTGACTCAGCTATGGAAACCCACTGGGTGACCTTGGGCAAGTCACACTCTCTCAGCCTCAGAGGATGGCCATGGCAAACCCTCTCTGAAGAAACGTGCCAAGGAACCCCTGAGATAGGTTTGCCTTAGGGTTGCCATAAGTCGGAAACAACTTCAAGGCGCACCGCCCCAACAAAAACAGGTTTCAGCAGTTGGAATGAATGTAAAGTATGATGTAGAGGGTCAGAGTATATAGAGAAGAAAGTACGATTATGTAGGAAGAGGTTTTGGAGGATATTGAAAAGAGGTAGAAACTATATGAAAGAATAGTTGGAGAAGAAGTGTCATGATAATAAGGATGACGAAGAAGAAAAGACAGGGATTGCAGAAGGTCTAAGGAAAGCAGATGAATGGTTTTGGATAATACAGGGAGAACTGAGTGTGAAGGTTGATGATATGAAGGTTACGGAGACTGTAAGTCAGTAGTGGTATGCAGTGCTCAAACGGAATTTGTATGTATTGGAAATGTTTTTATATTTCCATTCATACATACAAACACATTAACCATTCCGTTTGAGCATTGAGTACCACTACTTTTTATGTGCTTAATAAAAATTTCACAGGGGAAAAAAAAGGTTCTGGCATGGTGTTTGCTGTATCGCTTAAAATAAGAGGGCCTTTCTGAGCTTCAGCCACCTCTATGTCTGATCTGTAATCATGTCTATGTATATCTTTTACAAAATTATTCTTGGGATAAAGGTTCACCTGTGCAAAATCAGACCCGGGAGGAAGAGAGAGATGGAGAAAATACTCGGGGACATGAATGGAAATTGGCCGCCGGAGCAATGAATGGGCCTCTCCTTTCCATTCTGGAAAAGTGAGCGCAAGAGGAAGTTAACCAACACAAAAGGATTCCCCGTCACTATCCCATCGCCTCCCCTGGCCTTCCACCCATATCCTCTCTGGGAGAAGGGGGAAAAAAAAAAGAACTTGGCAAGCCACCTTGTCGCCGATCAATCTGTGGTGTAACAATTAGCACTTAAGCACCACTCATGCTAAACACATGCTCAGAAAACACTTTAAAAAAAGGGGGGGGGTTGGAAGCGAGATTGAAAAATGGCAATAGAGAATGAGAAGTCGGTCGGTCGGTCGGCCGGGGAGGGAAGAAAACACACACACAACAACAACAACAGCCGGAGGATGGAACAGATCAATGCAACGCAGGAAAAGAGGCACCTAATGCCCCATTATTGATGGTGACGGTAGCACTTTAAGTGTGTGTTCTCCACGGCGAGCAATTAGCCAGAAGGCCCAGGCAGGGATGGAGGCCAGTCCATCCATTGCAATGCAGGCCTCCATCTCTCCCCTCCCAGAGGTGTTTGATGACAGCTTCATCTGTTACCCTGGGCTTCCGTAGATAGTGGCGCCAGCATCCTTGCTTTTCCATTATGGGAGGAGGGCAGCAGTCGGGGAGTGCCTTCTCCCCACTGGGCCCACAAGCCCCTGGCAAGGGAAGGGAGCAGACACAGAGTCTGTCTGAGCTCACATTCGATTGATTGTAAGCTGGTGGGTCGGGGGGGGGGTCCTTCTCTCTCGCTTTCTTCCCCCACCGTTTTGGGAGGGTGGCAAAAGAATCAGTGGGTTTCTCACCTCTAGGGTTGCCTTTCCAACTGAAGTGGGCAAAGGATTGGTCCTGGGGCTGCATGTGGCCCCCTTAAAGCTATTTCGGTGCTTCTTGTGCTGTAAAAATACTGCCACTCGGTACCACTTGCTGGAGCTCCAGTCTATGGGATCCCTGGGGTTTGCAGTTTTATGACGCTTTCTCTTCCAAAGGCCTCATTCCCACTACCTTTTAAAATCGGATTGCAAATCGGTTTGAACCGGTTCAAATGACTCTGGTTTCCACTTAAACTAAATTGCTGAAAGGATTCCGGGGGGGGGGGGGGATGAGCTAGACCCAGTTAACCTGCAGCTTTTTGACACTTGTGTTTTCCATGTCTTTTTCAATAAATTGATTCTGAGAAAGTGTGAACCAGGTGTGGATCGGAATCGATTTAAATTTGCCCGTCGGCCAGCTGGAGTGGGTCCATTTTGAATCAATTCGTGCATGAATGTGAACCACAAGTGGATTATTTTAGAGGGGAAAAATGCGATCAGGGCAAATGTAGTGGGAACCACGCTCTGCTGTCAAATTGATCCATCCATTCGGATTGCACATTGATTTATCTGTAAGTGGGCATGAGGCCCAAGAGCACTGGTTTTCGCCAAACTGCAAATCCCAGGCACCTGTAGGACGGTGCCGTAGCTGTTCAAGTGGTGTCGCACTGCATTATTTCTACAGTGTAGGTGCACCTACAAATCCCAGGAATCTATAGGACTGTGGACTATTTTGAGCATCCCCTTTATATAGGAATGCTAACTGGCTCTCCTGGGGTGCCTCTACACTGTAGAAATAATGCAATGCGACACTACTTTAACTGCCATTGCATCAGCAGATAGATTCCTGGGATTTGTAGTTTGGTGAGAAGCCTGGACTCTTGGGCAGAGAAGGCTGAAGAACCTTGTAAAACTACAAACCCCTGGATTCCATAGGCTGGACCTACAGCACTTAAAGCGGTGCCAAACTGCATTACTTCTACGGTGTAGATGCACCCTTGGAAGCAGTTTAAATAAGTTGCACTGATGATGTTGACGATGATAGGATGCACTGATGATGCTGTATAGGTAAAAATTGCCAATTACAGTCCAAATGAGAAAGGTTTATCTCTGTTGGAGGTAGAAACCTGAGAGTTAAGCCAGTCTTTAGCTCCTTCTTGTTTAGGATTCCCCTGTTACGGCGGGTCAAGACAGGTCTCTTTAAAGAAAAGTCGGGACCATGGACAGCTCCCAGTTTCCCCTCCAGACTCTGCTACAGAGAGATGTTGCATCAACAGGGATTTATGTAGTCTGGTTCGGGTTTCCAGTGCAACAAGTCATGAATTCCTAGGGAATCCATCTCGGCTTTTTAAAAGGCCTTGGCCCGATTCTACATTTCTTGACTCCTGTGTAGTCAACTGTTAGGTGCCTACCTCTTGAGTCGGAGGTTGGGGTTAGAATTATTTTCTCTGTTAGGATGGGTATGGGAGCAGGTTCTCTGGGTCTTCTCCTTTGTGAAGCAACCTGCTTCTTATTCTCCTCTGAGTCAGCTTCATGGTGTTGCAGGACTCCTGGATTGAGAATCATTTACACATGCTAGGTTGCTCTAGCTTGCTCCAGTTCAGCTTTTTCGACTCTGTTTCCTCGCTTTCTTTTTATAGTGAAGCAGTTTTATCTCGGAAGTCCTTCAGCTTTGTTTGCTTTTACCAACTAGATTTAAATCCTGCCTCTCCAAAGTGCTCGAGGTGGCTTCGGCTGAAACTCACTCTTAGGCTAAGAGACACTGTTCCAAAAGGGGAAAGGGACAGTAGGTGAATAGTGAAACTTGAAGGGAATGGACCGACAGATGGGAAATAAGCAGATTCATTCATCTTCACAGTTTCTGCTTCCTCATCGCATTTTTTCCTCTCTCCATCTAGGATGTTTGCATGCCTCTTCGACCACCTCCTGTTCCATGGCTTCTCCACCCAACTGGAAACATCACCTGTAGGGCAATCAACTTGAAATGTTTTCACTCTCAGTTGCCACCTTCCAACTTACATTAACTGCAAGGAGAAGAGAAAGGCTTTTAACACCATCCACTGACCCAGCCTTAAGTACACTCTCCTGGATTGGATCTAGCACAAGTGAAGGGAGGTCAGCTTCGGGGGGACCGCAAGCGTGAGAAAAACTGTGTCAATTGGCTGCTCCTACCGTGTCGGAGTGGGGAATGATGAGTGGGTGACACGGCAGAGAGAGCAAGGGTGCTCACCTGGAAAATGTTCTGGGTAGCCTGTCTGGGGTGCCTTAAGTGCTGGAAAGACGTGTCTGAGTGAGCCTTGCGCTGCATTTAGGACGAGTAAGAATCACTTCCCTGCTTGATTCATGATATCGAAGGAACCCTGATGGTCCCCATCGCAGGCGGGTTGTCATTCTGCTGTGGATTTTTGCTTGGGCATTTGCAAAGTAAAACCTATCATACATTGGCCAGCATTCTCTTGGTGACATGCACACAGGTGTACCTGGGGTTTACACCTATGTAGAAACTTTTTCCGGCCTTGTGGAAGGAGATATTTGATACCTTATTCTGCAAAGCCCACACCCCGGTGCATAACAATATCTGGAGCGCTAAAAGGCACAGCTCCATCTTCCCAGTAACCGATTAGATATAAGTGTGTCTTTAGGTTGCAGAGGTATCTGGCTGATCCTGAGCACTGTGCAAGGAAGAGGAGCTTCTTCCCTTGGTGATGAAGGGTAGTCAGAACATTTCCATATATATATATAAGTTTCCACATTTCTTGAAACGTCTTTTCCAATGTGTGCACAGGCATGTGGGGTGTGTGAATGGCATTGCAGCTGTCTGGTTGTAAAGGCCTTATACCCATTGGTGTGCGATCCAAACTACATTTGTCCCAATTGCACGTTCTGTCAATTTCTGGCACCAAAATAACCCACTTGTTGTTCCCATTCACAAATGAATCGATTCGAAATGAAATTTGTAGGGGAAATTTGAATCAATTCCGATCCGCTTGCGGTTCCCGCTTGTGCGGAATCGATTTATCGAAAAAAAAGCAGAGGAAAAAAAAATCAGTGTCAAAAAGAGGTGGGTTCAATGGGTCTGGAGCACGGCCCCCCTCTCAGAATCATTCCAGTGATTTGGATTAGGAGGGAACCAGGGTTGTTTGAACCGGTTCGAACCGATTCACAACCCAATTTAAAAGGTAGTGGGAATGAGGCCAAACTGCATTCAAATCTGTATTTGGTTACGAGAACTGAAAATGGGGCAAGCTCCTCTATATTTGCTTCCTCAAAGAACTTCTTACTGATCCTTTGTTTTGACCCCCAATGACCCTCCATGCTGCCAAAGCCTCCCTTAGATATTCTTAATGATGGTACCACAGTCTGAAGAAGCCTAAAGCAAACCCTCTCTTTGGGGATGGGATTTCCCTTCCTTGCCTGCTACTTCTCTAAATCCTTGGTCATACCAAGATTAATTGCTTGGATTAATCTTTCCACTGCAGGAGGTAAAGGGAACTTGGGAATGTTTGGTCCTCGAGACGGGAGTTGCCCTTGGCATTCCTAGAGAGGAAAGAGGTTTAATAGGATTGAACTGGGGGTGCCGTTGCCTATGAGATCTTGGGGGATGGATCCAAAGATGAGCTGGTGAGGAAGAGGGAAGTGGCCACGGTGCAGAGCTGTGGAGCTGTCAAGTTTGGTTACCCAGGAGAGAGAAGATGGTGCCTTCAGGGCAGAGATGGTTCCCACCTGTTCGGAGCTAATGAGCTTGTCTTTGATGTCAATAAATATTTCCCATTCGTCGCAAAAGAGGGCATCGGTCTCTCCACATGGGAAGTGAGGACATGAGAGTCAGATGACCGAGTGTGACACCTGGAGATGAGAAGAAGGGGAGAGTGATGGGTGGAAATGGTGAAATGCATCACTGGAAAGCTAATCATCAATGCTTTGCGCTCCATCTTTCCTGAGTCTTCACATCAGATCCTATCTTTGGTTCACCTCTAGTAAGAACTAGAACCGAGCCAAAATTGCAAAGGATGCCTGTTTTACCCAAGGAAAGCTCCGAGGCCTTCCTTTTACTCAGTTGTCTAGAGAGGGAAAAAAAGGCGGCAACGTTACCTGTAAAATCATAAATTATGATTGTTGTTATGGTAAAGGCAAGTCACATTCTACAGGCTCCCGCAGTTGCCTCTGGTCCTATTGTCCCCAGTAAACCACTGTCTCTGTGCTTTTTTGTTTCAAACTTTTCAAGCTGCTAAGAAAAATGGTTAAGTCGGTTTGCCATCATTGTCAATCTTTAGAGTTCATCTCCTCCCACTTAAGTACTGGCAGAAAGGTGATGGCTCAATTGTCGAACCCATGCTCTGTATATAGAGAGTCCTGGGTTCAATTCCTGACATCTCCAGGTCAAGTTTGGAAAGTTTCCATGGAAAGCCACTATCATAGACCAGTGCTACTCAAAGGCTGACTGCTTTTTCACACTAGGGGGCAAATAGGATTTAAACGAGAGTTTAACAGGAAATGCCCTATGTTTATCATAGGACATTTCCTGTTTAACTCTTGTTTAATTCTTGTTTAAATCCTGTTTGCCCCCTAGTGTGATAAAGCGGTGGGTCTGCAGACTTGTGCTGGTCCATGAGCCATGAGTTGCTGATCTGAGTCTCCAGGAATTGATGTGAATATTATAATAATGTGACATAAATATGATACCAGTCCCTAGCACATTGGAAGGGAAAAAGGCTGGTCACCATGTTAGATAGCTTGAAAAGTACTACTGCAGGCTATAGGCATGTGCCCAAGATTTCCAGTTTCACTGTACACAGCACAGCGCGAACAAACTATACTGGTTTTCTCTTATTGTATAAAGACTTAGAGTTTATACTGCTTCCATGAATGCAGTAGTATGAACATCTGAATGTGCAAATTGTTGTGATGTTCTCAGACAGATGTGAGGTTCTCAGACTTTTCTTTGGAAAGAAAAGAGATGCCAAACTCTTGCGTGAACAAAACCTCAACCCAGGGATGTCGCTATTGGGGAAGCAGTACAGGAAGATATGGCCTGCAAAGGAAAATTTTTGTCCCCCCAAAATGTCATTTTCCTCCAGTCTCCAAACTTACAGAACGGTGACAACAGTTCACACCTTGACCGGTTCTGTGTTTGCAGCTTCTCAGATACTTTTCTTTTCTTGGGATGCTTCAAAGGGTATATTTCTAAAGGCTCGAGCAACGGCAATGCAATGTCAATGCATTGCCGTTGCTTCAAATTTCCATCTAGCCTTTAGAAACGTACCCTTGAAGCATCCCAAGCAAAAAGGCCAGCAACATGTGACCGAGGGGCTACAAGCACAGAAGGTTTGGCGACTGAAGGGGCATAATGCTTCAACAGGGTCCTCATTTTGCTGCTGTCCATAACTGCATATTGTGAGCTGCCTTGGGTCCCAACGTGGGAGAAAGGCGGGATAACAATAAAATAAATGAATAAAAATAATAACATGAAAGACACCTCGGCCTCCAGGACAGCCTCTTCTGAAACTTCCGATTAAGACATCAAGTCTCTCTCTCTCTCTCTCTCTCTCTCTCTCTCTCTCTCTCTCTCGCGCCTTCTCCCCCTCCTCCTCCCATGGCTCCCTCCCTCCCCACCTCTTTTATCTTTGAAGAAGTCTGTGTTGATGTAAGCGGACAAGGCAGAGAGTCAATAAAGAGGGTATAGGAGAGCCTGGGAGCAGAGCGCCTGCAGCAACAGAGAAGACACAATTACTGCAACAACTGTCCAACCAACCGCAGCTCAGAGACTCCACTTAAAGTAATTGAGTGTGAAGGCAGGCTGGAGACATGGAGGGCCCCCCATTCCTCCAGACCCCCCCCCCACACCATGGAGACAGTATTGGCTGCTAATTGGCGCCAGTGGGCTTGTGCTAATTGTCCTAATGCTCTGGGTCTGACAGAGGAGGTTTGGGGAGGATGGAAAAAGAGTGTGCAAAGGAGAGGAGGACTGGATGGAGGGCCAGGGAAGGGTGGGAGAGGGGAGGGTTTTAAAAGCCGGACTGAGGGGGGGGGGTTTCATTTCCGATCAAATATTGGAGCAAGTGACGGCCGGATCGGCGGGTGTACCCGTGCGGTAACCCACAATAGGCCTCGGAGAATAGGGCCTCTGTCGGCCGCACCTTGGCCAAGAAGGCGTGGGCCGTTTCTCAACTTTTGTTGAATTAATTATGGGGATGGCTGATGAGCGCTATTGTCTCCACTCCTTGCTTCGGCTTTGAACGGTGCTTCCATCTTGACCCTCCATGCCCCCCTTAGTCTTGGCATGGAGCATTGGGAAGAAGGGTTTCCAAACTCGACAAAAGGTGCGATGGAGGGTCGTGGTGCTCAGTTGCACGTTTCCATCACA